>OY288254.1:45346948-45940020 GCA_958450325.1 Agrostemma githago | reverse complement strand
CCTCTAGTAAAAATTCTCCATAAACAATTAGTAGATCTACTTAGTATTAGATTAATTCTACTCTATAATTAGTAATCAAGCTTCCGTATTTATTGAAGATTGTGTTTTTATGTTGAAGATTCAAGTGTTTTGCAAGGGTTATGTGACAAGATTCTTGTATTATCTCTTGAAGATTTATATTTCTTTTATAGAAGATTGAAGAATTTTGCATGGATTGGTGACAAATTCTTGCATTATTTCTCCCAAGATTCAATCTTTTATGTTTATCTTCATCTTCCTCAGATTTCTCCATAGTTGGTAAATTCCTTCCTCTCCATTTTCTCCATTAGTTTATGATTTTCTCTCCTCCTTGTTAGTTTCTCTTTAGATTGTGTGTTAGTTAATTTCTCTTCTTAGTGTCAATTGCTAGTATAGATTGTGTCTATAGTTTCTCTTTAGATTGTGTGTTAGTTAATTACTCCTTAGTTAGTGTTTTGTTGTTATTCATCATGACTAGTGAGTAGATTTTCTTTGTTGGGGAATTTAGTGATGAAGAATTGGATTATTTGATTCAAGGGATGTTGGTGGGTTGTTTACTTGTTGATTATAAATTTTAAGGTTTTTGTGTCTTTGTTGACCTAGACTGCAGCCAGATCGACCTTGGCTCGTTTCTATCAATATGGGGAAACTCGGGGTAGAAATTACCTTAATTTGAGACTTACCCTTTCGCCGCAAAAGCGGGTATAGGTGGGTTGGGTGAAGAAACCGAAAGGTGGCATTATCCCTTTTTAACGTTGTAACTAAAACTCGATCCCGAGACTCTTAGACCCCATTTCCGAATCCCGACTCTCCCCAACACCTTTCCTATTATTATTCCTAGCCTTAGTAAGCATAGCTCATTAGCATTAGTTCGACCTCTCTCGACCCATAACCCCCATCTCAATCCCAAACGCGACCCAAAACCCCCACCTTTCCTAATAAGATGACAATCAAACAATAAAAACATTGAAAATTTACCAAGGTCCTTCTAATTCCACTAAAGACGCCTACAACGGGCTGATAAATGGAGTGGATAGTGAGAACCATGGAGTTAGTAAGCACTTTAGGTAAGTGTTATGCCGTCTCCTAAGCTAAGCCTAGAGGGTCGTTCCAAACTCGAGAAAGCCAATAAGACCAAAAAGATGAACAAGTGTTTGCAAAATGGTAAGGATTGCCAAATTACCGCTATTTTCCTTCCTCGGGACTCGGTCCTCTAGTAGGCATTTCACGGCAATAAGACAACAAAGGGATTATTTAGGTTTGGGAACAATTTTTGAGATTTTGATTTTCTTTTCTTACCCCATTATTTCGATCGAGGGCTTTTTTTTTGATATAGTGATTTGCCCATCTTCTTCATTTTTCCCTTTTTCTTTCGGATAGCCCATTTTTGGCTAGATGATTCATTTGAGGAACAAGGTAAAGCACATTCTTGCAAACCTATTTGTGAAAATGGGTGAATGGTAGAGAGATAGGCTAGTTGGGTGTGCACCCCCTTCGAACCCATAAAAGGATGAGAATTTTGGACTAAAAGTGGCTTCTCAAGTAAGGTCACCTAAGAGAACGTGGAACGGTAACCAAGGCCTTATCACTCCATGGGTGGTCAAGGTGGTCAAATGCAAATCCTGATGTAGACTCCTAGTAGAAAAGATGGATTCATGGTAAAAATCCAATGCAAAAATTGGTTCAAGGTCATTCTACTAGAATTATGTCCAAAAATCAAAAAGGCTCACTAACAAGGGAGTAATAAACACTCGACCTACACTCAAAATCGGGTTTTCGAAAACTTTACCTAGACAAGCTATACACAAAATAAAAAGAACACAAAAAGGGACAAAAACACGAAAAGAGCAAAACAAAATAAATTGCACAAGGATAGCCAAGCACCCAAACCCCATTAAGTCAACACAATCCACAACCACCAATTCCAAAATGTTCACCAAGTGAACCTCCAAATAGCATATATGCCCAAACTCCATGCATAAGAAAAAGGGATAAAACGAAGGTAGAAAGTATTACCGCGCGGTCTTCATTTCATTTCTGCTACCTCACGTATCCATGCTAAATGGTTGGCGGTGTACCTACAAGAAGGAGAATGGAAGACAATACAAGTGACAGAAAAACGAAAATAAAGGAAAAGAAAACTAAAAAGAGAAAAAATGAAAAAATTTGGATTTTTGGTTTTTAAAGGAAAAAAGAAAATGAAAATGAAGAAAAGGATAGTATTAGATCTCTCCCCCACACTAAAACTGTGCATTGTCCTCAATGCACGAATAGGAGAAGAATCGAAAACAAAAAAAGAGAAAAGAACAGAAAATATTTTTGAATTTTTATGATTTTTCAAATGTTTTTGGAATTCTGATGATTTTTCAAATGTTTTTGGATGTTTTTGGATGTTTCAAGATTTTTCGAATGTTTTTGGATTTTTGAAGAATTAAGGGAATAAAAAAAAGAAATGAAAACGGAGAAAAAGAAAATATAAAGATAAAATAAAGAAAATGAAGTGGCGGGCCTAGGTGTAATCACGTCACCTAGACCCTAGCCAAAGAGAAAAATCGAAAAATAAGAAAAGAAAATGAAGTGAAAAGTGAAAAGGAAGAAAAATCGATAAGTGGAGAAAGGGCGTAGGTGTAATCATGTCACCTCGCCCGGATTCCCCACAAATCGGGAAAATTGAAAGAAAAAGAAAAATTTGGATTTTTCTAATGGTCTTGGTGCGATCAAGTCACCGAAGACCGGGAGCAACAATCAGGTTCTTCTTTTCTAAGGCACCTGCAATAAACCTCAAGTGTGTAACGACCCAAGTAGGGTCACGGAGGGGCTGACAATTTCCCAAACCAACAAAATAATCAATTACAAATCAACCAACAAACATAATTATCAATTGCCAAAAATTGGCGTTGCAAGGACAGACAGTGACCGAGATGACTGAGACAAGAGAACAGATTATTGACGACTGACAACCGACAACTAACACCCCCACACTAACACTAACGACACTCGACAACTCACATAAGACCTGGGGACGAGGTGGTGGGTAGTAAGACCCTGGCGGAGGCATACCGAAAAATTGATCAAAATAGTGCTGCTGCTGTTGCAACATCCTTTGGTTCTCCTCCGCCGCCAACCTCGCTGCTTGGGCATCCCTAGCAGCCTCCCTGCTAGCCATCTCAAAACTGGTCCGGGCGTACTCAAAACCTTCCCTAGAGTACGAGTACAAACTATGCGCAGTATCGCGCGCATCCCGGGCCACATTGTAGGCGTCCTGGGCCTGGTTTAGTGAGGTGGTCAAATTCTCCCAAGTCTGACGTGTACGATCATAGACTTCCCCCATTGGTTATAAAAGTCCTCCGATCCGAAGAACGAGGAGTGTCGTGGAGGACTCATGTTAATGTCCTCCTAAAAACCAGTGGTAGACTTGGTGAACATGGAGTGTCTGTGTGGTTCAAAGTCTGAGAAGTTGGGGTGAAAAATTGCTAGGTCTGGGGTTCGGGCTGGTGGGAGGAAGAGGGTCCGTGTGATGATGATGGTAATGTTCTTTGACCCTCATCCCGAGAGGTTTCTACCTCCGGTTCCTCCTCCGACACGTCTACAACCTCTATATCATCGTCGCCAAAATATAAAGGTCCCTCGGGGTATTCAATCTGATGGAACTTACCTCGGGTGCTACCCCGAATGTACTCCCCGGACCTCTTCGGCATGCCGAAGTTCTCTTCAATATCTAGCCTTACCCATTCGGGGTTAGGCATTGCAATAGCTCGCAGCTCAGTAATCTTATACAAGAACAAACTGTCATAATCCCCTTTCTGGGGCCACACAAGGAAAGGACAATAAACTTCATTGATGAAAATTCCTGCTCCAGCAACTGGAGCAATTGTGTTATTTACACGTACACTCTTATTGATAATCAACAAACCTTATTTAATGCATCTTACAATCATAAACATGCATTAATGTTGGCGCCGTATAAATGTTTTCAAATAATGCATGTATATTCGTAGACTTGAATAGTGGAAATCTTCGTATTCATTGGTAGAAGGTGAATTTTGTAGTAAATCTATGATAACGGACCGTGACTTGAGCATTAATGTTTTTGTTGGACCGGTAAATCCCAAAATTGCCACATTTGTCCACGTAAAAAAATGAGATTTTGATAAAAAAAAAAAAAAAAAAAAAAAAAAAAAAAAAAAAAGGTTAGTCTTTTTGTTTGCTTCTTGGTGATCATATTGGTTGCCTCTTGCATTCATCTCAATTGTTGACCAATCTCTTTTATGTCTCTCATGATGACCTTAGCCGACCATAGTAGACTCTATGACCACATGGTTACCTCACCTATTACCATTAGAGATGAGGATAGAGCAAAATTTGAAGTGGATCAAGTATTTATCACGGTGCTTCAAAGAGATATGTTTTGGGGATTGCCTAATGAAAATGTGCTTGAGCACCTTGCAGAATTTCATACAAATTGTTTAGTTGCGATGAAGAATGGTTTGCCAATCAACACCTTTAAACTCTTAGCTTTTCCTTTCACCTTGGAGGTAAAGCCAAGAAATGGCTACGTTCTTATCCTCCTAACACATTTGTACTTGGGATGAACTCGTTCAAGCCTTTCTAAACCACTCCTTCCCACATCACAAGATCAATAAACTTAGACGAGAGATCCTTACCTTTGAACAAGGTGAGTTTGAGTGTTTAAGTGATGCTGGGAGAGATTTCGAAATTTGTTGACATATTGCCCACGCCATGGGATTCCGGTTTGGCTAACCACCATAATATTCTTTGAAAACTTGCTTGAACACGTTAGAGACTTGATTCATACTTCGGCTGGTGGAAACTTTTATGAGTTAGGAGATGATGAGGCGAGATTATTGCTTGAGAAAGTGGCTAGAACCGATGCCCGTGAGGGATATGGGAGAGTGACACCTTTGAGAGAACCGAGAGTTGAATCTTCCTCTCTTGTTTATGTTCAATCCTCTCTTGTTAACTCTTCTCCAATTTTTGTGAATAATTTGCATGATTCTTCACCTTATGCCATTTGTGATGATGTGAAACATGAATTTAATGCTTCCTCTTCACCTCCACCCCTTTCTAATTTGGATATAATATATGAAGAAGAAGAAGAGGATGAAGAAGATGATGTGCATATTGTTCAATCCCAACATGCTCCCCCTCTCCCTTTGAATACATGTGTTGTGCATGATTCTCCATTGCATTTGATTGATAATGATGCTCTTGATAATGATTTTATGGAGTCATGTAAGAATTGTGATGATGTCAATGTGTCTTGTAATAATGATGTGCATGAGCTAATAAACTCCTCTTCTATTCAACATGATATGAGCTCCAAGCCTTTAAATTTGACACTTGATGATAATCTTGGTAGTAGGAGATGTGTTGGTGATAAGGTTATTAAGGAGACTCTTGTTGAGAAATTTGAGGATGTTGATGAGCCTTATAATGAGGAAATTGTGAGTATGTCTTGTGATGTTCTTGACATGAAGAGGGATGATGATTATGTGTTAATGGAGGTTGAGAACCCCGTTCTTTCCCTTGAGAATGATTGCATCTCCCACTTTATTGATGATGAGAGTAAATTTGAGGACATACCTACAACTACTTGTGATAAGCCTATTGAGCTTTCCATGACCAACACCTTTGAAAATCCGACAATTGAGAGCTTATGTGAGGTTGCGATGCATAATCCTCTATTTGAGCGCATGATAGAGGGAGTTAGAAGTGAAGAGGGTGAGATGTTTGATGATGGAGCGAATTGTGGAGAAGCTCCTAAGACCCACCTTATTGAGGAGTATGAGACTTTGAGTGATAATGGAAAGGATGAGGAGAGCTCTAATGTGATCATTATTGAGGTATTGTCTAAGGATGACTTCTTTTACCCTCACCTTCTTGATAAAATGTCTCTCCCTACCCCTTTACAAGCCTCACTTGAGCTAGATTTGAATGGTTCCTACAACATATATCCCCCATCCTTTTTGATATTCCTTCCTCACTCACATAAGGAGTTTAACAATGACATGAAAGCGCCTTTTGAACATAGAGACATGATGGATACTCTATTATTTGCTTTGACCTCTTATGTTTATGTGCTATCTTTGTGCATCAATGCTTTCTATTATCATTTCTTTGAGGTCCATGCAAGATTATTCGATCTACTTCAAAGAGCATTGAATTGCTCTTTACTTGAAAACTCGAATGAGTTTTTTCCGGTAAGTTGAAATCGAAATGGCCGGGTCCATTCGAGGTGACCAAGGTGCAACCATATGGATCAATTGAAATCTCAAGCCGGAAAACCGGGAAATTTATGGTTAACGGACAATGCTTAAAGATTTATCATGCCGGTCACGTTCGTGAGACTTTTGTCGAAGATTTGCTGAAGATTTGCCGTCGGGTGAAATTTCGCCCGATGAGGTCATGATCTGGCGAAATTTCGCCCTACGAAAAAAAATCCCAGATTTGTCAGAATAGACGAGATACCGTCGGGCGAGATTTCGCCCGATGAGAATTTCACCGAGTGAAACTTCACCCGGTGGAAAATTTTGCAAGATGAGATTTTCACAACGAAAACCCGTCGGGTGAAATTTCACCCGATGGCGCTTCACCGGGTGAAACTTCACCCGGCGACTTTGGCCAGACCACCTATTCACCTTTTCTCACTACAATATCAATTCCCTCCTTCCCAAATACCCCACATAACTTTCCCTCCAAAACATAACACCAAATATTTACAATCTACTTTAAAAATTTTCATTTCCCTCCTCAACTACCTTTATTTATATCACCTTCACCTCACATTCATTTCACCTTATCAATCCTCATAAAATCAAACCACCACCTTCCATACCCCAACCACATTTAAACCTCCATTCAGAATTTCATCTCCATCTTGGGTGATTATATTTGGGTTCTTTGAAGAGGTGAAGCTCAAGTTTTTGGGGATTATTCTTGCAAGGTTATTATTATGGAGACAAGATCTCAGCGAGCCGCTCTTAAGCAAGGTATGGCTTCGACTTCTAAATCTTCTACATGTTATATATCTTCTAAGTCTTCTAAGCCTATAAATTTACCTTGTCTTAATACTTCTTTGTCTCGGACCTTCTCTGAAAAGATCTTTCAAAGCACTAGGTGGCCTTGTCCCCACACAATGACCAATCTAGGAATAGTAGACGATATTAAAGAATTATCGTCAAGGACCGGAACTAGCGAGCTCCTTAGCCTCCCGACCTTCACCTATAAAGACTTTACTTGCGAGTTCCTAGGAACTTTTGCCATTGACAATCCGACCACACCAAGAGCGGTCAAATTTAGACTATTCGGCAAACCCCATCGTTTGACTATTTCCGAGTTCGGCCTAGTGCTAGGCCTACCCTCATCGGGTACCGGACTTAGTGAACCCTCGAGCAACATACAAGCCTGTGTATCTAGGAGAGATCTTTGGAAGCGCATATCACGCTTTAAAGGGGGTTACGAGGCTAATTTATCATTTGCCTCCGAAATCCGTAACCCCGCAATTTGATATTTTTGCGAGATGCTCTCCCACTGCTTGTTACCCTCGGCCGATAATATTTATACTCTTAATGTGTGTGTCTTGCAATTGATTTGTGACTCTTTGTTCGGTAACCCTAACCCCTTAGACCTACCACTTGTCGTGGCGTTGCATTTCCACCGTATCATTGTCACCCAACGCCCCTCCTTAGATAGTGGAGGTCTTGTGACAGTAATTGCGAACAAATTGGGTTATTCGACCGACCACCTCACCCCACTAGACAATTCCATATGGCTTGACGAGGCCTATTTTCCGACTTGGATTTTTCATGTACCTCATCAGCGCCTCGTCTACATTAGCCGTGGAAGAGCTTTAATAGTTCCGAACACACACCGAACCACTATTCTTGTTCACCACAATTGGGACCTACCCTTGGGTCCCGGTGAATTCCGACTGATCAATACTGAGTCGGGAGGAAGGGGAGTTTGGGAGTATGCACACTACGAATTACCCAAAGGTCGAACGATCTATGACCTTTGTGAGATTGAATCCGACTTTGCCCTCTCGCTTAGCGACGGTCCGGAGGAGTTTTCTCCTGAGCCATCCTCCGAGGGTATACCCTTTTTCTATGGGTCTCCTAGAGCTTCATTTGCGTCGGAAAAACACTCAAACTAGACCCTCTCCCGGAGTCGGTGGTGTGTGTGTGTGTGTATTTGTGTGTGGGTTGGGTCGGAGAGTCTTTAATCATCTATAATTGCATGTTCTTTGGTTGATTCCGTTCTTATTCCTTTTATCCTATTGTCATTGTGATTGATTTATCTCTAACATAACATTGCAAGCTGTCTCATTGTTCGATTGTTGCGGCCAAAGCGGCCTTGATATTGCTCCCGGTCATTAGGCGATGTGATTACGCCATTGACCTTTTGAAAATCCAAATTCTTCTCATTTTCTCAAAATTTTCTTAATCCAGGCTAGGTGATGTGACTACATCTACGCCCATTTTTCATCCTTTCTTTTAATTTCTTTTCTTTTCTTTTATTCTCGTTTTCTTAGTCACTTGGCTAGGGTCTAGGTGATGTGATTGCACCTAGGCCCGCCACCCTCTTATCGTTTTCTTTTCGTTTGTTTTCTTTCTTCAAAAATTTTCGAAAAATCCAAAAACATTTGAAAAATTATAAAAATCCAAAAAGATTTTTCGTATTTTTCTTTTTCCGTCTTTTTCGATCTTCCCCTACTCATGCATTGAGGACAATGCACAGTTTTAGTGTGGGGGAGGGATCTACTATCCTTTTGTTTTTCAAAAATCTTTTCAAAAACCATAAAAATTAAAAGAATTTGAAAAACCAAAAACATTTTCTTTTTATTTTCCTTTTCTTTTTCCCTTTTTCCTTTTTTGTTTTCGTTATGTTTTCGTATCCCTTGTATAGTCCTGTTCTCTACTCTTACAGGATAACCACCACCTTGATAGCACAATTTGAAGAGTTATGGAAGCAACCCGCTAGGTAACTTCCTTTCTTTTCGCTTTCTTCTTTACTTTCGTAGAAGAGTTAGGTTGTTGCTATTGGGAGGCTCTCGAAGAGATGAGCATTTTGGGTGTTGTGGTTGATTTTTGTGCTTGAATGTCGATGGAGTACGAAGTGCATGACTTTACTCGTGTTTTCTTTTATTTGCCTTTTCTTTTTCGTGTGTCCCTTTTGCTTTTGTATAGCGTGTCTAGGACTAAATGTTTTCGAAAACCCGATTACAAACTTATTGCAAGAGTTTACATTCCATTGTAGATAACCTATTGTAGATTTTGGACCTTAATCTAGTAGAATGACTCTAAATCAATTAACTTGTTGATCCTCTAGCTTGAGTCCACCTTTTCTACTAGAGGTTTACTTCGGGGTTTGCATTTGACCACCTTGACCACCCATGGAGGAGTTAGGCCTTGGTTTCCACATCCCGTCTTCTAGGTGACCTTGCTCGAATGACCATTGCATCTTTAGTCCAAATTCTCCATTTTTTGTAGGTTATCCGGGGATGGGCCCGTTTCCGGGTACATATTCATCCTTTCACCCATACACCACACAATAAGTTTAAAAAAAAATGAAACTCAAATGTTTGGTTACAAACCACATCAAAGAGTCAAAAAAAGGGGAAAACCTAAGCAAGAGAAAAGGGCACAAAAATATGAAAAACAAGGGAGAGAAAAGGAGCTTCAAATGAAATCATATCATCAAAAATATCTCCTTCAAAAAAAAAAAAAAAAAAAAAGCCCTTGATCGACTTTTGCCATGAAGTGCCTACTAGAGGACCGAGTCCCGAGGAAGGAAGATAGCGGTAATTAGTCGATCCACCCCAAAAATTGTAAACACTTCACTTTTTGTTTGGGCTAATTCAGGAAATTCGAGTTTGGAACGATCCTCTTGGCCTTAACCAAAGAGAGCGGGACTGCATCTACCTACAGTGTCGAACGAGTCCATGGTTCACTTTTTCCACTCCGTTTAACGTCCCGTAGTACCCCTTTAAAAGATTATGAGGACCTGGCTAAGTTATCAACATCTTTATTGCTTAATTGTCATACTATTAGGCTTTGATCCTTCTCTACGTGGGTGATTTATCTTGGAATGTTTATGATTATTTTAAGTAAGTTTTCGGTGTCTTTCCCCGCCGTCTCGATGAGGAATTCGGTGTTTTATTTTTGCCTTGGATGCGTCTATTCTTTCGTGTTATGTGTTTTTGTGTGTTTAGTCGCATCCACCATTTTGAGCAAGCCCCAACTTGCCTTGCATGGGAGTACCTTACCTCATAGGTATTCCGATGTGAGTTGAAGGGACAGAGCGGGCCCGTTAATTGCCCCGTATCGGCTTAACGTAGTCTAGCCAGTAGTAGCATGTAATTTCTTTTTGGGTCTTTGCTCGAGGACGAGCAACGGTTTAGTGTGGGGGAATTTTTGTGTGTCAAATTTGGACCGTTTTTCCTCCCATTTAAGCCCGTTTTTCCTCCGTTTTGCGAGAATAGAGTGCGATTATCGCCGTATATTGAGTATTTCTCGCATTAGCGTCTCTGTTTTGCATTTCACGTGTTTTTGGTAGTTTTATGTCTATTTTGATAGGAATTTCGACCAAAAACGTGTCCGAGCTCCTCTAAAAATGAGAGAGAGGGAAACCGTCCGAAAATCAAAGCACACAACCCAAAATCCAAAGTCCAAACCCAAGAGGTGAAATCTTGAGCGAAAAGGAAAAACTGTAAGTCCATTGGGCATCTTCACCGGAGAGGTCAAACTTCAAATGAATATATCTAGAGTTTTAAACCTCGGATAGAAGTGATTCTAATTGGAGGTGAAATCTTATCTTCTTAGCTTTCCAACGACATATCACACGCCCAAATCGGAGTTCAAACAATAGAGTTATGGCCCTCTGAAGTCACAGGGCAAAATTTCACCCGATGAGAATTTGACCGGGCGAAATTTCGCCAGATGGTGTTCCTCCCCAGATTGCCATTTCGGACAAAAAATTTCACCAAGCAAAATTTCACCCGATGAAGTTCACCGGGCGAAATTTCGCCCACCGGGTGAAATTTCGCCCGATGGAGAAAAGCGCCAAAAACCGCAAAATGAGAAGAAAATCTCACCGGGTGAAATTTCACCCGGTGAGATTAATTCGTCAAGCCGGAGGGCGAAGTTTCACCCCATGAAGACTCATTGGGCAAAGTTTCATCTCAGAGGACAAAGTCTCACTAATGGGCAGGGATTAGATTATGGGCTAAGATTATTGTGTGACCCATTAAGGGCTTATTATATATAGTAACCCTAGGTTTTCATTTCAATTTGTGCCTTAAGTGTGCCTCCTTAGGTTAGGGTAGTTTTAGTAGGCCTCCATTAGTAGATCATTCTAGTAGTATTTCTATTAATTCTCTACAAATCTAGTAGTTTAGATAGTAATCAAGTAGTAAATCTCCATAGTTTTCTTCATCAATTCTCTAGATCTACATTCAAGTTTGTAGAATTCAAGTTTTATTTGAAGATTTTTGGGGTTTATCAAGGGATTAGTGACAAATTTCTTTATTCTCCTCATCAAGATTCAACCTTTATTTATGCAATCTTCTTATTTATTCTAAATCTTCATAGTTGGTATATTTCTCTTCCACTCTCTAATCTCTAGTTTAGATTTAATGTTGTTCTCTCATTATTGTCTTGTTTAGATTATCTTAGTGTTGTTAGTTTCTCTAGATTTTATTTATGTTGTTCTAGATTATTCTCTAGTTTAGTGGGTAATTGTTAGATTGTAGTTTCCTTATCATTTTATTGTTAGTTTCTTTAGATTTAGTTATTATGCATGCTTTAGTTGTTTCCTCCTTAGTTAATGTTTTGTTGTTTTTCATTATGATTAGTGAGTAGATTTCTTGTTGGGGGTTTAGGGATGAGGACTTGGATTATTTGAATTGAGGGATGATGGTGGGTTGTTTGCTTGTTGATTTATCAATTTTGAGGTTTTTGTGTCTTTGTTGACTTAGAACCGCGGCTAGGTCGACCTTGACTCACTCTTATCAATATGGGGAAACTCGGGGTAGGAGTCACCTTGAATTGAGACTTACCCTTTTTCGCCGCGAAAGCGGATTTTTAGGTGGGTTGGGTGAAGAAACCGAAAGGTGGCATTCTCCCTTTATCGACGTTGTGACTAAAACCCGATTCCGAGATTCTTAGACCCCAATTTCCGAATCCCGACTTCCCCCTAACACCTTTTCCTTAATTGATCATCTCTAGTTATTTATTGCGTTTTAGTATAGACTCGACCCTTAAAACCCCCTTTTTAGACCCCAAACACGCTTCTCTTACTCAATTGCACTCTGTTCCCTGTGGACCGACCTCGACTTACCACGAATACTTGTCTATTTTTGTGTAATCTCGAGTCTTACAAATATCGTTTGATCCCCCGTCCTTCCTTTACCACCGAGCCGATTGGGAGGCGATCAAAATGGCGCCGTTGTCAGGGACGGCGATAGTTAATTGAGTTTTTGTCATTGTGTTTGGTTAAAAAAACAATCCATTAATTTCCTCACGCAAAAAGAGACAAGTATTCGTGGTAAGTCCAATGTTGTGTCAACAAGTATGCGCCATGATTATATTGTTGAACTCAATTGACAAGATGAAATCTTAATTGTTGATAACTATCCATGAAGACCAAAACATTTTATTGTTGAGATAATGCATGTTTACCTCATGATGCATTTATGATTATTTGTTTACGTGATGAAATGAAAACATTAATGATTGTTTAATATTTTTAACAATAAGTAGATGGCTTTAAACATTATTTAATGCATTTTGAAAACATGTTATATTTTTATTATTATTATCAAAATGGCGTCGTTGCCGGGGATCATCATGTGTTGTCTTATTACACAAAAACAAACAAGTAATCGTGGTAAGTCGAGGTCGGTCCACAGGGAACGGTGTGTTGACAATCAAGTTTAAAGCGGTGTGTTTGATGTCTAGAGAGGGATTTTATAAGGGTCGAGTCTAAACTAGGGAAATAACTAGAGAAATAGCTAGGGGTGATCAATCTAGGAAAAGGTGTTAGGGGAAAGTCGGGATTCGGTACTTGGAGTCTAAGAAGGTCGGAATCGAGTTTTTGTTGCAACATTGATAAAGGAGAATGCCACCTTTCGGTTTCTTCACCTAACCCACCTAAAAACCCGCTTTCGCGGCGAATAAGGGTAAGTCTCTGGCTATGGTAATTTCTACCCCGAGTTTCCCCATATTGATAGAAATTAGTCAAGGTCGGTCTAGTTGGCCGGACTAAAACAACAATGACATAACAACCATAAACAAGATAAACCAACAAGCAAGCAACCCACCAACATCCCTATATTCAAATAATCCAAGTCCTCATCCCTAAATCCCCCAACAAGAAATCTACTCACTAATCATAATGAAAGACAATAAAACATTAACTAAGGAGAAAATCACTATAACATGCATATTAACTAGATCTAAGGAAACTAACAACAAAATAACAAGAAAACTATGATCTAACAATTACCCACAAAATTATGGAGGAAATAAGATCTAACACGATAAACTAGAGAATAATCTAGAACATCATAAATAAAATCTAGAGAAACTAACAACACTAAGATGATCAAAACAACAACCAACAAAACTAAACATAAAAACAACAATCTAAAACAACATAAATAAAGATGATCTAAATAAGACAATAATGAAAGAACAATAAAATAAATCTAAACTAGAGATTAAAGAGTGGAAAGAAATATACAAACTATGAAGATCTACAAAGAAATAAGAAGATTGCATAAATAAAGATTGAATCTTTGATGAAGAAAATGGAGAACTTGTCACTAATCCTCCAATAAACCAAACAAATCTTCAAAAATAAAACTTGAAAAATAAATAAAGGTTGAATCTTTGATGAAGAAGATGAAGAACTTGTCACTAATTCTTCAATAAACCCAAAAAATATTCAAAATAAAACTTGGAGTAATAATCTTCTACAAACTTGAATGTAAAACTAGAGAATTCTTGATGGAAACTAAGTAGATCTACTACTAAATTACTATGTGAACTACTAGAATTATGGAGGATTACTACTAGAATACTACTAAACTACTACTAAAGAGATGGTGTAATATGGTGGTGAAATGGTGTAACTACACTAATGATGGATGGTAGCTTGGGCAACAAACTAGGGTAACATATATATAGTAAAGCCTTAATGGGTATTTAACCTAAAGTCCAAATCCAAATTTTTGCTCCATTAGTGAGACAATCACCCTTAGCATCTTCATGGGGTGAAATTTCGCCCTGCGGTTTGCCGTAATAATCCCACCGGGTGAAATTTCGCCCAGTGAGATTTTCTTCATTTTTTGTGTTTTTTTGGCACATCTTTCCATCGGGCGAAATTTCACCCGGTGGACGAAATTTCGCCCGATCAGTTTCGCCTGATGGGGAGTCTCGGAAAATCTTCGGGGTGGCATTTTCACCGTTGGATGAAATTTCGCCCGGTGGTGTCTCACCGGGTGAAATTTCGCCCGGTCATTTTTCTGGCCTCTTTCTTGTCTCATTCTTCATCGTACGATTGGATGACTTTAAACTTTAAGTTGTGTGCTTTGCTCTTTGGACGGTATTCCCTTCTCTTGTGCTCGTGGAATCTCGATCGTGATTTCGGTGCCAAATCCTATCAAAATAATAGAAAAACTACCAAAAACACGTAAAACGCACAAGAGGGACGCCAATGCGAGAAGTACTCAAAATATGGCGATAATCGCACTCAAGACTCGCAAAACGAGGGAAAAATGGGTCTAAATGGGAGGGAAAACGGTCTAAATTTAGCACACAACATGTACGACGAAGAATGAGACAAGAAAAGAGGCCAGAATATGACCGGGTGAAATTTCAC
This sequence comes from Agrostemma githago, assembly GCA_958450325.1. NCBI lineage: Eukaryota > Viridiplantae > Streptophyta > Magnoliopsida > Caryophyllales > Caryophyllaceae > Agrostemma > Agrostemma githago. The sequence continues at coordinate 45,925,101 of OY288254.1, read as the reverse complement.
CCGATGAAAAATGACCGGGCGAAGTTTCGCCCGACACTAAATTTGCCTCCCCGAAGATTTTCAAAAAACTTCTCCACCGGCCAAAATGACCGAGCGAAATTTCGCCCACCGGGTGAACTTTCGCCCGATGGTAAAGGCGTCCAAAAACTGCAAAACTGGAAGAAGTTCACCGGGTAAAGTTTCACCCGGCGGTATTGATTCGTGTACGATAGGGTGAAGTTCCACCTCATGAAGATTAAAGGGTGATTCTCTCACTAATGGAGCAAAAAGTTGGATTTGAGCTTTAGGTTAAGAGACTCATTAAGGCATTACTATATATATGTTTACCCTAGTTTGTTGCCCAAGATATCCCACCATTAGTTAAGTCACTCAATTCATTCCACCATCTTTCATCATATTACCACCATTTTAGTAGAGCATTCTAGTAGTAATTTAGTAGTATTCTAGTAGTAATTCTCTATAATTATAGTAGTTTACATACTAATTTAGTAGTAGATCTTCCTAGTTTTCATCAACAATTCTCTAGATCTTTATTCAAGTTTGTAAAAGATTATTATTTCAAGTTTTATTTGAAGATTTTTGGGGTTTATTAAGAGATTGGTGACAAATCTCTTTATTCTCTTCATCAAGCTTCATCCTTTATTCATGCAATCTTTCTCTTTATTATAGATCTTCATAGTTGGTACATTTCTTTCCACTCTCTAATCTCTAGTTAGATTTAATCTTGTCTTTTAAATATTGTTTATTTTATTGTTCTTTCATTATTGTATTGTTTAGATCATCTTTGTTTATGTTGTTTTAGATTGCTTTATGTTTTACATTGTTGATTGTTATTTTGATCATCTTCGTGTTGTTAGTTTCTCTAAATTTTATTTGTGTTGTTCTAGATTATTCTCTAGTTTATTTTGATAGATTGTAATTTCTTTCATAGTTTAGTGGTTAATTTGGTAGATCGTAATTTCCTTATTGTTTTGTGGTTAGTTTCTTTAGATTTAGTTATCATGTATGTTTTAGTTGTTTCCTCCTTAGTTAATGTTTTGTTATTTTCCATTACGAATAGTGAGTAGATTTCTTGTTGGGAGATTTAGGATGAGGATTTTGGATTATTTGAATTGAGAAGTTTTTGGTTGCTTGCTTGCTTGTTGGTTTATCTTGTTTATAGTTGTTGTGTCATTGTTGTTTTAGTCCGGCCAACTTGACCGACCTTGACTCATTTCTATCAATATGAGGAAACTCGGGATAGAAATTACCTTAACTTGAGACTTACCCTTCTTCACCGCGAAAGCGGGTTTTTAGGTGGGTTGGGTGAAGAAATCGAAAGGTGGCATTCTCCCTTTATCAATGTTGTGACCGACCCGATTCCGATTTTCTTAGACCCCAATTTCCGATTCCCGACTTCCCCCTAACACCTTTTCCAAGATTAATCATCTCTTGTCATTTCTCTTGTTAGTTCTCTAGTTATTTAATTTCCGTCTTTTACCGCATTTCTAGCGTAGACTCGACCCTTAGAACCCCCCCTCTAGATTCCAAACACGTTGCTTTAAACTCGATACTACGTTCCGTTCCCTGTGAACCGACCTCGACTTACCACGATTACTCTAGTAGTTTTTGTGTTATTACGAGTCTACAAATATTGTTTGATCCCCCATCCTTCGCTAAACGACCGATCCGATTGGGCAAGCGATCAAAGCTGTAAATGCGAAATGTAAGTAAATCGCATTATGTGAGGAATTTCACCCTCAGAGTGTACACTAAACGAGATACAATGTGTAGACAATTGAGAACAGATCTTACAACTACTCGGATTCTATTTAGGTGTTTTAGTACTTCAGGTTGAAGTTGTCGACGTTACATATGCTACGTCGCGTCGTGGAATTAGTATCCACATGGGTCGGACTCGAAGTTATCGAAATGCATAATTAAAGGTGCGATATTTAAAGTTGTGTTTAGATGACAACCTAATGACGATAGCAACTTTGACAGGCTTATCCTTCTAGCTTCCTGCGGCGATTCCGGCAGAGCTTCGCTACGATGAGGCAAGTTGACAAGTCAACACGGGTGCCCTTTTTCGTTCTTGTCAAGTCAGTAACTTGAGGAACTATGAAGAGTAGTGTTGATTCTTGGAATGTGAATCCAAGAGAAAATGATCGAGTGGATCGTGCCTAATATCGGAGTGCGACACTAAAAAAAGAGATGCAAGTTGTGTGGAACTCGTAGAGAGGAGAGGAAGAGTTGAATTGTAATAGTGTGTCGATTATAGGCAGAGAAGAGGAGTATTTATAGTTTTTCTCGTAGTTCAAATCGGGATTTCAGGCGCCAGACATCGTGCGACCCAATGTTGGGGCGCCTGGCACCAGGCGGTGCAGAATTGAGGTACCTGAGGAGAGGCAACCAAGATTTTGAAGATCCGATTTGAAAAGTTTTCAAAGCGGAGATTGTACGTAATCTTTTGAGTTGCTTGGTCGTTACTTCACCCTTTGCCCTAGCGCGTGCGCCGTTGGGCCTCGGGCGCGCATCTCTAGGCTCGACTTGGCCTGATGCGCTGACTCGGGTTTGACTTTGCGTATTTCGGGACCGATTCGGAGCCCCGTGTCGAAATGACTCTAATTAGTGTCAACGCGACCATAATGACACGACTAAAACCGTCTTGATGTTGAATTAATTTTTCTGGGTAATTATTTGATCCGTTCTATAGAAAAACTGTGGACATGACATGGGTCCACTGATGGTTGGGATTTGCCGTGGGTCCAACCGTCAATAATAAACCGACTATTCCTAGTGGGTAGCTAGGGCAAGTAGGGTCGATATCCACGAGGACGGTAGAGTAAGGTCTAGACTAGGTCCACTAAAAACTAGGCTAAGTCACACAAACAAACACAAAGAAGGCTAAAATTGACAAAGTGAGATGGAGAAGAAGTGGGAACTAGGCTAATGATCAATCTAGCAAATAAACTAGAAGAACGATGTCTAACTAAAGAAGATTAACACAAATATGGAAGAGAAGTGGGGTAGGTCGGGTTCATAGAGGTAGAAGGGTAATTGGGGTGATCAAAGGTATAGGTGTCTCCTAATCGCTAGAGTCGGTTCGGGCTCTCGCAACTTAGACCGATGTCAAGGTGAGTCCGGGCTCTCGCAACTTAGACTCTAGTCGGCACTCTCGTGACTATGACTATTCTCAACATTTCCACAAAATAAGCAATCAATGGGAAGATGAACACAAGCATGGGAAGCATGGCCACTACAACTCACACAAGCATATCAACAAACACATAGAGTGCCTACAATGTGACTAACAACAAAGATACAACCTTCTCCCCTTAATCAACCCTAATCATCCATAATCTACCCCTAATCCCCCTACTAACCCCACAAGAAGACTACTCACTCATGATAAAGAACAAACTAACAATCATAAAGGAAATCAATACCCCTAAACAAGCATCCATAATAACTAACAATAACAATAACAATAATAACATAAAAAGATGGAAACAAGATTAAATAAACTAAGAACAAGAGTAAAGATGATTATACCAATACTAGATGAGGAAAAGATGAGAACTTGTATAAATAAGACACCCAAATAGAACTCCAAGGTTGTCAATCTTGGAATAATCTTCAAGAATCTTCTTAATACAAGATTAATTACAATGATTAACTAAGGATTAAGGAGAGATTAGAACTAATGAATGAGAGTAAATCTAGGGTTTTAGAGGCTTAAACTAAGGTAGGTTAACATAAGATGTCTTAAATTACAAGAAGGGAGTATATATATGGGTACAAGAATGAGGAAGAAGAAAAGAGAAGAGCGGGTGAGCTGTAGCCCATCCCGATCGGGAAGGATCATCCCGATTGGGAAGGGTTCTTCCATCCCGATCAGGAAGAGCTCAACCCGACCGGGATGGACCCACAGTGGCGCTCCTAAACGTGCATCCCTTCCCGATCGGGAAGGCCACCATCCCGACCGGGAAGGGTCTTGTATGCCTTCCTTAAATGCTCTTTGGTCCTTTCTTGCCTCTCATGGGCTTCCCACCGATTCTTGGGACTCGGGATCGGGTCTCGGAGGCTCGGGATTGGGTCCCAAGGTCTCGGGGTCGATTCCAAGGCCTCGAGTCATCGTTCCTTTATCTCGTTGGCTCCAAAATGTGTATGTATTGAGTCGGAATCGCTCCAACTCTTCCAAATTGGTCTCGGGAACCTGAAACGAACTAAATGAAGCATAAGAAGCCCATGAATCGCTCCAAAGGAGCGACTCCACAAGGAAAAAGGGACCAAAACACAACAAATAGGAACTACAAACTACACTTATCAACTCCCCCACACTTAACCCTTACTCGCCCTCGAGTAAGCACAAACTACTACTAAACTATCCGAATGGGTATTAGCGCACCCTACGCCCCTTCAACTCACGCGAGTGCACTTAAAGGACAAGTGCACTCCGCAAGGCAAGTTGGGTCTTGCGACAAAACTGTGGATGCAACCGAACACAAAACACACAAACAAACAAACACACAAACAAACACATAATCGGTTGCACCCAAAACAAAAGAAATACCGCTCCCCTCAAAAAGCGGTGAATGAAACACCGGTTTAGGACTCGAGGTAAGTGACAACGTTCCCAAGCTAGACATACAAACCAAGGTGAACTAAACCCTAATAGTATGACAATAAAGCAACAAAAATGTTGGTAACTTACCTAGGTCCTCCTAACTTTCTAAAAACGTACTACGGGACGATCGGCGGAGTGGAAAAGCGAAGAACCACGGTGTTAGTCGACACTGTAGGTAAGTGAGACCCCGCCCCCTTTAGCGTGAGCCAAGAGGGTCGTCTCGTGTCCAAAACCGCCTAACTAGTCCAAGTAAAAAGGTGGAAAACATGCAATAATGAGGGAAGACCGACTAATGCCGCTATCATCCTTCCTCGGGACTCGGTCCTTTGGTAGGCTCTTCACGGCAAAAGTCGGAAAAAGGCTTATTTTGAGAGGATATGTTTTTGTGAGACGGATTTTCTTTTGGCATTTTCTTTCCTTTTGACATTTTGATTTGTTTTGCCATGCCATTCTTTTTCTTCTTTTCTATTTTCTTTTTGGCTTTTGTGCCTTTTCTTTTTCTTTATTCTTTTCTTTCTTTCATTTTTTTCTTTCTTTTCTTTTCCTTTTCTTTGCCCTTTTTGGCAAGATTTGGCATTTTTGGCACTTCTTGACAATTTAAGAAAGAGAGAATCAACAAATTGCAAGTTACTGTGTGTGTATGTGAGGAAGGTAGGGTAATGGGTAAGTCGAGGGTCGCGATCCCTCTTCAAACCCACAAAAAGTGGAGAACTTGGACTAATCAAGACAATCCTAAACACGGTCACCTAGGGGACGGGACTCGGTAACCAAGGCCTTTTCACACCGTGGGTGGTCATAATGGTCAAAAGTGCAAATCCCGTAGTAAATCCCTAGTAGCTAGGTGGACTAAAGGTAAAGGACCAACGAACTCATTGATTTAGGGTCATTCTACTAGATTAAAGTCCAAAACTCGATTTATACAACTAGGAAGGGAAAATAGACATTCACACACTAGCCTCTAAACCGGGTTTTCGAAAAACGGTTTACGCACAAGACACACAACACAACACAAAACAAAGACTCAACGAGAATGAAAGAAAAAGACACAGACGCAACGAAACAAAAACAAAGCAAAACAAACACATACACAACACAAACACCACCCCGATCTTCAAGCAAGTCTCCAAATCCACCACAATCTTTACAAAGCTCCTCCCGAGCACACACCATCACAATCTTCTCCAAACTCCACAAGGAATAAAGAAGAAAAGGGGTGAAGAGATGTTACCAGAGGTCTTGAAAGCTCTCCAAAGCATTTGGTGAATTAAGCAACCTAAAAAGAAAGAAGGGGGCAAAACACGCACAACAAAACAAATAGACGACACAACGACACAAGAGAAAAACACACAAAAGAAAAATCTTTTTGATTTTTGCGAAATTTTTTCAAATTTTTAGGGATTTTTAAGATTTTTTTCGAAAAACTAAGAAAATAAACTAAACTATACTAGAATATCGCTCCCCCACACTTAAATCGAGCCATGTCCTCATGCTCGATCGTAGGGTGCGGAGAGACAAAAGAAAGAAAAAGAAACTACAAAAATAAAGCTAAAAATTGAAAACAAAGTGGAGAAAAAGGTAGAAGGTGTCCGGCCGGGGTGTAGTCAAGTCACCATGGGCCGAGACAAGAAAAAGATATGGAAGGGGGAAGAAAATAAAAGGAAGGAAATAAAAGGAAATGGGAAGGGAGGGCTAGGTGTAATCAAGTCACCTAGCCCGGATTCCGCCTAAATCCGACTAAATCCTCAAAAAAAGAAAGTGAAAATCTTGTAATTTGGACTAATCAATTGACTCTTGACGTAATCACGTCGTCGAGAGTCGGGAGCAACCAAACTATGGCCTCGAAGGCCCCTAGATACCGTGACTCAAGGGAAGGGGGTAAATAATGAAAAAGAAGCGATAAAAAGACGGAAAAGTAAGGATAGTTACCCAAACCGAGCGGCTAGTAACTCACTTGCTCCATCGTCTCGTTGATCATTAGAGGCTCGTTGCTTGTTTTCTCGGTTGCTATCTTGCTTCACACTTGAAGAGAACTCACGGTAGAGGTAGTAATGGTAGGGGGTGGGATTTGATGCGAATCAAGGTGTAAAGTGAAGAGGAGGTGAGGTGAAGGTAAGACAATGAAGTACATGGGACATATGGTAAGGCTAGGGTAGCTAGGGAGGTTGGGAGGGGGCATAAAACGGTTGGGTGGACTCGATTTGCGAAGAAGAATCACAAAGGGGGAGCATAAAACCTTCCCGGTCGGAAAGGTTGTTCCCGATCGGGTTTGCTCACCCGTCCCGGTCGGGAAGCCCTCATCCCGATCGGGATGAGCTCCCAGTAAGCTCGAAATGTGGTGCGCTCTTCCCGATCGGGAAGGCACCCTTCCCGATCGGGAAGCTTAACCCTTCCCGGTCGGGACGCCTCACCCCGGCCGGGATGGGTCTTCTTCGACCTCCACGATCAACAACACTCAAACATGCATCAAACTCTCTCCCTCACAACGCTCGTCAATCAATCCAAATAACAAGAATTCACAAAAAACCAACTAGCTACAAGAAAGAGATATATACAATGAGACGGTTCTTGTGGAACTCCGTCAAAACAAGGTGGTACAATCTTCATTCTTTTCAACAATACTCCAACCGGTTCCATCTCCATCAAGAGCACGTAGGAACAAGTCGAAGGCCCTCGAGAAGTCTTCAATCAAGCACGTCATATAGCCAACCACATCCCAAGGCTCCTCATGGCCTTGCTTTGACGTTCCCGGGGCATCCCGCTCTTCCAAGTTCAACGGCTTGAACTTGTACTTTTGGTCCTTGGGGATATACCCAAACGTCCACCGGTCATCATGTGGCCCGAAGGGAGGCTCATCTTCTTCCTTGCTTAGCAACTTGTCGTTAAGCCCATGATTTGGGCACTCGTCTTCCTCCATATCGGAGTCATCATCCTCAAGTACATAAGAGTACTCCTTCAAGCTTTGTCCCGATCCTTCCCCTAGATCGATGTCTTTCTTGGCTTGGATCATATTGCATGACTCATCGCTAGTAGGCGAAGTGTTGCCTTGGAGGTCGAACACTATCTTTTCCTCGCCCAACTCAAATGTGATCCTACCTTTCTTCACATCGATCATGGCACCCGCGGTGTGTAGAAATGGGCGCCCAAGAATAATGGGAGTGTTGGCATCCTCCGGCATGTCGAGCACAATGAAGTCGACCGGAATGAAGAACTTTCCTATTTGTACCGGCACATCCTCTAACATTCCCAATGGTCGGTTAAGAGACTTATCGGTCATTTGGAGTGTAATGGACGTACACTTCAACTCCTTCATTCCGAGTCGGTAACAAATAGAATAGGGGATGATGCTCACACTTGCGCCCAAGTCACATAACGCATTCTTGATCAAGAAATTGCCTATGGTGCAGGGGATCGAAAAACTACCCGGATCCTTCAACTTCGGAAGCGTGGAACCTTGTATGAGCTCGCTCACCACCCTCGTGAACGCTACGGTCTCTTCCTTGTCGACGGATCTCTTCCTAGCTAGGATTTCTCTCATAAATCTCCCATATGCCGGGATTTGGGTAAGTAGTTCGGTGAACGGGATGCTAACATCCAATTTCTTCACAATACTAAGGCACTTGTCGTAATGAGTGTCCACCTTAGTCGTCATTTGCCTTGATGGGTAAGGCAACTTGATTTGGTACTTGTTTTGATCAATTGGGGTGGACTCTTCACTTGACGCTTTCCCTTTACCCTTTTCTTGTGCTTGAAGTGGGGGAGGAGTGTCTTCTTGGGGTTTCTCGGCCTCCCTTGAGACTTGCTCCTCAATTGGAATGCCAAAGCTTGACTCTTCTTGAATTGGAGACACAACTTCCTTCATCTCTTGTTGCTCACTAGGAAACTCGGGAGGATTATATGTAGCACCGCTCCTCGAGGTGATGGCATTGACATGCTCAAAATTTGGAGTTTCACCTTGAGGAGGTAATTGCCCCCTTTGTCTTGAAGAACTCCCCGATGCAAGTTGAGCTACTTGGTTCTCAATCATCTTCATGTGAGTCTTCATTTCCTTGTTATCCATTAGAATTTGTGCAATGATTCCTTGTTGCGACATTTGTGTTTCCAATTGACTCCTTTGCATATCTTGAGTACTCCTTTGCATATCCAATATTTGCTTTTGTATATCCGAATCCCGTGGTGGGGATGATGGATTATGCGGAGTATCGGTGAGGGCCAATGGAGTACCGTAGTCATGAATAGGAGATCGACTCCTAGGCTTGCTTTATTGATTTCCTTGTGTTGCTTGTTGTTGTTGATGGTTGGGATTTGCCGTGGGTCCAACCGTCAATAATAAACCGACTATTCCTAGTGGGTAGCTAGGGCAAGTAGGGTCGATATCCACGGGGACGGTAGAGTAATGTCTAGACTAGGTCCACTAAAAACTAGGCTAAGTCACACAAACAAACACAAAGAAGGCTAAAATTGACAAAGTGAGATGGAGGAGAAGTGGGAACTAGGCTAATGATCGATCTAGCAAATAAACTAGAAGAACGATGTCTAACTAAAGAAGATTAACACAAATATGGAATTGAAGTGGGGTAGGTCGGGTTCATAGAGGTAGAAGGGTAATTGGGGTGATCAAAGGTATAGGTGTCTCCTAATCGCTAGAGTCGGTCCGGGCTCTCGCAACTTAGACCGATGTCAAGGTGAGTCCGGGCTCTCGCAACTTAGACTCTAGTCGGCACTCTCGTGACTATGACTATTCTCAACATTTCCACAAAATAAGCAATCAATGGGAAGATGAACACAAGCATGGGAAGCATGGCCACTACAACTCACACAAGCATATCAACAAACACATAGAGTGCCTACAATGTGACTAACAACAAAGATACAACCTTCTCCCCTTAATCAACCATAATCATCCATAATCTACCCCTAATCCCCCTACTAACCCCACAAGAAGACTACTCACTCATGATAAAGAACAAACTAACAATCATAAAGGAAATCAATACCCCTAAACAAGCATCCATAATAACTAACAATAACAATAACAATAATAACATAAAAAGATGGAAACAAGATTAAATAAACTAAGAACAAGAGTAAAGATGATTATACCAATACTAGATGAGGAAAAGATGAGAACTTGTATAAATAAGACACCCAAATAGAACTCCAAGGTTGTCAATCTTGGAATAATCTTCAAGAATCTTCTTAATACAAGATTAATTACAATGATTAACTAAGGATTAAGGAGAGATTAGAACTAATGAATGAGAGTAAATCTAGGGTTTTAGAGGCTTAAACTAAGGTAGGTTAACATAAGATGTCTTAAAATTACAAGAAGGGAGTATATATATGGGTACAAGAATGAGGAAGAAGAAAAGAGAAGAGCGGGTGAGCTGTAGCCCATCCCGATCGGGAAGGATCATCCCAATCGGGAAGGGTTCTTCCATCCCGATCGGGAAGGGCTCAACCCGACCGGGATGGACCCACAGTGGCGCTCCTAAACGTGCATCCCTTCCCGATCGGGAAGGCCACCATCCCGACCGGGAAGGGTCTTGTATGCCTTCCTTAAATGCTCTTTGGTCCTTCCTTGCCTCTCATGGGCTTCCCACCGATTCTCGGGACTCAAGATCGGGTCTCGGAGGCTCGGGATTGGGTCCCAAGGTCTCGGGGTCGATTCCAAGGCCTCGAGTCATCGTTCCTTTATCTCGTTGGCTCCAAAATGTGTATGTATTGAGTCGGAATCGCTCCAACTCTTCCAAATTGGTCTCGGGAACCTGAAACGAACTAAAGGAAGCATAAGAAGCCCATGAATCGCTCCAAAGGAGCGATTCCACAAGGAAAAGGGACCAAAACACAACAAATAGGCGCTACAAACTACACTTATCATCCACCCCGACGCGGCCACGCGCGGGTTTGGGTAGGCGAATGAATCTCCATATGAGAATGGATCGAATTGAAATTTAGGTTTGTGTGGAGTCGCCACCGAATTTTATGGTTATTCGGAACCGTTCGAGCCCACTCTATGTTGTAGTGGGCCGTATACAAAATACGGCCCATTTCCGATGTCAGAGTTTATTGGGCTCGTCCCTTTGCATTTGATACCAATACCGACGTTATCGGATATTGTGTATTGAATGACTCTCGTTCGCCAACGGTTTTGGGTATCCGGAAACCGAGGTTCTGAGTAAGGGGTGAGGGTACGTGTTGGGAAGCCCACAAAGGACACCCAACCCCGCCCGCACATTAGCGGCCTCTACTAAGAACTCGAGTGACTTTCTAATACGCGTGCTAGTAAAACGGAAAAATGATATGCAAAGATTTATTTTCCCTAAACATGTGAATGGAATTGAAACGGGTTTCTAAGTCAATTTAATGCAATTAATTCTACGTCAAAGTGGAATTTTAGCATGTGGGTTCATTTAGTATAATAAACGAATAATAATTAAATTGACAAAAGAAATAACAAACGCGTTAGTAAACGATGTAATAAAATAACGAATAATAATGGTTTGTGCAAACGATGAATCGAATTGAATGATGTAAACGAGATGCAAACATGAGATGCATGGTTTGAAAAGATAGTATACACGTGATTAATTAAGCACGTGTTGACCCAAATTGCAAAATACTATCGAGTTTGAAAAATAAGAGAATGTACGACTCGCGTTTTAGTCGTTATGTGGTCACTCGATCGAGTGGTCAATAGACTCGATCGAGTAGACCTTTAAAAAAGATTTCTGTTTTGCGTTTATGACCGTACTCGGCCGAGTCATTGACCAACTCGGTCGAGTACATGGCCACTCGACCGAGTCACTGTGAGACTCGATCGAGTGGTGGTCATAATTAGCATTCTGACTCGATTTTAGGGTGTCACTCGATCGAGTGACTAAGGCACTCGGTCGAGTGGCACCTGTACGAACTTGGTTCGTTTGCAACTTAATTGTTGATTTTGAAATTGCTTTTGATTTTTGATAATTCGACGTTTTTACCGAATCGGACATAAGTATTGCATGACCTATGCTCGATTCGGGTTTTTTATAAATCATTGACTTTGCTAAACCGAATATAAATATTGTTGAATTTATACCCGATTCTAAAGTTGAATACTCATCATATCCCATATTCGATTATTGAATCGATATGGAATATTTAGAGTGAAAAAAAAAAAAAAAAAAAAAAAAAAAAGGATTAATTTTAGTCGCTTTGAATTAATTATCGTGATACGAATAAATCACGTTAATTAATTCATATGACTTGATTGTTAGATTCGATATCCAATTATGGAATTGGTATCGAATCCAAAATCGATGCTTTACTTGAATAAATAAATTTAAAAAAAAACTTGATTCCCTCGACTTCTCCGACATCGATAAATCCCTAGAGATTGTGATGTCGGATCCGTGTCAACGGGTTTCGACCCTTATTAAAATTGATTTTAGAAAATTGATGAATGCAAAATTGATGATGATGATAACAAGAAATAATAGTGAATTGTTGTTTAAGTTGATTTATCCCAATAATCAAATGGTCGGGGTACCGGGATAAGCGACCGACGAAGCATGTGCAGTACACTTGTATATGCGGTTTTCCTTATCCCGGTATCCTTCTTACTCGACACAAATCGATAAATATTTTAGTATTTTAATATTAGTAGTATTATCGATATTATGATGCATTGAATAAAATAATAAAAAAACGAAAAAAAGATGGAGAAGAGGAGGACGGACGACGAGAAGAGAGGGAGAAGAAAAGAGGGTTTTGACACCCTCAACCTACATGTTCTTGTCTCGGTGCGGACTCGTAACCGTGGCTTCAACACAAGAGTCTTCGAGGTTTTATGTAGATTAAGTTATGGTGGCTCGGGATTGATTTCCTAAAACTAGGTTTAGGGTTTTTTGCTAGTGTAGGATTACTAGGTTTTTTTGATTAGGGTTTGTAAGGATGTGTGTATGATTGCTCTAGGGTTTTTTTAGGTTGTGAAAAGATGTGTAAAAGTGTGCATGGAGGTTGCTTATATAGACAAGCTAGGGCACCCGGATTAGGGTTACTCGATCGAGTAGGTGGCTAACTCGGTCGAGTGGCCCGTGAAGCCTGCCGTCGGGCTTGAAACACGCCCACTCGATCGAGTGGGTGGGTCACTCGATCGAGTGGCCCAGTCGGGTTGCACGGGTCCATTATTTTGGACCTTGACTTTGGGTGTTTGATGGGTTTTGTGATTGACTTGGACTTTTGATGGTTGTATGGCTGTTTTTGTGTGTCTCGGAAACGACTTTGACCGGGGTTGACCCAATCGCAAAAAGTCGGTTTTATTTCCAGTGTCGGTTTCGGCCCAAATTAGTCTTGTTTGACTCGGAATGATCCACCGGGCCTGGATTTGAGGTCTGTTTGGTGAGATTTGTACTCCGTAAGTGTGTTAGCCAGCGATTAATGGATTTGAGTCCGTATCCGAGCGCGTAGAAACACGTTGGCGTCCGATCATCATCGGGTATTTTTTTTGGAAACTGCCATAGACACCTGGCGGTCTAAATGCGGGTGTCTACAGAGCCCTCACTCTGACTGAGGCTTGGACAAGGCGAAAGTCAGAGTAGCTACCAAGCCCGTTAAGACCTGGTAGACTTCCGGTCGGGTCGTTTATAGTCCATTAGACTCGCGTGAAGGGCTCGCCAGCCTTAGGACAGAGATCATACCTGCGCTCCGTGGGGAATTTGGGCTTGTCGCGTAAGCCCTGGGTGTGCCTGTGTGTTGGCCCATCCCGTGATATCCCGGAAAATGCCGCTGGGGAGATTTGATGACTTGCATGTCCCTGCTTGAGTCGTACCTGTATAAGTTACATAAAATGCATGCAACACGTAGGTAGTAAAATGACTCGTGCTGGGGAGAATGATTTTTGAAGTTTTTTAAAATTTTGAATTTGAAATCCTAAAAGCAATCACAAGCTAGGTTTTCAAAATGGAAAGAGGTAGAAAAGAAATTCGCAGTTTAAATAGACTGAAATCTGACCTTGTCGAAAAGATCTTTTTTCAAATGGCTAAATTTTGCAAATTTCAAAGTGGAATTTGAAGAGAGGAGCCTACCGGCAGACTCGACTCTGGACACGACAGGACGAGTTGACTGACACGAACTGGACTCTCTAAGGGTTGGACCGTGACTCGATAGGGGTGTGGGCCGCCTAACAAGACTCTTAAGTCGCGCTATCCTATAGCCTAGGCGAGTGACAACACGGTCGCACATCGAAATGGGATAGATATGCTATGAGGGGATTGCAGTAGCCTGTAATGAGACTGTTTTAGTCTGGTGTCCTTCTGGATTTCCTATTTTAGGATACATTTCCAAAGTGGGTATTGCCTCGAGTCCTGGCAGATTCTTGTCTTCGATTGAGTCGAGTACTAGGACACACTACAGAAAGGAGGCGAGATTTTGAAAGTATTTATCTGGATTTTGTGGGTGGATGGAGGTCTTTTGTCTAAGAAAAGCCCCCAAGACGACAAAGCTAGCTGCTGAGAACATGACAGTGTCGTGACCGGAATGATAGTACTTTTTTGAAATGTGGGTGTCAATGTGGGTGGTTGTGCCTCTGTTGAAAGGCTGCCTACGTATTCACGTGCGGTGAAATCAAACCATGCCGTAGTTCAGTGGATTGAAAGATGTATTATGGTGCCTAGTCTAATAGGACTTTGTGTGTACCTAGCCATAACGATGGTGTAGGTTAGGTGCATTCCCAGTGATGTCTTGAACAAAGGGCTAGAATGGTTAGGATGTTGATCCTGTGACTGTGAGCGTTCTCCGGGATAGCCCCCAGAGGTGGTGTGAACTATTTGGGCATGTTTTATGCCGACCGCAAGTTGAGTTCCCGTGTTCGGGGTTGGTAACTGGATTGGATAATTTTGGAAATGTGCTGCTAGGAAGTAAGTGGCTTTGATGATTCGAAATCTGGAGCTCGATTTTGTGGAGCTGAGGCTTCGAGGGTAAGGTATTGTAATGTGGTAGGAATGGGGGAAGTCGAGTAATGATGACTCGAACTTCGATTGGGCTGGTTTGATAATGCGGGATCTGGTTTCCATGTCTGGCCCTAATGGTTAGGGGTATCCTATGGAGCTTGAATCCTCAAAATTTCGGACTGTCTCTAGCCTAGGTCTCGAGGAGGTCTTGAGGGTTGTAATGTGGGAAGGCTGAGTGTGGTGTTAGCTAACCAGCTTGATTGTTACTCCCCTATTGGATGGTATTGATAATTTTGAATTTGACCGTACCCCGGTCAAAGGATTTTCACTTGAGTTGACCGTTGACCACGGTCGTGCGTATTTGATTTTTGATTGACCTCTTAGCCGCGGTCATGGGTTTTGATAATTTTGACCGTACCCTGGTCGTGGGGCTCTCACTTGAATTGACCGTTGACCACGGTCATGGGTATTCTGAATTTTTTTATGATGGCCTGCTTTTTTTTTTTTTTTGCCTTTTGCTTTTTTTTTTTCATGGACTTTCGGTTTTTTTGTGTCCAGTTTTCTTTTTTTTGATGGCCTTCTTTTTGCTTTGGCCATTTCTCTTTTTTTTTTACTTTTGATTGACCTCTCAGCCTCGGTCATGGGTTTTGATTTTGGTTGACCTCTCAGCCCCGGTCATGGGTTTTTTGAGTTTTGGTTGACCTCTCAGCCCCGGTCATGGGTTTTTTGAATGTTGGTTGACCTCTCAGCCCCGGTCATGGGTTTTTTGAATGTTGGTTGATCTCTCAGCCCCGGTCATGGGTTTTTTGAATGTTTTTTTCCAGTTTTTTTGTTGGTCAGACTAACACCAAAGGTAGGGATCGGTTGATCTTATCGGATGGGTGTTTGTTGTGGGAAATGGGCTTGCCTCCCGTCTTTGACCCAAACTAGAAGACTACCCAGATTTGTCATAGGATTCGATATGCTCCTGCTAAGGGTAGTTATGTGGCTTTTCTATACCAGACATGGAATAGGTAAAAGGAAAACACGGGCTCGATTTCCTGCAGTCATTATAAATGTGCCTATAATAGTCACGTGCATGTGCTCACAGTGTATGATGGTGTTCATCATGTTCTCGGAAACACATAAGGAAAGTGTACATGAGAAAGAATATTGAAAGCTGATTTTATTGAATTTTGAAAAAGAGGACAGAATACAACTGACTCTGACTCTGACTTTGGAATAGAACATCCTAGACTCAGACTCAGACTCGGACTTAAATCAAATCCGGACTCTCGGATTATGTTGTCATTAGTCGTCGGCTTCTAAGGAATCGAGTTGATGTCCAGTATAGCCTTCAGTAGAAGCTTCGCCCAGATCTTCATTATATCGAAGATCGTCTTCAATTCTAATGCCCATTTCGGTAAGTACGGCAAAGTTTGAGATGCCGGCATACCTAAGATGGACGCGGTAAGAAGGTAGGAGGTTGTTGATGAATGCCTCCACTAGTGTCTTCTCGTTGGGCTTGTTTACCAACTTTACACTCTCGGCCCTCCATCTTTGAAGATATTTAGTGAACCCTTCTTTGGGCTCTTGGGCCATCATTTCCAGAGTACGCATTGTAGTCTGGATCTCGATATTATCGGCGTAGTTCCGAGCGAACTCTGTTGCCACGTCATCCCAAGTCGGGTATTTCTTGGAATCGAGCCTGTAGTACCAGGCTTTGGGGTGCTTCTGGAGGGAGGAAGGGAATAAGTGCTTAAACATGGTGGACTTTACCCCTTGGACCGCCATGAAATCTTTGAAAGCCCGGATGTGATGGACCGGGTCTCCAGTACCCTCAAACATTGGAATTCCCGTAAGGTTGAGGTTAGCAGGTAGCTCGTCGTTCAAAGGTGAGTAGGAATGAGCATTTTCGGTGTGGATCGAGTTGTTCGTTGATAAATGGACTTGCTCTTCGAGCATGCGAACAGCACTGATCAACTTGGCTATGGGCCCAGTGGGCTCAGTTCCTTCAACTGGGGCCGTTTTCTCCATGGTGCTTAGGCGTGTGGATAAAGTCGCTTGGTTAGCCTGGATGGCAGCCAGTTGAGTCTCGATCTTGGTCAAAGCATTTTTCAACTCGTCCTTTTTGCGTTGATGTCTGGTTTCGGGTGGCCTATCTGTAGGAACACCACGTAATCAGAAAAGTTGCTTCGGAACTCCAACTCACCAAGGCATAGGGAATAGCGCAGGAGGAGAGACGACTCCAGTTTGACTCGGGTTAGACTCCCCTAAGACAAATGTGTAGGGCACGATTCTCGGAGTGACTGTGATTAATCACTCCGTCGGAGAATAGCTCCCAATGTGAGACTAAGGACTTAGATGGTGTGGCATCTTAAGTGACTCGAAAGTGGGTTATGTGAGACACGTGTAAAACATGACCCTTAGGGCAACCGTGATTGATCGCCCTGCTAAGGGGTAGCCCCCGAGTGGGGGCGATAATTTTGTTAAGACTCGAGTGTTGGACGAGTGACCCTTAGATGTAAGGACCGTGAACTTTTTGTTATAGGGCTATGCCTTGTAAAAGGTTGACTCGGAAAAGACACCTAGACGGGTGACTTGTGCAAGGTGGGCCTTCCTCAGGATTCGGCTATGTGGGCCGAGTCCTGCTCGAAGGGAGGTCCACGTGAGATATTTCCAGACTTTGGACTCGAGTGTATCGACGGGCCCTCCTTTGTAGGAGTTTGTCCTACGTAGGTGGGCCTTGCCTTAGTCTAATAAGGCGGACTGGGATAGGGAAGAAACTCTTGATGTAAGATCGACAGAGTTTCGACGCTACGGACCTTGACAACTTAAGACGCGACCCGACACTGCTAAATACGGGAAGTCCTAAGGAGAGGGAGGTTTTGAAAATTGATTGTTTTTTAAAGGGGTCCGAGAAAACTCGGTTGAGGGCCCAATTTTTCCGGAAAAAACGAAAGTGGTATTGGGCCGCGGGTTTTGAAAGTTCGAAATGATTTTTGAGTTTTGAATTGGGCAGCATACCGTCTAGAAAATAGGTTATTTTGAGTAAAATCATAAGTCCTAAATTCGGTATGTGTCTCGGGTTTTGAAATCGAATAGTTTGAAAATGATGCAATTTTGAAAAGTTGACGGTTTTTGAAAACGACTCGGAAACCAAGTAGCACGTAGTCACACAAGCATTATAACGACGCTATGTATGCTCTATACTAAGTCTCGGTCGGTCTATAGGGGGTCTATACCAGTGTACATAGTCTAGACGTTGATCGGGACGGACTTCCTAAGTCGAGTTGATCTTAGAACATGCCGCGAAAGCCACTCGAATCGACTATGGACACCTTTTGACATATTCATATTGGAGTACATCAACGGTATAGTGGGACGTCGGTCGCGAGTACCGGCCCGGGAAAATATGGGTTATGCATGAACCGTAGAACTAAACGCGTATTGTATTTGTCAAACGATTTCCATTCGAGTCTCACCCTGAGGATGCCGATGGTAAGTCACGCATCAGTTAATCCCCAGCGGAGTCGCCAAATTGTGGACATGACATAGGTCCACCCCGACGCGGCCACGCGCGGGTTTGGGTAGGCGAATGAATCTCCATATGAGAATGGATCGAATTGAAATTTAGGTCTATGTGGAGTCGCCACCGAATTTTATGGTTATTCGGAACCGTTCGAGCCCACTCTATGTCGTAGTGGGCCGTATACAAAATACGGCCCATTTCCGATGTCAGAGTTTATTGGGCTCGTCCCTTTGCATTTGATACCAATACCGACGTTATCGGATATTGTGTATTGAATGACTCTCGTTCGCCAACGGTTTCGGGTATCCGGAAACCGAGGTTCTGAGTAAGGGGTGAGGGTACGTGTTGGGAAGCCCACAAAGGACACCCAACCGCGCCCGCACATTAGCGGCCTCTACTAAGAACTCGAGTGACTTTCTAATACGCGTGCTAGTAAAACGGGAAAATGATATGCAAAGATTTATTTTCCCTAAACATGTGAATGGAATTGAAACGGGTTTCTAAGTCAATTTAATGCAATTAATTCTACGTCAAAGTGGAATTTTAGCATGTGGGTTCATTTAGTATAATAAACGAATAATAATTAAATTGACAAAAGAAATAACAAACGCGTTAGTAAACGATGTAATAAAATAACGAATAATAACGGTTTGTGCAAACGATGAATCGAATTGAATGATGTAAACGAGATGCAAACATGAGATGCATGGTTTGAAAAGATAGTATACACGTGATTAATTAAGCACGTGTTGACCCAAATCGCAAAATACTATCGAGTTTGAAAAATAAGAGAATGTACGACTCGCATTTTAGTCGTTATGTGGTCACTCGATCGAGTGGTCAATAGACTCGATCGAGTAGACCTTTAAAAAAGATTTCTGTTTTGCGTTTATGACCGTACTCGGCCGAGTTATTGACCAACTCGGTCGAGTACATGGCCACTCGACCGAGTCACTGTGAGACTCGATCGAGTGGTGGTCATAATTAGCATTCTTACTCGATTTTAGGGTGTGACTCGATCGAGTGACTAAGGCACTCGGTCGAGTGGCACCTGTACGAACTTGGTTCGTTTGCAACTTAATTGTTGATTTTGAAATTGCTTTTGATTTTTGATAATTCGACGTTTTTACCGGATCGGACATAAGTATTGCATGACCTATGCTCAATTCGGGTTTTTTATAAATCATTGACTTTGCTAAACCGAATATAAATATTGTTGAATTTATACCCGATTCTAAAGTTGAATACTCATCATATCCCATATTCGATTATTGAATCGATATGGAATATTTAGAGTGAAAAATAAAAAAGATGGATTAATTTTAGTCGCTTTGAATTAATTATCGTGATACGAATAAATCACTGTAGACACCCGCATTTTGACTGCCACGTGTCTATGGTAGTCTCCGAAAAATACCCGATGATGATCGGACGCAAACGTGACTTGGTATACTCGGACTTGGACTCGAAACCAATAATATCCGACATGGACTTTTAGCGGAGTAAAAATCTCACAAAACAGACCTCAAATCCAGGCCCAGTGGGTCGTTCCGAGCAAAAAGAGACTAATTTGGGCCAAAACCGACACCAAAGATAAATCTCGTCTTTTGGCGACCGGATCAAAACCCGGTCAAAGACGAAACCGTCTCATAAAACAGCCAAGTTCAGTTGGCGCACAAAATAAAATTCAAAAAGTCAATCAAAACAACAAGATCAATTCTTCCCTTATTTGTCTCACCCGTTTGACCCACTCGATCGAGTGGATTGACCCCACTCGGTCGAGTGGAGCCTTTTGAACCCGGGTTTGGCCCGTTTGCGAAGGCACTCGATCGAGTGCACTAGGGCCACTCGATCGAGTGCCCCTATGTCGTGAGGTGAAGTCTATAAATACCGCTTCACCCCCATTCATTTGCACAGTTTTTACCCTAAGCATTTACCCTACATTTCACATCCTAACCCTACTACACTCCCTATACCACGTCCCTAGCAAGACTACACAAAAACCCGAGCCCCTCGTCCCTCGGAAACCGGGGAAACACACACACACACACCCATACACACCATAACTCGCATACATCCTCGATACTCCCGAGCTCGTGCCGCTATTACGAGTCCATTTCCGAGGTCCTTATTAAGCATGTATGTTGAGGGTGTCCCTAACCCCATCTCGATCTCTTTCATTTAGTCCCATTTTCGTTTTATTTATCGTATTTTTGCATCATATTTATAATCGTAGTAACACTAACACTAACGTTTCTTATACTTTTTTTTGCATCTTTATTTTTGTATCATCTTTTATTACTAATATTGTTATTATACCGTATATACGTAAACTAGTATCAAAATCCGGTTTTAAATCCGTTTGACTACGATGTTTGCCTAAAATCCGTCTAATCCCTTTACGAGCAACAATGGAGGTGGAGCCCTTTCGAGGAGCCCCGCCCCAACGTACTCAAGGGCGTGACGCGATTGCAAACGGTCGTAGTTGAACGTATTTAATCCCATTTCCATAATTAATGCGGAACCCATTGACCCGAAAACCGACATCACATGACTCGAAAGGGTTAGTTTCGATGTCGTGACGTAGAGGGACATCTTTCGTTACTAATTCAAATTTTCTAGCATAACGATAAGCATTTTTATAAAACTCCGATAACGGTATTATAATCGTTCGTACACGATTATAGTACCGGAGGTTGAGTTAAATACAAATCGTGCGATGTTTGTATTTGGTTCGACCGATCATCGATTTCAAATCATGAAACGAAACGAATTATCATTCGTACAGGGTCTACTCGACCGAGTACATATGCTACTCGATCGAGTAGCACCCATAAAAATGGGCAGTAGCCACGTAAAAGGTGCACTCGACCGAGTCACACCACGACTCGGTCGAGTGGGTCCTGTAACCCAAAAATCCGAGGGGTTTGACACACGTTTCAAGCCCCGTCTTTTATCGACTTTAGTCATCACGTGTAAAGACTATCACGTGATCTTCCTATTTTCAAAACCACGCACATCACGACACGTAGCACGACTTTGATCAACTTTTGACGTGATAAGTCGGGACAAGACTACGGGATATGAGATCGGGCTAGCAATATGCCACAGTCTCATATTTCCGTCCTTCGTTTAGTACACAACATAATGTGTATTCAATCGGGGTAGTCCATTCACCTATTTCGCGGTCTAGTTTACATACGGGTCCGTCCCTATCATTATATCGCGTTATTTTTATTTTGTTTATTATTTTTACGTAATGTTGTATTGTGAATTCCGGGTTGTATTTCCGCCCGTGTAATTTGTACGTTATTTATTTCCGAGCTTTGTTTATTTACTTGCTTTACGCTTTATAAATGAACCTCGCATGCTAAATCACTTCGACAAATAATAAGATGCATTAAATGACGTAGTTAACGCAAAATTCACATGCTTAGCCCGAAAACCCTGTTTGCATATCATTTAGTCGTTTTACTAGCGCGCGTACACGAACACGAACGATGTCTTAGTAGAGGCCGCCATGTGCGGGCGGGGTTGGGTGTCCTTAGCGGGCTTCCCAACACGTACCCTCACTCCTTACTCAGAACCTTTGGTTTCCGGACGTCCGAAACCCTTGGCGCACGAGAGTCATTTTATATACGAAAGCCGGTGTAAACGATATCGGTATAACAATGCAAAGGGACGAGCCCCATAAACTCTGAAATCGGAGTGGGCTTACTTTGTGTATAGCCCATGATGACATAGAGTGGGCTCTTATGGTTCCGAATAACCACAAAATTCGGTGGCGACTCCATTTTGACTTAAATTTCGAACCCGAGAACAATCTTACCACGAGATTCATTCGCCTACCCAAACCCGCGCTTCGCCGCGTCGGGGTGGACCTTCGTCATGTCCACAATTTGGCGACTCCGCTGGGGATACCTGATGTACCACATGTCATCGGGGTTCCTAGGGTGAGACTCGAAGAGAAATCGTTCGTAGATTAGTGTGCGCGCATTAGTTTAATGATTCATGCATAACCCAAATTTGCCCGGGCCGGTTACTTGTGACCGACGTCCCACTATACCACGGTGCATTCCTACATGGGTGCGCTAAAGACATCGATGGTGGAACTCGTCTCGGTTTCGCGGCATGTCCTAAGACCAACTCGGCTTAGGGAGTCCGTCCATCACACGAGAAAGCCATCGTTGTTGGTATAGACCCTATTTTGACCGACCGAGACTTAGTGTAAAGCATACATAAGCGTCGTTATAATGCTTGTTTGACTACATGCTACTTGGTTTCCGTGTCATTTTTCAAAAACCGTCATTTCAAAAATGCATCTTTCCAAAAATACCCACCTTTCGAAAAACCCGAAATACTGTCCGTTTCGGGACCCATCTTTTCAAAACATCCAAATTTGAAAAACCCGAAATGCTGACCATTTCGGGACTCATCTTTTCGACAATATCCCATTTTCAAAACTCGGAATGCCACCGAAATTTAGGATCAAACGATTTGACTCAAAATATCCTTTTCTGTAGTCGGCATGCTGTCCGTTTTAATTCTCAAATTTTCACCACCTTGATTTTCGGAATTTTCCTTTTCAAAATTCTAATCTCGGTTTTCGAAATTCCGTTTTCAGTTTTCAAAACTCTCGGAAATTCGTTCATTTTGCATTCAAACCTCAACTTTCAACTTTCCTAAAATAAACCTTCCTTATTATAGGACCTACCGTCTATCCGTGTGTCGGGTCTTTGCATAGTACGTAGAGGGTTTAAAGCGTCGAAACTCCGTCGATCTTATATCACGAGTTTCCCCCCTTTCCCGAGTCCGCCTTATCTGTCAAGGCACGACCAACCCGCGTGGGGCATACCCCTACAAAGGAAAGTCCGTCCATACACTCGAGTCAAAAGTCTGGGGAATAATCTCACGTGGACCTTCCTTCGAACGGGAGAAGGCCCACTCCGCCAAAATCCTAAGGAAGTCATACCACCTACGAGTCATCCGTCTAAGTGTCTTTCTCGAGTCTTTTCCGCTCATTCCTTTCCTTTTGGGTCGCTCGGGATGTACCTTTTCCTTTGATTCCAAGACTGGGTTCGGTTTCTGATTACGTGGTGTTCTTACAGACAGGCCACCATCCACTAGGCTCACCCGCAAGATGGAAGCTGCTTTAGCTGATCTGAAAACCTCTGTGGACGCCATGGTCGACAAACAGGCCGACATCGACGCCCAACTGAATGAAATGAGGGCTGGACAAGTTGCTATCGTCACTCGATTGGCTGCGGTGGAGCACAGGACTCCCAATACCGGGACTAATGGGCCTCTGGCTGATCTAGTTAGCTCAGTATGCCGTCTGGAGGAGCAAGTTCACCTGAATGGAAGTAATAATATCCATCGGGAGAATAGTCGTGAGTACAACCCGGTGAGTGACAAACTGCCCGCAAACCTGAATCTCACGGGTTTGCCCATGTTTGAGGGAACTGAAGACCCGTTACTACATGTACGGGCCTTCAAGGAGTTCATGGCCATCAAGGGAGTGGATTCCTCCATGTTCAAGAACCTTTTTGCTGCATCTCTTGAAAAGCACCCTCGGGCCTGGTACTACAGGCTAGACCCGAAGAAATACCCTACTTGGGATGATGTGGCCACCGAGTTCGCTCGAAACTATGCTGACAACACCGAGATCCAAACCACAATGAGATCTCTGGAGGTTATGGCCCAGGAGCCGAAGGAAGGTTTTACCAAATACCTTCAACGCTGGAGGGCCGAGAGTGTGAAGTTGGTCGATAAGCCCAGCGAGAAAACTTTGGTGGAGGCTTTTGTCAAGAACCTCCTCCCCTCCTACCGGGTTCACCTCCGATATGCTGTCATACCCAATTTCACCACCCTTACTGAAATGGGTATGAGGATCGAAGATGACCTAAGACTGGAAGGCCTCACTAAGGCCGCTGCTAAGGGTTACCAAGGGGCTTCTTCCTCGACTACCAAGCCTCAAGCTGCACCCGCAGCATTTTCGACGCGGTTAATCTACTAGATGCCCCGTCCAAGAAGAACACCCCACCTCGGGTTTTCACTGACATAGGTACGACCTATACTTATGCCTTACAAAGGCTATCCTCAAAAGGCCTAATCCAACCGATAGGCCCAACTCCTGAAGTTCCGGTCGAGCGACGCTCCAAGAACTACAATGCCCAAGCCTATTGCCAATACCACCGAGGCAATGGACATGATACCGAGAAATGCTGGAAGCTGAAGCACTTGATTCAGGACCTGATCGAAAGCGGTAAAATCCCGCTACCCGGAGATAAGCCCAGCAACAAGGAGAACCCTTTCAGCTCCCACGCCATCTTTACCGGGGAGGTGATTGATTGTTCTCACCTTATCTCTCCATTCATCCCGCAAGTGAACGGGATCTGGTTTGACGACGAGGATGACGTCTACCTCGCCAAAGGGGAAGCTGTCCCCATCACCTCCGAGGAGATCCGAAGGACTAAATCCCGGGTCCTAACCAGTAACCACCTTGGTCGTCCCTATCAAGCCACTAGCTCTAGGGACACCCCTATCCCGACAACCGTCACTGAACCATTCAGGACGGAAGTCGCCCCTGAAGAGCCGACTGCTGAAACGGCTCTCGTGAAGCAGTTGAAGAAAACCCGAGTTGACCTCACTATATGGCAACTCCTGGTTAGTTCTCAAGAGCATCGAGAAGCACTTACAAAGGCTCTCGATCAAATTAAGGTTGACTCTTTGGTTACCCCTGCTGAGATGGTAGCCACGGTCCTGCCCCACCTGAAGGGCAAAGCTAAGGAAGGAGGTCCGATGATCACTTTCTCTGAGGCCGACCTACCACCATTCGGGGCCTCCCATAACCTGGCCCTCTACATTACGGTGGTTTGCCGAGGAAAATACCTCCCTATGACCCTGGTTGATGATGGGTCCGCCGTGAATGTCCTTCCCTTAAGGACCGCCAAGGCCCTCGGCATTACCGAGGCCGATTACATCCCGACTGCTCAAACCATCCAAGCCTTTGATGGGAGCCCAAAGTCGGTAGCTGGGGCCGTAAAACTGACCGTCATAACGGGCCCGATAGAAAAGGAGCTTGAATTTCAGGTGATCGATGTCACCTCATCATTCAACTTGCTCCTAGGTAGGCCTTGGATCCACGCGGTCAAGGCAGTATCATCCACCCTTCATCGGAAGATCAAGATGCCTCTGCTCAACGATGTTATCACCTTAGAGGCAACCCCAATGACTGTGGCTAGCTGTAACGCCACGGGACGCACAGACCTTTGGGGGTTCGACTTTGTGGGGATGATCGAGGAAGAGTACCTCTTTAGGCCTTACTTCACTACGAGTATCGACACGATGCTCCAAAACCTAGGGTACTTTCCGGGGGCTACCTCTTGACCCGATCTTCCAGCTGGGAAGATCATCGAAGTTCTCAAAGACGAAGAGTCTCACTTTGGTCTCGGGTATGCCATAACTCCCGACAATGTTGTCCGAGCAGGAATTGAGAAGGCCTGCAACATTATTAAGGGTATCCACTTGAGCCCTTACAGCCCACGGTTGGCTGACTACTTTGTCACACCGGTGTTTGGGGCTATTCAGGTTGGTCTATACCAACCCAATGCTATGCAGCTCGGGACCCACTTGGCCCGGGACTGCAACTACATCCCGGATGATGTGTTCGCCCTCATCCAGTCCAACGGAGCTGAAGATGCTGAGCCCGCACTAGGGATACTATTTGGGGAAGACGCCATAGCCCCAACTCCAAAGGAAGACCTGGTCAACCTGATTCTTCGCAGCAACAGGTTTGACCCGACCAAGCTGATCTCGGATGTTGGTTCCGAGACGGGAAACAGGGCCTGGAGGAAGACTGTCAAGTGGACTGACAGTCAGGGAAGGATCTACAAGCTGGTCACCGGAGAGGGAGACATGCCTGAGTCTGAGTCCGAGTCCGAGTCTGAGTCGGAGTCTGAGTCAGAGTCTGAGATCGAGTCTAGGGAAGTCGGTGCTAGAGTCACTCCTATAACCCCTCTCCGTTTTATCATTCCTGCTGCTGGCACTTCGGGGTCTGTCCCGAGTGCTCTACCAATCCCGCCACTGACCAATGATCAGATGGCTGCTCTTTTTGAGCTGTTCTCCAAGTTTTCAATCAATAATAACAACCGTTCTGCTTACGACTTGTCTCTTTTAAATTCTGCTTTTAAAAATGTTTTATGTTATGACATTGAGAAACCAGACGAACAGGTACCCTTACCTCCGCATCTGATCGAGCAACTAGAGCAAAGGGAGTCCCGAAACCCGGTGATCGAAGAAACCGAGTCCATAAATGTGGGAACAACCTTAGAGCCTCAGACACTTAAGATAGGGTTATCCTTAGATCCCGAGGAGAAACAACAGTTCATAAGCCTCCTCCAAGAGTTCAAGGATGTCTTCGCATGGTCCTACAAGGACATGCCGGGGATAGACAGGGAAATAGCCGAGCACCACATACCAATCAAAGATGGTTGCAAACCGGTCAAGCAGATGCTTCGTCGAATGAGGCCCGAGTGGTCTCTCAAAGTAAAAGAAGAAGTCGATAAACAGTTCAAGGCCGGCTTCATACAAGTGTCCGAATATCCGGACTGGGTTGCAAACATCGTGCCGGTTCCTAAAAAGGACGGTAAGGTGCGAGTATGTGTAGATTTTCGGGATCTTAACAAGGCGAGCCCGAAAGATGATTTTCCGTTACCACACATCGACATACTGGTGGATAACACGGCCAATCATGCCCTTCTATCATTCATGGACGGGTATGCCGGGTATAATCAAATCAAGATGGCGGAAGAAGATATGAGTAAGACTACCTTCACTACACCTTGGGGTACTTACTGCTATACCGTCATGCCTTTCGGTCTCATTAATGTCGGGGCCACATATCAGAGGACCGCTACCACTTTATTACACGACATGATGCATAAAGAGGTAGAAGTTTATGTAGACGACATGATCGTCAAATCCAAAGAACGGGACGGTCACATCACCGCCCTAAGAAAATTCTTCACCCGGCTGCGCAAGTACAACATGAGGTTAAACCCTCAAAAGTGCAGTTTCGGGGTAACATCAGGCAAATTACTGGGTCATATCATTAGCCAACGAGGTATCGAAGTCGACCCAGCTAAAATCAAAGCCATTACTGAGATGCAACCTCCCAAAACCGAAAAAGAAATAAGAGGATTTCTCGGGAAAGTTCAGTACATCAGTCGGTTCATTTCCAAGCTAACCATGGTGTGTGAACCAATTTTCAAAAAACTGAAAGTGGCAGAACGGGTACTATGGGATGACAAGTGCCAAGCCGCTTTCGACAAGATCAAGGAAATTCTGTCTGCTCCGCTGGTCTTAATGCCACCTCAACCCGGTTTGCCTCTGTCGTTATACCTAACGACGACCGAGACAGCCATGGGGGCTATGCTGGCTCAGACAGTTGACTCCGAAGAAAGAGCCATTTACTACATCAGCAAAAAGTTTTTAGAGTATGAGTGCAAATATACCATGCTCGAAAAGACATGTTTGGCCCTAGTCTGGGCCACTAAGAAACTCCGGCATTATATGCTCAGTTACGAGGTCCATGTGCTATCCAAGATGGACCCCATCAAATACATCTTCGAAAAGCCCGTCCTCAACGGCCGAATCTCTAGATGGACTCTAATGCTGACAGAGTTTGACCTAAAGTTTGTACCATTAAAGGCTATCAAAGGTCGAGTAGTAGCTGAGTTTCTCGCCGACAGTCCGATAACCGAAGAAGGACACACCAACACTTGGTCCTTCCCAGACGAAGATATTTTCTATACTGATACTGAAACTTGGGATTTATACTTCGATGGAGCATCCAATTTTCGAGGGTTCGGAGTCGGGATCCTCCTAATTTCACCAAAAGGGGAACATACTCCCGTCTCCATCAAGCTGGACTTTGATGTTACCAATAACGCAGCAGAGTACGAAGCATGCATTTACGGGCTACAAGCCGCCGCCAATCTAGGGATTACAAATCTCCGGGTACATGGTGACTCATCCTTGGTCATTAACCAAGCACTTCAAAAATGGAAGACTCGAAATGATAATCTCATGGCCTACCAGGCACGAGTAAGGGATCTCGAGAAACAATTCCAAAAGGTAGAGTATACATACCTGCCTCGGGAAGAAAATCAGTTCGCAGATGCACTCTCAAAATTGGCGTCCTTACTGAATATTCCCGACCATGTGACCAGTATGCCAATTTGCGTCGAAAGACGGTCCGAGCCGGCATACATTTACGACATTGAAGACATTGAAATAACCGATCCCGAACCGTGGTACCAAGCTGTGTTAACGTACCTGACAAACGGAGAATATCCTCCCGGGTCGGAAGGTCGAGCCAAGAAAGCCTTACAAAGGCTGGCCACCCAGTTTATCCGTACCGACGACGGGCAACTGTATAAAAAGACGGCACAGGGGGCTCTTCTCCTTTGTGTTGACAAGTATAAAGCTGAAAAGGTTATGGCCGAAGTACATGATGGAGAAAACGGCCCACACATGAATGCCCACATGCTGGTCCGAAAAATCATGAGGCTCGGTTATTACTGGAATACCATGGAAGCCGACTGCCGATCATATGTCAAACATTGTCATAACTGTCAAATCTTTGGCAATGTGCAACATATGCCGTCATCACTGCTTTATACCATGACGTCACCCTGGCCATTCTCAACATGGGGTATCGACATAATCGGGAAAATAAATCCCTCGGGTACTGGTGGACACTGCTTTATTCTGGTAGCTATCGACTATTTCACCAAGTGGGTCGAAGCTGAATCATATCGCATTCTCAATGCCAAGCATGTCGCCAAGTTTATCCAAAACAAGATAATATGTCGATATGGAATTCCCTCTGAATTTATCAGTGATCACGGGACTCATTTCCAAGCCGAGGCTGCAGCCCTGATGACTAAGTATAAAATCCAAAGGCATACTTCCTCGCCTTACCGTCCCCAAACAAATGGAGCCGTGGAGGCGGCCAATAAAACAATTGTCACCATACTCAAAAAGATGGCTGATAATTACCGGGACTGGCCCGACAAAATACCTTTTGCCCTGTGGGGATACCGAACGTCAATTCGCACCGCAACCGGGGCAACACCGTATTATCTAACCTATGGGATGGAGGCAGTCCAACCAGTTGAGCTGGAGGTACCGTCCCTCAGAATTCTGCTAGAAAGCCAAGTACCCGAAGCTGATTGGGTTCGAGCACGATATGACTCATTGGTTCTACTAGACGAACGACGGTCCCGTGCTCTCAATAATATCCAAATCTACCAGAAGAGGATCCAACGCGCCTTCAACAAGAGGGTAAGGCCCAGGAACATTAAGGAGGGTGATCTAGTCCTTAAGTCTGTTCGAGCTCTACTACCAGTTGACCCGAGGGGAAAATTCAAACCCAATTGGGCTGGGCCATATCTGGTGAAGAAAATCCTATCAGGGGGAGCAGTGATGCTGACGGACCTAGACGGGAA
The DNA here is from genome assembly GCA_958450325.1 of Agrostemma githago. Taxonomy (NCBI): domain Eukaryota; kingdom Viridiplantae; phylum Streptophyta; class Magnoliopsida; order Caryophyllales; family Caryophyllaceae; genus Agrostemma; species Agrostemma githago. The sequence continues at coordinate 45,895,539 of OY288254.1, read as the reverse complement.
TGAATTTGTCAACCCGACCAACCTGGACCAGCTGAAGCGTTACTACCCCTAGCCTCTTCTCAATGTCATTAGCAAATTTTATAAAAATTATTTTTTTTACAAAAAGCAAGTCAATAAGCTAGAATTACTTATTCTACTGTCATAAACATCTTGAACCAATAGTCTTGGTATAATTCGAGATTGCAAGTTTCCTAAGCCTGAACTACGTTTGGTTTGATTCTGCTAATCGCGGATACGTAGGCAACCCCTCAAAAGGGTACAACCAATGCAATCAAGAAAAGACAGGGACGGTTTTATAATAAACCTCTTTTATTAATTCCAAAAAAATTCCGATAAACTCGGGAAATTACAAAAGTGCAGGAATTCAAAAAATAAATACAAAAAAAAGGGCACACAACAAAAAATAATAGTAATACTTAAATAATAATAAAGCTAAAGGACTCGGCACTTAGGGCATCTTGCCCTTCCCCTTGTCCTTAGCCTCCTTAGCCGTCCACTGGCGACGACGCGGAGGGGAGCGTTCCCGAATCACCACAGGAACCTCTCTAGCTCGGGCTCGAGTGTTTGAGCCCGACTCCTCTATCACATCAATAGGCCCAAATCGGGCCCTCACGGGCTTAGGGAGCCGGTCACGCGGACCTAGTCGGTCCCGGACCGCCAGCCTTGGCCCAAGTCGTCGTTCCAAGTCAGTCTCTCCCCGTGTGCTGCTAGAACCGACTTCCTTAGATCGAGTCTTAGTTTGTGACTTAAGACCCGATTCTCTCCGGACTGTGGCTTCAGGAATATATTCCCCGGTGAAAAAGTTCATGTTGTCCTTCGCCGACTCGCGATGAACCAATTCAAAGGCCTCCTCAAGCTTCAGGGCCTTTCGACTTCCTCAGACTCCTCAGAAGTCCATTTCTGATAAGCCCGTGACACCCAAGCGGATTGGCAAGGGCTGGGTATAGTCCATGTAGGACGAGTGAACCATCTCTGCAACCAGGTGTCGCACATAGCGTCCGTCAATTGGAGCGAGACGCTGATAATGGCTTCAGTCTCAGGGATGCGCTGAGACGAACCGAACTGTCTTAGGAGACGATCCGGATAAATGTGAACTGCCCAGTCAAGGGACAAGATCACCAGGTAGCGAGCTTGGTCCCTCTTGGCCAATCCGGTCAACTTCGAAAGAAACCACCAAGCAACGGTCCACCTGATCAAGGGACCCCCGTGGAACACCAGCTCCTCGTCTCAGTAAGCCTGATCTATCCGATGACTCGAGCTTATCTTTCGCCTTCGAGAGCTAATCTGACTGCTCCGATAATTGGGAATTCTCGGAGGGGTCTCTATGATCGATAACCGCTCCGACAGCCATATCTGAAAAGAATGCACAAATTTTATAAGCAACGCGCCAGGGTACACTCGATCGAGTGCAGCAGATGACTCAATCGAGTTAGCCCTCTGAAAGCAGGCAGTAGCTCGGTATGAGTGTCACTCGATCGAGTGACAGGTCCACTCGATCAAGTGACTTGCGTACTTCAAGTATTTCGCGTAAAAAAAAAATAATCGAGACGCATACATGCAGAATACGGGTACTCCCCGTCAGCGGTCGAGTTGGGTTAAGCCGCCTGGCGTCCAGACCCATGATGATTTCTCTAGTGGCTAGCCAAGCAGGGCTATGACCAGTCTCCATCTGGTCAACCACTCCAATCAGCCTGATTTGACCCCTGCATGAGTCAAGCTCCATCAGCCCCTCGAAGACATAGCAATGCAGCATGCAAAAGGCAAATGCCCTACGCCTGTGAGCAGAGGTGGCCCTTACATCCCGGGGATTCATGAACTTGTCGGCCAGGTCAAACAGGGAAACAGTATCTCCCTGCACCATCCGATTTGCCTCAGCATGAGACAAACCCAAAAACTCCCTTAATCTCCTCCTTGGATCCGAGTAGAACGGGGGAATAGCTGGCTGAACAGCAAGACCCCAACCGCCTATGGCCGCAACCTCCTCGGGCAAAGGACACATTTCTCCCCGTGGGAACGCGAATACGTGATGGGTGGTGTCCCAAAACGACAAGCAGGCATTCAGGAAATGCGAGTCAACTATTAGACGCTGGAAAGGGAATAAATTGACAATTCCCATCTGGGTCAGTCGGACTTTCTCCTCATCCCGAAAGTATTGGGACCAGGCAAGAAGCATAGCCGTCAAATGGTCGATACCCATAGCGGAGATTTCTAACTTTCTTGAAAGTCTAAAAGATTTTGAGAAGGAAAAGAAGAATTTGAGTTGAGATGCAGAGAACTGAAGCAGGGATTCTCATATTTATAATGAGGAAACCTAACTGAAAACCTAACTACTCTGCCTCCTCAACAAACTGGGCCCTATGCGCGCGCAGGCCTGATTTCAAACTAGAACCCAGAATAGGAATCAAGCTGTCCCGAGCTTTCCTAAGAGTCTCTAAAATCTTTCTGTGATAAAATTTCTTCGCGATAAAAATTCTTTTCAAAATTTTGTCCCTTCGAAAATTCAAACATTTTTGTCTCCCCAGCACGAGTCGTTGTTTTGCCTATGTGTTACATACAAGTTGTTATGTGTCAGCATACAGGTACACTCCGGACTTCAGAAGCAAGTCTCTGCGAAACTATTCAAATTCCCCAACGGAGGCAGATTTTCCCGGGTATGCTACATCCCAGGTGTGATGTATCGGCATACGGGTACACCTACTCCCCAAAAGAGGCAAGCTTTACCCCCCACGGAGCCTCATCATCAGCTCAGGTACGACTCAAGGCTTCAAAAGCAAGCCTGTACAGCTCACATATTTCCCCAGCGGAACGCCCAAGGCGGTATTTTCCCGAAATGGTACAGGATGGGCCCACATACAGGCGCCCAGGACTTATGCTACAAGTCTGACTCCCCGCGAAGCTATCATCATCAGGATAGGTATGACCCTCTGCTTATGGCTGGCGAGCCCTTCACGCGAGTCCACTGGACTATAAGTGACCCGACCGGAAGTCTACCAGGTCTTAACAGGCTTGGTAGCTACTCTGACTTTCGCCTTGTCCAAGCCTCAGTCAGAGTGGGGGCTCTGTAGACACCCGCATTTTGACTGCCACGTGTCTATGGTAGTCTCCGAAAAACACCCGATGATGATCGGATGCAAACGTGACTTGGTATACTCGGACTTGGACTCGAAACCAATAATATCCGACATGGACTTTTAGCGGAGTAAAAATCTCACAAAACAGACCTCAAATCCAGGCCCAGTGGGTCGTTCCGAGCAAAAAGAGACTAATTTGGGCCAAAACCGACACCAAAGATAAATCCCGTCTTTTGGCGACCGGGTCAAAACCCGGTCAAAGACCAAACCGTCTCATAAAACAGCCAAGTTCAGTTGGCGCACAAAATAAAATTCAAAAAGTCAATCAAAACAACAAGATCAATTCTTCCCTTATTTGTCTCACCCGTTTGACCCACTCGATCGAGTGGATTGACCCCACTCGGTCGAGTGGAGCCTTTTGAACCCGGGTTTGGCCCGTTTGCGAAGGCACTCGATCGAGTGCACTAGGGCCACTCGATCGAGTGCCCCTATGTCGTGAGGTGAAGTCTATAAATACCGCTTCACCCCCATTCATTTGCACAGTTTTTACCCTAAGCATTTACCCTACATTTCACATCCTAACCCTACTACACTCCCTATACCACGTCCCTAGCAAGACTACACAAAAACCCGAGCCCCTCGTCCCTCGGAAACCGGGGAAACACACACACACACACCCATACACACCATAACTCGCATACATCCTCGATACTCCCGAGCCCGTGCCGCTATTACGAGTCCATTTCCGAGGTCCTTATTAAGCATGTATGTTGAGGGTGTCCCTAACCCCATCTCGATCTCTTTCATTTAGTCCCATTTTCGTTTTATTTATCGTATTTTTGCATCATATTTATAATCGTAGTAACACTAACACTAACGTTTCTTATACTTTTTTTTGCATCTTTATTTTTGTATCATCTTTTATTACTAATATTGTTATTATACCGTATATACGTAAACTAGTATCAAAATCCGGTTTTAAATCCGTTTGACTACGATGTTTGCCTAAAATCCGTCTAATCCCTTTACGAGCAACAATGGAGGTGGAGCCCTTTCGAGGAGCCCCGCCCCAACGTACTCAAGGGCGTGACGCGATTGCAAACGGTCGTAGTTGAACGTATTTAATCCCATTTCCATAATTAATGCGGAACCCATTGACCCGAAAACCGACATCACATGACTCGAAAGGGTTAGTTTCGATGTCGTGACGTAGAGGGACATCTTTCGTTACTAATTCAAATTTTCTAGCATAACGATAAGCATTTTTATAAAACTCCGATAACGGTATTATAATCGTTCGTACACGATTATAGTACCGGAGGTTGAGTTAAATACAAATCGTGCGATGTTTGTATTTGGTTCGACCGATCATCGATTTCAAATCATGAAACGAAACGAATTATCATTCGTACAGGGTCTACTCGACCGAGTACATATGCTACTCGATCGAGTAGCACCCATAAAAATGGGCAGTAGCCACGTAAAAGGTGCACTCGACCGAGTCACACCACGACTCGGTCGAGTGGGTCCTGTAACCCAAAAATCCGAGGGGTTTGACACACGTTTCAAGCCCCGTCTTTTATCGACTTTAGTCATCACGTGTAAAGACTATCACGTGATCTTCCTATTTTCAAAACCACGCACATCACGACACGTAGCACGACTTTGATCAACTTTTGACGTGATAAGTCGGGACAAGACTACGGGATATGAGATCGGGCTAGCAATATGCCACAGTCTCATATTTCCGTCCTTCGTTTAGTACACAACATAATGTGTATTCAATCGGGGTAGTCCATTCACCTATTTCGCGGTCTAGTTTACATACGGGTCCGTCCCTATCATTATATCGCGTTATTTTTATTTTGTTTATTATTTTTACGTAATGTTGTATTGTGAATTCCGGGTTGTATTTCCGCCCGTGTAATTTGTACGTTATTTATTTCCGAGCTTTGTTTATTTACTTGCTTTACGCTTTATAAATGAACCTCGCATGCTAAATCACTTCGACAAATAATAAGATGCATTAAATGACGTAGTTAACGCAAAATTCACATGCTTAGCCCGAAAACGCTGTTTGCATATCATTTATTCGTTTTACTAGCGCGTGTACACGAACACGAACGATGTCTTAGTAGAGGCCGCCATGTGCGGGCGGGGTTGGGTGTCCTTAGCGGGCTTCCCAACACGTACCCTCACCCCTTACTCAGAACCTTTGGTTTCCGGACGTCCGAAACCCTTGGCGCACGAGAGTCATTTTATATACGAAAGCCGGTGTAAACGGTATCGGTATAACAATGCAAAGGGACGAGCCCCATAAACTCTGAAATCGGAGTGGGCTTACTTTTTGTATAGCCCATGACGACATAGAGTGGGCTCATATGGTTCCGAATAACCACAAAATTCGGTGGCGACTCCATTTTGACTTAAATTTCGAACCCGAGAACAATCTTACCACGAGATTCATTCGCCTACCCAAACCCGCGCTTCGCCGCGTCGGGGTGGACCTTCGTCATGTCCACAATCACGTTAATTAATTCATATGACTTGATTGTTAGATTCGATATCCAATTATGGAATTGATATCGAATCCAAAATCGACGCTTTACTTGAATAAATAAATTAAAAAAAACTTGATTCCCTCGACTTCTCCGACATCGATAAATCCCTAGAGATTGTGATGTCGGATCCGTGTCAACGGGTTTCGACCCTTATTAAAATTGATTTTAGAAAATTGATGAATGCAAAATTGATGATGATGATAACGAGAAATAATAGCGAATTGTTGTTTAAGTTGATTTATCTCAATAATCAAATAGTCGGGGTAACGGGATAAGTGACCGACGACGCGTGTGCAGTACACTTGTATATGCGGTTTTCCTTATCCCGGTATCCTTCGTACTCGACACAAATCGATAAATATTTTAGTATTTTAATATTAGTAGTATTATCGATATTATGATGCAATGAATAAAATAATAAAAAAAACGAAAAAAAGATGGAGAAGAGGAGGACGGACGACGAGAAGAGAGGGAGAAGAAAAGAGGGTTTTGACACCCTCAACCTACATGTTCTTGTCTCGGTGCGGACTCGTAACCGTGGCTTCAACACAAGAGTCTTCGAGGTTTTATGTAGATTAAGTTATGGTGGCTCGGGATTGATTTCCTAAAACTAGGTTTAGGGTTTTTTGCTAGTGTAGGATTACTAGGTTTTTTTTATTAGGGTTTGTAAGGATGTGTGTATGATTGCTCTAGGGTTTTTTTAGGTTGTGAAAAGATGTGCAAAAGTGTGCATGGAGGTTGCTTATATAGACAAGCTAGGGCACCCGGATTAGGGTTACTCGACCGAGTAGGTGGCTAACTCGATCGAGTGGCCCGTGAAGCCTGCCGTCGGGCTTGAAACACGCCCACTCGATCGAGTGGGTGGGTCACTCGATCGAGTGGCCCAGTCGGGTTGCACGGGTCCATTATTTTGGACCTTGACTTTGGGTGTTTGATTGGTTTTGTGATTGACTTGGACTTTTGATGGTTGTATGGCTGTTTTTGTGTGTCTCGGAAACGACTTTGACCGGGGTTGACCCAATCGCAAAAAGTCGGTTTTATTTCCAGTGTCGGTTTCGGCCCAAATTAGTCTTGTTTGACTCGGAATGATCCACCGGGCCTGGATTTGAGGTCTGTTTGGTGAGATTTGTACTCCGTAAGTGTGTTAGCCAGCGATTAATGGATTTGAGCCCGTATCCGAGTGCGTAGAAACACGTTAGCGTCCGATCATCATCGGGTGTTTTTTTTGGAAACTGCCATAGACACCTGGCGGTCTAAATGCGGGTGTCTACAAAAACCCATTTGAAACATCATAAAATTGTGTTGCGTTGCAGTCTGATCATCATAGGGTGTTTGTCGAGCACTCCTGCAGCCACCAGGTCCAAATCTGGGTGTCTACAATACGCTACATAATATTACATAATACGACATAATACTAATGGTTGAGCCCTACCGGTCCATCTTTTTCTTTCCCTTGCCCTTCAGGTGCGCTTCCTTAGTCTTCTCATCATGGGCCTCTCGAATACAAGCGTTCACCTTTTCAGCAAATTGTGGGCCCAGCCAACCCCACGCATCTTCTACATCTGCGTCTTTAATATGAGTCTTGTCCGTCTTGACCCGCTTGGACGAATTGACGATACTAGGATCAGTAACACTGTCTTCGGTCGGGCGCTTAGCGACATTAGCCCGCATAGTATCCTTATTCTGTAGCTCCGCAATCTCCATGGTCCTTAACTTCTCTGATATCTGACAATCCCAAGCATTAAGAACGATTTCCTAATTCGGTCACTTTCTTATCCAAAGCTCAAAACCATGATACAAGCGCAATGCAAGAACGGACAAAATTCCCTTACCAGCACGAACGACTCATTTTTGTCACTCCGATCGACCAGACTTAGACGTTTTTTTTTAAAAAAAAATCTTTAAGGGATAAGCTACCCCACCTAGGCGTGTTGTAACCGTACGCGGCGTTGTCAATAAAGCATAAAAAGTGGTTCAACTTTTTTATTCCGCTTTGTACATAAATGTCATCGTCCAAACACAATTATACACATTTATAGCATAGCACACACACTTGGTCAATACGTTTAATCATAAAACGCTTTATACATGTTTTGCACATTTCGAGTCAAATGTTTTAATCGACGTTCTACTTGATCCAATTCCCGGCTCAAACTAGCAAATTTTAAGCATCCTGAAAAACATTTTCGCGCTCTCGTTTGATCCTAACGCATTTAAAACACCTTAAATCATGCCTCAACCATAAACAAATCAACCTTGGAGTGTTTACGTGTTTACTTGTTACGAAAGCTAACATTTCAGGGATTCAAAGCAAGCCGATCAAGCAAAAGTTTGGCCTAATATACAAATGCACAAATTCGATACAAAACCAAGTTTACAAACTAGGGAGGACACCTAGAGGCCGCCGCTACAGCCAAAATAAGTTCACCTATGTTATCATCTAAGCCTTGATCCTCCAAATCAAAAGTAGGAGACCCCGTCCGTCATCCCCTGAATGACCTAGACCAGTCAGCATATCCACGGTAGCTATCCCCGTAGTGGAAACCCCTCTTGAACTCCTGACTTCTTCAATAACACCGATAGCCCAATCCTCAGCCATAACCTCGGTCCCTACCTTAGCCTCAGCCTCTGCCCTAGTCTCCGCTTCAGCCCTAGCCTCGCCCCGCACCGAGGTCTCACCCTGAAACCGAGCCAGTTATTCCCCCAGCCTAACATTCTTGATATCCCGAGCCCGCAAAGCCTGGATCATACTGAGCTCAGCCGCTTCAAGCTCAGCCATTCGCGCTCCCAACTGTACTACCATGTCAGGAACGTCCTGCAAAAGACACATTATCCCTTAAAAAAGGCAAGACAGAACAACTAGCCTAAAACCACCTACAGAAAAACAACACTTACCAATTGAGGCCCCGACGTGTCGTGAGCCAAGGCAGCAGCCCTCCCCGATGCGTAGGCCCGGAAGCGGTTGACAGCCTACCATAACCGTTGATGGGTAGCCGACAAAACCTGAAAAACAAAACCGAACAAGTTAGTCGACAAAACCTAACCCACAAAACCGACTTCAAAGCACAAAAAAAAAAAAAAACTTACCTGATACTTCCGGTCGCGTCACTCCATCCTAGCCTCCAACTCCTCCACGGAGCAGAGAGGAAGAGGCTCAATGAAAGCCACCCCGACCGCATTTACCCTGAGCAGTGTCAAGGGAAAGTCTGGGGGCTGAACGGCATCAGCCAGATCGGCCATCTAGAACAAAAACACACCGTTTCAAAACATGACAAACCCACACTACAAAACAGAAACGAAAAGAAAAAAACAACCAAATGCTTACCACACTCCGGTGACAAGCCAACCGCTGCCAGAAATGAGACACGTACGAGGCACTGGGCACGAGTAACGTCTCGCCTCCCTCACCATCCCTATCCTCACGCTCCTCAGCCGTAGTCGGAGGCATAAACATGGTCAAGGGAGGGTCAATCGGCACCCTGAACTCGTCATAGAGGTAGTGGCGCACTAACCTCTCCCCCAGATACCAAACCGGGTGGAATAGCCAGGGAGGAGCATCCTTCGATAACTCCTTGACCTCAACTCTGCCCCCACATACCCGGGCAAGCCCCCATAGTTTGCCCAAGGACGGGCTACAAACTGCAAAACCGAACATACATTGCATCTCAAAACTCCAAAACCATGGGGGCAAATAAAGAGAAAACTTACATCCTCGAGACGTAGCTAGTTCACAAGCATGTTCTCCTTCGAGTAGTGGGTCGTAGTCGTCTTGGTCTGAGCCAGCCTCCACTCGATCCCAACCGGGAACCTAGCCGGGCGAACCGGCACCGTCTTATGTGTCAAATACGAAAAGTAAGAATAGATCCAGGTCTGCAAAACCCGAGACACCGTCAACAAAACAATACAAAACCAAAAAAATCCAAACCAAATGCAAGTCAAGCAACTAACTTCCAGCACGAGACTTGGACCCATGATGGGTATGGCTGAGTCCGAGGCTACCCTCTGCGGCGTCACCATAGCCTGTAAACAGCGGATCATCCCCGCAAAACCCGCCGTCACCCAGTCAAAACGGCCCAGCTGACTCAGGTCAGCCAGGAAAGGCAAAATCCTATTACTAAACCTCTTGACCTTATCCGAGAAGTGGGTCGAACCTAGGAAACACTACAACCACAGACGAGCGTATTGGGCTCTCGACCCTCCAAAACTGCCACTCTCTCAAAGTGGTCGGTGATATAAGAACTAGCCAAGGCATGGGGCAAGCCATAAGCTGAAGGTTCCACGCAATTCTCGATCCAGCCCCTAACCTTAGCTCTATCTAACCCGGGGCCCTCTGACGCCCACCTAATCAGCTCGAGACCCCAAGGCAGTCCCGTAATCACCCCTGAATCCTCTAAAGTCATGCCGACCTTCCCGAACGACATATGACATGTCGAGGTCGTGTCATGAAAGCGGTCTATCATCGCTTCAATTACTATTAGGTTGCTCTTAGTTTGACAACCTACCAATCGAACCCAATGCCCGACTAGAGGACCCAAGGTTGTCCCCATAAACACCTCCTTATCCTCATGGCTAAGCTCCTGGTAGTATATCTCAAGGCACGTTGTAAAGCCCAAAAAGGTCCTCATTGGACCTGGGGGCTGCAAACCACAATAATACAAGTATAAACAAACCTTACAAGTACAAATCAATAGCAAAATAATCAAAGGAACTCACCTTGCCGTTAATGGTACGACTAGACACATGCAAATCCGGACGGAGCAGCAGTTGTCGTCCATCCTAACCCCTAGCCCAGAGGGGATCTACGTAAACAGCCTCCTCGGCCTCGTGAGCAGGCCTAGGTACCTGCCTTCTCCTCTGGACCGTCACAGGCAAGGCACGCCTTTTAACTCAGTCAAAATCAGCTTCATTTGCCGCCCCAGGCTCAAGTCGAGGCGAAGGGGCACTCCGACGTCTCTTGAGGGTCATCCGGGGAGTCAACGAACTCCAACCGGGAGCCTCGCCGGTAGTACCTACTCTAGGGACCTCATCGGGACATCCCGTGCCATCTCTAGCTGTAAGGCAGAGCAAAATAAACACCCCGAGTCAAGTCAAGATATCCCAAACAGGTGAAAATAAGCTCAAAATTTTTAAGCAAGATATCAAACTTCCGAAAAGCCATACTTTCGACCCTAGTCGCAATAAAAGTGGTTTCAAGAAAATCCGGCATCGTTACACTCTCATTTGATCCGTCGTAAGCCTCACAATCTCACACAAAGTGACTTAGAGTGCATTCCAGGTCATGGAAATCGACATACAAGCTACCCACAACGTCATAAGCAAGAAACTAGCAAGTGTACAAGAGTCAAGTACGGGAACATTCAGGAAATCGGTCCCTAAACCCTAATTTTTGAGATTCGGCCATGGGAGGCCGTTAAAGGACCTTCAAGCTTCCATTTCAAGCAACAACTACACCTACAAGTTCTATACTATCTTACTTTGAAAAGGGAACAAAGAATAAGCATCAAAACATAGCAAGAACAAAGCACCCAAATAGATTTCTAGAGTTCAAGCAAATTCAATTCAAAGTCACACAGATCAAGTTCAAATCGACAATAGTGAGAAAAGGACACTTGATAGGGGTCGACATCGTCGAAATTGATTGAAAATCGAGCTTGAAATCGGTGATAAACTTTGAGTCATTGAAAAGTTATGATGAGGTGATAGAATCTTATATTATAAAAAGACTAATATTTCGTTCTTAGATATCAATATAAAACTTTTGAGTCTTAAAAAAGCTCTTAATAAAACTACAAACGTAAAATTATTTCCACATCGAAAAATTATAATAAGGTGATGAAATTTTATAGTATTATAAATAAGAGCAACCACGTGTTCTTTTGAGTTTTAAAATGAGATCTTAAGAATATAAATATAATTAAGTCAACTAACCCGTGCAACGCACGGACTTTAATCTAGTTAGTAATATTCTCGGGCCCTCTGTCGAACGGGCCCCGGTTCTTAGAACCGGGTGAACCCTTTAATCGACGGGCCTGATTGTGTAAGACGATCTCAGGTGAGATTAATTATTGTAAACCATTTGACTACTTCCGTAAAGTCCCAAAAATGCAAAATAAAAGAAAAGGGAAAAAGACTTAAATGAAAACTAAAAAGGGAGAGTGAGAAAAAGCTTTAAAAAGGAAAGTATGAAAATAAAACAAAAGTAGAGGAAGAACACAACAGTAAATTGCTGCGCGCCTTGTCTAATTGTTAGTTGTCTGATTGTCTCCCTCCCCGCAGATTCATTCATTCTTACGAGTGACGTTGTTATTGAGAATGAGTGAGGCGGGAGAGAGTTCGCCGGAGAATGGGAATCCCGTGAGCGGCGGAAGCTCACCGAGGGCGGCGGCGGAGAAGGAGAAGGAGAAGGGAGGTCGAGTGAGGAAGACGTCGGCGATACTATGGCAGACCCACCAAAACGACTTGGCCGCGGTCCGGAAGCTTCTGGAGGAAGATTCGACGTTAGTCAACGCCATGGATTACGATAGTCGTACCCCCCTCCACGTTGCCGCCATCCTTGGCTGGATTGATGTCGCCCTCTGCCTAATCAACTTTCACGCCGATGTCAACGCCCTCGATCGCTGGAAAAATACTGTACTCTACTCTATTTCATTCTCCTCCTCCTCCTCCTCTTCTTCTTCTTCTTTCTCTACTGTTTTCCGAAGAATATATATGCACTCCGTATATAGATTCCCTCCGTTTATAATAAATGATTTTGTCTTGTTTCAATGTAATACTCTTCACGTATATTCATGTAATGGGGTAATCATTTGTGAACGGAGGGAGTATATATTTGAAGTAATAATGGGGCAGGCAATCATTTGTCAACGGGGAGGGAGGGAGTACATATTATGCTTGTGCTCATAGATTCATTATTCATTTTCCTAGCAGTAGGCCAGCACATACATTTCATTTGGGTTCAATAAAATTTCATACTGGTCAACTCAAGGCCTAAGGTCTCGTTCTTTTGGGCTGGGTTGGGCAGCACAACATTATATAAGAGCTTAGCAAAATTTATGATACAGGGAGTAGTTCATTTATAATGGAGTAGAAGCTTATTTATAGGAGTTAGAGCAGAAATTATGAACTGAACTGAATTTAGGGGGGCCTTGATATGATCTGAGTTGGAGGGTGATTTGTGTATACTTTTATAGTTATAGCAGGAGAGTTTGTTAATCTAAAGAATTGGCTTTTCTGACTTGATGGAGAGCTAAAACAGGTCAGAGATCTCTGATAAAGTAGGACTGTACATGGCCTTAGAGAGGCCGTCACCAATTGCATGTTCTCTGACTTTGTGCTTTCTATATGTTAATGCAAATTTCTTCTCTAACTGAGACATATAGCCAATCAGGCAACTTCACGGGTGTCAGTTTCTGTTGTTTTTAGTCTCACAGATACGTGGTGTCTTCTATCTCTCTCTCTCTCCTCCTTTAAAATGAGTCCATACGTTGATGGAATGTTGGTTTATACTTTAGGCTGGGTGGCGCGGATCTCGCACTCTTATCGTATGTTAGTTTATAGAATATTCTTGACAGCTTGTCTAGAGCATTATTTGTCTTTTGCATACGTTGTCCGTTGAAGGTCATATATTGTGTTTCATGCTAATATTGTGTCACAACTGGTTCGTAGAGCAGCTGCCTGAATCGTAATTTATGATGTTCTTTCACTACATGACAGCCACTAGCTGATGCTGAAGGTGCTGAAAAACATGAAATGATTGAACTATTGAAGTCACATGGAGGCTTATCTTACGTAAGCATCATTGTCTTTGCTTAACTTTGTTCATTTTCTTATGGATCTCTGGACAGACGTTTTTCTGTTGGAGTGTGTATCGGTTCTATCTCAGAAATATGCTTTTTGATTAACATCAACACCATGAACCATATTTCTTTCATTTTACTGAGCTTGTAATTTTGTACTCATCATTCACATTAAGGGTGTGTTTGGATAGATGAAAATGAAAAGAAAGGGATGGGAGGGAAAGGGAGGGAGATCATATCCTTTGTTTGATTAACAAAATGAGGGTGAAAGGATTTGGAGGGGGAGGGAAAATGGATCCCTCCATTTCCCTCTGCCAAGCCAATTTATTTCCTCATCTCAATAGGCAAGATTTGGAGGGAAAACTCCATTTCTTCCCCTCCCCTCTCTTTTCCTCTCATAATCTTATCCAAACATCGCCTAAGGGTGTCTTTGATGACATTTGTGGTAAGAAGGAGAGGAACGGTGGGGTGGGGGAGTGACATAATAGAAGTTTTCCATCCAAATCTTTCCTACGGTGGAAAGACTTTGATTTGTCTTTGAGTCCTTTCCTCTCATATTTCCTAAGCAAAATAAGGGATTTGTATTATCTGCGCCTTCTCTCCTCCCTTCCTTCTACCCAAACAACCCCTAAGATTTTATAGAAAATAAATTGTGAGAAAAAGGTTGTTAGGCCTGTATTTATGTTTTTCCCTTCTTGCATTCTAGACATGGTTGTTTCATTGACAATTTATTTGGATTTGAGCGACACACTTGATTGAGTTGCTGAATTCTTAATGCTTTATCATGTACCAGAGGCCATGAGGACTTGGGTGATGTGATTTATTCATTTGTGTTAGACTGTTAGTCAGAGACGGTATCCTAGTATTCCCATTTCAATGAGTGTTAAATGAGAGGCCTACTAGCAGGTGGCAGCTTTACTTGCAGATAAGAGAGGATATGATGAATCAGTAAGAGTATGCTCCATTTTTAATATTCAGCAATTCACTAATTTAATTTCAGATTTGTCACTCGATTCATTGCGTCAATTTTTGTCCCCTCTGATAATGTTACGCCAGATGTGAGTGTGTGGCCTTGAATATTTTTCGCATGATATTTACCCATGTGACTCACCGTCAAAAACTTGGAAGCATGTGAAGTATTGAGAGTTTGTTACTGCTTTGATATAAACACACATGTTGCTCTAGGAATGGCGTTGAACTTACCTTGCAAATGTGTTCTTGTACATTGCTATATACAACTTAATTTCACTTAGTATTTATGATATGTCTGTGTATGCATCGTAGTAGTATAACTTCTGCTTATTCTCTGGATAACTTATTTTGTTTGCAGGGGCAAAATGGAAGCCATTTTGAACCAACAGCTGTAACCCCTCCTCTTTCAAACAAAGGCGATTGGGAAATATATCCATCTGAGCTGGACTTTACAAACTCAGCAATCATTGGAAAGGTGTGATTCTTATTCCCAAGAATTGCTTAGAGAAATTTATCTTTTTTTGAAATGTTATTTCTTTTTCTAAGCACTACTGCTCTTCTACGAGGTGCCGTATCAGACACTCTTTGAGTGTTGAACACGGCTATTTTGGGCAAAGTTATCTATTTTTTAGTCTAAATTGAATTATTGAAGTGTCGTGTCGGTGTCAGACACGCGACACGGCACCCAAGTGAAGTGTCAGAGTTACATAGCTTCTAAGCCCCTCATTTTGATCATAATCATGATATAATAAGGTAATAAATACATGTTTAATGACTTCAACCCTCATAACTAGCAAATATCGTGACAAGAGTTTTCTGAAAAGGAAAAGTAAATAAATGGTTGTGTCCTATGGTGTGACTTATTTACCCATCGGAATCAATTAATCATGTTAGCTTTTCAACTAACTGGTTGTTTGTGCAGTCTTGTTGAGCTTGTGTAGTGTAGTTAGTTGTTTTCGTCTTATGATTATGCAAAATGCTCGCCTACTGTTATCTGTGTTTGTGTCTGAAGTGACTATGATTTTGTTTGGACAATTGTTGGACAATTTCTATTAATATATGGCTTTGGTAATATCCAATCTCTGCAGGGGTCTTTTGGTGAAATACTGAAAGTGCATTGGCGGGGAACTCCGGTCGCAGTCAAACGCATACTTCCATCTCTTTCAGATGATAAGCTGGTGATGTAAGATCATCCTTCAAACGTGGCATCATCCATAGTATTATGAAAATCCTCTTACTACTATGAGGTGTCAAATTTTCATGAAATTTTTTCCCTCCAAACACTATAACTCAAATATGTAAGCAAATAAAATATTAAACTCAAATAGTTATAATATCTAAATTCAAGAAAAATAAATATTGATGTAAAATCAGAAGAAAAAAACTCATCGATAAGACAATAAATAAAATTATTATGTATGGGCTATTAAAAAAATAGACATTTATGAGACATTTTTTTAAAATTAAATATAAGTGTTATAAACTATCGAGATCATATATTGACGTAAACAAATATAAAATATTTGATGATGAAAAAATATAGTACTCCGTATAAAATACTTTCTATTTTTGATTTTAATATATAATTTTTTTAATCTGATAATATTTGGAGTATTATGTTATCTTCTAATTTGTTGAAAAACAATTCTAACTAATCTGAATATATATAAAAAAAATTATTCGAGGTGCTTTGTTTCGCAATAAGAAAGCTAAAATTTTAATTAAATAATCAGGTTAAAATTTATAAAATATTATTATTAGCTTTGTAACAAATAAACATATATATTTAAGTCTATATTAAATGAAATTACTCGATTATCTTAATTATCTTTGAAATTTTAAATTATTTTCTCAAATCAAAAGGTAAAACTTAAAAATGTGAAAAGCTAATATGTTGCCAATTAGATATTTATAAGTAATATGGATTAACTAAATACGAAATCCTAAATGTACCGTGCATTAGTGCGCGGGATCTACACTAGTATAATTCTAATAATATATTGCATATATTTTTGGTAAATGGCATGATAGAATTCGCTCTTCGCACTCATGATTCATGGGGTACTCAAGGGTAACCCTAATACAACCGTAGTACAACATTTACTATTAATCGTTTGCATGCATTTAGTAGTAGGAACTCCAATCTTGTTGGCTTTAGAATGCAACTCTAAACCTTTGTTTAGAATTTAGATAGAGTGGTTCGGAGGATGATAGGTAGAAGCAACATATTCAACACGGAAAGTTAATCTGTAATAATTCATTTAGTTTTAACAATAAATGAATATTGTTGGTGAAATGTAAAGTCGTTTCTCGTGGCTATATAAGGGATGTGATTCTTTTGGATAAAGTATCTCACAAAATATAATCAAACTAGGTGACTGCACAAAGAAATATAGTTGGTATTTGAGGATGAGAGGTTCTATAACCATTTAGTGCAATAGTTTAAGAGGTTATTTTTGTGGTAATTTTAGTTGCATTATCATTACCGAAGGGCTAGAGGTTTTTATTTTACACCAGGTAACATCTCGTACTTCGCACGTTCTAAAATTGTGTTACTCCAATTTTAAGGTGAGGTGATGGTTGATGCCCAACTATTATTTTTATATATCCTATTTCCACTTGTGAGATTTTTGGGGGCTCGTAGGATTCGAACTTGTGACAAAAAAGTCACGCTGGCTCTGAGATGATAAAGAAGAACCACTTAACTAAAATCTTATGACGATAGTTATGCTCAACTCTTTTATTTATATCCTATTAGTACTATTTGTATGAATTTAAGTAAGGGATTTTCTATATGGTGCCACTGTGTTTTTGCATTTTCTACGTGGTACCACTTCTCTTTTCGAATCATACGTGGTCCCCTCAATTTTTGTTTTTTTCTCTATGGTGACCCAAACATTAAGAGTGATGTTGTCACAACTAATTTGCTTTAGTTTAGTGTATAATTTTATAATTAGCTGATAATTATATTATTTATTGCTTTTAACATCATTTTAACATACCCTTGTTACCTACCACCTAAAATCCGACCCTCACAACCCTTTTCTCCGACGAACTAGCCACTTAAATCCACCCCTAAACTATTCTTATCAACCTCCATATCCACCATTTCAATAAACACCACATATGTTTCGAAAAATGAACGGGTGGATTGGTGGTCGGAATACGGAGAGGTTATGGTGTTTATTGAAAGGGTGGATATGGAGGTTAATATAAATGGTTGAGGTGAAGGTTTTGAGTTTGGGTGGTTAGTTAGTTGTGGAAGAGTGTTGGGAGTTGTGAGGTGTGTGTTTTTTAATGGTTGATAATATATAAGGGTATTTTAAAAAGAAATCAATGATATACTTAAATTTATCACATCATTATACATTAAGTTAAATCAAATTGATTGTGACAAAATCACTTACTGTTCAAAAGCGTCACAATATAGAAAAACCAAAAATAGAGGGGCTCCACATATGATTCGAAAAGTGAAGGGTACCACGTTGAAAATGCAAAAGTACAGTGGCACCATATAGAAAATCCCAAGAATATATTTCTTTGTAGGAGAGTATACGTAAGACATTCATTACATTTAATATTTTAATAATTATAATAAAAGTTATACATCTACGAAAGCATTTTTCATGATCTATTTGAAAATTTTAGTTTCATAAATTTTCCCCAAAATGTTTTTTAGAAGTAATTATCGTATTTAATGTAATCTAATCTAATACTCCCCCCATTTCGATGATAGCTTCCTCCTAGAGAGAGTAAATGATAGCTTCCTCCTAGAGAGAGTAAAATAGGTGGGCCACTTAGGTAAGAGAGAAGAGTGATACCAAAAAAAAAGTGGAAGCTATCAAAGAAATTTAAGAAAAAGGAAAAGCATAAGCTTTCATTGAAATGGAGGGAGGAACTAACACACACAAAAGATTATTATAGGTTTGGGACAGTGAGTTGTATTTTTTTTTTGGTAAAATGTAAGAGGTATATTAATCAATAAAAAAATAATTACATAAGCCATATCTTATCCTGCACCAAAGATAAAATTTATCTCATATAAATTCATAAGCCATATCTTATCCTGTTGATTCATTTGACCTGAAGCTAAACTTCTTAATTTAATGCTCATATCCTTTTTAATGCTATGAAATAAGACTATAGGCCTCGTAAGCCTTCCTTCGATCCATGCTCGGTTCCTCTGTCGCCATATGTTGTATACCGCAGCAGACCCCCCAACATATCTGCCCAGCTAACCCAACGGCATGCACCTGAACACACCCACTTAGCGTGTTAGCAGCAGCGACACCAGGAATGCACCAGCTGCATTACCCGCTGACTGTAAGCACACGCAAAAAAAAAAGGTGATCTATAGATTCATCCTCATTCTCACATAAACAACACTTCCCGGAGGTACCCATCCCTAAACGATTGAGTCTCAGCCTGGTGTTTAAAGCTCC
This sequence comes from Agrostemma githago, assembly GCA_958450325.1. NCBI lineage: Eukaryota > Viridiplantae > Streptophyta > Magnoliopsida > Caryophyllales > Caryophyllaceae > Agrostemma > Agrostemma githago. Next base: position 45,876,697 of record OY288254.1, on the reverse strand, counting down.
CCTAAACGCCAACCATGAGATAAATTGATGTTTGGGAAGAGCCTGGACATTCCAAACTATACCAGCCCAGCTCACACTCTCACAGCACTCACCCTTCTTCGAAGTACTTCATAGCCTGCCAGAATAGAATAAGTCATATCTTTGCCCTTCCATTTGTTATCTGGGAAAGAAGACCGTTATTGATCCTTGACCTCACACAGCTTTTTCCATCCCCAAGAAACAGAAGGGCAGGCGAATAATTATGCTAATCTTGTCCTCTCAGGTAGAAATGATGAACCCACTGCACCCACAACCGATTCTTCTGTTCATAAACCCAGGCAATCAATTTGCCAACAACAGCTGCGTTCCAAACCCCCAGCTGCCTCAGTTCTAATCCCCCCTCGTTCATAGGGTAGCACACTTTCTCCCATGAAGCTAACGGTATTCTCTGATATGTATCTTTTCCTTCTCATAAGAATGTCCTACAAATTGCGTCAATCCTGGCCAAAACACACTTAGGCAAGATGAAGATCATTGCCCAGTAGACATGTACCTGTGACTGTACTACCGGCAGGCGCCCTGCATACGACAACTTCCTTGCACCAATGCTGCGCACCCTCCCAGTCATTCGTTCAACCAATTTCGGGCCATCACTCTTAGATAGCTTGGTAGTTTGTATTGGAACCCCTAAATAATGAAACGGCAGGGATCCCAATGCACAGCCTGTACTCGCCAAAGCAGCGGCCCGCTACTCATTATTCATCCCCACACAGTAGAGGTTGGACTTCCCAATGCTCATAGTCAGCCCCGAAGATTTAGTGAATGTACCAAAACTCCACATCAACACATTTGGACTCCTGATCACCTTTAAAAAATAACAAAAGATCATCCGCGAACAAAAGATGATTCAATTTCATAGACGCACATTTAGGGTGATATTTAAACCTGAAGGCATTTGTAGCATAATTGAGAACTCGGGTTAGATACTCCATACATATAGTAAACAGAAGAGGTGAGATGGGATCCCCTTGCCTCAAGCCTCTCTTTCCTCGAAAAAACCCAAAGTTGTCTCCATTCAAGCTCAAGGAAAAAGAAACTGTTCTAACGCATTCCATAATCAATGAAATGAACCGGTCTGGGAACTTCAGCGCTTCTACCATCTGCTCAAGAAACGACCATTCTACACTGTTGTAAGCCTTCTGAATGTCAATTTTCATCAAGCATCGAGGCGATACCGTCTTCTTGCTATATAGTCTCAGAAGATCTTAACAAATGAGTATATTCTCAACAATGTTCCTACCTTCAATGAACCCTCCTTGTTGGGGACTAATTATATCCGGCAGAATCAACCTCAACCTATTGAATAAGATTTTGACAGTTAGTTGTATTGGTACTATTTTATAGTGAAAATTCAGTTTAGCTGATAGATGGTAGGCTTAACTTTGGATCATAGAGCTTACAATTATGGATATTTTACAATTTACTTGTTGATTGTTTGCTTCCGTGCTAACAATCCTCCATTCCACCTCTTCTTCCCCTCTCTCTCTCTCTCTCTCTCTCTCTCTCTCTCTCTCATTCCCACTTTCCTCCATTTCCCTCATGTTTTGGTATCCAAGCAAGGCTTTTTACATGTAAGAGGAAATTGCATAAATAATTAGAAGACATTTGTAGGAATATGTACCATTATTTCCTTATCTTGTCCAATCATTTCTATACATTTGTTGAATATATATCAAGAGTTATATTTTAATCAAAATGTTTAGTATTGATTGGAATTGAGCGAGTATTCGAATACAAAAAGAGGAGGGAAGGGGAAGCCGGGGGAGAGAAATGGATAGGAAATGGAGGACATGAATTTTTCATCCAAAGTTTTCCTCTGTTTTAGGGATTTTAACTAGCCTTTAGGAGGGATACAGTGAGTTTCATTTCCTCCCTCAGTGAGTTTCATTTCCTCCCTCTTTCTCTTGAAATCTTTTCATTTGGGCATGGGTTAATGTATAAGAGTAAACACTTGGCTTTATTGAGATGCGTAACCTTATTCTTGAGAGATAGTGCCATTGAGCTCGTGTACCTTAAATTGGAATTATGTTTTGTCACTTTGTTAACATATCTTTAGTTTTGTGGTCCAAGAGATGTAAATAACTCTGTATCTTGCGAACATGTTAAATTGCCAGCTGATTTCTTTCTCCAATATATTTTGTTCAGTCAGGATTTCAGGCACGAAGTCAACTTGCTGGTGAAGCTTCGCCATCCTAATATTGTTCAGTTTCTTGGAGCTGCTACAGAGAAGAAGCCTTTAATGTTGATTACAGAGTTTTTACGAGGGGTAAAGTGCGATTTCACATTTTGCACATTCTGAATTTTAGTTCTCTCAACCAAAATAGCTTCCATTGAGTGAACATTGTTGGTTTCTTACGAGTGGCCCTCATTTATATGATAGGGTGATCTACATCAATACCTCAAGGAAAAAGGATCTCTTAGTCCCGCGGTGGCAGTTAATTTTGCGATGGATATTGCAAGGTATCTAGAGTTATATGGTTCTGTTACACATTGTCGTACGTGTTTTATGATATCATGGTTGAGCAATATGATATTGTGAAGGATTTGTTTATAACAAGATGAAAGAGCCAATTTTCTACCAGTTACTAGCTGTTAAGTTAAGAGGGAAGGTATTACTGTAATTAGTAAGAGCCAATGTCATGGACAGAACTAGTGGGCCGGGTGGGCAAATCATATACCCATAAACCCAAAACTTAAACCCAAAAATTAGGGTTAATAATGTCATTAACTTGACATTTTTGGATGCAACACATAATTAGCAAATCATATTTTCACAAACCCCAAATTTAAACCCGAAAATTAGGGTTAATAACATCAAAAATGGAAGATGACTAAATGAATAGAATTTAAATTACTACTTTGATTATTAGAAATAGGGCTTTAGTGATTAATTTTGATTGAGCAAAATTTTGAGAACTTATGGATGAAGAGTCATACCTTTAATATGATCTTGTAGCAATCAAAGATGATTAATTGAAATGCATGCAAATGAATAAGGTGATGTGGGTTGATATTCAAAACTAGTATAGACCCCGTAAAATGATGCACGGTATTTTTGATAAATTTATTTTATAACAAATTTCATTTTAGATTTTAAATTATGATTTTATGATTTTTTTTTTATATCTAACAATGGTACATGCACTTTAGATATATTTAAATAGTTTTGACATTGCAAAACAAATCAAGATGATTGGATAATGTGTATTTTAATGAAAATACTACCTATATGTTTTATACTTCGTATATGTCATCTCGCATTTCGAGGTATTCACTTCTCTTTTCAATATATCATAAAATATATAACTATTTTATCAGAAATGTGTACTAATGAAAACTTTTTTAGTGGTTATTGAAACGATCTAATGCTATGAAGCATTCTTTTTGTATTAAAAAAGCTCTCATTTTTTAATACTAATAGTAGGATTTTTTTAACAAAATGAACTGTCTCACATGTCAAAAGAACTTACTCTATAATTTGTTGAACTTTTTTCATAGGGGGTTATTGGTATACTACATATTTTGTATACTTTTGTAGAAACTGAAGTAAAAAAAACTCATCTTGAAAATAAAATTGCAGTTTAGAGAAATAAGTTCTTTTGTCGCGAAGCTGGCGACATTATGTTATATGAGCATAGTTTTTCAAATAATTTTCATAAAAGAAATCATCATTTTTTTTTTGCATTTGACAATGAGTAGATTATGAATTTATTATTTAATGGGTATTTTTGTCATAAGCCACCTAACATTTAGATCTTCTGTAAACATAGCACCCATAATTATTTTTTTGCCGAAAACCACCTTAACTTTCCATTTCTTTGTTTTTTTGGTACACAACTTTCCATCTCTTTGTCTAATGACACCAAACCACAAATTCCGTCAAAAATTCTAACTCACATTAGTATTTAACGGAGCATTCCTTATCTTTCTCTTACCCCAATTAACTCCAATCAACCTCATCCTTTACACTACTTTTAATTATTTTCCATTTTCCATTTTCCATCTTTATTCTCTACAATACTTTTCTTCTCTCCCAAAAACTTCGTTTTCTCCCAATACCTACTTTTACTTTCTTTAATTAAACCCCATTAGTTTTCCAGTTTTGCATTTCTCAAAAGTAACCTATAATTTACTCTTCTCAACCAACATGTCATCTTCAAGTTCTTCTTCTCAACCAATAATTAAATATTGTTATGACATTTCGTTGGTTGTGAAAACATCATGGACACACCAAAATTCAAGTAGGAAATTTATGACATGCAAAGCAAAATGAGGTCTTTTTGGACAAGGGAAGAGTATTGTGAGGAATAAAGAATATAGAAAATGGAAAATAATTAAGGCTGATATAAAGGATGAGGGTTGATTGAGGTTAATTGGGGGTTGATTAGCAAATGGGGGTTGATTAAGAGAAATATAAGGAATGCTCCGTTAAATACTAACGTGGGTTAGAATCTTTTCACGGAATTTGTGCTTTGTTACCTATGGATAAAGAAATGGAAAATTAGGTTTTGGCTTAAATGTTAGGTGTTGATAAGCTAATCCTACACCTATCAAAGATAACCGACTAAGGTCTAACTAAAATATAGCTAGGGAAGTCAGGATCGAGTCCACATGAAGACAAATAATTCTACTTGCAAGTAAAGTCTATCTACGTAACAAATCGGGGGTTGTTTATAAGTTTGACTAAACTAAAGTAGTGAAGGAAAGAGAATTAAAAGAGAAGAAATAAGTAAAATAAATAAGATGAGTCAAGACGAATTTTATGGAGAGAAAAACTAGGGTTGTCGGTTCACCATGAATTTCCTACGGTCACAGTCTAGGCCACAGGTCTATCGCAGATATTGGTCTAAAGGGTAGTGAAAAGGTCCTTATGGTCCACTATTCACCCTAGAATGCTCCTAACGGCTTCCGATCTTATTAGGATAAACTAATGTGTTGTAGTAGGTCTAACTCTTACCAGACTTTCGATCTTAGGTTCGAGTTCACCAATTCAATTATTCAATTACATCAACTTAATCAATCAATTTCAATTAAATGCTACAATTAACAACTCAGACGCAATATCATTAACAAATCAATAGACTATTTAGCAACCATATTCAATTCACGGATCCCCTAAATCCTAGCAAGGGAAATTAGCTACTCTTGGAGAAATTTTCGACAACAATAATAAAGATGATAACTAGATTAAGCATCACTAATAGATCTAAAGAGAAATAAGCATAATAAACGAATTAATAAGATTAAGAAAGAAAGAATTAAGAATAAAGGAAGAACAAAGAGAGAATTAGATTACCGAGTTTAAGGAAAAGTAGTAAGAGAGTTTAGAAATTCTAGTTCTAAAAGTTGAGGGTAGAGAGAAATCTAAAGAATAGTCTAAACAGAATTAAAAGCATAAGGAAGAAGTATAAAATTCTAGTCTAATAATTTCTTAAATACTAAGCTAAAAAAAGCCCTAAAGTCTACTAACACTAAACACCTAATTAGGAAAGCGTTTGTCTTCGTCCGGCCTCAAGAATAGTTGGTCGACTATTATGAATAGTTGGTCGACTATTACTGCGTCTCAGCACTGCGCGCTCAACTTCAAATGCTTGCCATTTCTTCGTTACTTCTTCAAATCAGGTTTGTAATATACCGTTGGAAAGCTAAGAGAAAGAGCTTTCCAACGCAACTTGAATTAACTCAATTGAAGTTGTAAAACTCAAGATATTCACGTTTTGATTTGACCCGTTTGAAAACGATTATTCTCCATTCTTATTTCGCATAAGATTTCATCTTTAAGCACGAGTTTTGCCTTGTTTATGCATTCATGGGTTCATATCTGCGTAAGATGCAACACAAACACAAAATATCAAATTCGGGAGAAAATAGTAGTTGATGCTACTCAATATGCATAGAAATACGTGCACAAAAGCCGTAATAATTATATATAAATTGCACGCATCAGGTGTCTTCTGACAAAAACCTTATTTATTTATTTTTAAAAATTTCTTCCTTATTTAGAAATTAGTGTAGTTTGGAGGAAATTTTTAGCAAGTATAGTTTAGAGGAGGGGGGTTGATTAAGGGTAATCTAAGGCAACTCCGAAGAGCTAACGAATCTTTAATTTTTTGGACAAAATTGTGTTTTGGTGCCTCAAGACAAACAAATGAAAAAAAAGTTATGGATGTCTTATTTATAGAAAGCCTAAACGTTAGGTGTCTTCTGACAAAAATCCATAATTTTTACTACCTCCGTCTTACTAAGATTGTCACGTTTCATTAAAATATTTCTCACATATAATAGGGAAATTGAACAATCTTTTAGAGACGGAGGGACTTATAAGTTTTGTTTGCAATTACTCTTTAGTCTTTGTTAGTTTAAAAATAGCATAGTTAAAGGGATTCAAACCCGAGTCATTTCGGTGAAACATTAATGACTTGACCATTATCACCAACTCTAAGTTTGATTAGATAAAAGATTTTAATTATATTTAAACCGCTTTTATAAACCACCAGTTTGCCCTTAGTCTTTTAATTATAGATAATTTACGACATCAAATAGATTTTTGTAAATACTATCTTAATTTTTTGTTTTTGTTTTTTGTTAAAATATATTCCCTCCTTTTTCTTGAATAAGTTCCACTTTCCTTTTATGGATTTATTTTTTATTAGCCCCATTTCTCAATAAGACAAAATTCTGAAATTTTTGTGACCATATTACCCTTATCAACTTTTTTTATATTACTCTTATCTTCCCTCATTTAACAACACCAAATTAAATTGTTTTTATATATCCACCCAAACTACCCTTACTTTTTATTCTTTCCTTGTTTTTTTGTGCCCAACCCTTATGGAGCGTATTCAAGGAGGGAGTAAGGTCGTTCTTTTCGGCTGAAACATGGCTGAACTGAGCCGATAGGAGCTGAGCTGGACTGATAGAAACTGAGCTGGTCTGATAAAAGCTAAGCTGGGCTGAATTGATAGAAGCTAAAACTAATAACTACTTATATAAATCAATCAATCAATATATATTAATAAAGCAGGAACTTTTCGAGCGATGTGATTGGTCGAAATTTTTTAATACATTTTTTATGTTAATAAAGAATATAAAAATTTGTATATGAAAAAAAATCCTACTCCAACTCAGACTCGATTTTTTTGAAATTTAGATAAAAAAAAATATATGAATTTATATAGAAAAAAATAATCCAACTCCATTTAAGATTAAAAAATTATCACTGTATAAACCGACGATTATCACCTACAACAAAAGTTGGACCTCATAAGATTATTCCACGTAGAAAAATTATGATGGGTAATAAAATTCCTGTATTATAAATAAGAGCAATCATTCATTCTTACATATCAACTAGAAATCTTTTGAGTCTTAAAAAAACGATCTTATAAATATAAACTTAAATTAAATTGTCTCACATTGAAAAACTATAATATAATGTGATAAAATTTTATTATATAAATAAGAGTAATAATCATTCATTTTTAGATATTAACCAAAAATCTTTCGAATGTTAAAAAATCTCTTTAGACTATAAAATTAAATAAAAATATCTCACATCGAAAATTATAATGAGGTCATAGATTTCTATTATATAAATAAGAGTAATAATTCGTTATTAAATATTAATAAAAAAAACTTTTGAGCCATAAAATGAATTTAAAAAGAATTTTTAAGACTATAAACAAAAAATCTTATACTCCAATTCTTTAGAAATTTTAAAATAATTAATAATAAAAATAAAATTATTATTAATAATAATATTATCATGTAGATATATTTTCTTTTCCTTTATTTTATTATGATAAATAAGAGTAATCGTTCGTCCTTAGATATCAACCAAAAAAATTAACCCACGTCGAAAAATTATTAGAAGAAAATTATAAGAAGGTGATGAAATATTATGTTATAAATAAGAGTAATTGTTCGTCCATAGATATCAACAAAAAATTTAAGAAAGTAAGATTATCAACCACATCGAATGGTCTTAAGACTCTAACGTGGTAAACAGAGTATCTACAAGACTACAATTATAAATATGAAATCGTAATTTTGAACTTTACTATCATTTCAAATGCATTTATAATTGTACTATTATAAATAAGCAAACGTATGCATTGTTACTTTAAGTTCAACATTCATTATAATAACTTGTGCGTTGATGATGATAAATTTGTTTTTTATCACATGTTTCATCGTTGTTGGCTGTAATATGTTCTCATTTTACCCAATGAATATTTACATCTACGTATATTTATGTGCGAGGACCTTTAATTAGTCTTTTATTCTAATTACAACGCACCATATATAAGGCTTATAATTTAATTTGATATTTATTGTATATATTATCTCTGTTTCCTTGAAACATATATGGATAATATTTTTTTACTATTAGGTATACTCTTAACCTCGACTGACTCTCTACTGTTGTACAGTTTCACAAATTTATGCAATCATTCAACTTGGTATCCTTATAACGTCACTAAAAAGTGGCCCGTGCATATGAAAAAAATCCTACTCCACCTAAGACTCGATTTATTTTTAAAATTTAAATAAAGAATATAATAAAAAAATCAATTTTACTCCATTTAAGACTAAAAAAGTTATCCCACTTAAACAAATTTGGATAAGGTGATAAAATCTATATTAATAAGACCAATCATCCGGTTCTTAGATATCAACCAAAAATTAAAATTGATCCCAAATTTTCTCAAATTTTATGTAAACAATAGCAATCATTCGTTCTTAGATACGGAGTATCAATCAATAATATTTCAAGTCTTTAAAAAAGCTCATAAGATTATAAACTTAAATAAAAAAATTCTCTCATCGAAAAATTATAATATGGTGATGAATTCTATATTACTAGATAAATAATAGGTACAAATGTGTAAATGTTAAATATTTGTTTAATATTAAATGTAGGATAAATAGTGAGTTTAAAGTATTTGTTTAATATTAAAACAATGACTAAAATGGAAATGAAAACTTGAATTTGAACGTCCGAAAAAGGAGTATAGTAGCTTAGACTTGAATGGAGGGAGTATATAAATAAGACTAATCATTAATTCTTATATAAATAAGAGTAACTAAAAATCTTTTGAGTCTTAAAAAAATCTCTTAAGACTATAAAGTTGAGAAAAAATTATCTCATATCGAAAAATTATAATGAGGTCATAGATTTCTATGGAGTATTATATAAATAAGAGTAATAATTCGTTATTAGATATTAACCAAGAGTCTTTTGAGTCATAAAATGAATTTAAAAATAATTTTTAAGACTATAAACCAAAAACCTTGTAATTCTTAAGAAATTCTAAAAATATGACATTAATATTTTAAAATTTTAAAATAATTAATAATAAAAATAAAATTATTATTATTATCCTAATACAAGCAGATATATTTTGTTTTCCTTTATTTTATTATGATAAATAAGAGTAATCGTTCGTCCGTAGATATCAACAAAAAAATTTCCCATATCAAAAAATTATAAGAAGATATGGAATATTATATTATGAATAAGAGTAATCGTTTGTCCTTAGATATCAAGCAAAAATTTAAGAAAGTAAGATTATCAACCACATCGCATGGTCCTAAGACTCTAACGTGGTGAGTATCTACAATTATAAATATGAAGTCGTAATTTTCAACTTTACTATCATTTCAAATGTGTTCATAATTGTACTACTATATAAATAAGCAAGGGTATGCATTGTTACTTTAACCGACAATATTTGTTATTATAACTTGTGTGCTGATGATGACAAATTTGTTTTTTATCACATGTTTCATCGTCGTTAATTGTAATATGTTTCCATTTTACCCAGTGAATATTTATATTTACGTATATTTATGTACGAGGTAATTTAATTAGTCTTTCATTCTAACTACAATGCACCATATATAATGCCTATAATTTAATTTGACGTTACCGCGTATATTATCTCTAATCCCTTGAAACGCAATTCACGTATGTGAATAATATTCATTTATTATTAGGCATACTCTTACCTTCGACTGACTCTCTACTGTTGTGTAGTCTTACCAATTTATGCAATCATCCAAATTTGTATTCTTATCAACGTCACTAACAAGCGGCCCGTGCATTGTACGAGTTTTCCAACTAGTTATCTAATAATTTTAAAAAAAAAAAAAGAAAAAAAATTATATATAATAATAATAATAATTAATAAAAAAAATTAACAACAACAGCATACTCTCTCCAATTCATTTTTTTAATTTTGTTTTTTTATAGTTGGCAATGAACAATTTTTTATGTATAAACTTTATTTACGTAATACTGGTATACAAAATTTTAAAATTTTGATATTCTTAAATCTTAATACAATACAAATAATACTCATATTTTATATTGTATGGTGTATATATATATTAGAGATTTTCTTGACTCAAAAATAGTGTAAAAAAATAAACGTAAATGAATCGTAGGTAACATGTCAAATGGGTTGAGAAGTCATGTTTCGGGGTCGTGAAAATTACGTGTCGACATATTCTGTGTTTGAAACAACAACAACAACAACAACAACAACAACAACAAGAATGACAACGACAACGGTATTAGTGTTAGTATTATTATTTTATTTTTTTTGCCAGCTAGTGTTAGTATTATTAGTATTAGTATTAGTATTATTATTTTAAAAAAATGGAAATTGTATTAAGATCCAAACAAAATACAACTTATTATTATTATTATTATTATTATTATTATTATCATCATCGTCATCGTCATCGTCATCGTCATCGTCATCGTCATCGTCATCGTCATCGTCATCGTCATCGTCATCGTCATCGTCATCGTCATCGTCATCGTCATCGTCATCGTCATCGTCATCGTCCTCGTCCTCGTCCTCGTCCTCGTTATTTTAGGAGTTGAAAATATTGGAGCTGAGCTGGGCTGATAGGAGCTGGGCTAAGCTGATAGAAGTCGAGCTAGTCCAAAACGGATTGAAATTAAGTTGAAAAAAACATGGCCAAGTATTAGTATTAGTAAATAACAGCTTCACACAAGCGTGTAAAAAAAAAAGAAACTAGAACATTAGTTTGTCAACCAATTCAATCACCTAACGCCCTTAGTCTATTCCTTAATTAACATCTTGACTCTATGCTTCATCTCCATTTTGATATGCTCACTCACATGTCTTTGATGAACCAAAGCACATTCCATCCGTCTCAAGTTTTGCTATCACCAAAGATGATAAATGCACAATAGCTCGAAGTATGTGACATGCAACTTCGTCCTCTTAACTTTCGGCACCCAATCCAATGTTTGTCTCCTAGGATTTTTGATATTTTATTCAACGCTCTACCTCCAGAATAATGACGGAGCTGTATGAGCAGCCAAAGAACAAGTGCTCCCTGGATTCACAGTGTTGCTCACACAAACAGCACACATTATTCTCTGCAGCCCCGTACTTCTGCAGCTTCATCCTAGTGTTCAACACGTTCCTATAAGCCAACCATGCCATGAATTGGTGCTTAGGAATGCTCCACTTGCTCCATACCTGTCTCCACCAGTTCACCTTCTCCTTCTTATGACGCATAAGCTCATATCCTGCAGCAATGGAATATCAAAGGCTAATTAAAATTTGAATGTCATCAATATTTTCTTATGTGGTGAAGCAATTTAATTTGTTGGATCAGTCTCTGAGACTCTGTTATTATATACCAAAGGTTGTCTTAACCATAGCTAGCCTAACCATTTGCATGATTTTTGTTTATTAGAGGGATGGCGTATCTTCATACGGAGCCGAATGTGATCATCCACCGAGATTTAAAGCCAAGGTTAGTCCATATAATTTCTTTGAGGCGTGATAAATACCTCTCTGAGGAGAAGAATTTAGAGTTGCAAAATCGAACATGTTGTGCGTCACATATTCGTATTTTTACAATTGTTTTAAACTGTAGACGAAGGTTTCTGACACCCATTTTGTTTATACCAATCCTGGATGACTTTGGCATTGATATTAGAAATGTCCTCTTAGTCAACTCTAATGCAGACCACTTAAAAGTTGGAGACTTTGGACTTAGCAAGCTCATTAGGGTTCAACATGCTCATGATGTTTACAAGCTGACTGGTGAAACTGGAAGCTGTAAGTAGCCATCTTGCTTTTGAACTAAATGAGATCTTGTTGTGTACATGTAATCAAATGTTGGATTCAGCTTAAATTTTATTTCTTTTGTCAATGCAGACCGTTATATGGCTCCTGAAGTTTTTAGGCATCGTAAATATGACAAAAAAGTTGATATTTTCTCTTTTGCCATGATATTTTATGAGGTGTGTTTATCATTCTGATTCTCATGAGCTAAATACTTGTTCAGTTCAGTTTCTTCCTCCTTGTTTGTACCTCTCCTTGCTTTTGTTTTGTAACCACACAGATGCTTGAGGGATCTCCTCCAATGACGGGCTATGAAGCATATGAGGCGGCAAAATGTGTATCAGAGGGTCGTCGGCCTAACTTCGGATCCAAAGGATTTATCCCTGTGTTGAAAGAGTAAGTTGAATGTTAAATTTACTATTCCTAGATATTTGACCTGTTTGCACCCAGGCTACTATTAGCCTATTATGTTCTTTGTTTCCTATCTAATCTAATGATGATGTTTCTAGCCCCCAATAAATTATGTTGGGATAGTTCCCTTAGGGAACCTATTGTTATAAAGCTTATACTTGTCACATCATGTTCAAATAGGTAGGACGGACACCCCTTTCGGCCAACGTGTAAGTGTTGGACACCAACACACGTTGGATACACCACAAACCATGTCAGACACCTATAATACATACAGTGCCCGATTTTAATTTAATAGGACACGTCTCAGACACGATTCATATTATTTGGACACATTTTCGAACATAACTGTTGTTTATGGGTGGCTTCCGAACTTGAACAAATGATCGTCATGTCCGCCAGTTATGGCTTTGTGCTAGTAATAAAGTGGATGAATCATGTTCTTTATAATTTAATTGAAGGTGATTGACTTTAAGATGTGTGTTGGTCTATATGAGCTCTACTCCAAAACAAGTTTGACCTTCACTTTTTTTTTGTTGAAAGTAGTTTGACCTTCACTTTAACCTTAATTTACAATAATTTTATTTCTTTTACTTTGTCATTTGATTTGTCTTGACTTTTATTTTTACTAACTTGGTTACCTCGTTTTACCCTCACTTATTTTTTGAACTAGTATCTACAACATATGATATGATGACAGAAATCAGTAATAAATACTCGAAAATAACATAATAATCAAATCAAAATTATAATTATAAAACATTGAATTACTAATTATATTATACTACCCATTTATTATTATAAAAACTCAAAATAAGACTAATTAAATACAGAGTATTATTAGCTACGGAAGTACGGAGTATATTATACTACCAACTATTTGAGTTTGAAATACTTGTTTTAAATTTAAATTTAAATGTTAGAGTGACGGGATGAAAAAGCTAGAGAGATGAGAGAGAAATACCCTAGAGAAAAGCAAATTCTACAACATCCAATGCAAGATTAATGGCGAGATCCAAGAAAAATTCATCAAAAAGCTTCCAAAAATATAATAAACGTATAATTAATAACATCGATCCTTTCTATAAATCCAATACTAAACAAAATATGTCCCCGATTCCTAAGAATTCAGCAGAAATCATTGAAGCATATAATCTGGAAGAGAATCTTGAGGAGGAGCAGTCCACTGAGCTTGAAGATCAAGGGGAGCCATGGACTGAAGTCTCCAAAAAAGTGACTGATAAGGGTAAAAAGAAAGTTAACGAACCCCCTTTTTTACGGTTACTTGATAGTGATGTTGAGAAGGAGGTAGAGTACTGGAAGATGGCCATGTTTGGATATATAGTGGGTATCAATCCTCCATGGTCAGTCATTCAGGGGTTCCGTAATAGGCTGTGGAAGAAAGAGGACGTTGATAAAACGTCTTTTATGAGCAATGGAGTGTTTTTGGTAATATTTAAGTCTTTGGAACTACAGCAAGCTGCTCTGAGGAAATGGATAATGTTTGATGATAAGCCTGTTATTATCAAACCATGGGATGCAATACTGGAGAAGAGTGAGGTTCCCATCTGGATGAAAATTTATGGCTTGAACCTTAAGTTTTGGGGAGAGGAATGTTTGTGGAAGCTTGGTGGGTGGTTACTGTTAGAATTATGAAAGAATGAGAAAGATTATTGTGAGTTGCATAAATATTATTAATGAATAAAGTACAAGAGATACAGTTTGACTTAGAGTAGAAGTATACAATAATTAGAAGATTCTAAAAATACAAATTACCTCAACTAAATTATATCACAATCAATAATATGAGAAAATAATATACTTAACGTATATACTATATCTCTAATAGTTACGTGCAGAGTGACCCGGTCACGATTAGTAAGACCTTCCTTGTTTTGCTAAGGTCATGGTAACTGTCCAGTTGGGGCAAGAGTTTTCGTCTGAAACTCTTTTTCTTGATGAGAAAGGCTATGAGCAGTGTGTTCGGATTGAATATGATTGGGTTCCTACGAAGTGTTTAAAGTGCAAAGGCATTGGGCACAAAACTGAGTTTGCAGGAAAGATGAGAAGGTGAAAACTACATGGAAACAGAAAGTGGTGCAACAACCTAGAGGTGCTCTGCTAGAATTATTTCCAAGATGAATAGAGAAGATGGTACTTTCTTTGCTGCTAGTAGAGAGGGTACTAGCCTAACTGATCATGGGTAGCATCAGATTTTGGAATATAAGGGACCTAAACAGTATAAATAAGCAACTCGACATTAAGTGGTTTATCCATAGGAATAATATAGGGTTGTTTGGACTCTTAGAAACTAGAGTAAAGAATAAAAAATGGCTCAATATTAGCAATAAAATGTGTACTGATTTGTCTATTTGCACTAATAGTTCCCTTCATCCTGGAGGTCGCATATGGGTGCTATGGAATCCGGTATACTATGAAGTTGATATACAAGATATGACGCCTCAGACTATTCATATAAGAGTGTCTGATAAGATAAGGAACAAAATCTTTATGATGACTATGGTTTATGCCTCCAATAAGCAGGCAGAGCGTAAGCCATTGTGGAAGAGCTTAAGAGAGTATGGTCAGAGTGCCCTTGGCCCTTGGTTATTGGGAGGTGATTTCAATAACGTGTTGCACTTTGATGAGAGAATAGGGTCAATGGTGACATGGAATGACATTAGGTTGCGTTTGGATACTCGGAATTGATTTGAATATCAAGAATTCAATTCCTGTATTTGAATTTCTAGAATTCAAATCCAAATCCAAATCCGAAATGATGTTTGGGTACTCTTGGATTTGGATTTGGATTTCGAGCGGGTGAAGTCGGGTCAAAGTCACCAATTTTTATTTTTTAAAATTTTTCATTAGAAAAATATAAATGTGCAAATACGAGAAAAAAAAATAAAGAAAAACAAATACTACGACAAGATTATGCGAAAAAACAAGCAAACGACAAGTGACGGATTTGAAATGACTACCATATACTAGGGATTTGAGAAAATCAAATTTGAACTAGGTTGGATTTGATCAAAATTTCAAATCCAAATCCCAAGGTTTCCAAATGCACGAAATATTTCAAATCCGGAATTCAAATCCAAATCCAAGTTCCCAAACATGCCATAAAAGAATTTAGTGAATGTGTTGAAGATTGTCAAGTGCTAGACCTTCCTTGTATGGGGGCTAGATTTACTTGGAACAATAAACATGGGGATGAAACAAGAGTATTCAGTAAAATTGACAAAATGATGGCAAATGTGGACTACATGGCATACTTCCATAATTAGGCTGTTCACTTTATGCCTGAGGGGGTCTATGACCATTGTCTAGCCTTAATTACTGAGCCAAGATTGCAGCAAAAGAAGCAACCTTTTAAATACTACAATATGTGGGCTGAGTCTGAGGAATTCCCCCCTCTGGTTAAGAAGCATTGGTCCACTAGGATACAGAGTACAACTATGTTTAAATTGGTTAGAAGCCTCAAGCTTTTAAAGCCACACCTTAGGAAATTCAACAAGAAACTATTTCACAATGTGGATACTTCTGCTAGTTCGGCTAAAACTGCATTAGATGAGCTGCAGAAACAAATCCAGGCCAATCCTACTAATCGAGCACTATATGATATTGAGAGATCATTACTTAAGGATTATATAATGTTTCGCAAGGCAAGGCATCAATTCTGGGTCCAGAAGGCCAAAGGTGATTGGCTTCAGGAGGGTGACAGTAACTTCCACAGCACTATTAAAGGTAAGAGTGCTAGAAACAAGGTGCTGTGTATTGAAAATAAGGCTAGTGAAATTATGTTTGAACCGAGTGATATCAAGGAAGCTTTTGAAGAGTATTCAGCCTTGTTCTCTAGGACTTAAGCTGACTGGACTGGACTGGACTGAACTTGACTGAACTTGACTGAATGTGTCTGAACTAAACTGAATGTGTCTGAACTGAACTGAACTGAGTAAGTCTACGACGATGAACCGAACCGAAAGGGGAAGGTGCTGCACAAGGTTCACCATGACCAACTACTTGCACCTGTGACGAGTAAAGAGGTCAAAGAAGCATTGTTCAGCATACCCAACCATAAGAGCCCAGGTCCATATGTTTATGGGAGCGAATTTTTTAAAGATACTTGGGACGTGACAGGGCAGGATGTTATAGCTGCTGTCAAAGATTTTATGAGCAGTGGAAGGCTCTTGAAATAGGTGAATCAACCTATCGTCACCCTCATACCTAGAGTGGACAGACCAATTTCAGTGACTCAATTTCATCCAATTTCGTGTTATAATACAGTATATAAATGTATTACAAAGATTTTAGCAAGAAGAATTGGGGCTCTAATGCCTGATATCCTGAGTGCTAGTCCTAGTGGCTACATTCAAGGGAGGGATATTGTTGAGAACATTATGATTTGTGAAGATCTAGTGAAACTCTACAACAGGAAGACTTGCTCGCCAAGGACACTCCTCAACTTGGATCTAAGAAAGGCATATGATTCAATGTCTTGGAATTTTTCGGAAGGCGTGCTAGTGGATTTGAACTTTCCTTACCCGATTATTAAACTCATATTGGAATGTGTTAGTACCTCTTTCTCCTTGTCCCTCAATGGGGAGATTTTTGGCTTCTTTAAGGGTAGAAAAGGTGTAAAAACCCTAAATTTTCGCAACCAAAATAATAAACCAAAACGGAAAACTCAAAGCTGTTACTCCACACTTAGCTTACCGAGCCAAGTGCAAGAAAATGATAAATAATAAATAAATAAAAATAGAAATTCGATAGCTAATTAAATGGAAACGCTGCAGCGGAAGTCTTAAGTCTTACAAAATCCAAAACGGTTTAAAACAGTAGCAAACCGATAAATCCAATAATAATGTAAATAGTTTGTAGTCAAAGTTAAATTATAAAAATCCTTCCTCGCTCAGCATAACCCGATACCAGAATGCACCCATGCAGCAAATCACGTGTACCTATCAGCTGTACCCAAAAACACAAATAGGTACAGGTTCCAGCGGGGGAACGACCCAAAATAAAAGGACGTCAGCAAAACTGAGTAAAATATAATAATATAATAATTCGTGAAATAATACTGTAATAATAATGATGATAATGATGATGATGATAATAATAAGTTATAGTAAACCGAAACTGGAGTTAAAATCATCGTTTAAATACCAGAATACCATAAAAGAGAGTAGTCAAAACCAAACCAACCAAAATATATATTTTTCGCAACCTGTGTGCCAAGGTCCTACCCTTGCACGGTCTAGAGGTAACCACATGTGCTTAGCTAGACTCATAATAGTGCGCACCTCTCACATTTGGACAGTTAGTAGGATGAAACTGCCAAAGGAGAAAGTCTAACTCCCTAGCGAGTAAGGGCCGGACAATCCTCACTCAAAAATAGTTTCGGGACAAAGTCCCAGGAATGTCTTAGACGCAACTTAAAACCGAAGAGTCTGTTATAAGTTACCAAAATTTTTACCAAAATAGTACCAATATGTGAGTCGTGTCACAAGGTTCAATATCCAAACATTACGAGTATTATAAAAATATTAACGATCAACGAAATAATTTACAAAACCGTTATAAAAATTTATTTTGATCCGAACATGCTCTTTATTTAAAGTGAAAAGGGTAAAACGTCATTACCTCTCAAGACGGTCAAAACTCAGCTAGAATTAGTCCAAAAACTCTTTCTCCTCGAACCCACAAGCTACAAATAATATAAATGGTTTAATGATTTAACCAAATAACATTAAGACGACCCAAACTCAATATACAATTCTACTATGGTAGAACTTACTCACGCCACCCTCACCTCAAAACTATTCACGTACCAAATAAACACCAAGCATACCTAAATAATTTACACCTCCTCTGCACACCTTTTTCCCAAATAACATCTGCCCCTTTTCTCTCAACCATAATGCACTTGGTGTCCTAACCAACCCAATGCCTCACACGTGTAGAGTCACCAAACAAACAGAGGACTATCCAACCCCTAATAAAATAAAACTCCCATGACAAACAAAACCCAGCAGTAGCAACAACATTGAAGACTCGTTCGTTTGCAACATGGCACAGAAACTCCAAATACGACCTCTCAATTAAGTACAGTATAGTCACTCCGAGGTATTATTCAAACAAAACCCGTAATTTAGTAACTTATAAATTTTACTACAAGACTCGATTGATCGATTAAAGAAAGGATGAATAAATATCTTCACTAATAAAAGGAATAAATAAATCGGAACTTACAATTGATGAAGGAGGATGTATAATGCGTTGGTGCGGGTAATGATTGATCAAAGAGAAATCAGAGGAAGGAGAAGAAGAGGTGAGCGGCAGAAGTATGAAATAAGAAAAGTGATTGAATGAATGATGGGGTGGGGGGTGTACGTAGGGTTATTGAATGGGTTATTGAATTTTGTTTTTTTTTTCCTTTCTGACTCTAAGTCGAAGTCCAACTGAAACAAAATCGGTTTAGAAGTAAACGTTCCGCTTTTAGGAAAAGAGTCCAAAATCCATTTATTTTAAGAAAGCCCAAAATACTTAAATTTTAAAAATAAGATCGTCCAACTTAAAAACCCGATTTAAATGAAATAGAAAAGTAACGCCTTAAAAATGACTCAGAAAATAACGGGGTGTTACAAAAGGACTCGGGCAGGGTGACCCCATGTCCCCCATTCTCTTCGTGATTGGGATGGAATATTTGAGTCGAATACTGTAGGTGGTTCAAAACAACTTGGATTTCAATTACCATTCTCTTTGTAGACAAATGCAACTCACCCATCTATGTTTTGCGGATGATGCTGGCCGAAAAGATAGTCAGCAGATATTAGAAGTTTGGGTGCAAGGCACCTCTCCTATGCAGGTAGGCTGGCTTTGATTCAGTCAGTCCTTAGCCATATACATAGCTATTGGGCGCGCATCTTTTTGCTTCCAAGAACTGTGATAAAGAAAATTGAAGCTATATGTCAAAATTTCCTTTTGGAGTAGTAGTGACTAGTGAGCATTATAGAACTGCACCCTCAGTTACATGGGAAAAGGTCTGCTGCAGCAGAAACACGGTGGACTTGGCCTGAGGAATCTGTTAAACTGGAATCTAGTCTGCCTTGGAAAATTCTGTGTGTGGCCTGACTTGTTATGGGTTAAATGTATCAATAATGTCTATTTAGCGGGGAGGCAATGAAGTGATTATCAACCGAGTCTCACTAGTAGTTCTTCTTGGAAGCAAATATGTAGGTCTGGGGACAAATTACTGCATGGCTTTCAGCAGCAAGGATGGCGTGCTAAGTACACTGTATAGGAATGATATGCTTGGTTGCAACCCCCTAACACTAAGTATTGGGCCGCTCCTTTGATTTGGGATTCCTTATCGGTCCCGGAAGCATTCATTTATGAGTTGGCTTGTGAGCAAAGGGTGACTTATGACTAGGGTGAGAGTAGCAGACTGGTATGCTGCTGACCACTTTGCTGCAAGCAGGATGTGTGGACTATGTGAGGTTGAAGAAGAAACGCATTCCCATCTATTCTTTCAATGTCAGTATAGTGGGCTAGTTCTAGCAGAAGTGAATGATTGGATACGCCAAACATTCCTTCTACTGAGTATATGGAGTGGTGGATCAGGAAGAGAAGCAAGATCAGCAGCCATAAGAAAGTATGGACAACTGTGATAAACACAACGATATATCATCTATGGTGGTTTAGAAACAAAAGTGTGCATGATATGATTTTAATGCAGCCTACACACTTGGTTAATTTGATTAAAAAAGATGTAAGGAACCGATTGCATTGTATGTGTTTTGGTTGGAATGAAATTACTTACTCCCTCCGATTTTTATTTATCTTCCCATTTGACTTTTGGGTGAAAAATAAGGGTGCAGGAATGTGTGACTCAAAAGAGAAGAAGGATGAGAGAGAAATGTAAGGGTAATTCTAGACCACATGTTAATGCCCAAAATAGAAATAGGGAAGAAATGGTATTTCAACCCAATAAGGAAACAGGGAAGATGAATAAAAATCGGAGGAAGTACATGTTACCCAAAAAAATAAATTAAATCTATTGGACTCTAATGTTTGTTTTGTCATTTTACGACTGTGAGTTTTTAAGTCTATAGACTTCGATGTTCACTATAGAGGACTTTAGATTCCTTTTATTTCTTATTGATTTTTTTGTCATGTCCTACAAACTTTTGAATTATGTGTAACGTGTCCATGTTAGTACTACCTAATTAACTGTTTATGGGTGCACACTCAATTTCAGGTTAATTGAAGAGTGCTGGGATGCGGATGTGAATAAAAGGCCTTCTTTCTTGGAAATACTTAAGAAGCTTGAGAAAATAAAGGAAGATCTCCTAGGAGATCATCAATGGCACTTCTTTTCTCGATGAAATGTGTCCTGCTTCATTAGTAGATGGCCCTCTTTGTACATATGAAAGATTTGAAAACTGTGTTGGCATCGGTTCATTTTGACGATATGTTTATTTTGATCTTCAGCCAGAATGACACAAACTGGCCTACACGACCTTGAGGGCTTGGCTTGTGTCTGTCCCTGTACTAAAAAATGGAAAGCCCTTTTCACTGTAAATGGCATTGTCCTATATTTTGTCATTTCTTTCCTGCTTTTGAAGTCCCCTATGTAAATAATGCACTTTATACTTCAATCCTATAAATATAGATAAACTGTGGTGAATAAGTTTGTAATTGCACATCCAAGTGAAGCAAAGTAACTATCATATTTGAAGGCTTTCTCTCTCTAAAACTTACACTCCCTCTTCTCTCTTCCCAAAAGAACAAAACCCAAACCCTAATCGTTGGCAGCCGCCGCCTCACCACCTATTAGCCTCCCCAATCTCCTTGACTGACCGGAGATATGACATTTTGTTATATCTTCGGCGGGTTGATTAGATTACCTATCTCCTTCTCCGCTCTTTTTACGATTTCGCCACCACCACCTCCTTCCCGTCGGTGATGACCGCTTTCCGATCTTCCTTGTCCAGTAAACCTTTCTTTCTTGGTTTTTTTGTTGGTCTTGAGGGTTGTCGGCCCTCCCCTGGCCTGATGCGTCGTCGCTGACATGCTCCGATCACCTCCCCACCCTTGTCTGACCGTCTGCCATGCCTTAGGCCGGCGTTCACCAGGGGCGTTTCCCCTCCCCCTACCCCCCCCCCTCCCCTGCCCTCCAGTGACCGGCTTCCCTTCCTCTGTTTTGTTAAGGTTTCAGCCCCCCTCCCTTGTCGTTGACTCACACCGGTGGGTCTTCCCCCCTCCCCTCCCCTCGCCCCCCTCCCCCACCCTCCGATTGTTGTCAGTGTTTTGTTGGATCGGTTGGCTGCATGTTTGTGTTTTGGTGTTTAGATTGCTAGGTTCCTTTTTTGGCTTTGTCTTGCTGCTTGTTTGTTCTGGGTGGTTAGCTTGGTTGTGGTTTGGTCCGTGACCGATCGGTTTGGGTTGGTTCAGTTCTTGATTGGTCTTGTCAGCTTGTATGGTCTTAGGTCAGGGGTTGTAAGGTCTGTGCTCCTTCTGCTTTGCTTTTCTTTTTCTCTTTGGTCTTACTGGACAATGATCGTGGTGGTTCCTCTCTTGCCTTGACGGAGGTGGTTTTTTAAGTGTGGGTAGTCTATTAGGATGGTTTCGGGTCTGGGAGTCTTCTCATGGTGGATTGGGGTGTGTTTGGTGGTTGAGTTCCCGGTGGCTTTCTCCATCAATAACCTTTCGCGTAGCTGTTCTTTTTAATAGTCTCTTAATCATAAGCCTAAGTATCTCTTCTCTTAAGAATAAGAATAAAGGCCTCCCTACGATGGCATGTTTGCGTTTGGAGTGGGTTGGCCTGACCATAAATTGGTCTTGGATTGGTTCTTCTGGATCGGGTTTAGCTATGGTGTTGTCCTTATCCTATACTCTTTGCATGTTGCTCGGTTCTTTGGTTCATTGACCATATAATTGTAGGGTTCGTTTATCAAGATGTAGGAGTTTTTTCTCCATTAGAGGCAAGTCTCGTTGCTTTGTTCTCAACCGTTTCTTTCTACGCCTTCTTCGTAAGTGCGCAAGTGCATCTTGGTTCCGTCTCTCTACAGTTCATATGCGTGGATGGTCTCTGGAGTCGACAGTTGTGTTGATTATGTGGACGAAGACGCTCATATCCAATCATCGGTGAACCAACAACTCACTACTCTCACCCGACGCCTTTCTTTTTTTCATTATTATTTTAGTAGCGGTTAGTCATGTTTTTATTTTCAGTAACGGATGTAATATTGGTTCCGAGAACCCAAACAACATTTGATCCGATGCTCTTTCTTCGTTGGCAAAAAAAAATGTAATTGCTGTCACTGTGTTGAAGCGATTGCAGTCAGGTAGGTACTAGGCCTATAAATATGTACTCATAGTAACCGATTCCATTCCGGTTCTTTGTTATCTTGCATCTAAAAACTTGACACTTGAATATGGTAGATTGTTGGGCCACCATTGTGTGTGTTTCTGTGTATAGCTGAATCCAACTCTTAAACACGCCAAAATACCTCATGCCAGGTTCCCAATGGAGTCTTTGTACAATGAAACACTGAATTTTTGGGGAACTAAAGAGCAAGAAGTTACAAGAAAATTCAGTACAAAATAAACAGTGCGGAACTTTCTGAATGTTGTCATTGTGAACACATAATTATATTGGACGACACATAGTAAGAGTAAGGTGATGAAGAATTTTCTAGTACAAAAGGTGAAAGCTGTTGAGAGGTTGATCTAATTCAAAGTAGCTTTTTCCGCTCAAAAAAGGTCTTTAAGTGCCATACTTGCAATCCCGCCACTGACAAGCAAATAACCAGGGAAAGGAAACTCAGCCAATACATTCTAGAGTTGGTTGATCTGTTCAAAGCCTGCATCTCTTCTTCTCTGAGACCAACACCGACCATAACAAAAGTTAAAAATAACGAACTTTGTGAGAGAGAAGAAGTTCAACTTCATTTTTCAAACACAAAGAAAGTGGCAAAAATTTACCTATCACGAAGG
The DNA here is from genome assembly GCA_958450325.1 of Agrostemma githago. NCBI lineage: Eukaryota > Viridiplantae > Streptophyta > Magnoliopsida > Caryophyllales > Caryophyllaceae > Agrostemma > Agrostemma githago. The sequence continues at coordinate 45,853,130 of OY288254.1, read as the reverse complement.
TAAAACATTTCCTCATGAATGGAATTTATTGAGTCCAACAGCTTTTTCAACTCCAACTCCATCACCTGGTCAAAAGAAGTACTCCATATATATTTCAGTTTGTTTTATCGAGAAAAAGAACAGGATAAAATATACTCGGACAAGTGATATCTTACAAAAGGAGTTAAAATCTTGAAGCAAATTTTAGTTGAATAAAGTTTTAGTAGCTCTTCATCTTTGTATGTTTCACTCGCCCAAATAGTTAACACAGAATCCATCCCCATTACAAATATTGGCAAGTAATGGTTTTTTGGTACAAGGAAAGAACTGTTTGGGAACTTAAAACATTCCCATCACTACTACCCATCATGACAGTAGTCGTCATCCTACTCAATGACTTGCCATAATGCATATGCCATCCTTGACCATAGTATAGCAGACACCAGGTCAGTATACCTAGGGGGGGATATGGGTAATCATTTCTCACTCCCTACGGAATGCAATACGGTGTAATTGTTTCTTGCTTACCTCCTCTTTACACCTTAAAGTCTTAAATTACCACCATCAACCATTAATCTCCTCCATTTTCTCCTCATTTCAAGCTTCATTAGTTTCCTAATAATTACCTACATACCATGCGAGCCTTAGGTGTAGTTCTATGACAACTTTTTCCGAACCCAATGATATCTAATAACTCCACAGCATGTCATATAAACTCTCTATCACACAATATATCATTTTCTATATATTCCATCTCTTTTTCCTCACTCCCCATGCCCAACCCTCGCTCCCACAGTTACACAATTATATGCTCAACCTTTCTAAAGAAGGTGAATGAGATTAGCACAACCTTTACCCTTCAAATAACAAAGAAAAAAGGAAACCTATACTATGTGTCTATGTTATAGTTTAAAAAGAATTAATGGTCCGTTTGGAACAAGGATTTCATTTTGAAATTTGGATTTGACCTAAATACTTTGTTTGGGAGATGAGGTGAATTTGGATTTTGGAATTTTGTCAAATCCAACTAAATCTCAACCCTTACTAAAAAAACCTCATTTCCAAATGACACCATAACCCATGTCATTGTAAAATCCATAATTTCACTTTTCTAATTTGACAATGACGATTTAAAATGAAATATGAGTTCCCAAACGATACCTAAAAGAAGTTTTAAAGCCATTTTGTTTCAACGTATTATATTTCAAAACTAAGATATTAATCACCATGGAAAAGGGAGTCAAATATAACTAAGTTGTGAATAATTAGCAATGTCAGACAACCATGGCATAAAAATATTCTACTAACTTATACAATGTACACACAAATGTATGCCAACGTTATGTTATTTTCAGTTGAATAAAGTCCAAGTACTTTGTTATTTAAAGATATCTTTGTTATTACAGTATTATATATTTTCCTGGCTACCCATTAATTTTTGTGGAAAAATAATGGAAAATATATGCTATTTCAGATCTTAAGTAGTCGAGAACTAGTACTTCTAATAAAACTTGTTAAAATTATGTGCATATAAGATGCGACCGATTGCATAACCACTGTGACTCCCCAATCCCAAGATTTATAATTCATCAAACCATATGCGGCCAATACCACAACCATCCACATAAAAATGTCATCATTGAGAACACGGATGATCTGACACTTTACCCTTAACCCTCAGATATACAAAGTACAAAACCTACCCCACACATTGTCTCCACAACCAACACACATCTACCCTCACTACAGCCTTACTTATGATTTGCAATAGAAGTCAACTAAAAATTAGCAAACACCTCTAAAAAAGCCAAGTACTTGTATTATGAAGTTAGGAAACTAATCAACAAAACAAAAACTCTTTGATTTAAAGATCATAAAACCACTTCATGAAAATGAATTCATGAACAACTCTCTTTCCAACATAGAATTCTATTTCCACACCCAGATTCCAAGGAAAAAGTTCAACCAATTGGGGTTATCCAGCTGTTTCGTGGCGGATAGCTTTAAAGTTTTGGGCCCTCAACACCTTTGTGGTTATCTTACAGTAACTAATACTCTGTAATACCACAGTAACACCTTTGTGGTTATCTTACCTCCAAACCTCATAACTCTTACAGTAACTAATACTCTGTATTGTTCTATTATCTAGAAAGTGGTAAGCACGTTGCGGCTCCGTGACAATTTAACACTTTACATGTAACCAAATTTCGTCAAACGAAGGCATACTTTCCCAGCTGAGCTTCACACCCACACACACATAAACCTACCGAAGACAACATTCTCAGACAAGAATGACAACAATTTGAACAAATAAGAAAAGCAAAAACCGTACATCGATGGAGCCCTTTTTGGCAACACTCCCCCAATCCTTGGCAGCAACACCTGTCTTCCAATCAAAATCAACGGTGACAGTGGTTGGTGGGTTATGCTCCTCACTCCAAAAACAAGCCATGTAATCCCCGGCTTCAACCGCCGTAAATGCATACTGTCCCGATTCCACCTTATCTGCCGAATGATAGTTACTCCCATACGGCGATGTCACCTATGAATGCAATCGATCCAAATCGATAATCACAATATGAAGGGAAAAAAAAAAGGCTATCTACGTTGAATCAAAACGAATCCGATAAAATTAAAATTAGGTGAGTACCCGAACAGTGAGCTTGTGGGTGTCGGGCAAAGGGGTAGCTTCATTGGGATTGACGACGTGATATTTACCGACTGTCATTGAATTACTCTTCACGTCTTCGGAGATGCATTTGGTGTGACCTGATTGTAGATCGAATCTTAGGGATTCTAACAGCTCTCCTAACCCTAAAATTACAATTACGATTATCATAATTGGGACTAATTTGCAGCAAATCATGGCTCCTAATTTAAATTACAACCCAAACTTGGGATTAATTGATGATTCTCTCTCCTCCCTTCAAGATTTCACCCAGGATATGTCGCAAAAGATTTAGATGGAGAGACGAAGAGAGATTGAAGGTTGAAATTGGGCGTAAAAGGGTCAGCCTGGTGACTCACAAATTACTCCAATTTGTGTAACAATGTGTATACTACTCCGTATAGATTAAGGTGATTGGAGGGGAAGTGTTTGCAGGCTGACGTGCACTTTTCTCATTGGATAGCCTTACGTTTGCACTTTTGCACACGTTTATTCGCGATGTTCCTCTTCGCAGTATCAATTTTACCATGTCTTAGGCTTAGTGGTCAAGACTAGGTAGCCTGAACCGTATGTCGCAATTTCAAATCCCCCTCCCCGAGTCCCTAATACGACTAATTATGTGCTTCGTTGAACAGAAAAAAAATACTTCCTCCGTATTTTTTAAATTGCACCATAAAATTCCTTACGAATAGATCTTTCAAATGAGTATACAATTTAAAGTATTTTTTCTTATGTTATGAGAGATATGGAAGAGAGAATGAGTTGTTTCGAAAAGTGAGAATGACTTATTGACTTATATTAAAAAACAGAGGGAGTAAATAAATTATCCCCTCTACTTCTCTTTACTAGTTGCGGGTCGCGCGCGATGCGCGCGTGTAGACACCCACATTTTGACTGTCAGGTGTCTATAGTAGGTCCCGCCAAACACCCGATGATGATAGGACGCAAACATGCTTTAATGGACTCGGATACGAGCTCGAAATCATGGACATTTGGTTTAGGCTTATTACGGAGTACAAATCTTACAAAACCAACCTCAAATCCAGGCCCAGTGGGTCGTTTCGAGTCAAATGAGACTAATTTGGGTCGATTCCGGCACCAGGGGTAAAACCGTCTTTTTACGACCGAGTCAAAACCCGGTCAAAAATATTCTCGAGACACGTGAGTCAGCCGTGACACCTCACACGGCTGATTCGGACTCCAATCCTACAAAAAATCAGCTTCAATAAATATTAAACAAATCCGTTTAAGGATAGAATTCGATCTCAAGTAGGAATTCTATCCGGAAACCGAATCAGACACCGACCGAGCTCCAAATACTCGGCCAAGACATCCCAAACAGCCAAAATACTCGGCCAACTCTTCATGACAGCCGAGATACTTGGCTTCCCCACCAAGAAACGAGACTTTCGTTCCCTTTCGAACTCTCGTGTTTCCTATCCAAACCGGTATTTCTTGTCACACAAGCAAGACTACCTCGACCCCTATAAATAGGACCTCCCGTTCAACACAAAAAACACGATTTTCACAACTACGATTTTACAGAACATCCGACACACATCCATCATCCTCGACATCTAGTAAAAAATACTTCAAAACAAATCCCGACATATTCTCGAAATAGCCTCGAAATACCAACGAAACGACCCCATCATCCGGCCGAAACCCGTCCCATCACACGTCCAAAAAACCGACACCTTAACTCACCCGCATCATCTCGACGCTCCCGTGCCTAAGCCACCGTCCGACGAGCTTCATACCGAGAAAGTAAAGCATGTAGGTTGAGGATGTAAATCAAACCCGATTCTTCTCCTTCCTCTCTCTCTCACGTCTTTTTCTTTTTTTTTTTCGTCCTTCACTTTTTTTTACGGGTCGTCGGTCGTTTCGTATTATTAATATGGGTCGTTCGTCACATATTTTTATTTATTTCTAATAATCGATACTAAAAAAAACTATTTTTTATATAACGTTCTTAAAATACGATACCGATTCTCTAATCGAATATCGTATCTACAAGAACTAAATTAATTAATTCTCGTTGATGCTAATAAAATCATTACCTTTTTTGCAAAATTCGATGATTTTAAACGCGGAGAGAATTAACATCTTTTTCGTTCAAATTCTTTTTTTTTTTACATTTCGTTCAAAACAAACTTTTTTTCAAAACCTTTTCTAAAGTCATTCCGACTATTCGATATCGATTTCATAATCGAATATCGAATACGACGAATATCGAAAATATAAATCGAGTATAAATTAATCCATATTTGTACGCGATTTGTAAAAATTAACGATTTTCGAACAAACAAAAAAAACCGGCAGGCCACCACGCGGGTCGCGCGCCTGTCAGGCGACCCGCGCGGCAGCCTGGTTCGTCGGCTCTTTTTTTCTCGTTTCCTCGCTTTTCTATTTTTTATTCTTTTCGAACCTTACATTAAAAAGCGACTTTCGCGACATATTTCGATAAATACTTTTTTTGACTTCGGTCAACACGTGTTAATCCATCACGTGTCATTAAATCTTTTTCAAAATCATGCATATTATTTATTTATGTCTTTATTCGATTTATTCATCGTTACTAACTCGTTTTCTCGTGTTTGTAGCTATTTATTTGTTTTTATCGTTTTATTAGACTAAAACGAACTCACATGCTAAAATAACTTTGACGTTATTAGTTGAATATGCATTAAACGACTTAGCAACCCATTTTATTTTTCTCTCACATGCTTAGGAAAATAATGTTTGCATATCATTCAACCGTCGAACTAACCTGTGTACACCAAAAACGAACGATATCTTAGTAAAGGCCGCTAAGTGCGGGCGGGGTTGGGTGTTCTTAGTGAACTTCCCAACACGTACCCTCACCCTTTACTCAGAACCATGGTTTCCGGATGTCCGAATCCATTGGCAATGAGAGTCATTCAATACACGGTATCCGATAATGTCGGTATCGGTATCGTAATGCAAAGGGACGAGCCCAATAAACTCTGACATCGGAAATGGGCCGTATTTTGTATACGGCCCACTACGACATAGAGTGGGCTCGAATGGTTCCGAATAACCACAAAATTCGGTGGCGACTCCTACTTCGATTTAAATTTCGATTTGACCATCTCATAGGGAGATTCATTCGCCTCCCCAAACCCGCGCGTGGCCGCGTCGGGGTGGACCTATGTCATGTCCACAGCGCGGTTTCCGGGGCATTAGTCGGTAGGTGAGAATTCGTTACCGGACTTGCAGGGACCGCTATGGGAACTGCGCGGGGACGATGCGCTGGTTTCCTGGAGGTGTAGCGCGAGGTGTGCTTGTATGGTAAAAGATGGGCGACTCCTATAGATTAGGTACATATATAAATAACCATCACCGTGCAACTAAGACGGGAAAGAGTCATGAACGTACCCTACGCCGAGAACATACTAATCTACGATAGTGCAACTAAGACGGGAAAGAGTCATGAACGTACCCTACACCAAGAACATACTAATCTACTGTTCCGGTACGGAAACAATTAACCCGACTTCGGATTCGGGTTTTAAGTTTGGAATGTTGTTCGGTAATTGCTTGTCCGGTTTCCATCAGCCTCTCCTTTCTCCCACTCCGGTGATCAGACTTTCCCGGCGGATTGAGCCTGCTCTCTGCACAGTGAACGCACAGGGCCTCGGAGGTTGTCCGAGGGAACCCTCTCCGATGCCTAAGTCAGTCTGTGAATGCCTTGATGAACCTAGTTCGTGAGGAGCTAGGTGGCGTTTTTAGAGTGAGAGTCTAGAGAGAGAAAATCCAACCTCTCTCAAGTGGGAAATGGGTGAGTATTTATACCTTCCCACAAGAGAGAGGAAGAGAAGTGGAGAGAGGAAGAATGGGTGGATACGGGGGTGACAAGTGGCTTCACCTCATCCAACCATTTTCCCTTACCTGAGGCGGAATGACGGATGGGCCCTCGGCTTCCCCTGCTCGTGCTGGGGGTCGGGACACCCTGAGAACCGGCAGGCAGGGGAGCTTGATTGCCCTGCTCGACAGGCGACAAGGCCCTGCCGAGCAGGCGCAAGCCTTGGAGTATATCCAGCGGCCTTTTGCAGGGTGGTCATGCTGGGCAACCCTTCCCCTGCCCTAGGGGCGGATTATTCCGGGGTGACATGGGCGGGCGACCCGCGGTACTTTGCTAACTCCCATCAATTGGCCCACGCCAGTCAGGGGGAAGCAGGGTTTCCCCTTGGCAAGCGTCTCACAGGATAGGATGGAGTTGACTTTTGAGCTCCCTTGTATTTAATGCGTCGCTTGTTCCCGAGGTAGGAAGCCCAAGCGCATTGGTTATGACAAGGAGGGTTAGAATGTTCTGGTAATGATTGTTTCTTTTTGCAAAGTGGATTCTTGGGCAACGTGCGGATCTTATGATTGGCTACCCCTCTTACATGGGTGGTTGGAGTGCCATTAATGGCGGGTTTCCTGCTTTTATATAAGCTCCGGTCTCCCTCACCATTTTCGCATCTTTACTTCGCAACTTCTCTCTTATCTTTCTCCAACATACTTGAGAGCCGATGTCTTGGATCAAGAAAAGAGTTTTTCGATGTGGAATCTACGTAGAAATCCGCCGTTTCAGAGGACGCCATCGTTTGAGATACGCTAAGAGGGCTCACCAGGTCCTTCGTAGGAGTGAAAGGAGGCGCTCCCGCTTTCGACGGGCGACTAAGAGGAAGGCCCTTTCCAGGTCTGGCCGGCATCTTGGGTCTTCCTCTGCTGGCCCACGCCCTGGGCGATGCACCCGAACCGGAGGGTGTTACGACAGGGGTTGCTATGATTGCTTTCCATGGCTACATCTAGAGCAGTTTGTCCCAAACTGCCCTGAGCTTACCTCTTCCCCAGAGCCATGCCCTTCCTCTCCAAAGAAGATGGGTCGTGAGCTCCCCGATGATGCTAGAACTGTCCCTTTTGGTCATGACTGGGACTCAAGCAGTCGTGACTCCGAGGACAGCGAGGGTCAGGGCTATTCTTCAGGCGGTGTCGAGGACGACCTCCCCACTGATCCCTTCATGAGTTCTGATGACTGGGACTGGGGGTCTCCTCTGGATGACTACAGCCCCGGGAATTACTCCCCGGGCCCTGATGACGATTAGGCATGCTCTAGGTTTGCAGGCTAGTTAACTGGGGTAGAAATCAGGCCCTTGTACTTTTATTTGCATGTCTAGAATGTAACTTGCCCATTTTTGGGCTTTTTTTTCAAATTAATGAAAAATCGGGCGGCTTATTATTATCGTTTTTTGTGTTTGTTGTTTTTTTTTGAAAGGGAGTGACGTCACTGGAGGAATTAATCCTCTGACGCCTTTTGTCTTCTCGAGGCTTTTCTTGGGAAGAGATGGGCAGTTGGTTGTTAAAAGTGTGACACGTGGAGGCAATTTATGGGGAGGACTCTTCAAGAGGGGCGACCCTTCAGTTGCCTAGGCCTATATAAGCCTTTCTCCTCCCCCATTTCCCTCTTTCACACTTTCGAAACTAAAACCCCTCTTCATATTTCTTCTTTCTTTGCTGCTGAGAATTTTTCAAGGCTTGAGGAGCGCTTACCTTCAGATTTTTCAGCGACGGTCATCGTTCTAGGTTAGAATCTTACTTCTAAATCTCCGTTTTTCTTTCTTTTCCTCATACTTCTTCGTCACAAAATAGCATGTCTCGCGCTCGTGCTCTTTCATTCAGTCCGTCGTCTGGGAGGACGGAGGGTAGGGAAGGAGGTAGAGCTGACCTAGCCTCTTCTTCCGGGGTTAGGCCCGGTGGGGGGGACCGCTTTGAGGGAGAAGAGGATGCCAACTCCCCCGAACCTGCTCCCTTTGACGTCGTCGATTCTGACGACGAGGCACTGGAGGTAGACCCCTTCACAATTGCTGGTCCCCTTATTCCCAGGGAGAGAGGGAAAACATACTTTTTGGATAAAAACAAGTACCTGATCCCCTTGAAAACCTACCCCGAAGCCAAGAACCGAGACCTAATTTTGGAGAGTAACGCTGCCGAGGAAATTGAGAAGTTTTATCACTTCGGGGAGGGGTACACAATTATAGTTCCAGGGGAGAAAGACACAGTATGCTGCCCTCCTGACGGCTGTGTGGCCGTTTATCATAAAAGCCTGGAATTCGGCCTGCGATTCCCTCTGCACCCCTTCTTGGAGGAGACCTTTAGGAGGATGAATGTGGCCATAGCCCAATTGACTGCCTCGGCGATTAGGTCACTGGTAGCCTACACCTGGACTTGCATCTTCCATGGGGAGGGGCCTTCCATTGACGCCTTGCGCTCCATGGCTTGTCTGCAAATGGTGTCTTCATCAAGGGGAGATGGCTCCCCTGGGTACTGGTCCCTTCAACAGCAGAAGAAGTATGCTCTAGTTTGGCCGGCTTTAAGCAGCCTAAAAGACTGGAAGAACAATTTTTTGTATGTACATAGCGCTTCAGGGTGGCGGATTCCTAGGCACTTTAGAAATCATGTGCATACCCGTATGGAAACTCGTGAAGAGTACCATCCAGGCGTCGGGGGGAAAGCTCTGGAGGTAAAACTGAGCAAGATGGACGGGAAATTAGTCAAGAAGTTCGAGGTTGTTGTTGACAACTCTGGCGTTTGTGGCCCTGCCTTCTGGCTCCCTCATGCAGAGCTCATTGCCACAGATGAATATCTGCTCCCAGTGGGCCTGATCCCTGGCCTTGAAGGTAGTTCAGGGGTTTTCACCGGCATGATTTTCTCGAGATTTCTATCCCTCTATGCTTTCTTAACTGACTGTTTACCCATCCTGCAGGTTCTGCTTCTCGCCTTTGGACAAGGAAGCAGATAAGGAGGCTTGGTCTGTCCGAGGAGTTTGTCATTGTTTCGAAGCGTCCCTCTCTTCCTTCCAATTTCAAGAAAGAAGAGAAGAACATGATGAGGTTTGTGAAGGATTTCTCTTCTGGTCGACGACTCCCTCTTCCTCCACGACTAAAGCCGGTGGTTCCTCCCTCCAGCGCCCAGGGTGGGGAGGCAGAGGTTACCTCTGAGGCCACCCCATCTCCTGTCTGTGGGCAGGGTGGTTCTCCCGCCGGGACTCATATTTCCCAGGGGTCACGCCCCGCGGATTCTGAAGGAACTGGGGAGAGTGTTCCCTTGGTGCGCAGGAGGAAAAGGAATAGGGAACCCACAGAGGCTGTGCCTATGGTTGACCTGGAGGCTGACGTGGAGACCCCCGAGGCCAAACGCCCTGCTCGCGACATTCCAGGCACCCTTTTCTCGGAGGAGAACACGGAGTTTCACTATACTGCAGGCGATAGCGTTGATGTGTCGGGCCTGCTTTCAGACTCCGGCGCCGTTTTGGCAAATCGTCTCACTAAGTCTATAACCTCTACCTCCAACCAGGTGATTCAATACATCCAACGCACTTCCAAGGTGTTGCAGGCTTCTGCCGAGCTGGCGGCTCTCAGCCGCCTGAGCGATGAAGAGTTGGCTGTTACTCCTGGGGCTCCCCCTCCGGACCGTCTGGCTATGGTTGAAAGGGACGTCATTCTGATCAACAACTTGAGGGATGAGCTGGTTGTAACAACCCGGATTTTCGATGACTTAAAATAATAGATAATGCGGAAAGTTATCTAAGTCATTTAACTAAAATTATATCAGAGTGTAAATAAATCCGGATCGCTACGGATCCTTACAACAAACGACTATTAATTACATAGTCTTGATTCACTTAGTACAAAATATAGATTGTATTTTATACAAACATATTATTAAATCTCTCTCGCTCAATTCCCCAACGTCTTAGACCTGCAAAAAAATAATAATACAGTGGACGCTGAGCGGGACAGCAACCAAGCCGTTCATCTAACATCACCTCGAACACATAAGACAATCATGTGAATAACAAATAATATGCTTATAAAAATATTAAAGGATATCATGTAACAAATAGTTTCCTTTACTTCAATTAACCAACATGTGAGGTGATGAAAACGGTAAAGTTTAAAAGATGGGACATTGGCAGCCATTTGATTTTAAATAATTTTTCACGTAGACAGAGAATAACACACGAGTCGTGGCTCCTAGTATCACCGCTACTCCATATTGGCTTGCATCTCACCAATAGAAGTAACCGTGTTACCAACTCGTAGACCGAACCGATCTTATGAGGTTTACATCTCACCCATAAAGCTCAATTGGGCCCGAACTTCTATTATATTATACGTTTATTCAGACGGGGTTCTGGGCTGAAATGAAAGCTGATGATTACATTCTCTGCATCACCAAGAGGGAACCCGCAGTTTTCAGAATCCTGTTCTGCCCCCGCTACCTAGGTGATAATACTGATCAAGTACTTGTCTATATGTGCGCCACATACCCTACGCAGACTCTTGAACCGCAGAACTCACTGCCGTAGGACGACTACCTTAAACACTAGGTCGACTCTCGGACCGCAGCCTCCGAGTCTGCTTTTCATTACAAGTGCAGTCGAAACACCACGCATGGTAGGATCCAACACAAGCTATTCTTCCCAGACTCGCATCGTAAACTTTATATAAAAGTCGCCCGTGAACAAGTAGTACTTTATTTGGTGACCTTCAATAATTGGTCGGACTCATTTGAAACAGTCAAATCCTCAAATACTTACTTTCAGTGTGACAACGTTATACTTTAATCCTCAAGTGTCACCCGAAACATTATATCCCAAATATCGTATAATATTTTTAAAAGAGTAAATCTTTTAAATGAAGTTTTATAAAAATAAAATTTAGGTATAATAAAATATTGTTTTAAAACTTATACTTTATGAAAAATATAATTTAAGTCATTTTTAATCGATTTACAAAATTTGACGTAAAATCATATTTTTTAAATATTTATAAATGTCGTGTAAAAATTTTGGAATAAAACAAATTCATTTATTATAGAAAATGAAATTTATAAATCTTTACCTATATAGAAATGATAAGTGAAATTTGATTAAAATACAACATTTTGCAAGTTACTAATTTACTCTATTATTATAATATATAAACAATTTTAAAAGTACTAAAGAAAATTAAATATGACCAAAGTTACAATTATATAAAACACATACAAAATATATAGAAAATAGAATAAACATACATAACAATTAGAATTGAACATACATATAAAATACAATGAAAATGATATAGGTAAATTTTATCATTTTAAGTTCTTTTATTCATTTTATCATTTTTCATATAAACAGAAATGTAAAGGTGATAAATAAATAAATTAAACAAGTGATAGTTTAGTCGAGTTGAATTTAGTTGTAATTAAATATATAACACAAATAAAATATCACGTAACATTTATATATATATAAGTAATTTAGTCATACAAATAAGCATAAATATTTAAATAAGCAATTTATTAAGTTAGTAACACAATATACTTATATATAAGAAATGTTGTTAGAAGAAAAGTTTGGTTACCTTAATAGCTATTACGGAGTATTTATTAACGTTATTAAGAATTAAAGATCGCCTGGGTCAATAATACAGCCTACGTAAGAAAAGTCGTCTTTTTCCTCCTTTAAAGAAATTTTCGGGTCGAAATAATTTGACCCAAATACGATACTAGAAAAGTGATCCCGCCAAATATTGAGCAGCTCCTCGTCCCCGATGCTCCAATTATAGAAAAGGACGAGGGAGTAAATATAATAGTAAGTACGGAGTAGTACGTATAGAGTAGTAATATTAGTAGTTGAAGTGGAGTATGTAGTAATGTAGTAGTATGTATGTATGGTGCGTATGTATATATATATAGTAGGGAGAGGAGGTTTGGTGTAGGAGTATAAAGATAGTAGGTTAGATGAGTAAGGGTAGTGTAGCATAGAGTAGATGAGTAGGAGACTAGGAGTGTAGGTGTAGTATTTTTGTAAGTGTAGGAATGAAACGTGGGATCTTATTAGGAGACCCAAATTTCCGAGTTCCGGTCTGTTTCTCGTACAAACGTCTTTCTTTCTTTCTTAAAAAGTTGAAATATAAGATTACGGAATTAAAATAATGGAAACCATAAAATTAATTTTTAAAGAGGAATTTGTGAAACAGTAAAATAGACGGTAAATAATTTTATGGGACAATAGTAATAAGAAAATATTATTTTAAAAATTCGATAAATTATTAAATTTTTACGAGACGAGAAAATGTTAAAATGACCGGTCATTCATTTGAAAATAATTTCGAGTTTAAAACTTTATTTAACGAAAGATAAAGTTTTTTAATAATACGATAAATAAATTCCCATGTTTTATAACGGAATAATTTTTAATTTAACAAATATAAAATATTTTATTTACGAAAATAATTTTTTTTCAAACGTTAAACTTGGTTTAAATAAATGTTCAAAATTTTAACACTATTTGAAAAATACGGGGTATTACACTGGCGAAGCAGGAGAGCGAGCTGGAGGAGGTGAAGGGCCAAGCCAATCAGTGGAAACTCCAAGGGGAGAAGGCTGTAAGGGAAGCGTCTAAGTTAGAGGCGGAACTGAAGGAGAGCCGCCTGGCGATGGAGCGTGCTACAATGTCCCTGGCTGAGATGGAGCATTTCAAGAAGAAAACGGCAAATTTAGAGGAGAGTCTGTCTAAAGCTGACTCAGACTTCAAGCAGGCTCAGGGTGAATGGCAAAAAGGAGAAGGATGCCATCCTGAAGGAGACTGAAGTTGCGGTGGACATGAGCTTTGAGAGTGGAGCCAACTCTTCCTTAGAGCTTGTTATGGAGGTAATTAGGGAGATGTTCCCTATCTTTGACGAGGATGCTTTCCGGAACCTCTACTCTGCCAAAAACGAAGCTCGGGCAGCCAGGCCACCTGAGGAGACTGCTGGTCCCAGCCAGGGTGCTCCTAATGCTTAGGCTCTTTCTGATGACAACTCTTAACTTTTGTGCTGAGTCCTGAGGTGGCCAGCTTGTCTGTAATATTTTGGCTTCTTTGGATTTTTGTTTTGGTGTTCTTGTTAAACAATTTTACTTCTTCATGAATCTGCTTATGAATAGCCTTTCCTTATTTCTGTTTGTTTTTCCTTCCTTAGGATACGGCCTGCCCCCTGCCTACTTAGAGGTAGGAGGGGGGGTTTGTTTTTATACAAGGTTGGGGGGATTGCCCTCGGTCCTTGTTCATTTTTGGCGTGCGAAGCCTGGCCTGACCCTGACTTCTTGTTTCGAAGTCCAGGGGGCTTGCCCCCTGCCTGCCCAGAGGCAGGGAGGGGGGCTTTTTATGTTTTTGTACAAGGGTGGGGAGCCTGCCCCCAGTCCTCGTTTATTCGGCACGTGGGGCCTGGCCTGATCCTGGCTTTTGATCAGAGTCCAGGGGGATTGCCCCCTGCCTGCCCAGAGGCAGGGAGGGAGGCTTTTGCGTTTTTTATACAAGGTTGGGGAGCCTGCCCCCAGTCCTTGTTCGTTCGGCACGTGGGGCCCGGCCTGTCCCTGGCTTTTGATCAAAGTCCAGGGGGCCTACCCCCTGCCTGCCCAGAGGTAGGCAGAGGGACTTAGAATTTTTTGTTGGGGGGTCCATTTTCCTTGGTTCTGGCAACAGGGGGGCCTCCCCCTATTGCCCCATGCTCGTTTGTGTGTGAAAATGCAAGTTTGAATGGACAACGAGTATGGATTCGAAGTTCTTTTCATTTCTTTGTAAAAAAGCTTAACATAAGTGTGGTCGGAGCCGTCGACATTCTTGACCGTTCTCCGCCAGTTTCTCTGGAAACGAAATTTACTTAAGATTTTGCTAGACATAGTACTTTTTTAAAGTGTCGGCATTCCAGTGCGCGCTCAATTCTTGGCCTTCAAGGTTGGCGATTCTGTACGTGCCTGGCCCTAAAATTCGGGTCACCTGGTATGGACCTTCCCATTTGGCACTCAGCTTGCCGTGCTCTCTTGACCTTCCCACAGCCTGTGTTTTTCTGAGAACCAAGTCGCCTATCTGGAAGCTTCTCTCATGTACCTTCTTGTTGTACGCCTTCCTCATCCGTTGCTGGTAGGCGGCGATGTTAACACTGGCCTCCTCCCTTACTTCGCTGACCAGGTCTAGGGCCTCGGCCATTGCAACTTCATTCTCTGCCTGGTCATACTGCAGGGATCGCAGAGTGGGAATTCTGGCTTCGATGGGTAGAAGGGCCTCTGCCCCGTAGACCAGGCCAAAAGGGGGTCTGACCTGTGGACTCTTTTCGAGTGGTCCTGATTGACCAGAGTATACTTGGTAGCTCGTCAGCCCACCTGCCCTTAAGGTCATCTACCATCTTTTTGAGACCGTTCAGGATCTGTTTGTTGGCTGCCTCTGCCTGTCCGTTGGTCTGGGGGTGGCAGACGGCAGAGTAGGCAACTGTAACGCCATGGCCTTCCAACCAGATCCTTAGAGGGTCATTATCAAATTGCCTTCCATGATCAAACACCAACACCTTTGGTAGGCCGAATCTGGTGATGATATTCCTCCATATCACCTTCCTGACTGCAGGCTCAGTAATGTTCGGCACTGCCTCAACCTCTACCCACTTGGTGAAGTAGTCTATTGCCACAATCAAGAATTTTCTGCCCTCGGTTGCCACTGCAAAAGGACCCAGTATGTCCATCCCCCACTGAGCGAAGGGGATGGGGGATAGGATTGGTCTGAGTTCTTGGGCCGGGGCATGGATGGATGGGGCAAAGAGTTGACATTTCCTGCACTTTTGAGTCAAGTCTTTTGCGTCGGCCAGTAGGGTCGGCCAGTAGTATCCCGCCCTTAAGGCCTTGTGAGCCAATGACTTTCCCCCTATGTGATGACCACATATCCCTGAATGGATGTCATCCAGCACTTCTGCAGCTTGTCCTGCCCCCAGACATTTTAGCAGGGGTGATGAGAATGATTTCTTGTATAAGTCCTCTCCAATTAGCTTGAACCACGCGACTCTTGCCGGCATCTTTCTCTTCTGCACAGGGTCAGATGGTAATGATGTGCGTCGAATCGTCGCCTATCCAATGCGGTCAAACAATATTTATAAACTCCAACTAACTACTACGTAGTAGCGGTAAGTCGGGGATCGATCCACATGGACGGGCTAGGTAAAATCGGTCGAGTCAAAGTCTAAGCGTGATTGGGTCGAGAAAGGGGGGTTTTGGGTCGAGAGAGGTCGAGAGATTGTAGGCTAGGGTCAATAAGTAGGAAAGGTGTTGGGGAGAGTCGGGATTCGGAAATGGGGTCTAATAGTCTCGGGATCGAGTTTTTGTTACAACGTTAAAAAGGAGAGTGCCACCTTTCGGTATCCTCATCCAACCTACCTAAGTCCGCTTTCGCGATGAAAGGGTAAGTCTCAATCTAAGGTAATTTCTACCCCGAGTTTCCCCATATTGGTAGAAATGAGTCAAGGTCGGCCTAGTCGCGATTCTAAGTCAGCAAAGACACAAAAACCTTAACATCGATAATTAACAAGTAAACAACCCACCAACATCCCTTGAATAAAATAATCCAAATCCTCCTCCCTAATTCCCCAACAAAGAAATCTACTCACAATTCATCATGGAAATCATTTCAACATACATATTAATTAGATCTAAACAAGATAATGATGAGAAAACAACATAAAAACTAAATTAGAGATTAGGGAGTGGAAGAGAATTATACCAACTATGAAGATCTATAAGAAATAAGAAGATTGCATAAGTAAAGATTGAATCTTTATCTTTGATGAATAAAGTGAAGAACTTGTCACTAATCCTTCATTAAACCCAACAAATCTTCAAATAAAACTTGAATAATCTTCTACAAGCTTGAGATCTAGATAATTGTTGATGGAACTATGTAGATCTACTACTAATTACTATGTAAACTACTAGAATTTTTGGAGGATTTTTACTAGAATACTACTAAACTACTACTAATGAATGGTGTAATAGGATGGTGGAGTGGTGTAATGTCTTCCCTCCTTAGCACAATGGAGAGGTAAGTTGGGCAATGAATTAGGGTAACATATATATAGTAATCTCTTAATGGGTATTTAACCTAAAGCCCATAATCTAATCCTTGTCCATTAGTGAGACTTTGTCATTTGAGATGCAACTTTGCCCAATGAGTCTTCATAGGGTGAAGTTTTGCCCTGCGGTTGACGACATTAGCACCACCGGGTAAAATTTCACCCGGTGAGATTTTCTTCTCGAATCGCCATTTTTGACGCTTTTCTCCATCGGGCGAAATTTCACCCAGTGGGCGAAATTCGCCCGGTCGTTTCGCCCGGTCATCTCATAGGGTGAAATTTCACCCTATGAACTTTTTGTCCAAAATGGTAATCTGGGGAGGAACACCGTCGGGCGAAATTTCGCCCAGTCAAATTCTCATCGGGTGAAATTTCGCCCTGTGACTTCAGAGGGCCATAACTCTCTCGTTTGATCTCCGATTGGGGCGTGTGATATGTCGTTGGAAAGCTAAGAAGATAAGCTTTCACCTCCAACTAGAATCGCTTCGATCCAAGGTCTAGAACTCTAGATATATGCATTTGAAGTTCGACCTCTCCGGTGAAGATGCACAATGGACTTGAAGTTTTTCCTTTTCACTCAAGGTTTCACCTCTTGGGTTTGGACTTTGGATTTTAAGTTGTGTGCTTTGCTTTTCGGACGATCTCCATCTCTCTCATGCTCATAGGAGCTCAGACACGTTTTTGGTCGAAAATCCTATCAAAATAGACAGAAAACTACCAAAAACACGTAAAATGCAAAACAGAGACGCTAATGCGAGAATTACTCAAAATACGGCGATAATCGCACTTTATTCTCGCAATATGAAGGAAAAACGGGTCTAAATGGGAGGAAAAACGGTCCAAATTTGGCACACAACAATTCCCCCACACTAAACCATTGCTCGTCCTCGAGCAAAAACCCAAAAAAGAAATTAGCTACTGCTACTACTAAGCTAGACTATGCTAAGCCGATACGAGGCAATTAACGGGCCGGCTCCGTCCCTTCAACTCACATCAAAATACCTATGAGGCAAGGTATTCCCATGCAAGGCAAGTTGGGTCTTGCTCAAAATGATTGATGCGACTAAGCACACAAAAACACACAACACGAAAGAATAGACGCATCCAAAGCAAAAATAAACACCGAATCTCTCATCGAGACGGCGGGGAAAGACACCAATTACTTACCTAAAGCAACAATAAACTACCAAGATAAATCACCCACGTAAATAAGGATCAAAGCCTAATAGTATGACAATTAAGCAATATAGATGTTGATGACTTAGCCTAGGTCCTCCTAATCTTCTAAAGGGGTACTACGGGGCATATAACGGAGTGGAAAAAGTGAACCATGGATTCGTTCGACACTATAGGTAGGTGCAGTCCCGCTCTCTTTGGCTAAGGCCAAGAGGGTCGTTCCAAACTCGAATTTCCTAAATTAGCCCAAACAAAAGGTGGAGTGTTTACAATTATTGGGTGGATCGATTCATCACCGCTATCTTCCTACCTCGGGACTCGGTCCTCTAGTTGGCACTTCACGGCGATGAATCGATCAAAGGGCTTTTTTTTTTTTTTTTTTTTTTTTTTTTTTTTTTTTCAGGAGACGTTTTTGACGATACAATTTTTTTCATTTGAAGCTCCTTTTCTTTCTCCTTTGTTTTTTCTTTTTCATGTCTTTGGCATGTTTTTGTGCCCCCTTTTTTTTTCTCTCTTGGTTTGGTTTGCCCATTTTGGCTTTTTGATGTGGTTCGAAGCCAAGTTTTGAGGTTTTTTTTTGTGTAAACTTATTGTGGTGATGTATGGGTGAAAGGATAAATAGGTTCCCGAGAACGGCGCCTTCCCCGGATAACCCACAAAAAGGCGAATAGAATTTGGACTAAAGGTGCAATGGTCATTCAAGCAAGGTCACCTAGAAAACGGGATGCGGGAACCAAGGCCTAACTTCTCCATGTGTGGTCAAGGTGGTCAAATGCAAACCCCGAAGTAAACCTCTAGTAGAAAAGGTGGACTCAAAGCTAAAGGATCAACAAATTCATTGCCTAAGAGTCATTCTACTAGACTAAGGTCCAAAATCTACAATGGGTTATCCATAATGGAATGCAAACTCTTGCAACAAGTTTGTAATCGGGTTTTCGAAAATTTTTAATCCTAGACACACTATACAAAAACAAAACAAACACAAAACACACGAAAATGAAAAAGCAAATAAAAGAAAACACAAGTAAAGTCATGTACTCCATACTCCATCAACATTCAAGCACAAAAATCAACCACAACACCCAAAATGCTCAACTTCGAGAGCCTCCCAATTGCAACAACCTAACTCCTCTACGAAAGTAAAGAAGAAAGCGAAAAGGAAGGAAGTTACCTAGCGGGTTGCTTCCATAACTCTTCAAATTGTGCTATCAAAGCGGTGGTTACCTGTAAGAGTAGAGAATAGGACTATACAAGGGACACGAAAACATAACGAAAACGAGAAAAGAAAAAGTTTTTGGTTTTTTGGAATTTTTCAATTTTTATGGTTTTTTGAAAAACAAAAGGATAGTAGATCCCTCCCCCACACTAAAACTGTGCATTGTCCTCAATGCACAAGTAGGGGAAAAGATCGAAAAAGATGGAAAAAGAAAAATAAGAAAAAATCTTTTTGGATTTTTAAAATTTTAAAATGTTTTTGGATTTTTTGAAAATTTTTAAAGAAATAAAACAAAAGAAAAGAAAATGGTAAAAGGGTGGCGGGCCTAGGTGCAATCACATCACCTAGACCCTAGCCAAGTGGCTAAGAAAATGAGAATAAAATAAAAGAAAAGAAATTAAAAGGAAAGATGGAAAATGGGCGTAGGTGTAGTCACATCACCTAGCCCGGATTAAGAAAAATTTGAGAAAATGGGAAGAATTTGGATTTTTAAAAGGTCAATGACGTAATCACATCGCCCAATGACCGGGAGCAATACCAAGGTCGCTTTGGGCGCAACAATCGAACAATGGGACAGCTTGCAAAGTTATGTTAAAGATAAATCAATCACAATGACAATAGGATGAAAGGAATAAAAACGAAATCGACCAAAGGACATGCAATTATAGATTATTAAAGACTCATCGACCCAACCCACACACAAATACACAACACACACACACACACCATCGACTCCAGCAGAGGGTCTAGTCTGAGCGATCGTCCGACGCAAATGAAGCGCTGGGAGACCCATAGAAAAAGGGTATACACTCGGAGGATGGCTTGGGAGAAAACTCCTCCGGACCGTCGCTAAGCGAGAGGGAAAAGTCGGATTCAATCTTACAAAGGTCGTAGATCGTACGACCTTTGGGCAACTTATAGTGTGCATACTCCCAAACTCCCCTTCCTCCCGACTCAGTCTTGGTCAGTCGGAATTCACCAGGACCCAAAGGTAGGTCCCAATTTTTGTGAACATGGATAGTAGTTCGGTGTGTGTTCGGAACTATTAAAGCTCTTCCATGGCTAATGTAGACGAGGCGCTGATGAGGTACATGAAAAATCCAAGTCGGAAAATAGGCCTCGTCAAGCCATATGGAATCGTCTAGTGGGGTGAGGTGGTCGGTCGAATAACCCAATTTGTTTGCAATTATGGTCACGAGACCTCCACAATCTAAGGAGGGGCGTTGGGTAACAATGATACGATGGAAATGCAACGCCACGACAAGTGGTAGGTCTAAGGGGTTAGGGTTACCGAACAAAAAGTCACAGATCAATTGCAGGACACACACATTAAGAGTATAAATATTATCGGCAGAGGGTAGCAAGCAGTGGGAGAGCATCTCGCAAAAATAGCGAATTGCGGGGTTACGAATTTCGGAGGCAAAGGATAAATTAGCCTCGTAACCTCCTTTACAGCGTGATATGCACTTCCAAAGATCTCTCCTAGATACACAGGCTTGTACGTTGCTCGAGGGTGCACTAAGTCCGGTACCCGATGAGGGTAGGCCTAGCACTAGGCCGAACTTGGAAATAAATAAACGATGGGGTTTGCCGAATAGTCTAAATTTAATCGCTCTCGGTGTGGTCAGATTGTCGATGGCGAAAGTTCCTAGGAACTCGCAAGTAAGGTCCTTATAGGTGAAGGCTGCGAGGCTAAGGAGCTCGCTAGTTCCGGTTCTCGACGATAACTCTTTAATATCGTCTACTATTCCTAGATTGGTCATTGTGTGGGGACAAGGCCACCTAGTGCTCTGAAAGATCTTTTCAGAGAAGGTCCGAGACAAAGAAGTATTTAGACAAGGTAAATTCATAGGCTTAGAAGACTTAGAAGAATATGAACGTTTAGAAGGATTAGAAGTCGATGCCATACCTTGTTTACGCGCGGCTCGTTGAGCTCTTGTCTCCATAGTGATAACCTTGCAAGAATAATCCCCAAAAAAACTTGAACTTCACCTCTTCAAAGAACCCAAATATAAACACCTAAGATGTGGATGGAAATATGAATGGAGGCTTAAATGTGGTGTATGGAAGGTAGTGTAATGATTTTGTGATGGGTGAAAGGGTGAAATGATGAGTGAGGTGAAAAAGGTGGTATAAATAAGGGTGTTTGAGGAGGGAAAGTGAAAGTTTTAAAGTTGGTGGTAAAAATTTGGTGTAAGAATGATTGGAGGGAAAGTTATGTTGAGGTAAATTTTTGGAGGGAGATGAAAATGTAGTGAGTAAAAGGTGTAGGTGATTGGCCAAGTCACACCGCCGGTGAAATTTCACCCGGTCGGGCATCATCGGGTGAAATTTCACCCGACGACTTTTCGTCGTGAAAATCGATTTTGCCGTCTTTTTCCACCGGGTGAAATTTCACCCGGTCAAAATCTCACCGGGCGAAATTTCGCCCGGTGGTATCTTCACCAATTTCGGCAATTCTGGCAACTTTTCCGTAGGGCGAAACTTCGCCCGGTCAAATCTCACAGGGCGAAATTTCGCCTGGCGGTCTTCTTTGCTGCGTTTTTTCGCCTTGCCATTGCATGGCTCTTCAATAATCACCTAGAGATTCAAATATTGACTCGACTCACATTACATAATCAATATCTCCCACAAACATGCTTGTGGTCTTCAAATTAAGCTCCATAACTTCTCCAAAAGCTTGATCTTCATCCAAATAATTGCTCCATGACGAAATCCAAGTTCATCCATTGTTCTCAAGCTAACAAACATCACAAATACGAATACACCACCAATCCTCCAACAAGATACAAGTAAGCATCATAATCCACAATCCCAAATGGAACAATCAAATAGAATCTCTTCCATACTTTGATCGCTTCCAAATTCTTCATCATCTATCCATGTTGGCTTCTTGTTGAAGATTCCTACATACAAAATCAAAACACAAAAAAAAACGTAAACATGCACTAAAAAGCTTGGGTTGCCTCCCAAGAAGCGCGGTTTTGGCTAGGACCGCCAAACCTTAAAGTTTATTAGTCTTTAGAGTGTAATCTCCACCATACCCATCAAGGGCTCGGAGGAGTAAGTCAAAGGCTCTAGAAGAGTCTTCAGAAAGGCTCATGTAGCCGAGCCAAGCTATCATGAGAAGCTTCCAACTCGGAAGCGAGAAACGATTATCAAAAGACCAATCATCATATTTCTTGTGGTCTCCCGGGTCTTTCCATCTCACAAGTCCAAGTGACCATTTCTTCCCAAAATACCTTCTAGCTTTCCCAAGCTTCACAATCACACCACTCAACATGAAAGGCGGTTTAGGATTTAATTCCCCATTGTACATCCCCATTTCTTCTTCAAGTTACGGGCCCATATCCTTAAATCTCAAGACATCACTTGTCCTCATATCATCGTGAAGGAGAGATTCGGAACTTTTACCGACGGTTTTAATTTCTCCTAAACCAAAGTTTGGCTGACTAGCAAAGGACTCGTGATGCTCTTCAACATTCTCGCACAAGGGCAACTTTATTTCATCATCATTCCAAGACTTAGCAAGGCCTATAACATCATTCAACTCATCCCAGAGACTTGTATCCTCGACATTCTCGATTGCATTCTCCATGTGGCAGTTTTGGGTTTCGAGTTCCTTGTTGGGAGTAAAAGTGGTGATCTCTATCCTTGATGACAAAATGTTGCCATTCTCATCGATATCATCAATGATCACTACTTCGCCTTGAGTTTCTTTCTTGGATTGCATTGTGGGGTAAGGAGACTTGGTGTCCATAAGCTTTCCACCATTTTTTATTCCATCAATGATGGTTGATTTTTCTTGAATGGCCTTGGTGGAGGGCAAGGAGTCTTCTACCTTCTCGATCATGTCCACAAATCGGCTACACTTGATATTACCTTTTTGAACTTTAGCTTGTTGCGGAAATGGTAAAGTTGGTGCATAGATCGATGGAGGTGGAACATTGGATTCCTTCTCCTCAAGTGTCTTCTCAGGCTCTTGCCTTCTCGCTTCCCTTGAATTTGTTTGTTTGTCCTCGACCTTTGCAACTAACTCAAATTCTTCTCGAATTCCCCGGTTTTGTTTGGGAGAATCGAGGGTAGCTGCATGTGGTACTTCTTGTTGTTGCAAATTTGATGTTGTCTTGGTACTCAAGTGATTATGAGGGTTTTCAAGCTCTTTTCCTTCTCTTTGGATAACAACATGGGTTTGGTATGGTGGATCCCTTGGGTATTGAGGTTGAACGGGAAAATCATGGGGTAGGTGCATGGGAGCGACTAAGGCTTTAGATGCTCGTTGAGATTTCAAGAGTTCGAGCCTTGCCTTGTCTTTTGCATTTTCATTCGTCAAATACTCTACTGTTCTTCGCAATTCGTTTAATGAATTGTCCCATTGACCGTTTCCTTGACTTTGTTGAAAATGACCTTGGTTGCCAAAGAATTGAGAGGGTTCATTGTAGCTTTGAGAGTGCAATCCTTTATAACCTTTATTACCTTGGTAATTCGGGTTTCCTTGATACACTTCATTGACCAAAGTCTTTCTCATATCAATGGTCGAACCATACCCTTGACCACTACCTTGACCATGTTGATAATTACCTTGATTTCCATAAAAAGGAGAGGGTTGGTTATGTCTTTGAAAATCAAACCCTTGGTACCCTTGATTTGACCCTTGGTTACCTTGATAGTTGCATTGGTACCTTTGATTGAACCCTTGATTGTAATAATTACTTCCTTGATCATGGTAATCGTTCCCTGGATTTGCACTCTGATTATGGAAATTTCTTTGAACATGATAGTTTCTACCTTGGTGGTTGAAGTTTCCCTTTTGACAAGGAGGCATAAGTGGAGGCACTTTGACAGACCCTTGGTTGAAAGATATTTGTTGATTGGAATTGAAGGGTCTTTGCTGTTGACTCGATTGATACATATCTCTTGATTGGATCCGATACAAACCTTTTGGTGTACACTTTGCATTCATAGCCTCAAGTTTTTTGGTTAGCTCTTCCTTTTTCAATTGGGGTTTCAATTCATTATTCATAGGAGAATTTGCATCTCCCATCTTCTTAGTATCTCGAGGTTGGCCCCAAAGAGAATCGCATTTTGCCATTTTTTCCAAAAGTGCTCTAGATGCATCGTCCCCAAGAGTGTAGAAATCTCCTCCGGCCGCCGAATTTATATTTTCTTTCCATCTCAAGGATAAGGCTTCGAAAAAAGTTAGAGTTGTTAACCACTCAGGAATGCCATGATGAGGGCACTTCCTAAGTAGATCGCGAAACCTATCCCACGCTTCACTCAAGCTTTCATGTTCTTCTTGACGGAAGATTTGAATTTCAATTCGGTATTGATTGGTTTTCGATGGAGGGAAGTACTTCTCTAAGAAAGCATTTGCAAGGTCGGACCATGTTTGGAAGGTGTTGTTCGGATGTCTTTGTAACCATCTCTTGGCATCGTCCCTCAAAGTCTTAGGAAAGAGGATGCGATGTAGTTGACATGAACTAAGACCGTTAAGCTTGGCTCCAACTAGCTTTTCTTTGAAAGAGCATACATGTTCAAAAGCATCTTCTTGATAGAATCCATGGAAGGTATCTAATTGCACTTCATTGATCAAGGAATATTTAAGCTCAAAATTTTCGGGGATAATTCCGTAGAAAACGGGGGAAGAAAAATTCTCGTGAGTGAGTTGTGAATGTGAACCGAGAGTTGTCATGTTCACTTTTTGAAGGTTGTTTGGTGATGGAGGTGATTTGGGAGGTGAAAGGGTTAGAGAATTTTCTTGTGGAGATGGTGTTTCATGTAGATTGAAGGGTGGTTCTATGTTTGGAGTGATGAGAGGAGTTGTGGAAGGTAGATTTCGTGGAGTGAAAAGTGCAAGTGATATGGATGTTGGTGATATGGATGGATTTGGAGGGGATTGAAGGATAGTATGTATGGTTGGTGGTGTGAGGTACGGATGTGGAAATATTTACCATGAATCTCAAGGCTTGAACTGCCATCTTTGGCACGGAATCGAACCAAAAAGTTGATAACCTGTTCCTGGCAAACACACTCAAATAGGAAGTGAGTCTCCTAGCACCAAGTGGCACTAGGGTAGAGAGGAAACAATAACCAAACACAAATAGACTAAAAGTCAACCAATCAATCGCCGTCCCCGGCAACAGCGCCATTTTAATGCGCGTCGAATCGTCGCCTATCCAACGCGGTCAAACAATATTTATAAACTCCAACTAACTACTACGTAGTAGCGGTAAGTCGGGGATCGATCCACAGGGACGGGCTAGGTAAAATCGGTCGAGTCAAAGTCTAAGCGTGATTGGGTCGAGAAAGGGGGGTTTTGGGTCGAGAGAGGTCGAGAGATTGTAGGCTAGGGT
The DNA here is from genome assembly GCA_958450325.1 of Agrostemma githago. Taxonomy (NCBI): domain Eukaryota; kingdom Viridiplantae; phylum Streptophyta; class Magnoliopsida; order Caryophyllales; family Caryophyllaceae; genus Agrostemma; species Agrostemma githago. The sequence goes on along the minus strand of OY288254.1, from coordinate 45,827,813 downwards.
CAATAAGTAGGAAAGGTGTTGGGGAGAGTCGGGATTCGGAAATGGGGTCTAATAGTCTCGGGATCGAGTTTTTGTTACAACGTTAAAAAGGAGAGTGCCACCTTTCGGTATCCTCATCCAACCTACCTAAGTCCGCTTTCGCGATGAAAGGGTAAGTCTCAATCTAAGGTAATTTCTACCCCGAGTTTCCCCATATTGGTAGAAATGAGTCAAGGTTGGCCTAGTCGCGATTCTAAGTCAACAAAGACACAAAAACCTTAACATCGATAATTAACAAGTAAACAACCCACCAACATCCCTTGAATAAAATAATCCAAATCCTCCTCCCTAATTCCCCAACAAAGAAATCTACTCACAATTCATCATGGAAATCATTTCAACATACATATTAATTAGATCTAAACAAGATAATGATGAGAAAACAACATAAAAACTAAATTAGAGATTAGGGAGTGGAAGAGAATTATACCAACTATGAAGATCTATAAGAAATAAGAAGATTGCATAAGTAAAGATTGAATCTTTATCTTTGATGAATAAAGTGAAGAACTTGTCACTAATCCTTCATTAAACCCAACAAATCTTCAAATAAAACTTGAATAATCTTCTACAAGCTTGAGATCTAGATAATTGTTGATGGAACTATGTAGATCTACTACTAATTACTATGTAAACTACTAGAATTTTTGGAGGATTTTTACTAGAATACTACTAAACTACTACTAATGAATGGTGTAATAGGATGGTGGAGTGGTGTAATGTCTTCCCTCCTTAGCACAATGGAGAGGTAAGTTGGGCAATGAATTAGGGTAACATATATATAGTAATCTCTTAATGGGTATTTAACCTAAAGCCCATAATCTAATCCTTGTCCATTAGTGAGACTTTGTCCTTTGAGATGCAACTTTGCCCAATGAGTCTTCATAGGGTGAAGTTTTGCCCTGCGGTTGACGACATTAGCACCACCGGGTGAAATTTCACCCGGTGAGATTTTCTTCTCGAATCGCCATTTTTGACGCTTTTCTCCATCGGGCGAAATTTCACCCGGTGGGCGAAATTTCGCCCGGTCATCTCATAGGGTGAAATTTCACCCTATGAACTTTTTGTCCAAAATGGTAATCTGGGGAGGAAAACGTTCGGGCGAAATTTCGCCCGGTCAAATTCTCATCGGGTGAAATTTTGCCCTGTGACTTTAGATGGCCATAACTCTCTCGTTTGATCTCCGATTGGGGCGTGTGATATGTCGTTGGAAAGCTAAGAAGATAAGATTTCACCTCCAACTGGAATCGCTTCGATCCAAGGTCTATAGCTCTAGATATATGCATTTGAAGTTCGACCTCTCCGGTGAAGATGCACAATGGACTTGAAGTTTTTCCTTTTCACTCAAGGTTTCACCTCTTGGGTTTGGACTTTGGATTTTAAGTTGTGTGCTTTGCTTTTCGGACGATCTCCCTCTCTCTCATGCTCATAGGAGATCAGACACGTTTTTGGTCGAAAATCCTATCAAAATAGACAGAAAACTACCAAAAACACGTAAAATGCAAAACAGAGACGCTAATGCGAGAATTACTCAAAATACGGCGATAATCGCACTTTATTCTCGCAAAATGAAGGAAAAACGGGTCTAAATGGGAGGAAAAACGGTCCAAATTTGGCACACAACAGGTAAACCTCCGTATTTTTTGAATCGGATAATTGGGGTCATCCAATCCTCAGACCCTGCCTCCTCGACAGCGCTGATTGGCTGGCAGGGGGTGGTGGACTTTTCCTGGATGACGTCTACCCAGACTGACCTCCGTATGTCTTGCAGGCTGGAACTGGCTAGTTTTGACAGGGCATCTGCCCGGTTGTTCTGGGACCGGGGGATCTGCCTGACTTCATATGACTCCAGGCCTGACAACTCTCTCTTCACCTTTTCTAAGTACGCGGCCATTGCCTGATCCCTGGCCTCGTATTCCTCATTGATTTGGTTGGCAATGAGCTGGGAGTCTGTTACCAGGACAATCCGCTCTGCTCCTGCAGCTTTGGCTAAATTAACGCCTGCGAGTACTGCCTCGTACTCGGCTTCGTTGTTCGATGCTGGGAAAACGAATCTAAGTGCGTGCTCAAAGTCTGCCCCTTCTGGGCTGGTTAGCACGACTCCGGCCCCTGCACCATTAGCTGTGGAAGACCCATCGGTGTATACCACCCATTCGCCGGCAGGCGGGCTGTCTTCCTCAGAGTGGGAGCACTCTGCTAAGAAGTCGGCCAGGGCCTGCGCCTTGATGGCTGGTATGTTATTCCAAGTCCACTTAGCTCGATGGCCCATTTTAGCAGCCTGCCTGATTTCTCAAACTTCTCCAGTACTTTCTCTAAAGGTTGGTCTGTCAGCACCACGACAGGGTGCGCGTCAAAGTAAGGCCTTAATTTTATGGCTGCTATGACAACCGCGTAGGCTGCTTTTTCGATCATTGGATAGTTCTTTTCCGCTGCCCCTAGGGCATGACTTACGAAGTATATAGGCTGCTGGGCGCCTGCTTCTTCTCTTAAGATAACTGCGCTTACTGTCACATTAGTTACAGCAATGTAGAGGAAAAGTTTTTCCCCTGCTACTGGCCTCGCCAGGGTGGGGAGTTTCTTCAAATGTTCTTTCAATTGTTCGAAGGCTTCTCTTTGCTCATCCTCCCATTTAAACTGCTTGTTGCCCTTCAACACTTTGAAGAATGGAGTCGACTTGTCTGCTGACCTGGCAATGAAGCGTGCCAGGGCGGCCATTCTGCCTGTCAGACGTTGGATGTCCCTTATGGTTCTGGGTTCAGAGAGGTCTAGGACAGCCTGAACCTTCTCAGGGTTAGCGTCTATCCCTCGAGAGCTGACCAGAAAACCTAAGAATTTGCCAGAGCGAACTCCGAACGTGCACTTCTTTGGATTGAGTTTCATCTTGTAGGCGCGCAGGGAAGAGAAGGTCTCCTGCAGGTCTGCCAAGTGTTCATCGTCTCCCTTGCTTTTCACAATAGCGTCGTCGACATAAGCTTCTAGGTTTCTGCCTTTTTGATTCTCGAAAACCTTGTCGACCAGGCGCTGGTATATGGCCCCTGCGTTTTTAAGTCCAAATGGCATCATCTTTTACATGTAGGTGTCTGAACTGGTGATGAAGGCACACTTCACCCTGTCCGGCTGCCATAAGTACACCTGATGATATCCTGAGAAGGCGTCCAGGAAGCTCAGCATGGAGTAACCACTGGTAGCGTCTACCAGTTGGTCAATTCTGGGGAGTGGGTAGCAGTCTTTTGGCTAGGCCTTGTTAAGGTTCGTAAAGTCCACACACATCCTCCACGCGCCTGAGGATTTCTTAACCATGACCACATTTGCTAACCATTCTGGGTAGTCGCAAACCTCAATAAAATCTGCCTTCAGAAGTTTTTCAATTTCTTCTTTAATCGCTACGTCCTTCTCTGCGGACATATTTCGCTTTTTCTGCTTTACAGGGCGAGCATCCGCGTTTACGTTCAGCCTGTGAACGATATATGCTGGATCGACTCCTGGCATCTTGTCTGCCGAGTAAGCGAATATATCCTTGTTATCCTTTAGTACCTTGATCAGTTCAGCCTGGTAGGACTCTTCCAGGTCAGCCCCTATGAGGACCTGCCTCCCTGGTTATTGGTCCACCAGCATGCTTTCCCCCCCAGGTTCCAGGTGGCCGGATGCCTGATGACTGACTGGGATCTCACCTTCCCTGCTGGGGGAACTGTAAGCTTTTCTCTTTCCTTTTCTTTCATTTTCGTGAGTTTGCAGGGCCACGGAGTAGCACTGCCTGGCCGACTCCTGGTTTCCGTGCACTTTTCCCTCTAGGCTAAAATCAGTGACATAGGCTACGGTGAGCGCCCTGATTGATACAGCTGCTTCAATCTCATCCAGGGTGGCCCTGCCAATCAGGGCATTGTACGCAGACCTTGCATCTACTACAACAAACGATGCCCTGATATTTCTGGCAGAGGCCCCCTCCCCAAATGTCACAGGCAGATCTATAATTCCCATGGGCAGTATACCTGCCCCGCTGAACCCATACAATGATCCAGGGGCAGGTCGCAGGTGCCTCTTTTCCAGGCCCATTTTATCGAAGGCATCCTTGTATAGCAGGTTCGTGTATGCGCCGATATCCACCATGCATCTCCGCACAATGTGGTTACTGATTTCCAGGGATAGTACCAGGGGATCACTATGGGGATACACCACTCGCCCTGCATCCTCAGGGGTGATGCTCAGCGTCATGCCCCTCGGGCTTCCCGCCCTTTCAGCGTAACAGATTTGGTTTTTCAGCTCACGAATCTGTCTCTTCTGACTTCTTCTGATGGTTTGGCCCTCTGCATCCCCTGATATCACATGGATTATCAGGCGGTTCTGTGCTGAGCCTTCAAGCTTTTCTGGTGTTTCCTTCTGTGTTTTATTCCTTGCTGCGTAGTTGGCCAGCCAGCCATTCCTGATTAGTTTTTCGATTTCATCCTTCAGGTGGTGGCACTCCTCGGTGGTGTGGCCTACGCAATCATGGAAGGTACAGAACTTCTTGGGGTCCCCCTTTGGGCTGCGTGGTTTGCTCGGGCGGTTCCACTTGGCAGTCTCCTTCTCTAGTTCGAAAATCTCTGCCCTGGACTTGTTGAGGGCTGTATAGCTGTCGAACCTAGGTTGGTAGACTGTGCGCTCTTTCTTAGGGGTGTCCCCTTCTTCGGTTCTATGCTTCCCGGCTTCATTCCTACCGCGTCCACCCTGCGGTCCCCCCTGCTGCCTGGTAGGGCCTGCGGGGGTATCCGGCAGGCTGTGGAACTCTTCTTGCAACATAAACCCTTCTGCTATTTTTCTAGCCTTGGCCAGAGTTTCTGGTTGGGCCCTGATCATCTGGTTTTTCATCTCTCCGGGGAGCAGGGAGTTAGTCAGTGTGTATGTTGCTGTCGGATCGTCAATTTCTTTTACTTGTTGGAAAGACAGGTCAAATCTCTTCAGGTAGTCCCTGACGGTTTCGCCCTTTTTCTGCCTGAGAGTCATTAGGTCGAATCGCGTGAGATGTCGTCTCTTGTTTCCCGCATACTGGTCCAGGAAGGCCTCAGCCAACTCGATGAAGAAGCAAATTGACCCCTGTGGCAGGTCTCTAAACCATCTCTGGGCCAGGCCCACCAGGGTGGTTGGAAAAATCTTGCACCAGACCGCGTCGTCGGTGTCATACTAGCCCATATGACTCTCATACGCTGCCAAATGGTCCTCCGGTTCGGTCGTGCCGTCAAATTTAACAGAGGGCATCTTAATTTTTGGGATAGGATATCCCTGCACCTCAGGGTGAAGTGGGGTCTTGGTCGGCCTACCTACCACCCTCGACCTGCTTCCACCTGAGTAGTGACCGTGGTCATCCCTTCTATCAGGGGTCGGTCTCCTACTTTCAGGGGAGCGGTACCTAGGGGGGCGCCTGCTTATCGCTTCGTCGTCCCTGGGAGGGGAATGATGTTGTGAGCGCTTCTTTTGAGCAGGCTCGATGTTATCATCCTGACGGTGCCTTGACCTTAGGGGCTGGCCATTGTTAAGTCTAGACTGCAGGCTCTGGGACAGTCCTGGCGCAGGCTGCGACTCTTCGACTGGTGTCAGCCTGGAGAACACATCTCCTTGTTTCTCCCCCAGGCGTTTGGACACTGGCTCCTTATGCTTCATTCGATTCTTCAGGTCTTGGGATAAGCCCCTTCTTTCGCGAGCGGCCGTAGACTCTGTAGTGTGAATGGAGAATGCCTCCTGCTGCGCGGGCGGCTCTTGACGGCCTTCTGTGACCCGCCTTTGCACCTGCACATACGCCTGAGCCGTCTTCCAGGCCTTTCTCTGAATGTTTCTAGCGGCGGTCCGCTTTGAGCCCCCGGTACCCTCTCCACTTTCAAAGTGGAGCAACCTGGGGGTCGTGGCGACCCTGCCTACCAGATCATCTGGAGTAAACTTCTGATTCAACATTGCTGAGAAGAATGCTGCAGTTTGCATCGTCTGGGCAGGGGTGAGATTTAGAGTTTGCCTCGGGTGTGCCCCCTGCCCTGCCGTGGCAGATGCCCCTTGACCCGGTGCTCCCTGGAGGCTGGCCCGCCCCACGCCTGGAATCGTGGCGGCGGGTGTTACCTCTGGCGGCATGCCATATAGGGGAGCGTTGGGTGGATTCATTGGTCCTGCCCCAGAACTGGCATCGAAGATTTCAGGCATGTTTGATTGTAATTGGTTAATTTTGTATTTGAGAGTGGTTGATTTTGTGGGTAATTTCGTGGGTACAACCGTATTCTTCCGGTACGGAAACAATTAACCCGACTTCGGATTCGGGCTTTAAGTTTGGAATGTTGTTCGGTAATTGCTTGTCCGATTTCCCTCAGCCTCTCCTTTCTCCCACTCCGGTGATCAGACTTTCCCGGCGAATTGAGCCTGCTCCCTGTACAGTGAACGCACAGGGCCTCGGAGGTTGTCCGAGGGAACACTCTCTGTAACACCCACTATTTTCCTAGCGTTTTTATTCTTTTCGTTATGACATCGTCATAACTCACTCACATTTTGGCCTTCTGTTTCATCATTTTTCCAAGCTTTATTTTTATTTTCGAGCCAAATAATATTTATTTTTATTTTAAAGGATTTTAATTCTTTTAAACCTATTTATTCGATTTTCATAGTAAACTATTTATTTTTCCGCGAGGAATTCTATTTTTCTACGAATTAAGGGTTTAAACTCGGATTTAACTTATTTCTTTTCCTAAAAATGTCTCAACACATTTATATAATATTTAAAACTAAGAAATATTTTTATTTACGAAAATTTAGCATTTAATGATTTTATTACGAAGTTTCGTAAATAATTATTTTCGGACGCGCGGTTTACTCGAATTGCTTTGAAATACCTTTAATAACTTTACGATTCTTCTTTTTATCAACTTACAATTATTTTGGAACCTTTTCTCACATGTTGGACTGTGACAACCTTTGTCACACCCCTTACTACACATTTTATTACACATTTCATTTTATGATGTTTAAGCCTTAGATATTTTCTTTTTCTCACCCATTTATTTTTGGCCTTAAACACAAACTCTTCACACTCCCTTCCTCCCTCATTTTGGCTGAATTGTGCATGTATTATGACATAGTTTTCATCAAAATTTACTTATCATTTATGCTTTAGAAAACCATCCACTTTCTTATCATTCATTTTACAAAAAATTAAACATTTACGCCCTTTTTCTCTCTTGGCTGAGATTTTCCAGCACCTTTTCTAGCCAAATTTTGTCTCAAATTGAGTCTTGATCGTCTCATTTTCATCTCCAAATTAATCGTCATTCTGATCCCTTCGTTAAGGTAATAATCGATGTTGTTTTCGATCGTTATTTGCCTTAATTTTCTTAGTTTTCTCATGGTATTTTTCTACCATGCTTTTCGTTTTTGGAAGGATTTTTGAATGATCACGAAGCCGACGAATTTATAGTCGACTCGGATTTGGATTAGAGGTAACGTCGATGTTACTCGGTATTGCATGATTTTATTTGTGTAATTGCATGTATATTATTATAATTTTATTTTTGACAATATATGTATGTCATATAATCTGGAAAATTTTTAAAAGTTGAAAATTTGCATGTTTCGATATTTTTATCGCTTTTACGAGATTAACGATTAAATCGTCATATTAAATTGTAAAATCGTAATATTCGGCCTAAACATGTAATATATGTTTATATTCAATAAATATGATGTTTTTGATTATTTTTAATAATTTATTATTTATCTGATATTTTAGTTATCGATTATTGAATTATTACCGTTTACGGACAAAAACGATTAAAAGTCGATTTTTAGTTCTAGTATCTAAACATTTTATTTTAATCTGATTTTTGACGTGGTGAAATATTTTTTTGAAAAAGAATTTTATGAATATTTTCATAATTTTTAGGAATTTTTAAGTGGATGAATTAATTAATCACTTTAAATCATCGTTTATCGTTAAAACCGTGTTTGTCGTTTAAATTCTCGATTTCTGGTCTTTTGTTTAAATCTGGAAAAAAATATGATTATGATGATTTCATAATAAAATGTAGTTTTATGATTTTTAATGCTTTAATAAAATGTTAGGAACGATAAGTTTTATTAATGGAATCGTTAATTGTGAAAACGGGTTTAGACGGTTTTGACGGGATTTGTAAATTTTGGTATTTTGGAAAATCTGAAAAATTAGTAATTTCTGGAAAATCATGATTTTTAAGTTTAATAATAATTTTTGGATATTAATACTTAAATCGTTTTGTAATTATTATTTTTATTAATCGTTATTGTCGAGATTAGACAATTAACGAGAAAACCCTTTAAAAACCGATTTTAAGGATTCTGGAAAATTTTCTTTGCTGGACAGAATGTTTAAAAATATATTTTAGATATTTTACGTAATTTTTGTACTATTTATTAAAGTCTTTAATTAATAAGTATTGATTTTTGGACAAATTACATTTTATCGTTAAAATGCTTCGTTTTACCTAAAAGAATTATTTTTCCAGCAAATTTGAAGGTATTTAAATCTGAAACTTTAATAGTTAAATCATCCCTTAACATACTCTAAATATATTCATTGGTTTAATTAAATAAAAGACGTTAAAAGATTTAATTTTGACATTTGCCGTAAAAATCCTATTTATATTTGTATTGTTGAAACTAATATTAATTAGGGGATTTTAGTTTTGGAAATTTTGGAAACACCCTAATTAGTAGTATTTGAAATGTTTAAGACATTTCTAAATAATTTTATTAACACTTGTATGACGTTTCAATAATTTCATTAACTCAAATGTTCTTCGTTTCAAGAATTAATATCGTTAAGGCCGAAAGTATTAGTTTTATAAATCTATATCGTTTACTAAAATGTTGTATTAGTATAAACTAATATTTTTGCTATTTTGATATGATGATATTTTTAGTAAAGTTTCTAAAAATAGAATTTTCCTAAAATAGAAAGTTTCCTCTTTTAGAATATGATGATTACTCCTTTTGTTCTCTTATTATTTACAATGATTATCTTGTTTGAATATCAATAATGGCTTTGTTTTGGAGTATGGAATAAGGACAAGTGTGAGGTTAGAGTAATATATTTCTAGGGTCTACGTTTTTGCCATCAACTACAAGGCTAGTGTATAAGGAATCGGTACATTGGTTGTTGAACCGGGTGACAGGTATCCCGGGAGTTGTGTACATTTTGACCTTAAGCTTAGGCCTCGCAGTAAGTCGCCGTCATAAGTTGAACTGGGGGACAGGTAATCCGAGGAGGGGTGTGCATTGTCTTAAACTAGGGCCACGCATTTATAAGTCGCCTCTCTATTATAGTTGAGTAGCCTAGTTAGAGACCGAAGTTTGATTTGTTTGAACTAAGTTCTCGAAGCTAGTTTTTAGTATTCTCCTAGTGAAAGTCTAGCCGTCTACATTACTCCTATCCATAACGCCATTTTGAATATTTTTATTATTATCGATATATTTTCATTTGCAGGTTGGCAAATGTTTTATGTTTTCTCCGGAAAAGTCATTTTATTATATTGTTTCGATATGTGAAGTTTTTCACTGAAAACCTATTTTTATTATAATGTTTTACTGTTTTCCATTTTTGCTATTTTTCTATAATAGTAATTACAATTTTAAAATCCTGTTATACGGCTGGGAGAACGTTGGCGTTGCTCCCCACTGATTGTGGCTGTTATGTTTTGAACATGGCAGGTATATGTGTTTTCCTTCGGGTGGGCTAGCGAGTAGTTATGGATCCTGCTTGTTTTAATCAGATCACTGTATTATGGATTGTTAAAACCCTTTTTATGGATTTTATTTATTTATTTGTTTTTGTAGCCATTTTTTATTTTATGGCTTATGTATTGACTTACCATTTTTATTTAATCAAGACATAGCTACAGTGTGTTATAATCCCACTTCTATAGTGTTTCCGCCACTGTATTGCGTTAGAATTTCTAGGGGATTACACTCTCCGATGCCTAAGTCAGTCTGTGAATGCCTTGATGAACCTAGTTCGTGAGGAGCTAGGTGGCGTTTTTAGAGTGAGAGTCTAGAGAGAGAAAATCCAACCTCTCTCAAGTGGGAAATGGGTGAGTATTTATACCTTCCCACAAGAGAGAGGAAGAGAAGTGGAGAGAGGAAGAATGGGTGGATACGGGGGTGACAAGTGGCTTCACCTCATCCACCCATTTTCCCTTACCTGAGGCGGAATGACGGATGGGCCCTCGGCTTCCCCTGCTCGTGCTGGGGGTCGGGACACCCTGAGAACCGGCAGGCAGGGGAGCTTGATTGCCCTGCTCGACAGGCGACAAGGCCCTGCCGAGCAGGCGCAAGCCTTGGAGTATATCCAGCGGCCTTTTGCAGGGTGGTCATGCTGGGCAACCCTTCCCCTGCCCTAGGGGCGGATTATTCCGGGGTGACATGGGCGGGCGACCCGCGGTACTTTGCTAACTCCCATCATCTACGATAGTACATCAAGACACCGAGGTGGCAGGGAAACAAGGCATAGTATATAGTATTCATCACAAGATTAGTCTTCCACATTCACATATAGCTTGCTTTTGTTATTCAGTTCAGCGAATGTGTTCCTTTAGCTCACTCATCCTCTCCTCTTATTCTTTCTTTATCTCCCTCAATATTCCTCTTATCCTTTCTTCGTCCCCTTATTTCACCCGTTTTCATCCTTAAATATGACTTACTTCAGATCATACTTCTCAATCTACTATGATTAGTCTTCCATAATCTCATGCTTCATATCGATGTCATTTCCTTAACTCCTTCTACTCTTCCCATTTTGAATTCCCTTTTTCTCCCTCTGACGTTCATTCTTTTCATGTTTCTCTTTCCCCATCTACTAAATATGTTTTTTCCCTGCATCATCTCCACCTTATTCCTTTCCCCTTCCGTTTTTTCCTGCACTACCTCCACCACATTCCCTTTTCCTTCCCCTTTCTCTCATTCTCCTCTTCCTCGTTACTTAAGATAAATACTTAAATATGACTTCTTTGCATATAACTTAATGAGAGGGTCTTCTCTCGCCTCCTTCTATCCCAACCATTTTCACCCACTCATTCGATCTCGCGCTCTCTCCCCTCCTCTTCTCCTCTAACGTTGCTTTTATTCATGTTCTAATTTTCTATTTACCTACTGAATCTATTTTAATCTTCCCCACCTTTCCCTCTTTCTCATTTTCCCCCCACCTCTCCTCCTCCTCATCATACATTCATCCTTAAATATGACTTCCCTTTTATCGTCTATTTCACAGAGCGTCTTGTCCTTTTAACTCCTTTTACATCGCCTCCTCGTGCACTTCCCTTTTCCTTCTTTCCCCCTTAATGTCCAGTTTGTTCATATTTCTCCTTCCACGTCTACTAAGATCGATTTACTTCCTTCACTTGCTCTCATGCTTCTCGTTCCCCCTCCCATTTGTCTTCTTCTCCTCGTCATCATATAAATTTCATTCTTAAATATGATTCGTTACTGTCATCTAGTTCAATATGGGCTTCACTCTTCACCTTCCTTTACCCCTTCTCTCGCACTCCTCTTTCTCCTCCACCCCCTCTACCTTAATGCTCTCTCTTCAGATCCCATTTGTCAAGCTACTAAGATTAGTCTTCCACATTCACATATAATCTTCTTTTGTTATTCAGCTTAGCGAATGCGTTGTCCCTTCAGCTCATTCACCCTCTTCTCTTCTTCTTTCCCTATCTCCCTCAATATTCCTCTTTATCCTTTCTTTGGCCCCTTCTTTCACCCGTTTTCGCCCTTAAATATGACTTACTTCAGATCATACTTGTCGATCTACTATGATTAGTCTTCCACAGTCTCATGCTTCATGTCGGTGTCATTTCCTTAGCTCCTTTTGCTCCTCCCATTTTGAATCCCCTTCTTCTCCCTCTGACGTTCTTTCTTTTCATGTTTCTCTTTCCCCGTCTACTAAAATTAGGTTTTTCCCTGCACAATGTCCACCACATTCCTTTCCCCTTCCCTTTTCTCCTGCACTGCCTCCACCACATTCCCATCCATTTCCCCTTTCTCTCATCCCCCTCTTCCTCATTACTTAAGATAAATACTTAAATATGACTTATTTGCATATAATCTAATGAGAGTGTCTTCTCTCGTCTCCTTCTATCCCTACCATTTTCACCATCTCCTTCGGTCTCGCGCTCTCCCTTCTTCTCTCCTCTTCTAACGTTGCTTTTATTCATATTCTTACTTCTCTATTTACCTACTAAATCTATTCTACTCTTCCACTCCTTCCCCTCTTTCTCATTTTTCCCCCACCTCTCCCCCTCCTCATCATACATTCATCCTTAAATATGACTTTCCTTTTATCGTCTATTTCACAGAGCGTCTTGTCCTTTTAACTCCTTTTACATCGCCTCCTCATGCACTTCCCTTTTCCTTCTTCCCCCCTTAATGTCTAGTCTCTTCATATTTCTCCTTCCACGTCTACTAAGATCGATTTTCTTCCTCCACTCTCTCTCATGCTTCTCCTTCCCCCTCCCATTTGTCTTCTTCTCCTCATCGTCATATAAAATTCATTCTTAAATATGATTCGTTACTGTCATCTAGTTCAGTATGAGCTTCACTCTTCACCTTCCTTTACCCCTTCTCCTGCACTCCTCTTTCTCCTCCACCCCCTCTACCTTAATGCTTTCTCTTCAGATCCCACTTGTCAAGCTACTAAGATTAGTCTTCCACATTCACATATAACTTGCTTTTGTTACTCAGCTTAGCGAATGTGCCGTCCCTTCAGCTCATTCACCCTCTTCTCTTCTTCTTTCCCTATCTCCCTCAATATTCCTCTTTATCCTTTCTTTGGCCCCTTCTTTCACCCGTTTTCGCCCTTCAATATGACTTACTTCAGATCATACTTGTCGATCTACTATGATTAGTCTTCCACAGTCTCACGCTTCATGTCGGTGTCATTTCCTTAGCTCCTTTTGCTCCTCCCATTTTGAATCCCCTTTTTCTCCCTCATATAATTTAATGAGAGTGTCTTCGCTCGTCTCCTTCTATCCCTACCATTTCCACCCTCTCCTTCGATCTCGCGCTCTCCCCTCTTATCTCCTATTCTAAAGTTGCTTTTATTCATGTTCTTACTTCTCCATTTACCTACTAAATCTATTATACTCTTCCCCTCCTTCCCTTCTTTCTAAATTTTTCCCCATCTCTCCCCCTTCTTATCATAAATTTATCCTTAAATATGACTTTCTTTTTATCGTCTAGTTCACAGAGCGTTCCCTCCTTCCCCTCTTTCTCATTTTTCCCCCACCTCTCCCCCTCCTCATCATAAATTAATCCTTAAATATGACTTTCCTTTTATCGTCTATTTCACAGAGCGTCTTGTCCTTTTAACTCCTGTGAACATGACATAGGTCCACCCCGACGCGGCCACGCGCGGGTCACGCGCGGGTTTGGGGAGGCGAATGAATCTCCATATGAGATGGTCAAATTGAAATTTAAATCGAAGTAGGAGTCGCCACCGAACTTTGTGGGAGTTCGGGCCCGTTCGAACCCACTCTATGTCGTAGTGGGCCGTATACAAAATACGGTCCATTTCCGATGTCAGAGTTTATTGGGTTCGTCCCTTTGCATTACGATACCGATACCGACATTATCGGATATCGTGTATTGAATGACTCTCGTTGCTAATGGATTCAGACATCCGGAAACCATGGTTCTGAGTAAGGGGTGAGGGTACGTGTTGGGAAGTTCACTAAGAACACCCAACCCCGCCCGCACTTAGCGGCCTTTACTAATATATCGTTCGTTTTTGGTGTACACGCGTTAGTTCGACGGTTGAATGATATGCAAAGATTATTTTCCCTAAGCATGTGAGAAAAATAAATGGGTTGCTAAGTCGTTTAATGCATGTTAAACTAATAACGTCAAAGTTATTTTAGCATGTGAGGTTCGTTTTAGTCTAATAAAACAAAAGATGAAAATAAATCGCTACAAACATGAGCAAACAAGTTAGTAACGGTTCATAAATCGAATAAAGATGTAAATATGATGATATGCATGGTTTTGAAAAAGGTTTATAACACGTGATGGATTAACACGTGTTGATCGAGGTCAAGAAAAGTATTTATCGAAATTTGAAAATATGTCGCGAAGATCGCTTTTTATGCAAGATCCGAAAAGGATAAAAAAAATGAGAAAACGAAAAAAGAAGACTCGGCGATCCAGGCTTCCGCGCGAGTCGCCTGGAGGGAACGCGACTCGCGTGGAAGTCTGTCCGGCTTTTTTTATTTTTCGAAAATCGACAATTTTTATAAATCGCATACAAATATGGATTAATTTATACTCGATTTAAATTTTCGATATTCGTCGTATTCGATATTCGATTATGAAATCGATATCAAATAGTCGGAATGATTTTAGAAAAGATTTTGAAAAAAAGTTTATTTTGAACGAAAAGGAAAAAAAAGGAATTTGAACGAAAAGAAGAAAAAAACATGTTAATTCTCTCCGCGTAAAAAATCGTCGAATTTTGTTTAAAAAGATGTAACGATTTTATTAGCATCAACGAGATTTAATTTTGTTCTTGTTAGATACGATATTTGATTAGAGAATCAGTATCGTATTTTAAGAATGTTTGTTTTATAAAAATATTTTTATAATATCGATACTAGAGATAAAAAATAAAAAATATGCGACAACGACCCATAAAAAGGACGGACCGACGACCCGACCAAAACGAAAAAACGTGGAGAAAGGAAGAGGAAGGAGAAGAGTCGGGTTTGATTTACACCCTCAACCTACATGCTTTGTTTTCTCGGATTAGAGCTCGTCGGGAAGTGGCTTGAACTTGGGAGCGTCGAGATGATGTGGGATGAGTTAAGGTGTTAGTTTGGGACGTGAGAGGTGACGGATTTTGGCCGGTTTTGGGGTCGGATTCGTCGGGTTGTAGTAACGGTACTTCGATGCTACTTTTGGATGTATGGATATTATGGGATTTAGTTATGTAACGAAGGTGTATGATTATGAATTGTTGATTGATAATTGATAGATGTGTATTTCATGTGTTAATTTTGTGTTGTGCAAGGGGCTATTTATAGGAGTATTCCCGACCTTGGCTAGGAGAAGTAGTTGGATTGGAACTACCGCTTAGGATAGGAAATGTAGGAAGTCGAGAGGAGCGTAAATTCCGTTGCTTGGTGAAGAAGCAACGAATCTCGGCTGGTTGGTGGAGTATTTCGGCCGAGCTCATGCTTGGTCGAGTATCTGATTCGGTTTTCGGATAGAGTTCCTACTTGAGATCGAATTCTATCCTTAAACGGATTTGTTTAATATTTTTTGAAGCTGATTTTTTTAAGTATTTGAGTCCAAACCGGACAAGTGGTGTCACGGCTGGTTCGTGTGACTCGGGAAAAAAATATCTTTGACCGGGTTTGACTCGGTCGCTAAAAGACGGTTTTGCCCCTGGTGCCGGATTCGACCCAAATTAGTCTTATTTTACTCGAAACAACCCACTGGGCTTGGATTTGAGGTTGGTTTTGTAAGATTTGTACTCCGTAATAAGCCCAAGCCAAATGTCCATGATTTCGAGCCCATATCCGAGTCCATTAAAGCATGTTTGCGTCCGATCATCATCGGGTGTTTGGCGGGAACTATTATAGACACCTGGCGGTCAAAATGTGGGTGTCTACAACTCCTTTTACATCGCCTCCTCGTGCACTTCCCTTTTCCTTCTTCCCCCTCATAATGTCAAGTCTCTTCATAGTTCTCCTTCCACGTCCACTAAGATCGATTTTCTTCCTCCACTTTCTCTCTCTTGCTTCTCCTTCCCCCTCCCATTTGTCTTCTTCTCCTCGTTATCATATAAAAAAATCATTCTTAAATATGATTCGTTATTGTCATCTAGTTCAGTATGAGCTTCACACTTCACCTTCCTTTACCCCTTCTCTCGCACTCCTCTTTCTCCTCCACCCCCTCTAACTTAATGCTCTCTCTTCAGATGCCACTTGTCAAGCTACTAAGATTAGTCTTTCACATTCACGTATAACTTGCTTTTGTTATTCAGCTTAGCGAATGTATTGTCCCTTTAGCTCATTCACCCTCTTTTATTCTTCTTTCCCTATCTATGTTTAAAATCTAGGGATGGATAATGTAAAATGAACATTTTTCTAGCCTAGTCGTGGGGCCGCGCGCGATGCGCTCGATTTCCGAGGCGGTATCGAGTTATTGAAATCGCGAGATTGAAGTATTTTTTTTCCCTCATGTGAATCGTTTAGGTACAATGCGCTTTGGTGCTTAGGTCTACGTCTCTTCCAGTGTGTTCTTATCGCAGTCTGTTGGGTTGGGTCTCTTGCACTATACCGTCGGTTCTTTGGTTCCTTTTTTAACGAATTACAAGAACCATGCTCGATTGCTATATCTAATTTTGTGTCTCAGTATAAGCATAGATGATAGGGTGACATGTTTGTCAAGGAAATTGTATTCAGGAACTGTGATGTAATCTCGAGGAAATTGTCGAGGAACTGGAAACAGTGATTAGCACCCGTCTTGGAAATTAGAACACTCTGATAAAATAAAATTAAAACAATCAGAGGCAATATGGAAATATCTATTTTTTTCAAGAATTAATTACAAAATGATGGAAGTAATTAGGTCAAGAAAATAATACGGAATACTATGGAAAATGATGAATTTGTCACGTGTTGATTTTAATTTGTGCGGGTCAACAGAGTTGGCCATTTCCCATTTCCCACATAAGTCAGACGTGATGGGCTTAGCCTATTCTAACAAATTAGTACTTTCACCCCAAGCACCCTTAAGAATATTGCTTTTAATCAAGTAAGTAATAGACTAATAGTGATACAATATGACACTGATAGTATAGGGGAGAATAATGATGAAGCAAAAGCATTGGATTGTGTATTTTTTTATTAGCAGCCGCAACTCTATGACATTGGTGCAGAGTAGAGTAAAGTAGTGAGCAGAGTATGTACTTTGTATTTCCAATTTGTAATGCAGTAAGAACATTGTAAAAGCGACAATTTTTTTAGAAAAAAAAACTATTAATCCAACGACAATGAGCAAATATGGAATACCTCTTTAATCATGTCTAAAACCTCCTCGCACATTTAAGAGTTCAACCTAAATCCAACTTAACAACCTAACTAAATCCAACAAAAATTGAAGCTAGAAAAAAAACACTAAAATCGTGCCATCTATTATGTAAGGGTTACCACCTTTGTAGCCCGGTCCACCTCATACAGGGCAAACGAGAAGGGCGTGCATTGTGTAGAGATTGTCGGTTCGTCCTTGTTTCTGCGTTCATCATTTCATTTCCGACAATCGTCTTCTTCAACATCGTAATTTCAAATCTCTTAGCGCTATTCAGCCACGCATGTCGCAGTTGTTGATTTACCGATACATGGTTGCCCACAGATCATAACCAATACCATTTCCCGAGAGAAGAATGAATCTTGTTATTAGAGTTGGTGAACTAATTTAGTTTCTCGACCGACTGAAATTCAAACAAAAAGAATCAGTTACCAAGACAAAACCTTGACAAAAATAAAAACCTATGTTAGTCTGACACTTCTCTTAGCTGTAGTGTCACGCATCCTACACCTCACTACTCTAATGTGTAAGAGTAGGAATCATTACTCTAAAGCGTCATGTGTCATGTATACAATAAGCACATTCATTTTCAAGTAAACTTTACTCGAGAATTCGAAGCTAACTATAGAGGATAAAAGTAGAAATCTACATTTCCTAGATAAAACACAATATAAGAATATCTCTTCTCGAATCAACTTTACTCCAGAATTTGAACCTTCAACTTCTTCTACCCCTTCTCTCGCACTTCCCTTTCTCCTTTACCCCTCTACCTTAATGTTTTTTCTCTTCAAATCCTATTGGTCAAGCTATTAAGATTATTCTTCCACGTTCACATGTTTCACATTCCCATGTCGTTTCCTTCCCCTCTTTCTTCTTTTCAGCATTCTTATCGTCACTTTTCAAAATCAATAATTATATATGACTTGCTTTTGGTATTTAGTTTAGTGAATGTGTTGTCCCTTCAGCTCATTCACCCCATCCTCCTCATTCACCCCATCCTCCTCTTCTTTCCCTATATCCCTCAATATTAATCTTTACCCTTTCTCCTTCCCCTTCTTTCATCTGTTTCGTCCTTAAAATGACTTGCTTTTTTCATTTAATTCAGAGAGGGTGTCGTCCCTATTAACTTCTTTTACTCCTCCCATTTTTAATTCTATTATTCTCCCTTTGACGTTCTCTCTTTTCATGTTTCTCTTTCCCCATCTACTAAAATCAATTTTTCTTCTCCACCACCTTCACCACATTCCTTTATCCTTCCCTTTTGTCTCATTCCACTCCTTTTAATCACTTGAGATCCATACTTAAATGACTTCTTTGCATCTAGTTTAATGGGTAGTGTCTTCTATCATCTTCTTCTACCTCTACCATCTTCACCCCCTCCTCTGATATTGTATACTCCCTTCTTCTCTCCCTTTTCTCTAATATTGATCTTCTTCATGTTCTTACTTCTCCATCTATCTATTAATCGGTTTCCATCTTCCCCCTACCTCTCTTCACATTTGTTGGCATATCCCAAGGAAAATCCTTTCCCTGTGATGCTCGCACCCCTCACCCCCTACTCATACCTGTACACAAGCTTTTGTGACTGTCCTATCAATACCTTTACACACTTTCCCAAAATATATTCTCGTATATTCTATGATTAATCTGCATAATAGGTCTGCTTCTTTTTCCATTGATACCCTTATTGAGATCAATCGTTCACGTCTGCTCACATCAATTTTCCAAAACGTAAAATAGAGTGAGCATCGACGCATCTTAACGTTTATTGACGACCATATAGAAACCAAGAATATACCGAGTAACCAAAATCATAGGACAGGGGTAATAAATGAATTGTTATCATCCATCGCTCGTAAACATGAATAAATAAATAAATAACAATTGTTCATATAAATTTTTCCTCTCAATTTCTATAACTTCTACAACACAAATACTTGTTTAAGACATGTATATCTGCCATAAACTCTTGACGGATTAAATAGTTGAAATAAAAACAAAATTAAAAGGCTTAAGAAAAAGTAACATTTGACTTATGTATGCAAATGAAATGTTATTTGACCTGAAGTCATCCTTTTTTCGGATAATTTTATTACGACCGCCAGCCAACTTTCTCGAAAGCAAGAAACAAGAATTATGAGAATTCTCGACTGGCGAAGGAAGTTTCATCGTAGAGCCGTACAACTGTAGAAGTTAGTCTTGAGGAGTCTTATTCACTTATTGTTAGTCATCTTCCCATCCTGTGACAGTTAGATACACTTTGTTTACTTATTATAAAAGCTTGCCCAATATGTTAAGCTTATTATATCTACGTACGTAGTATTACTTGCATTGGTCAATGCCATTTATAAGAGACGTTTTCGTTACGGGTCATATCGACAGTCTCCCTGCGTTATCTGAATAGGGCAAGGCTCCACTTATGAGTATAAATGCTAACTACAAGAAATACATTGAAAAGTACTTTTATAATTCACTTCACAAAACAATATCAATCAAGATACTCAATTCAGACAGGGCCGACCAATGATGTCGTGAGGCCCTGTTCAAAATTTTGATTTGGGGCCCCGTATTTACAAAAGTCACATAAAATAAAATACGGAGTATGTTTTTTAAGGAAAAAAAACAAATCATCGTTGACGAAGTAGTATTTTTTGATTAATTAATAAAGATAAACAAGCTAATACAATATTCTAAATAATAATTGTTCATCCCTTTTTAAAATAAAGTTCATCCCTCTTTAAAATAAAGGTCATCCCAATCATCAACCATTAATTATTTAATTTAAGAATTAAACTTACATAATATTTTTTTAAAAAAAAACAGTGAAAAAAAAAACATACGTAATAGTAGTACTTGAAAATTGAAATTGCCAATTGAAGGATGGATTAATTTACTTTTTAATCTTAAGTAATAATTTAGCACAAAATATTTTTTAAAATCTTAAAGAGTTGATGCTATGAGCCTATGATGCTAGAGAAATTATAGGATTTTCTTTTATAAACAAATAAAATTGATTACCTGATACCTATTACAAACTAATGTATACTCTTATTGGAGGAAAAGAATTTTTTTATTGGATTAAATGATTAATTAAAAATAAACATTTAATTTTTCTGGAATTAATGTTTTATGGAATATTGGAATTGATTAAGTAATTGATTGATAAATTGATTGATTATTAATTACTCCAAAATATGGGAAAGAAAAGAAGATGGAAGGTTTTTTTATTTTTTCCATAAATATTAAAGTAATTAAATATTCATGATTTCCAACTTCCTGTACACGGCTACTCTACTAGTATTAGGTTTTGGTTTTTTTTTTTTTTTTTTTTTTTTAAATTTCTTTCTTAAACCATGTCTTTTTGGGCCCTCCTTTTTTTGGGCCCCTGTTCAGTGAACCAGACTGAACTATCCATGGGCTGGCCTTGAATTCAGACAATCATGACCATGCTTCTCAAGATCTCAAACAGCTTTACCCTTGTATAACATTCTTGTGTCCATTCTTGTGCTGCACTATAAATTGTGACCTTGAACATCGACAAAGTCAAGCATTCAAAAAAAAACGTAGGACTTAAACTTGACAACCAAAAGCACATGATCTACATACAAATTCAAAGGACAAAGTAATATTAAATTTGGAAGTGTGATCAGAAGTGTTGGAAATCTGTTCTGAATCTTCATTACTCCTCGAGCTGATTTATACGGAAAACACACAATCCTGTCCTTGTACAAATATATGCAGTGCGACTGTGCTAATCTCGAGCACAGTACAAGCAACATTACAATGCGTTCTCAGTTACGTCTTAGGAAAACAAACAACGAACCTCGAGATCGAACTCCTAATCGGATTTTGTCATCTATGTATGTAATTTGCAACTTAACTTCAATTCACTCTGCCCACTATAATGAAAGTCCAGTCCCCCAAACTTTCAGTTGAGGTGCCTCAAAAATCACTTGGATCTCCTGCAATGTTAGTAGTCTACAGTCCTACACTACTCTAGACTTGCGGCTCACCTATGCAGTGTTAGTAGTCTACGCTACTCTAGGCTTGTGGCTCATCTATCTCTTTCTTTTACCCTTTTCTTTCCTTGTCATCCACTCATTTTGTGCATGTTTAATTTCACTTTCTGGTCCATACACATTTAAAATGATAAGTGAATTAACGGTGAATATACGCAAAAACTCGTGTTTCAGACGAACCTATCACTTGAAAAAACAGTGAACTAACAATGAACGTTAACAATAAAATATCGAGTGTAAATGACATCCATATTAAATTAACAATAAATCAACAGAAATCAACAATTCAACCTATAAGACCCTTGAGAAAATACAAGTGTAAAGCACGTTTAGACAGTTTAGCGAATGGGATATTAGTTGCGAGTCGCTAATATGGTCACATTTTATTTCGGGACCCAAAATAGTGAAAAAAACGTGGATAATAATCTTCAAAATAGATCGATTCTGCCTATTTACCAAAGCGGTGTAATTTGGTATAAAGCGCGAATATTTTTTTACCAAAACTTGTCGATGAGAGTAAAACGCCTAATAATGATTATTAGAATCCTTTGACAAGATATAAAAATGGATTACGCAACTCATTTCAACTGATTCCGACACGTCTCAAAAGCCAATTAACGACCTTTAAAACTCTATTGTGGACCAAATACCCTCATAAAACACTACCGCATTTTATTTGGTTAAAACTTTGTCGAGCACGAATATGATTCCTTTTCATTTTGGCACCAAACAATACGAAAGAACGTGTAATAACCTTCAAAATCGATATCTTTGGAAATTTTCGAAAGCAGTTCAATTTGTTTTAAAGCACGAATATTCTTAGACGGGAACTTGGCACAACAGTCACAATTCAATCAGTCGTTTCACCAAAAATCCAAAATGAACTCGTTCCCTAAAAAGAACGGCAACATTATGATCGAATTCATTCTTCCTAACAATCCCATTTCTCTAAATCGGTTCCAAGAACTGATATCGGAACCAAATTCACCAAAATCAAACATGAACTCGTTTCCCAAAAAGAACAGCAACATTATGATCGAATTCATTCCTTAAAAAATCTTAGTTCTCGAAATTGCATCCTACTGCCAAATTCTCTAATATCCAACATGAACTACAAGAACAACAACTTCTTCAAAAACATTAAGTTGTCTCCAAAAACAATCATATAAATCCAACACAACATTATGATCAAATTCATTCTTCTTAACAGCCCAATTTCTCTAAATTGCACTCGAAAACTGAAATCGCTACCAAATTCATCAAAAACCAACATGAACGCATTTCACCAAAAATCAACATTATGATCGAGTTCATCCAAATTGCATCCAAAAACCGAAATCAAATTCACCAAAATCACATGTACTCATTTCCTAAAAAGAAACGAATGATCAAATTCATTCTTCCCAAACCATCTCATTTCTCTAAATTGCATCCAAAACCTGAAACCACTACCGAATTCACCAAAATCCGACATGAATTCCATTCCCAAAAACCAACAAAATTATGATCAAATTCATCCAAATTGCATTCAAAAACTGAAATCACTACCAAATTCACCAGAATCCAACACGAACTCATTTCCCAAAAAACCAAACAATATGATCAATCAAATTTATTCTTTCCAACAATCCTATTTCTCTAAATTGCATCCATAAACTGAAATCACAACCAAATTCACCAAAATCCAACACGAAGTCATTTCCAAAAACAACAAACAACATTATAATCAATCAAATTCATTCTACCCACCAAACCCATTTCTAAAAATTACATCCAAAATCAGAAATTCACTACCAAACTCACCAAAATCCAAACGAACTCATTTCGAAAACAACATTGTAATTGATCAACTTCATTCTACACACCAACCCCATTTCTCAAACGTCCATTCAAAATGAGGAATTCACTAACAAATCCACCAAAATCCGGCGTGAACAACAATATGATCAATCAAATTCATACTTTTCAACAATCCTATTTCTCTAAATTGCATCCATAAATTGAAATCACAACCAAATTCACCAAAATCCAACACGAAGTCATTTCCGAAAACAACAAACAACATTATAATCAATCAAATTAATTCTACCCACCAAACCCATTTCTAAAAATTGCATCCAAAATCAGAAATTCACTACCAAACTCACCAAAATCCAAACGAACTCATTTCGAAAACAACATTGTAATTGATCAACTTCATTCTACACACCAACCCCATTTCTCAAACGTCCATTCAAAATTAGGAATTCACTACCAAATCCACCAAAATCCGGCATGAACAACAATATGATCAATCAAATTCATTCTTTCCAACAATCCTATTTCTCTAATTTGCATCCATAAATTGAAATCACAACCAAATTCACCAAAATCCAACACGAAGTCATTTCCAAAAACAACAAACAACATTATAATCAATCAAATTCATTCTACCCACCAAACCCATTTCTAAAAATTACATCCAAAATCAGAAATTCACTACCAAACTCACCAAAATCCAAACGAACTCATTTCGAAAACAACATTGTAATTGATCAACTTCATTCTACACACCAACCCCATTTCTCAAACGTCCATTCAAAATGAGGAATTCACTAACAAATCCACCAAAATCCGGCGTGAACAACAATATGATCAATCAAATTCATACTTTTCAACAATCCTATTTCTCTAAATTGCATCCATAAATTGAAATCACAACCAAATTCACCAAAATCCAACACGAAGTCATTTCCGAAAACAACAAACAACATTATAATCAATCAAATTAATTCTACCCACCAAACCCATTTCTAAAAATTGCATCCAAAATCAGAAATTCACTACCAAACTCACCAAAATCCAAACAAACTCATTTCGAAAACAACATTGTAATTGATCAACTTCATTCTACACACCAACCCCATTTCTCAAATGTCCATTCAAAATCAGGAATTCACTACCGTACCAAATCCACCAAAATCCGGCATGAACAACAATATGATCAATCAAATTCATTCTTTCCAACAATCCTATTTCTCTAAATTGCATCCATAAATTGAAATCACAACCAAATTCACCAAAATCCAACACGAAGTCATTTCCGAAAACAACAAACAACATTATAATCAATCAAATTCATTCTACCCACCAAACCCATTTCTAAAAATTGCATCCAAAATCAGAAATACACTACCAAACTCACCAAAATCCAAACGAACTCATTTCGAAAACAACATTGTAATTGATCAACTTCATTCTACACACCAACCCCATTTCTCAAACGTCCATTCAAAATCAGGAATTCACTACCAAATCCACCAAAATCCGGCATGAACAACAATATGATCAATCAAATTCATTCTTTTCAACAATCCTATTTCTCTAAATTGCATCCATAAATTGAAATCACAACCAAATTCACCAAAATCCACCACGAAGTCATTTCCGAAAATAAAAAACAATATTATAATCAATCAAATTCATTCTACCCACCAAACCCATTTCTAAAAATTGCATCCAAAATCAGAAATTCACTACCAAACTCACCAAAATCCAAACGAACTCATTTCGAAAACAACATTGTAATTGATCAACTTCATTCTACACACCAACCCCATTTCTCAAACGTCCATTCAAAATCAGGAATTCACTAACAAATCCACCAAAATCCGGCATGAACAACAATATGATCAATCAAATTCATTCTTTCCAACAATCCTATTTCTCTAAATTGCATCCATAAATTGAAATCACAACCAAATTCACCAAAATCCAACACGAAGTCATTTCCGAAAACAACAAACAACATTATAATCAATCAAATTCATTCTACCCACCAAACCCATTACTAAAAATTGCATCCAAAATCAGAAATTCACTACCAAATTCACCAAAATCCAAATGAACTCATTTCGAAAACAACATTGTAATTGATCAACTTCATTCTACACACCAACCCCATTTCTCAAATGTCCATTCAAAATCAGGAATTCACTACCGTACCAAATCCACCAAAATCCGGCATGAACAACAATATGATCAATCAAATTCATTCTTTCCAACAATCCTATTTCTCTAAATTGCATCCATAAATTGAAATCACAACCAAATTCACCAAAATCCAACACGAAGTCATTTCCGAAAACAACAAACAACATTATAATCAATCAAATTCATTCTACCCACCAAACCCATTTCTAAAAATTGCATCCAAAATCAGAAATACACTACCAAACTCACCAAAATCCAAACGAACTCATTTCGAAAACAACATTGTAATTGATCAACTTCATTCTACACACCAACCCCATTTCTCAAACGTCCATTCAAAATCAGGAATTCACTACCAAATCCACCAAAATCCGGCATGAACAACAATATGATCAATCAAATTCATTCTTTTCAACAATCCTATTTCTCTAAATTGCATCCATAAATTGAAATCACAACCAAATTCACCAAAATCCACCACGAAGTCATTTCCGAAAATAAAAAACAATATTATAATCAATCAAATTCATTCTACCCACCAAACCCATTTCTAAAAATTGCATCCAAAATCAGAAATTCACTACCAAACTCACCAAAATCCAAACGAACTCATTTCGAAAACAACATTGTAATTGATCAACTTCATTCTACACACCAACCCCATTTCTCAAACGTCCATTCAAAATCAGGAATTCACTAACAAATCCACCAAAATCCGGCATGAACAACAATATGATCAATCAAATTCATTCTTTCCAACAATCCTATTTCTCTAATTTGCATCCATAAATTGAAATCACAACCAAATTCACCAAAATCCAACACGAAGTCATTTCCGAAAACAACAAACAACATTATAATCAATCAAATTCATTCTACCCACCAAACCCATTACTAAAAATTGCATCCAAAATCAGAAATTCACTACCAAATTCACCAAAATCCAAATGAACTCATTTCGAAAACAACATTGTAAT
The DNA here is from genome assembly GCA_958450325.1 of Agrostemma githago. Taxonomy (NCBI): domain Eukaryota; kingdom Viridiplantae; phylum Streptophyta; class Magnoliopsida; order Caryophyllales; family Caryophyllaceae; genus Agrostemma; species Agrostemma githago. The sequence continues at coordinate 45,801,748 of OY288254.1, read as the reverse complement.
TGATCAACTTCATTCTACACACCAACCCCATTTCTCAAACGTCCATTCAAAATCAGGAATTCACTACCAAATCCACCAAAATCCGGCATGAACAACAATATGATCAATCAAATTCATTCTTTCCAACAATCCTATTTCTCTAAATTGCATCCATAAATTGAAATCACAACCAAATTCACCAAAATCGAACACGAAGTCATTTCCGAAAACAACAAACAACATATAATCAATCAAATTCATTCTACCCACCAAACCCATTTCTAAAAATTGCATCCAAAATCAGAAATTCACTACCAAATTCACCAAAATCCAAACGAACTCATTTCGAAAACAACATTGTAATTGATCAACTTCATTCTACACACCAACCCCATTTCTCAAATGTCCATTCAAAATCAGGAATTCACTACCAAATCCACCAAAATCCGGCATGAACAACAATATGATCAATCAAAGTCATTCTTTCCAACAATCCCATTTCTCTAAATTGCATCCAAAATCTGAAATCACTACCAAATCCACCAAAATCCGACATGAACTCATTTCCGAAAACAACATTGTAATCAATCAAAATCATTCTACCCACCAACCCCATTTCTCAAACTTCTATCCAAATCCACCAAAATCCAACATGATCTTCATTACCCAAAAAACCCAACAACATTATGATCAAACCCCAGATTCAAAATCAAAAATTTCCACCACAAATCACTATCAATCAACATCAAGAAACTCAAGTCCAAACAAATATCAATCACCCCAACTCAACACACACCACAAAAATCCCTTCCCCCTTCCCAACCCCCAATCATACACACCATTTCCTGTAACATTTCATGAAAAAAATCAACGAAAAATCAACAAAAATTAATCAAAACCCACATAAAATTAACCAAAATTAACTTCAAAAAAACATTAAAAACCTGGTCTTTAAGTTGATTGGAGGCATACATACCACCGCAACCCACCAATCACTATCGTCAAATGAAAAAAATATGATCAGAAGCAAGAACAACTCCAAAAAGCAACACGCAGATGAAAAAGACCTGCATGATCATCTTTCACAGCGTTTGAGGCGTTGTACGGGAAAAAGGCAACATCAGGGAAAAAAAGGAAAATCACAGACACAAGAAATCAAACAGCGCATGGATTACAAAAGAACTTTACCATGAACAATTAGTAGCTCGATTACAAATTAGGCGTGCGAAGACGGTCAAGGTTAACATTGGTTGACCACCGGTCTATAATTTGGCAAAACCCGCTCACCTTTCTCCAAGGACCGGATTTTTGATGTTGAGTGCATTGGATGGTCAGCCTTCAATGTCCAAAAATGCAGTAAGTTGGCAAAAAAAATATAGAGTAAAGAATGTCCACAACATATAAGAAACAAGAGTATTTACCTCGTCAAACTTCTCAAAATTTTGTGGATAAATCATCATTGACCTCAGGAATAAAAGCAGCCTCCATTTGATATATTCATTCCCAGTCTGTACCATCAGACCAGGGATGCGCCTGATGTCAACAAAAACAAGGATAGCTCCTTCAATTTTGTACAAACTTTTGAAGTCTTGTCGAACAAGAAAGACTAAAACACATGTATTTCATTAGCGCCATTTGAAGCTAGTCTCTGATGTGACCACCAATCGGGACCCTCGACTCAAATTTAATCTAATTAACCCGAACAAACCTGTGTAACAAACAGCCTAAGAAAAAAACTCAAAGAACTAATGCTACAATTCCAAACCTTGAGGCAAAAAATGATGTCAGAATACAAAGAAACAGTAAGCAGATGCTACTACACAGCTACAGGACAACATCTAGACAGCGACACCCTCGAAAAAATTGTCTCAAACGCCACAAACAAAGGCGAAATCCTACAAAATCCGAGCTAGATTATCAGTTGAAGCTATTAAGAATGAGGTAATTGATAACCCGAGTTCAAATTTAATTTCTAGTTGATCGTCTTTTAAATTCTAGTTAATTCATAACCCGAGTTCAAAAATACGAAGTGTGAGTAGATTGAGAATAGGCACATTGTCAGGATCTCCTTCAACTTTGAACATATTATATGCTTCCCTATATCAAATGTCAATCGAAATACAATTTAATCGAAGTCAAATAAGTTACATACAGAAACTTGCCTGAAGAAATTGTTTCCTAGCTTGGTCAACACCATACGATTAACGGATTGAGCTTCACAAAGGAAGCACCAAATTAATTTTGACATGTATAACATGCTGCAATCTGAAGAATTGAATCTATCTTTGTGAGTCTTTCAAATTGTCATTTACTTAAATCTGTAAGGAGCAACATTCTGAAGGCCCCCTACCTAGTTGAGTGATGAGTGGTTGATGTCCCAAAAGAGCCTACTTAAGAGAGGATACCTTTATGTGGTTACACAGACAAGGAAACTAAGCAGATGCCCAAAGGCCTTTGTACCAACTGAACAAAGGCCGCTGCTGTCGATGAAACCAATTATTAAATGGTGTTTAGTTAGAAAAAGAGGGGGAGAAGCATTGTGATTTGTGAACCTGAGCAGTGATTCCTTTGGATGATGATAAGTGTAGTTTGTAGTGCCTATTTGTTGTGTTTTGGTCCCTTTTTCCTTGTGGAATCGCTCCTTTGGAGCGATTCATGAGCTTCTTATGCTTCCTTTAGTTTGTTTCAGGTTCCCGAGGCCGAATTGGAAGAGTTGGAGTGATTCCGATTCCATACACACACATTTTGGAGCCAACGAGATAAAGAAACGATGACTCAAGGCCTTGGAATCGACCCCGAGACCTTGGGACTCAATCCCGAGCCTCCGAGACCCGATCCCGAGTCCCGAGAATCGGTGGGAAGCCCATGAGAGGCAAGGAAGGACCAAAGAGCATTTAAGGAAGGCATATAAGACCCTTCCCGGTCCGGATGGTGGCCTTCCCGATCGGGAAGGGATGCACGTTTAGGAGCGCCACTGTGGGTCCTTCCCGGTCGGGTTGAGCCCTTCCCAATCGGGATGGAAGAACCCTTCTCGATCGGGATGATCCTTCCCGATCGGGATGGGCTACAGCTCACCCGCTCTTCTTCTTTTCTTCTCCCTTCCATTTGTAACCCTATATATACCCCCCTCTTGTATTAAGATCTTATCTTATCTTAGGCACTTCATATTAGACTAAACCCTAGATTATTTTAGCATAGATTAGCATAGATTAGTGTAGATTAGTCCTTAGATTATCGTTAATCTTAGATTAGTACTTGTAATTTGGGAATTCTTGAAGATTCCAACCAAGCTTGACAACCTTGGTTTAGGTATTTGGGTTCTTCCATTTATGCAAGTTTCTTTCTTCCTTTCATCTATAGTTTGGTATAATCTTCTTTTCTCTTCTTTTAATCTTTGTTTTATCATTAAAGTTTGAATCTTTAGTTCTTGTTATTGTTCATAGTTCATTGTTAGACTAGTTTCATTAAGTTTTTTTTGGTGAAATGTAAGTATTGCATTCAACAAATTTTTTTACAGAGTAGCATCATATTCTGTACATCCGATATAACTACATCAGAAAAAAAGCGGAACAATGCAATTAGTGATTATATCCTATCTTACGAAGCCAATGAAAATCATCAGTCGTAAGGTCATCATGTGCCTTAATCTTCACTCGACCTCTAACTTCAGTTATAATCTGCTTCGCTATAAGTTCAGGTCGCATCACAGCTTCTTCAATTCTCCCTTTGTTTCTTTGGGTCCAAACATGGTAGTAACAAGCCGCTAGTAAACTAGCCTGAATCTTCCATCTAATCGTGTCATCCTCATTGTCGAGAACATATTGGAGCTCAGGGCTGTACCCGGTCAGCTGATGAATACAGCTGATCAGTTTGGTGCTATAAGAACAGCGGAAAAAAAGATGATCACAAGTCTCTTCACCGTCAAGGCAAATACAACACCTATCATCCATCAAATATCCAATTTTGCATAGCTTGACTTTAGTAGTAATCCCTCCTCGCATAATGAGCCAAGCGATAATCATATGTTTTTGCACATTCCAAGTATTCCAGATAAAGGAACACCAATACGGTCTAATGGGCATTGGGTTAAGCCAATCGTACACGTCTCGAACCGTGTACCCCCTAGCCTCATGAATCCACTTATTATCAATGAATCTGCTCTTCAGTCTGTCCTTTATCTTACAAACCGATCTCCAAGCCCATGGAACATCCTTCGGAGGAGTATAGTTGTGCCAATCGCTGTGTTTAAGATACACCGTGGATACCCATTTTATCCACAGGCAGTCCCGTTTCTCATAGACCCAATTGACTAGTTTCCCAACAGAAGCAATATTACAGTCCATGGGTCTCTTTATACCAAGACCCCCTACCGATTTCGGCCAAGTGACAGTATCCCAAGCAACTAGGGGTACTCGTCTATAATCCACACTCCCGTCCCATAAATAGTTTCTACATATAGCTTCAATTCGATTGATAGTATATTTAGGGAGAATGAATATACTAGCTCAGTAGTTATACAGAGTATTAAGAACATAATTAATCAAGGTAATCCTACCTGCATAGGATAATTTACGGGCTCCAAGACTCCTGACACGGGCTACAATTTTTTCAGTGAGAATATCACATTCATGGCGATTTAGCTTGCCAGGCTGCACCGGTACACCTAAGTAACGAAAAGGGAGTGATCCTGCTTTTATGTTCGTTACCTGATATATATCATCAACATCCTGATCTTTGACTCCACAATAGAATACCTCCGACTTGGCATTGTTTATGGTCAATCCTGAAGCATGCGAGAAAGTTGACACCGCTTGCATAAGAAGAATAATCGAAGGCACCTCACCCTTACAAAATAATAAGAGATCATCTGCAAAAACAAGATGGGTAAGCTTAAGTTCCTTGCATTTTGGATGGTACTTAAACGGCCAGTAAGATGTCGCATAAGCAATAGTTCTCGTGAGATACTCCATACATAATGTGAATATGAGAGGCGATATGGGATCGCCTTGCCTGAGTCCTCTTTTCCCCCTGAAATAACCAAAGCTACTCCCATTCAAGACAATAGAATAAGAGGTAGTGGTAATACATTGGATGAGCATGTTCACAAATTTTTGCGGGAAGTTCATCTTAATCAGCAGGTCTTCCACAAATTTCCACTCTACCATGTCGTAAGCCTTCTGGATGTCCAATTTAAACATACACCTAGGGGAAACATTTGTCCTAGAATACATCTTGACAAGATCTTGGCAGATGAGGACGTTTTCTATGATCGATCTTCCCTTAATAAATGCTCCCTGATTGTCACTAACAATTTGAGGAAGGATAATTGCAAGTCTGTTACACAATACCTTTGAAATAATCTTGTATATCATATTGCAGCACGCAATGGGCCGGAATTGTGTAACTGTATCAGGTCGGTCACACTTAGGAATAAGCGTGATATTTGTAGCATTAACTTGCTTCAACAGTTTTCCATTGACAAAAAAATCTGTTATTGCCTCAGTAACATCGTCCCCGATCGTCTCCCAAGCATCTTTGTAGAAGGAACTCGAGTAACCATCCGGTCCTGGAGCCTTTTCATTAGGAACAGATCTTATAATCTTCTCAATTTCATCCTTGCTTACTGGCGCAAGTAAGATATTATGGTGTGTAGCAGTACAGATCTTCCCCTGCTGAATAATTACATTTCGAACCGGTTCAAATGCATTACTCGTTCCAAGGAGCCCTCTATAATAATTTAAGAAAGCTTCTTGGATACTAGCACTGTCTGTACAGGTCATCCCATTCATGTTTTTGACTTGAGTAATTTTATTCCTGACCAATCTCTGTCGAATAGCCTGATGGAAATATTTAGTGTTTGAGTCCCCTTCCTCAAGCCAATTCGCCTTCGCTTTTTGCATTAAGAAGCTATCTCTAGCCTTTGTCATGACCTGCAAATCCGAACTGATTCTTCTTTCCTGATCAATTAGATCTGCCGTGGGATAACTAGCTACTATTCTCCGCTGCACATCAGCTAGTTGCCCTGTCATAGCCCGCACCTTCACCTCTACATCTGAAAATTGGGACCTGTTTAGACGTTTGAGCTCCAGTTTAAGACCCTTCAGTCGCTTGACAACACGGAACATGGGGGTTCCCTGAGTAGGAACTTCCCATCCGTCAACAATTGTCTTCCGAAATTGAGGAGCAAGACTCCACATATGAAAATATTTGAAACTAGCATTCCTTCTTTCTTCAATCGCCCCTTGACTTACAGTACACGGAGTGTGGTCGAATAATCCCTCCGGATGAAAGTGCGCTTGCGACTCAGGAAACGATTCCAACCAATCCTCATTGACAAGGAATCTATCCAATCGACTATATTTCCTCAAATCCGTCTCTTGCTTATTTGTCCAGGTATACCAAGCTCCCGAGGCTTTAATGTCGCTGATACCACACCGATATATGCAATTCACAAACTCGTCCATGTCACTCTGTTTAGTTTGACCTCCCAACCTCTCATTGGGATTAATAACAGTATTAAAGTCACCACAGACTGCCCAAGGACCTTGCACAGCAGAAGCTAAAGTCTCCAATTTTGTCCACAACTCCCTCCTATCCCCTCATTCATTAAACGCATATACCAAAGTAAAGTGGAACATCTATCCAGAAGATAAATGCCTGACTCTACCATGTATAAACTGGGGGTTGTATTCCAGGGGAACTACATCATACAACGACGGCTGCCACATCATCCACACTCTACCTCCGGGTGTAGATGCGTATTAGTAGACACGCACCATCCTTCCAACATTTTATTCATAACTCTACTACTATTTTTACTCTTAATTTTAGTTTCCAGTAAACCAAATAGGCCTACTCCTTTATTATGCAAAAAACATCTAACTTCACATTGCTTATTTACACTGTTAAGACCCCTAACATTCCAAAATCCGACATTCATTTGAACTATTAGTAGTAGGGGTACCTAAATTAAATCCTTCTTGTTCGTGTGATTCACCTCGCTCTATGCCACCAGTACTTAGTCCCTCATGTTCCACTGCCTGAGCTATCTCTTTGCCATCATTATGTTAGTTTTGTTGTTTGGTTTGATTTCTCTTGTTAGTGTTAGTTTTAGTTTAGATATGATAGAGTAGTATCTTGCTAGGGTTAGTAAGGTGATTAGGGTGTTAATTGGATGATTAAGGGATTGTTGGAGTTGTTGGTGGAAGATTTGGGTTTCTCCTTGGTTTGTTGCACATCACATGTTTGTTGAAATGCTTGATTGACTAAGTATGTACGAATGCTTGTTTTTCTTGCTTTTCTTTAGTGGGTGATAGTTGTTTGTGGGTTCGGTTCCCTCATTAAGTTGCGAAAGCCCGGTGAGGACGACCCCTAGGTCGGTCTAAGTTGCGAGAGCCCGGATGCGACCTAGGCCTATAGCATGCTAGTACTCCGTTTGTGTTGTGTCGCCGAGTTGGGTTTTAGGTGGAACCTCTAGGTTGGTCTAAGTTGCGAGAGCCCGAGCATTACCTAGATTACCCTACTACCTTCTTCACCTCTAGCTCTCCCTCGACCATTCCGTTACCCCTTTGACCCCGACCTAATCCTAGCCCGTTTCCTTTGATTGTAGTCCTAGATTTAGACCTAGCTTAGTCCTTAGTCTCCCCTTTCTTAGAATAGCTTGTCTCGAACATAGTCCTAGACCGTAGCATACCTTAGTCCGGCCTCCCGTCCCTGTGGATTCGACCCGACTTACCCTAGCTACCCACTAGGTATAGCCGGTTTTGTTTGACGGTTGGGATTCACGACAAATCCCACCCATCAAATTGGCGCCGTTGCCGGGGACGGCGTAGTTTAGACTTTTGTTTGCTTAGTTTGGGACTTTGTTCTTGATTTTTGTGTTCTCTTCTCCTTGTGTATCTCCGTTTTTCTTCTTGTGTGCTACTCTCCCTTCCTAGTGCCTCAAAAGCACTAGGATACTAACGTTTGCTCAAGTGCTTCTAGCTCATCCTAGGTACCAAGGCAAAGTTATGGACATGGCTTGTCCAAGCTACCATCAATCATCACGGGGCAACTTTGGGGCAAATGGCCAAGTCCCGAAATCTCACCAACCATATCAACCTCATCAACAATCTCACGAACGCCCTCCTTATGGTTACCAAGAAAGTTGTCAAGGATCATTCCAACATCCCAACAACTACCAAACACCCTCACATAACCCACGACCACAAGATCCCAACTTGGTTGAGACTTGTCAAATGATGTCTCAATTGCTTAAGAGTCAACATGAGGCGATAGCTCTATTGCAAAAGACTCAACAAGTGATGATGACTCACATGCAAGGGGTTGAAAAGGAGCTCAAGGCCCAAATAGAGGTGCAAGATGCTCGCATCAATGCATTCATAGCCCATATCACGATGTCGGCCACTCGAGCTCCACTACATGTTGAGGAAGGTTCATTTGGGCATGAAGGTCGGGTGTCTCAACCCAATATTGAAGCTACAAATGAAGAAGAGAGGGTCGACCAAGAGGTCATTGTTGAGTGTTGCTTAGGCGGTGAAGATGAGGGAAGAATAGAGGAAGTTGAGGCTTCAAGGGCCAACAATGAGGAGGGGAGTGAACATGATTCTCGAGATAACTCTTGGGGAGCCGATGTATTGGCGATAAAATTGGATTTGTTCGATTTTCTTCGTGATGAACCTCTAGACAATCCAAAGCCAAGTGAAGACATACCTCCTCTAGGCCATATAGACAAGGTGAGTGAAAAGGAGCGCAATACTTGGGAAAAAGAAGTAGATGCCTTGGAACTTGCTTTGTATGGGAATTTGGAGGATCCTAAACCCTCCAATGAAGAAAACTTGATGCTTTCTCCTCCTCTACCGCACTCGATGTCTAGCCCTTTGTCTTGTGAGACGGTTGGTGAAGAGGATCCTTGTCGGGCGGTGGAAAAGAGTTCCACTCTCGACCCCGTAGAAGAAGCGACACCTCTAGGGTGTGATCTCCCACATCATGACACCAAGCACGACTCTAGACCACTATACCTACCGGATGGTCATAAGAGTCGTAGCTATGTTGGTTTGGAAGACCCGGAAGATCACGAGAACCCCGAGCATATTGAAGACGATCGCTTCTTCCCTCCGACTTGGAAACTTTTGGGAGTGGCTAGGCTCGGCCATGTGAGCTTAAATGAAGATGTTGCTAAAGCATTTGACTTACTCCTCCGAGCTCTTGATGGCTATGGAGGTGTAGTTGGTGAGAGTATCTTATTGTAAATATCTCTTTTTCTTTTCTTTTGTGCTTGTATTTGTGTTTATGTTTGTTTGTATAGTTTGGTTTTTAGGATTTGTTAGCCTTTGTGGAATTCTTGTTTATTTGGATTGTTGATGAGCGATGTGAGGGAGGGAATTTGATGTTGTATTTGAGTTCATTGTGATAGGTGTGAAGGAAAGGTGATTCTTAGAGAAGAGTAGATAATGATAGAGCATGGATCTTGAGTTTGGAAGTCGGTTTTTGAAGCTTCGGTGAAGTTTTTGGGGTTTTGGAGGTCAAGAAGACCCATCCCGGGCGGGAAGGGAGCTTCCCGACCGGGAAGGGTGTGCCATCCCGACCGGGAAGAAGTCGTCCCGATCGGGATGGAGGTGCAAAAATTGGAGCATTCTGGAGTGTCGTCCCGACCGGGACGAGGGCTTCCCGATCGGGACGGGTGTGTCATCCTGATCGGGACCATCCATCCCGACCGGGGTGGTCCCCTTTCTCCTCTTTTGGCCTCTTCTTTGACATTTGAGCCCACCCATCCATTGTATACCCCCACCCAACCTCCCTACCCATCCTTGCTCATATCATATGACCCATGTACTTCATTGTCATACCCTCACCTCATTTCTCTTCCCATTAGACCGGTATTCACATCAAATCTCACCCCCTCGCACAATTACTACCTCTACCATGCGGTTCTATCAAGCTTGAAGCGGGATAGCCACGATGAAGACAAGCAAGTGCTTATATTGATCTATGAGACGATGGAGAGAGTGAGTTGCTAACCTATGGTACGACAACTATCCTTTCTTTTCCGTCTTTTATTGCTTGTTTTCCTTTGTTTACTCCCCTTCCCCTTGTACACTTTTGTGTCATGGTGTCATGGTGGCCCTCGGGGCCTTGGTATATGTTGCTCCCGACTCTCGATGACGTGACTACATCGAGAGTTATTTCAAAATCCAAAATTTACAAGTTTTTCACCCCTTTTTGTTGGATTTAGTCGGATTTAGGCGGAATCCGGGCTACGTGACTTGATTACACCTAGCTCTCCCCTCCCATTTCCTTTTATTTCCTTCTTTTTATTTTCTTCCCCCATCCATATATTTTTCTTGTCTCGGCCCATGGTGACTTGACTACACCCCGGCCGGACACCTTCTACCTTTTCTTCATCTTTATTTTTGATTTTTAGCTTTATTTTCGTAGTTTCTTTTTCTTTCTTTTGTCTCTCCGCGCCCTACGATCGAGCATGAGGACATGGCTCGATTTAAGTGTGGGGGAGCGATATTCTAGTATAGTTTAGTTTTTTTCTTAGTTTTTTCGAAAAAAAAAATCTCTAAAAACCATAAAAATTTGAAATTTTTTCACAAAAATCAAAAACATTTTTCTTTTGTGTGTTTTCCCTTTGTGTCTTTGTGTCGTGTATTTTTGTTTTGTTGTGTGTGTTTGCCCCCTTTTCCTTATAGGTTGCTTAAACCACCGATGGCTTTGGAAAGCTTTCAAGATGTCCGGTAACATCTTCTATCCCTTTTTCCTTCTTTGTCTCTTACGGAATTGGAGGAGATTGTGATGTGGTGTGCTCGGGAGGAGCTTTGTAAAGTTTGATGTTGGTTGGTTGCTCATTTGGAAGCTAGGGGTGGTATTTATGTTGTGTATGTATTCATTTTGTGTTGTTTTTTGTTTCGTTGCTTTTGCTTCTTTATCTTTCGTTCGTTTTCGTCATGTCTTTGTTTTGTGTTGTGTTGTGTGTTTTGTGCATAAACCGTTTTCGAAAACCCGGTTTAGAGGCTAGTGTGTGAGTGCTTACTTTCCCTTCCTAGTAGTGTAAATCGAGTCTTGGACTTTAATCTAGTAGAATGACCCTAAATCAATGAGTTCGTTGGTCCTTTACCTTGAGTCCACCTAGCTTACTAGAGATTTACTGCGGGATTTGCATTTTGACCATTATGACCACCCACGGTGTGAAAAGGCCTTGGTTACCGAGTCTCGTCCCCTAGGTGACCGTGTTTAGGATTGTCTTGATTAGTCCAAGTTCTCCGCTTTTTGTGGGTTTGAAGGGAAATCGCGACCCCCGACTCACCCATTACCCTACCTCCTACACATATCCACACAATAACTTGCAACATGTTGATTCCTCTCTTTCTTGTCATACAAAGAAATGCCAAAATGCCAAATCAAGCCAAAAAGGGCAAAGAAAAGAAAAAAAAAGAAAGAAAATGAAAGAAAGAAAAGAATGAAGAAAAAAAAAGAAAAGGCACAAAAGCCAAAAAGAAAATAGAAAAGAAGAAAAAGGAATGGCATGGCAACAAACAAAGCAAAAATATCGAAAAGAAAGAAAATGCCAAAAGAAAACCCGTCTCACAAAAAGAAATCCCCACAAAAATAAGCCTTTTTTCCGACTTTTGCCGTGAAGAGCCTACCAAAGGACCGAGTCCCTAGGAAGGATGATAGCGGCATTAGTCGGTCTTCCCTCATTTTGCATTTTTTCCACCTTTTTACTTGGACTAGTTAGGCGGTCTTGGACACGGGACGACCCTCTTGGCTCACGCTAAAGGGGGCGGGGTCTCACTTACGTACAGTGTCGACTAACACCATGGTTCCTCACTTTTCCACTCCGCCGATCGTCCCGTAGTACGTTTTTAGAAAGTTAGTAGGACCTAGGTAAGTTACCAACGTTTTTGTTGCTTGATCGTCATACAATTAGGGTTTAGTTCACCTTGGTGTGTATTGCTAGCTTGGGAACGTTGTCACTTACCTCGAGTCCTAAACCGGTGTTTTATTCACCGCTTTTTGAGGGAAGCGATATTTCTTTTGTTTTGGGTGCAACCGATTATGTGTTGTTTGTATGTTTGTTTGTTTATGTGTTTTGTGTCCGGTTGCATCCACAGTTTTGTTGCAAGACCCAACTTGCCTTGCAGATTGCACTTGTCCTCTAAGTGCACTCGCGTGAGTTGAAGGGGCGTAGGGTGCGCTAATACCCATTCGGCTAGTGTAGTAGTTAGTATGTGCTTACTCGAGGGCGAGTAAGGGTTAAGTGTGGGGGAGTTGATAAGTGTAGTTTGTAGTGCCTATTTGTTGTGTTTTGGTCCCTTTTTCCTTGTGGAATCGCTCCTTTGGAGCGATTCATGGGCTTCTTATGCTTCCTTTAGTTCGTTTCAGGTTCCCGAGGCCGAATTGGAAGAGTTGGAGCGATTCCGATTCCATACATACACATTTTGGAGCCAACGAGATAAAGGAACGATGACTCGAGGCCTTGGAATCGACCCCGAGACCTTGGGACCCAATCCCGAGCATCCGAGACCCGATCCCGAGTCCCGAGAATCGGTGGGAAGCCTATGAGAGGCAAGGAAGAACCAAAGAGCATTTAAGGAAGGCATATAAGACCCTTCCCGGTCGGGATGGTGGCCTTCCCGATCGGGAAGGGATGCACGTTTAGGAGCGCCACTGTGGGTCCTTCCTGGTCGGGTTGAGCCCTTCCCAATCGGGATGGAAGAACCCTTCCCGATCGGGATGGGCTACAGCTCACCCGCTCTTCTTCTTTTCTTCTCCCTTCCATTTGTAACCCTATATATACCCCCCTCTTGTTTTAAGATCTTATCTTCTTAGGCACTTCATATTAGACTAAACCCTAGATTATTTTAGCATAGATTAGCATAGATTAGGGTAGATTAGTCCTTAGATTATCGTTAATTTTAGATTAGTACTTGTAATTTGGGAATTCTTGAAGATTCCAACCAAGCTTGACAACCTTGGTTGAGGTATTTGGGTTCTTCCATTTATGCAAGTTTCTTTCTTCCTTTCATCTATAGTTTGGTATAATCTTCTTTTCTCTTCTTTTAATCTTTGTTTTATCATTAAAGTTTGAATCTTTAGTTCTTGTTAGTGTTCATAGTTCATTGTTAGACTAGTTTCATTATGTTAGTTTTGTTGTTTGGTTTGATTTCTCTTGTTAGTGTTAGTTTTAGTTTAGATATGATAGAGTAGTATCTTGCTAGGGTTAGTAAGGTGATTAGGGTGTTAATTGGATTATTAAGGGATTGTTGGAGTTGTTGGTGGAAGATTTGGGTTTCTCCTTGGTTTGTTGCACATCACATGTTTGTTGAAATGCTTGATTGACTAAGTATGTACAATTGCTTGTTTTTCTTGCTTTTCTTTAGTGGGTGATAGTTGTTTGTGGGTTCGGTTCCCTCATTAAGTTGCGAAAGCCCGGTGAGGACGACCCCTAGGTCGGTCTAAGTTGCGAGAGCCCGGATGCGACCTAGGCCTATAGCATGCTAGTACTCCGTTTGTGTTGTGTCGCCGAGTTGGGTTTTAGGTGGAACCTCTAGGTTGGTCTAAGTTGCGAGAGCCCGGGCATTACCTAGATTACCCTACTACCTCCTTCACCTCTAGCTCTCCCTCGACCATTCCGTTACCCCTTTGACCCCGACCTAATCTTAGCCCGTTTCCTTTGATTGTAGTCCTAGATTTAGACCTAGCTTAGTCCTTAGTCTCCCCTTCCTTAGAATAGCTTGTCTCGAACATAGTCCTAGACCGTAGCATACCTTAGTCCGACCTCCCGTCCCTGTGGATTCGACCCGACTTACCCTAGCTACCTTAGTTAGGTTAGCCGGTTTTGTTTGACGGTTGGGATTCACGACAAATCCCACCCATCAGATGACTCTCTTGTATTCTCCTTCCTCTTATTTCTCGTCTGTTTTCTTTGCGCATGCTGTACATGTCAGCATTCTCGTCCCTCCTCCTCTTTAGAAAGTAGAAATCAAAACAGGTGATTCAAACTGTGGACGGAGAACAAGACGCAAAAACCTGTAGAACCAAAAGCTCCATAATCAAAACAGCAAGACAAGTAGTCTGAAAAAGTGCACCGGATTGGGAGAAGCAGCAGAATAGGGTAAGAATAGACGTACCCTAGATTCTTAGTGCTAAACTTCCGATCATACAAACTGTCAACCGCTAGGACAAAAGAACTTAAGAAATCAGCGAAAAAGAAGCCGCGAAGAAACAAAAGACAAAGAAAACAGCACACACACAAAGGAAAAAAAAAGAGTACCCACATCACAAAATCAAGAATAATAAGCATTCAAACATAGCATCTGCCTAAAAACAACGAATGGCCACACCACGAATTCACAGGCAATCATCATCCCAAAAGAAAAATGAACAGATACACACAAACAATATCGACTCTCATCTCAGGAGTAACAAAAACCACAAACCACGCGCCGTAACCGAACCGAATGCCACATATTCAATTCACAAGCAAGCATCATCCCAAAAGAAAAATGATTTTCGTAAACAAATGCGATTCTCATAAGCGAACAGATACAAATAAACAAAATCGACTTTCATCTCAGAAATAACGAAAACCACAATTCACGCTTCGTAACCAAACAGCGCACCCAAGAAATCAAATTCCAGCTCATAACTCAAAAAACTCACATATTCACACATAAACAAAATCGACATTCACCTCACAGATCACAAAAAACAAAATTTACGCTTAGTAAGCAAACAATGCACAACAAAAGCAACTTTCGGCTCACAAATTCCAGCAACACATACTTCGTATTCATAATTATGAAGAGAAGAGCTGAAGATAAAACAAACAAAATAACTGACAACATGCTTCAAATATGCTAAAGAAAAGATAGATTCATAATTAGGAAGAGAAGAATCGACCTCGAAATAGCAAAAATATGATGATGTGCAGAGAAGATCAAGATAAAACCCTAGATCAAATTGAAGTCAAACAAGATGCAAACATCAACTAACAACTGTAACTTTCATCCAAAGGTGCATTTTTTCCTACAAAAAAGACAAAAGCAGCAAACTTTGAGACAATCACTCTATCAATCAAACCTAACACACCCGAAAATCGAAAGCACACACCAAACGCAGCAAAAAAGAACTGAATGAACAAGAAATCAGTGAAGGGGTAACCAGTTATTCATGATTAAATTCCCATCCCCAAAAATAAGGGTTTTACAAAGTCAAAATGAAACGAGTTAAAGTAACGGAAAGCAAAGTAATTAACAACATCAACCACAGCATTTCCATACCTTGTACATCAATATCAACATTTGAAGCTTCGAACGAGGATCTTCTGCGGTAAACACTTTCCTGGAAGCCACTCAAAAGAACAGGGCTTACCAAAGCTAGCGAGCTGTAATCGTAAGCATCCACCCTCTTGCTAGTAAGCCAGTAATCCATAATAAAGGGTCCAACAACCAGCAAGGAAGCGGCCTGAACTGGAGCAGTACGCCCTAAAAGGTTGAATGACCCGATGTTGTACTTCCGTTGTAGATAATGTACATACTGATCACAGTCGGATATTTTACAAATTATAAATCAGAGATCTGCTTCAGGAAACTTACATATTGTTGCAAAGCAGTGCTCCAAACAGCAATGAATGCGGCAATAAAACCCTTGGCGTTGACAGAAACATCAGTGACAGTGCAGACTTCGACACCCAGCAGAACTAATAAGATGCTCAGCTTTGTGTCCCTGGAGTATCGAACTTTGTCCAATACTATTTCCAAGAAACAAGATACAGGGATCATACTCAGCGTTGCAATCTGGTGGACAAGAGATGAAAAAATGCATCATTTTAAAACCGACTGTTCTGAACCTCTGATATGATGGCATATACTGTGACGTCAATTCAACTGACCTGGTAGAATCCAACGGAATTCCACATCAGACTCACGTTCACCCCAACAATCGAGAAGTTGGCAAAAAAAACAAACTTTACAATTTCTGAAAAAGGTAGTTGCGTTGGCTGGATGTATCCTAGCCATCATAACATGATTATCATCAAAGTGGTTGTTGCGAAATGGAGCCCCGTCAAAGTTGTAGCTGCAGAACAACAACAACAAATGAATCAGTTTTAGTATTTCGACCAGACTACAAATCAACCCACCCTACCCATTTGAAAGATCTAAGCGTGCCTAATCAGTCATAACCGCTTTCATGTTAATTGCGCAGGTTGACCCCTGACTTCCTTACACAAATCACATTCGGTCTGCTTGGTATCATCGTTTCATCATAGACTGCTACAAACCCGTGAAACAGGTCAGAAACAGACTCCGGAGCTGCATATCGAAATCATCATGATACAACACACAAGAAAGTAGCTTACCCCATAGCCTTCTCCAAAATAGGTTCATCCTCGGCGATCATATGCTATGTCTTGGTAAGAAATGTTTTTTTGAATAAAGGATTCGGCTCGAAGTAGAACTCGAGTTTTAAGCCCTTAGGTTCGTCAATTTAATAGGTGCTAACTTCTGTTACATTTTCCTCTCCTTGATCGGGTGTTGCTTCATCTACCTACACCATTCACAATTTCATATCTCTGTAGATGAAGGGGGAACGAAAAGGAATAAGCCATTAAAAAATTTGCATATCACCTAAAATTAGCACTCTGGGAACGTAGAAAACACAAATACAAACCTTTGTATAAAGTGGTTCATAGAGCTTTTTATATTTAGCTTCAAGGGCAGCCCGCTCCTCAAAAAAATTGGATTCGAGTTCATCGTGTTGACAGACTGACAGCAGCTTTGTCAGATTGACAGACTGACAGCGGCCGCCTGTCAGATTGACAGACTGAAAAGCTGGACTTAGTTAACTTTTAAAAAAAAATGCTCAGTTTCTGCACAATAAATCCAAACAAAATACCCAACAAGAAACTCAGCAATTGAATACAGTCAAAAAGTCAGAAAAAATCACACATTAATTCATGAAATTAAGTAGCATAAATTTAAAAAAAAAGAGGAAAACTTGAGCAGAACCCAGAAAAATACAATCGGAATCAACATAAAAAACGAATTCGTGGAGAAAGAACTAAGCAATAGAGATTAAAAATGGCGGCTCACCAATCTTAATAGAAGTGATACGAAGACCACAAGCCTTAAGAACGACACTTTCCTCTCTCTCTCTCTCTCTCTCTCTCTCTCTCTCTCTCTCTCTCTCTCTCTCTTCTGTTTTGCCTATTCCTCCTCTGCCTTCATTTCACTCGCTGCCCTAATTACAGCGAAGAGTGGAACAATATCAACAATATCAACTTTAATTAATCACCAATGAAACCACAGTTGCTGACGAATATAGAGAAAATAAAGCGAGAACATCACGAAGTTGGCAATCATTGAACTAAACACAAACAAAAAACATCAATATCAACTTCAAATCGAAATGAGCAACCAGAGACGATAAAAAATCAGTTAACAACAACAACAACATCAGAGAAACTGCAGGGAGAACAATGAATTAGCTAGCAATCATCGAACGACTAACAATCAGTGCAGAAATCGGAAATCAACAACAAAATACGAATAAATAACACAAATCAGAGAAATTACAGCGAAGAGTGTATTTACCTCCAAATCTCATTGTTCCATTTTTTCTCAAAATCATGCATCCTACAAATTCCCCAGATTTGGAACTTATTATCATAATTCATGTTCATAAACCCCAAAATAACTATTTAATTGATCGTTACAATAACCTGATCATCTACTGAACTGCAGAAAGCGACAAATGGAGATTTCCAATGGCAAGCGCATCCTTCACAATTAAAATCAATAAAACCAAAAAAGAGAACCTAAACAGAAGCTCCCAAATGATCCAACCCACCAATCACACGATCCATCTCCAGATTCCCCCAAATCGAAAAACAGGACTGCTAGCAACCCCAAAACAGAAATCAACAAACAAAAGCACCTGATTATCAGAAGCAACAGCAGCATCGTCAAGCGAACTATGAGTCACCTGAAAAAGGCAACAGGAGATCCATAAAAAGCCGAGACTCTGACCCAAAAACAGGGTTCAACAGAAAATCACCTGCTTATCGGAAGCACCATCACCGTCACCGACGGAGTTCCGATCCACCGCCGCCGCCGCCAACCCCTAGAGCGTACACGGAAAACACAGCATCAGACGCAGAACGACCAAAAAGCACCTACCCATGGAGGAAACAAAAGAACACAAACACAAGGAAACACAACGCAGCAAGACCGTAAATGGAAAACAAAACCCCGAAAACTGTAAACGAAGATCTGCAAAAGTAAAGACAAGGAAGCCACGCAAAATCGAACACAAAAAAATGGAGGCCAAGCGATGACGAGGAATAGAGAGGGAAGTAAACAGGAGGAATGTAGAGGGAGGTCGAAAAAATGGAGGAAGAGAGTGGCGAAAGGAGAGGACGGAGAAAGCAAGGAGCACACTATTTATACGTTTTTTAGGGTTTACTGTAGCTACTGTAGCTAAGCTACAGTAACTCCAGTTTCTCTCTTTTTAAAGGGTAGATGATTCATTCTAGAGTAAATTAGAAATTACTCTTTTCAAAGATGCGTTTATTAAAATTTACTCCCTTATGATTTTTTTTTAATATTTTACACCCAAAAAGATGCAAAACTTCAAAATTTACTTGCAAATCACTACTCCGACGAGTTAATCCGGTGAGTTTGGCTTGTTTCCTATTTTTTATACCGAAAGTGCCCAATTTCTTCTTTCTACCCTTCTTTCCCCCTTCCCTTATGCTCTCATTTAGTCTGCAGACTTGTAAAAAAAAAGTCCCCACAATTGATTGATGAATGGATGCTCGAGTTTTGGGTTTGGTGATTTTCGATTTGGGAATTTAGGGTTCTCCTGAGATTGGGACTGAAAGAGTTGAGAAAGTCGAAATGAGGATGAGGTGGGGTGGGGGAGGGGCGTACTATTAATGAAGGGCATTTTGGTCAGTAAAATCATAAACTCATCGGAATAGTGATTTGCAAGTAAATTTTGAAGTTTTGCATCTTTTTGGGTGTAAAATATTAAAAAAATTTATAAGGGAGTAGATTTTAATAAACACATCTTTGAAGGGAGTAATTTTTAATTTACTCTTCGTTCTAACTCTAAAAATCATTTTCTTTCTCAGTTATCATCGGTTCCCTTCAATTCTAACTATAAAACCCTTCTATTTATCAATTACTCGTATTTGATTGAACATGTATAAATCTTTTCATCTATATATATATAAACCATAGAATCTGATGAGTCCTCCTCCTTAGGTGAGTCCGTCCCGTAAATATAGACCATAGGATCTGATAGCATCATGCGGGCCAAATTCATCAACGTCACTCACTTATTCAAACATCCTGATCTTTTTTTGTTCATTACCTTCACAAAGCCTAGTAGCCTACCCACTTCATTCATTCCAATCAAATCAATTTTTTCATATCTCTATGTTTCTGTTTTCTTTCATTCTCTAATTCTTTTAATAATAATTCTACGGAAAATCATTAAACAGTTATGAGGATCTAATAATTCATATTTAATCATAGTTTTCAATTTTTTTTATTTTCCCCCAAATTCAGACAAACCCTAGAAAATTTCCAATGAGTGAGAACAAATCAAATAAGGTACTTTGTATATTAATATATTGATGATATTGTACACAATTTGTAACAAGTGATTTGATAAGGTAATTTCATCGTATAATTGATTATTGAAGATATAATTATATTACTATGTATAACAGTGTTTAATCAACTTTTTTTTGGTGCGACTTAATCAAGTTTCTGATCTACTGTAACTAAAAATTCCTCAATCTATTATATTATCATATTAGCTCAATTGGTTGAGCATCGTGTAGTAGCATGAATGATGCGGGATTTCAAATCCCACGTAGGCTATCTTACTTCATACTCCCTTTGTCTTGTTCATCTATTGTACTTTGATTAAAATATTTTTCACAATGAAACTTGTACTACCATTTTCTATGAATATTGTCACCATACTAAATTTTATAAACATAGTAGTCTTATACTTTTCTTAAAATTTTCACAGTAAATTTTGTCAATTATTACCATAAATGTTGCCACTGTAATGCTTTTACTATAATAATGTCACAGTAAGAGTATTACTGTAACAGTAATGCAACATATAATGTCACCATAAGAGTGTTACTGTAACAGTAGTGCAACATTTAATATTACTGTGATAATGTTACGGTAATTGAATATTATTAATTATTAATTGAAAAGAAAAACATCTTAAAATTACACGGCAAATATATTTTTAACCTTGTTAATCAAGGCAATTGTTAACAATATTATATTTTTATAGTAACAGAGCCACTGTAACTGTTTTACAATAACGGTGTCACAGTAATATTGCTACTGTAACATGATGCAACTAATATTATTGTAAAATAATTTACTTGTGGGTTAACATATTAACTGTTTCCGGACACCCTTTTAAGTTCATATGACACATTTGTGTAAATGTCCTCAAAATGTTTCTAGCAAGAAACAATATACACAACAACATTACTACACTTAAATTTAGTAATTAGAAAAGATCGCTAAAAAAAAGTAATTAGAAAGAAGAAAAATTGTATGTATTTAGGAACAATGACTAGCTAGTCAGCTACAGAAGATTCAAGAGACAAAAACATATGCAGAAATCAGAAAACATCAAACAACACCATTATTATCTAATATTCAGAAAAATTAGTTGATAAAAAATTACAAAACTAATCAGTTCATAAATGAAATAATGTGATATCCACAATCTACCGTTACTTTCTTTCATTATTATCAAGCAATTATTTGATTTGCACATTCATCTGGAAATCAGTTGAAAATCACTTGGAATTTGACTGAAATTGATTAGATGCCTGAAAATTTGAGAAAGTTTAGTTGACTACTCTAAAAACCACAAAATTGAAGATTGACTCATATAAAATATGTGAAATCAATTGGTTCTTTTTTTTTGAGCGAATAGATCATTTCATTAATAAAAAGTCATACGACATCTACAACTTATATCGAAATTGAACGGATACAATGCTATAAAATTTGAATAAAATAAATTCTCATCAAAACAAAGATCTCTCACTATGATTTTGATCTCCGCTTCTGCACATCCTCTTTCAACATATCGCTGTTTAATAATACAACTTTTCACAAGAGGGTCTTCGGATCTTCCAAGGTGTTGAGGAGAATCGATTTCATCTAACCATATAGATTGTAGCCTTCAATCTGACATAAATTGAGATATCATACAATGAACGATTGTGACACTGATCTTTCGCATCCTCTCCGCTATCATAGATTCAATACCTCTCCTAAAAGAGAGAGCGAAACCAATCAATTGATGGGGACGAAACTCTCCAAAAAGGAGAGGACTTATTATATATAACTAGAATAGTAATAACGATACTAATACTAAAGCGATATAATAATTAAATTGGGGGGGGGGGGTGCTTACCACCAATTAATGGTGGTAGCCTCAAGGTTTTTTTTGGAGGCTAGAGTTTTTTGGGAGGAGGGAGAAGGGTTTAGAGAGGAGTAAATCAATTGGTTCTTTGAAATATACGAAATAGAAGATTGAATGTTACGAAATTTTTGAAACTAAATTGAAATTGTAAAGAACGGATTTTGGAATTGGGGAAGCTGAATGGATTATGTTTTTTTCTAAAAGATGGGAGAGACAAAAAAAATGAAGTCGTGGAATTTGCTCAATTTGGGGGGTGTTGGCCGTTTGTGTTCGGGTGGATTAATAGAAGGGTCGATCTTAGTCTTTGATTATTGGATTAGATCTAACGGTGGAGAATCATGGGACAGACTCACCTAATATAGGAGGACTCACGAGATCCAATTCCTATATATATATATATATATATATATATATATATATATATATATAGAGGTGGGATCAGGTGAGTCCACTTACATATGTTGAGTCCGTGAGTCCCCATCTTAGCCCTTGATTCAATGTTAGATTAATGGACAAGATTTGATCTCATAATTAAGGAAATAACTAACAAATCTGGTAAACATATCATTTCTCTCTCTCCTCCTTAATTATCTCAATGTAAATCTTTTCTCTCTCTTATTTTAAATGTCTCTCTCACACACAACAAGTTTTTTCAAAATTAAGTTTTTTTCATCTTCACCAAAAAATCATCATTTTCCTACTGCCATTGTACGAATGTTACTATGTTACTGCCATAATCCATAAACTATGTTACTTTAACTCATATAACGTGTTACTTTAATTCATGAACTGTGTTACTTTAACTCATAAAATCTGTTACGTTGTTTAATATATTCTCCTGCAAAAACTATTATTCTAACTTATACAATGTGTTACTCTAATTCGTAAACTGCGTTACTTTAACTCTTAAAATCTATTATGTTGCATAATAATCTTTTGCAAAAACAAAATTTTCAATCAACCAAAAGAATAATGTATGTTTCTATTAAGGATACTGCAAAACAAAAATTATAAAACTTCATTATAATTCCAATGTTTCACACCTATAACTATAAGAACTGGATATTTGAAATCAAATTATAATCATAAACTGTGTTACTGTAACTCATTAAAACTGTGTTACTGTAACTCATTAAGTATGTTAGTCTAACACATAATGTGTGTTATTCTATCATTTTACTCCAATCAAGGATGTTACTCTAACAATATATTGTCCTACTCAGAATTGTACTTCTTCATCTTCTTCTTCTTCTCCCGATTCTTCTTCATTGTCAGACGATGATTTACATGACATTTCCTTCTTCTTCTTCTTCTTCTTCTTCTTCTTCTTCTCATCTACATCTTTGAAGATCTGCCCTATGTATGGAGGAAATTCTCACCCACATACCCACATCATTCATGTGCTTTTGCGTCTACTGAAAAAACAATAACAGTGCCAATAAACGTGGCGAAAAAAAAACAATCAAAACTTGAAATATGGATTAAAGTACTCCCTCCGTCTCGTTCATTTGTTGTCCTTTGATTAAAATACTCCTCACAATGAATATAAAAGGACAACAAATGAACGAGACGGAGGGAGTAACAGATAACAAGAATTAAAGTAACAGATGAAGTGCATTGAAGTAACATTGATTTAATTTAACAGAGTATGCTTATACACCAGGTATAAAGTAACAGAGGTCAAACATTAAAGTAACAGATAGTATGAATTAAAGTAACAGATAATGTTCATTAAAATAACACCAGATATAAGTTAGTGCAAAAAATACATATAATGATAAAAAATGAGAGTATGACGCAGTATCTTACTCTTTGATATTATTTCCTATTTTGAACCCATCAAGTCTCATAATTATGGGAAGCAGTTTTTTTATTTTATTTTTTTATATGGCGTTACTCTTTGATATTGTTTCCTATTTTGGTGACAATCACGTCCTATTATTATAGGAAATAATTTTTTTTTTAATATGTCAGTTTCCTAAATTCTTAGGACACTCCAATGCACTACAATAACAGATGAAAAGCACTAAAGTAACGACTGAAGTGTATTAAAGTAACACGACATATAAAGTAACAGATGGTAGACATTATAGTAACAGATGCTCTACACTAAAGTAACGCAGTATATGAACTACAATAACTCAATATATTGTGTGTGCGCAAATTTCATATGATGAATCAGACATTTAACAGTATGCAGTTTCCCATATTGTAAACGTAAAAACTAATAATTGAGTAGCATCTTAATGACTTCCATGGCGATTCCAGTATAAATTACAAAGCATATACTCACCGTTTGTGTAATCTACGATTTGCATATGAATCTATGATGAATGATACGACCATGAAAGCAATATCAACATGAAAATTGACGCAAAACATGAACGCAAATTAATCAAGATGATGTATAAAAATTGACACAAAACATGAAAGCAATATCGAAACTCACCATTGTTATACTCGATGAACTGCATATCAACAGTTAATGAAGATATCGCGATCATTGAATTCAAAGTAACAGAATTTCGAGCATAGATTTGATTGAATAAATGAATGAACGTGATGATCGATGAGAGCGTTTTTTTTAAAGTTTTGATGAACGTGAATGAATGAATGAAGAATGAAAGTGATTATGGGAGTAGTTATTGTTTCCTAAAATCATGGGAGTTATTTTAGGATACTAATTTTTTTTTTAATACAAAATATTAGAATGCATCTTGTCCATCCATCCTCATCCCATCCAACGGATGAATGGGGACTTAGGGACTCAATAGAGATGAGGGACTCATTAGAACCCATCTCTCTCTCTCTCTCTCTCTCTATATATATATATATATATATATATATATATATATATATATATGATCTAGGATCCTTTGAGGCAGCTCAACTCGCCGCACCCATTGAGGCACAATCTCAATCATTAGATTAAAATCAAATTAAAGGCTAAGATTAAAACAAAAACTCATACATAAAAAAAATTTCCCCAATCTTTTTCCCGGAGAAAAAAATCGATATTTTTCGGAAATATTTTTTTTTTCCGGAAAAAAAAAAAAATTTCGGAATATTTTTTTTAAATTTTTTTTTTTTTTTTCGAAAAAAAAAAAAATCCGAAATTTTTTTTCCAAAAAAAAAAAGTTTCCGAAAAAAAAAAATCAAAATTTAAAATAAAATTGGTGTATATATATAAAAACAATTTCAGTGTACATAATAACTGTTTTAAGGTATATAACAATTCTATTATATCAAATAATTAAGTACATATGTCAATTATTTCAGTGTATATATGTTGATTAATTGGAGTACATAGTAACCATTTGAGTGTATATAACAATAACTATTTTACTGTATATATATTTAGTTCTTAAGTGTATATATATATGTAGTGAGTTTAATAGCGTATATAATGAGTTTTTTAGTGTATATAACAGTTATTTTGATGTATGTTCCATTGTTGATTAACTGATGTACATATTAATTACTTGGGTGTATATAACTATTATTTTACTGTATATATTGAGTTCTTAAGTGTATATATGCAGTGAGTTTAATAGCGTATATAATGAGTTTTTTTAGTGTATATAACAGTTATTTTGATGTATGTTCCATTGTTGATTAATTGGTGTACATAATAACTATTTGAGTGTATATAACATTTTTTTATTTAAGTGTATATAACATTTTTTTTACTGTATATATTGAGTTCTTAAGTGTGTGTATATAGTGAGTTTAATAACGTATATAATGAATTTTTTTAGTGTATATAACACTTATTTGGATGTATGTCCCATCTTAATCTAATGGTTTAGATTGTGCCTCAATGGGTGTAAGGAGTTACCCTTCCTCACCGGAACCCACCTATATATATATATATATATATATATATATATATATATGTTACGGAGTACTCCCTCCCATTCTTTGGAAACCTACCATAAGTTGAATATATGTGAGGTATATTTTAATCATATGGTAGGTTTCCAAAGAATGGGAGGGAGTATTTTACTTGACCCGTCTCATGGTAATATGTCCGACCCAATTCGTTTCTAACCTAATTGAGTCACGTCTCCTTTTCCCTCCTGTCCTCTTCACTTAATCAGCCGCCTTTCCATTTCCCTCTTTCACCCCTTTGTTCATCCCCTATCGACGCAGCTCCATCACCTTATCAATCGACATCAAGCCTTCGTCTACACTCCTTCCTCTCCTGTTTTCGTGTGTTTCTTCCTCGTTTCAGGTCAGTTTTGTCGTCCTTTGCTATTCTCGTCTTTTTTCTCTTATTCTATTTGTCCTCTATTCTAGTGTTCGTGTTACCCTTCGTTGATGCAACTGTTTCAATGTCTTCTTCATCTTCCTTATTTCGTTCTCCTTTTCTTCTCGTTCTGATTGTTTGCTCGCTGCTGGAAATGTTACTGTTTTGTGTTGATGTTGCTGATGTCTGTCATTGTTGTTGGCTGTTCGTTTCTTCTCCTTCTCCTTTTTCTTTTTCTCCTACTTTGTGTTGTTGCGTTTGTCGTTGTTGCTTTGTCGCTACCTTTCCTGCTGTGTGCGTCGTAGTTGCCGCAATTCTTCTGTGCTCTTTCGTTTTTGCTTTCTGTTTTACCTTCTCCTCTTCTTTTCTGTCGTCGTCACATTTCTGTTCGTTGTGTGCTACTGTTGTGCGTATCAGATCAGTTGGTGACCCATTCTTGTGCTTTATAAATATTCTACAAGTGAACGATATCGTTTTCAAAACCGTTAGTAATTTTATTATTAATGATCGTTATACTATTGTGTTGGTTATCGACTTATCGTGACAATAATAACCATATAATAGCGATTTCATAATTTTGTCATATTTCATTAAATTCCTATTTTATTTAAAATCGTATTTTAATACAATAATCGAGATTTAAGGACTTATTCATTAAATTAATTTCATTTTACGAATTACATTAATAAATGAGAAAGTAGTCGATTTTGTTTTAAATACATTTTTAGTCAAGACTATTTTCCTTAATAATTCTCATTTGTCTACGATTGATTATTTTCGTAAAATCCGTATTATATATTAATAAAATCTATTTTTTTAAAAATAATTTGAAAGCTTTGTAAAATCTCGTTTCATTTATAAAATTCGTCGACTCAATTGATTTTGATATCATTTTCTTAAGACATTTCTTTTCTGAAATTTATCATTTTAACTCGATTTCCCTAATTATTTATAAAATACTATATTCTGACTTATTATATTTGAGTTATATCTTAGTAACGAACGTAATAAAAAATATTACGTTACCATAACGTCATTTTGATTATTATTATTATTATTATTGATTGGTTTTGACTTGCAGGTTGACAAGGGTTTTAAGTTTCCTCCGAAAGCTTATTTTTATTATACCGTTTTAATGTTTTCCATTTTAACTATTTTGATATAGTAATACTATTATTTTCCATATGATATAATATGGCTGAGAGAATGTCCGAGTTAATCCCTACTGATGTGGTTGTTATGTTTATAACATGACAAGTATTTGACGCTAGGTTTTGGGTGTGAGCTAGCGAGTAGGGTGGATCCTACTCTTTCATCATTCACGTTTATTTATGGATTTATACAAACCCGTTTGGCGATTTTTCATTTTAGCACTTTTGTAAAAAGTGGTATTTGAATTGATTGACCGTTCTTTTATTAAAACATAGAACATCATTGTATTTTAATTTCAACTCTACAGTGTTTCCCCCACTGTATTGCGTTAGAATTTATAGGGGATTATAGGTGACCTCCTAGGAAGGTCTCCAAGATGCGCAAATGTGAGGTTAAAATGCGTTGGAAAGGATTCGTGTTGGTCTGTGGGACTAGTACAGAGCTTGGGGAGCTACGTCGGCTAACATTTCTAGTCCTAGTTTGGGCTGGGGTGTTACAAAAATGCGCTGGAAAGGACTCGTGTTGGGCTGTGGGACCAGTACAGAGCCTAGCAATCTACCGCGACTAACATTTCCGGTCCTAGTTTGGGCCGGGGTATTATAGTATTACAGCTGAAGATGGTACGAGACGTTCCGATGAGGTCCCTTTAGTCGGTACAACTGGTGAGGCTTCTGGTTCGAGTTCTCTGACCTCTAGGCTGGCTCGTAAGAGGCGGCAGAGTGCACCGTCGCTTAGGCTAGAGCCTGGGGCGATGAGTGAGGCTGATTTTGACCGAGCAGGAGTCATGTCTTGCTTGTGACAATTCAAAGGAGGTGACGGGTGCCTAGGCAGGTAGACAAGGTCGAGGAAGTAGCCTACGTGGATCCCGCCTGGGCTATGGATTGGAATAGACGACAATTAGTGTTCCGTCCGGACTTTCACGTATTTGTAAGGTACCCTTTTGACTATTTTGTATGTCGATTTGTATTTGTAAGGTTCACTTATACCTTTGTATTGCCATGATTTGCAGTCCCCAGGTCCAATGAGGAATTTCTCGGGGTTTATGACGTTCCTCGAGGTATACTCGCAGAATTTAGTCCTGAGGCTAAGGAATTGGTTCGAGGGACGACTTTGGGTCTCGTAGTCGAGCACTGGGCTAGGTTGGTCGGTTGCCAAACTAAGAGAAACCTGATGGTGAACAGAGCGATGGTGGGTCGCTTTAACGATACGACCTCGACGTATCATATGTCATTTGAAGAGGTCGGTATGACGTTGGAGGATTTTGAGGTGATCAAGGGACTGCTTTGGGGTCCCAAGACGATCAGGTGGGCATCAGAGGGCACTAGGTTGATTAGTGATGAGGTTAGGGGTTGGATAGGGGATTGTCTAGGGCCTTCTTCTTATGACTCGCCCCACGCCTTGGCAAGTTCTTACATTACCGACCACTTTGAGAGACTGACAATCTTGGAGGGTCGGAAGTCTAACACGACGGTGCAGGACGACTGTTTGTCATTATGGTATTTTTTTGGATTTGACTCACTTCTCGGACAAGGGCGAGAGGTTTAGCAATAGGATTTTGCCGTTCCTGGGTAACTTGAGTTAGCATGGACGTTTTGATTGAGCGATGGCGGGTTTTGTAGAGATGACCCGTTGTTTGCAGGCTATGGAGAGGCTGCAGAAGGTGCGCTCGGACTCAGTCATACCCATTGTGGGTACAGGTCTCGTGCTGGAGATAAATTGCTTAACTTGTATTCGGTTTGGATTTCTGTTGGTTTTGTTTTGTTCATTGATTGGTGTCACGTGTTTTGCAGGCTTGGATCTACTCTTATTTCCCATGTTTGGCACCTAAGATGGTATCGGTTCACCCAGCCAGGTTTCCGCCTAGAATCGAGTGGAGACTGGCTCAGACACAGACGACTACGAGCCATTACTTGATGGAGAATGTGCTGGTGAACCCACTGTCTCAAGGGTGTAAGTTTTCGTTCATTTGCCTAAGTAGCCCCCAGGGTTAGAAGTTTTAAAATGTCGTCTATGTTTGGTTTTGCAGTTTGTGGCCCGTCGTTGGGCCAACTACGAGGGTTTGTCGGGGTATGTAGTGGCAGAACTGAGGTCGGGGAGCTACCGAAAGATGCTCCTTTCTGCGCTATTTCGCCGGATTGGTATCTGGGGTAGAGGCTAGTGCGCCAACGCCTCTACGACAAATTTAGGGTCCCGGTTGACCCTCCCCAGACCATGTTCAGGCCTCTAACTACAGCTGAGGCTCGTGAGGATAGGGACGGTGAGAGAGGTGAGGTGCTACTGGTGCCCGATGCCTCGTACGTGTCCCATGCCTGCCAGCGGTTGGATTGTCACCGCATCGTGGTAAGTCTTTTGTCTATTGTTTGTTCGTTTTTGCTTTTGGGTTTTGAGTTTGTTACATTTTGAAATGGTTTTTGTTCGATTTGTGTTCTTGCCGGCTGACGCTATTCAACCCCCAGAATTTCCCCTGATGCTGCTCCGCGGGAGAGTTGGAGGTCAGGATGGAGTAGCACGGACAGGTCTACCGGGTAATTTTTTTTTGTGATTTTGTTTTGAGATTGCTTTTGTGGGTTAGGCTTCTTTCGTTAACTTGTTTGGTTTCATTGTCCAGGTTTTGTCGACTACCCATCAACGGTTATGGCAGGCTGCCAACCGCTTTTGGGCCTATGCATCGGGGAAGGCTTCTGCCTCAGCTCGCGATAGGTCTGGGCCTCGATCGGTACGTGTTGGTTTTTGTAGATGGTTTTTTTTTTGTAGATGGTTTTAGGCTAGGTGTTTATCTTGCTTTTTGTGTTGTTTGTTTTTTTTTCTTTTTTTTTTCTAAGGATAGTGTGTCTTTTTTGCAGGATCTTCCCGACATGGTATCGCAGCTGGGAGCATGGTAGCTGAGCTTAGGCAGTTGAGCTCACTCTGATTCAGTCCGTACGGACCCGGGATGTTGAGACTGCTAGGCTCAAGAAGCAGCTGGCACGGTTTCAGGAGGAGACCTCGGGACGAGCCGAGGCCAGGGCTGAGGCTGAGGTAGAGGCTGAGGCTACGGCTGAGGACCAGGCTACCGGTGTTGCTGAGGAAGTCGAGCTTACAAGAGGTGTCCCAAGCACGGGGATGGCTACCGTGGATCTGCTGACTGGTCTAGACCGTTCGGTAGATGACGGGACGAGGTCTCCTACTTTCGATCTCGAGGATCTAGGCTTAGATGATAATATTAGTGAATTTAAAATGGCTATAGCAGCAGCATCTAGGGGTCTTCCCTCGCTTGTAAACTCGAATTGGTATCGGATTTGTTTTGTTTGATTAAACCTTTTCACTGCTCCAGTTGTTTTATGTCAATGCCTGATCGGCTTCCTTTTTATTAGGAATCCTGAAGTGTTAGCTTAGATGACACGTAATCATGTAAACTCTGCAAAGTTGATTTGCTTATGGTTGAGCCATGATTTATGATGTTTTAAGTGCATTAGGATTGATCGAGAGTGCAAAAATGCTTTCAGGGTGCTTAAACTTTGTTAGTTTGAGCCGAGAGTTGGATCAAGTAGAACGTGGATTAAAACTTTTGACTCGAAATGTGGATGGAGTGCTTGAAACATGGGTAAAATGTTTTATGACCGAATGTTTTGACCAAGTGTATGTGCAATTTTGAAGACGTGTATAATCGTATTTGGATAACGATGCTTGTGTACAAAGCTTTGGCGAGGGCAATAAAATAAAAAAAATTGGACCACTTTTATGCTTTATTGACAATGCCGCATAGGGCTACAACACGCCTAGGTGGGGTAACTTATCCTCCAAAATAAAAAATAAAAAATTAATGTTTAAGTCCGGTGGGTCGTAGCGATGAAAATAGGTCGTCCGTCGCTGATAATGGAATTTCCGTTCTCGCATCGTGCTTGCATTATGCTTGGAGCTTTGGAAAAGGAGATGAATGGTTTAGGAAATCGTTCTTGTTGCTCGAGGTTGACGGATAATAGAGAATTGAGGCGCGTAGCTCTGGGCTGCCTAAACTCAGGCGCATTCCCCCGGCGTCATGGTTCTCAGGCGCCTGGGTTGGGGTGGCTAAGCTAGCGATAATGGAAATTTTTGTAATTTCCTAATTACGATGTTTTTGTAGCTATATATACGAGTAATGGGTGCTCTCTTTTAGACATAATTAATACCCAAGTGTCTTCATAGCTTCTCTTTTAGTCATGTCAAATTTTGGTTATCTTTTGACTGATTGGATGAATTCTTTCAAGAATGGTGAACTTGAAGAGTTGAATAACGGTTTGTCCGTTGTTAGGTCTTTGAAGCAAATTAAGGTGCAAGAGAATTTCTTAAGACCGTGTTCGCACTTTTGGAACGCTAAATATCATGTGTACGCATTTCCGCGGGGTGACGTGTGCCCTTTTCCTGAGGAGATAGACGCAATTGGTGGGTGGCATTCATTTCACCCTTATATCTCGGTTCAAGGTGATGTTCCTGTGGAGCAGTTTCGTCGGTTTTTTTGGACATTTCCTTGTCGGAAGAGGGCGAGTTTTTCTTTGGTGAAGGTGGCATCAACTTGGAACACCTTGTCATGGAATTCTCGCAAAAGGATGCTCATGGTGTTTCACCTCTAGCTCGCAAGCGTGCTCTTAGCATTACGATAGTGTCCTACTATTTATTTAAGGATGCATCAGTGCATGCTGTTTGGGGTAACCCTCGTGTTATTGACGTTGTAATGGATATGGAGTATGGACGATCACCCTCTTGGCTAATTTTGGGTGACATTATAATAAGTCTTGACACGCGTGCGCGTATTCATCGCGCTTCATTTCGCGGTTCTAGTGCTATGTTGCACGCATGTTATGGTGTAACTTTTGATTTTATTCGAAGCTTTCCTAGTTCGAGGTTATGACATTGTATTGTTTCGGTTCATGCAGTTTTGGCTATAGGAGAGACTACGGCTAACCGAGCCACCTCGGCTGATCGAAGGTTACAACTGCCATCCGGAGCGTAGTGCTTCCTCTGGATTTTAACGGCACCGAAGATGAACGGGTTTCTCGTCTACAGGTTGAGGGAAGGATCTATTAGATGGATTTTCCCGTGGTGGCACGTCAAGAGATTTATCGACTTCCCGCTCTTATTGTCGGCTCGTACTATGCGGATTTTGTCCTTGAGCGCATTTTGTCCCGAGGTCGACATTATTGTTATTGATTCCCATCCTTGGGGAAAGAATGCCTTTAGGAAGCGTTTGGAAACATGGAATTATTTTCATTTTCATGAATCTAATTCTAGATATTGAATTATTGACATTCAATTCCATTTCCAATTCCAAAATGTTGTTTGGGTATCCATGAAATTGGAATTGGAATTGGGCGGGGTGGAGCCGGGTCGAGGTCACAAAAAATTATTTCTGAATTTTTTTTCCATGATGAAAATGTATATTTTCAATTAGGGACAAAAATTAATAAAAAAAATATTCTGACTAGATTTACGCAAAAAAAAAAAATGAATAATGATGGAATTGAAATGACTACCATGGGGTAGTCTTTTGAGAAAGTCAAATTTAAACAAGGTTAGAATTGGTATGGAATTCATCCCAAATTCTCGGTTTTCCCAAACACTTGAATCATCTCAAATCCGGAATTCAATTCCAATTCCCAGTTCTCAAACAAGCCATTAGGGAATTTGAAATGACCCGGCGATGTAGGGTTTGCTCAGTGGACATACCATTTTCGGGGCATACATTTGGTGGACATCTCCCTCTTATGCTCAGTGGAGGGTTTTCGAAGATCCAACAGAGCGGGAGAGGTTAATTAAAGGACCGTGGAGATTACGGAACTATAGAATAAGGAAGTTATGCGAGCTAGCATCGCTAATCGTCCGGTCGAAGACAGTGTCACCGATCCTAGTACCATCGATTCGTGAAAACGCGTAAAGACGGAAAAGACCCATATTGAAGACACAGATGTAGAAAATGCGTGGAATTGACTGGGCCCACAAATGGCTAAGAAAGTGACCGCTTGTATTTGAGAAGCTCGTGATGAGAGGCCTAAGAAAGTGCACCCGAAGGGTAAGGAGAAAGAAAATATGGACTAGTAGGGCCCAACCATTAGTATTATGTCATAATAGGTAGTATTATGTGTCATATTAGTACTAGTTTTTTGTGAAGTTTGTTGATATGTTGTCTTCGTTTTTGGAGCATCCAGATGACGGATATTGACATGAGGGCCTCGACAAAGGCTCGATTTTGTTTGAGTTTAATGAGAAGCACACGTTTTTTTTTATTGTGGTGGCTCGCAACTCGATTCTTCATTTTGCCTGGAGCACCCTTTCGGGTTTTCACTTCGTCCTCGGCTCGTCAATTTTTTTCTACGGCTCGCAACTCGATTCTTCATTTTGCCTGGAGCGCCCTTTCTGGTTTTCACTTCGTCCTCGGCTCGTCTTTTTTTTCATTATTATTATTATTATTATTATTATTATTATTATTATTATTATTATTATTACTGTGCTCCGTCATTGTGATCACCTTGACAATCGGAGCGTATGATGGGTTCCAATTTTTGCACGAATCGATCGTAGTCGATTTGGTTATTTTGGTTGTACCCTCGAGAGGGTGGCCTATGTATCCGTGGTTAAACGGAATCAAACTGTGTTCGTAGTTCGTCAAGTGCGAGTGATTTTGTGCTTTAGACTCGTCATGCCAGTTATCGATGCGGGATATTTGGAGTGTGTGTGCGTAGGTTTTCACCCCAGTTTAAGGATCAGGATGAGATGTTAGGATGTTAAGGGTAATAACGTTTAAGTTGGTCCATGTTGGTAGGGGTTGAGAATTCTTGTCTGTCTTAGTCGGTGGTTATCACGGTGTCTCCCGTGAGTATTTTCTTGACAAGGTAAAGGCTTGCCCTGTTAGGTTTGAACTTTTCCCTAGGATCGCCGGGAAATGGAGCTCTAATGGACTTAACCACTAAATCTTCCTCGTGTATGTTTCGAGACTTGACTCATTTGTTAAAGGCTCGTTTTATTCTTTGTTGGTAGGCTTGCACAATGAATATTGTGTGTATTCTGCGCTCATCTAAGAGGATTAACTCGTCGTAACGTTTTTAGTTCTGTTCCTCTTTGGGAATGCCGCTTTCGGCAAGTATCCTTAGAGAAGGGATTTTTAATTCTAGTGGTTGTAACACCCGCAAATTTCCTAGCTTTGTTATCTATTCCGTTACGATTATATCGTAACTCTGTAATATTTCGTCAATTACATTTTTCCCATTTCGAGGTCTCTTTCATTATCGAGCCTAAAATTATTTATTTTCGTAAAAGGATTTTAATTATTCTATTTTTATTCGAAAAACCCATTTAATTCTTTTTATCGCAAGTATGTTTAATTATTTTTGAGAAATCATATTTTCTATGAACAATAGTTTTAAAATCGAGTTTGAACTATTTATTTTTCTAAAAATGTTCGATTATATTTATAATGGTTTTTAGCTCCAAATTTTTATTTTCAAAAAATGGCTATTTAATTATTTTACTACACGATTTCATAAATAATTATTTTCTAAAGCGTTTTTAATCTGATTTCTTCATAAATGCTTATATTATTTTACGAACCTTCCAACATACTATTTTTATCCTATCTATTTAAATCTTACCTCGTATTTTTTTAATCGGAAACTTATCACATCTTGTTGCTTGTTGTTTCCATCTCAACCATCTCGTCTCCTAGCTGAATTAAGAGTCCTTGTGACCCGATTATTCCTATCTTTTAGCCTTTTAATTTCTTATATATATTCTCTTTCATTCTAGTCTATATTATTCACAACACAAGTCTCCTCTTCTTCTCTATGTTTCACATTAAACTTCATCCTTTTCGTTCATCATCAACCTGATCATAATTCGTCTCTAATTCTTTCCGATCTCGAGGGCTATCGTGCTAGATCCGACGAAGATGATTATTTAATTGATTCGGATCTCGATTAAGGTAACATTGACACGTTACTCAGTATTATGTGATATTATTGTTGTAGTTGCATGTATAGATATTAGATTTCTATTAGACAATATATGTATGTCTCGTTTTTAATAACAAAGGCTTTAAAATCGTAAATTTTCACATATTTCGTTATTTTAAATTGTTTTTACGAGATTTGCGAAGTAATCGTTCTTTTAATTATTAAAAAGTATTATAAGGCCGAGACTAAAACATACCCCTAATACTTTTATTTTATAATTTTCGTGATTTTAAAGTATGAACTATCAAATTGAAAGTTTTATTATTTTTAATAAAGTTACAGCATATTTCAGAATCTGATAGTGTTTTTGTGCGAATTAATAAACTATTTTAAAAACTTATTTTCCGAAAACTTTGAAAAGAGACTACTATTTATTTTAAGTCTAATATATGCCTATTTAATGTCGTAGAATATTTCCAAGTAGTATGGTCACAATAAATTGTTTATGAACAAGTGTCAAATTAATCCGCGATTCTGTCAGTTGTGATAAGATCTAAATTGAAACATATGTTAAAATTTTTATTTAATATTGGTAATTTAAGTACAGAAATTATGAAAAGTCTAGTTAATGTTTCCAATTGAATTTTATTTAAAATTAATTTTTAAACGTGTTTTATTAAAGATATACAATCGGGTGTCGAATTCTGACAGTTTGTAAACATACGAATATAAACCCACGGTTTATTTGGAATTTGGATTTTCTTTAGAAATAGAAGTTGTAACTAAGTTTCTAAAGTTTTCAACCCCACTGATTTTACGTTGTTTTGATTTTTAATGATTTAATTACGAATGTTATAGTAAGACAATGCAATTCTGGAAAATCTGTCAATTTGTTATTTAAATACTTTTAATTACTTAAACTTCAACCTCTTTAGAAATAATTATGATTTTTACTTTACCTGACTTTTAATCATGAATTGAACATTTATATAATAAATATAATGTTTACGTCTCGAGGCCAAATATCAACTATTTTATATAACTCCTATTTTAATCGATTTCTATTTATTATAGTACCTACTTTTGGAAAGTTATTATTTTAAGAAAAGTTCTATATCTATAAAGTTTTCTCTTTTGAAAAACGAACTATATTTCTATTGAATTACTATAATGGCTTTGTTTTGGAGTTATGGAATAGAGGAAGTGTACGGGTAGAGTAATACAGTCTAGAACATACGTTTTGCCATCAGCTATAAAGCTAGTGTATCCGAGCGGGATGCATTGGTTGTTGAACTGGGCATGTTCTTGTCCAGGAGTGTATGTTCATTTTGACCTTAAGCTCGTACCTCGCATCTAAGACGCCGTCGGGTTGAACTGGGCACATTTGGTGTTACAGGAGGGGTGTGCATATTTTTTTTTGGTAAAGTGTAAGTATATATTTATGTATAAATAATTACAATCAATCACTCAAATGGCTACAACAATTTTTGCAGCCATCTAGCGTCTTTGTCGCCAATAGGACCTCGCATTATAAGTCGCCGTCCTATTATGATTGAGTTACCTAGATTAGAGATCGAAGTTTGATTTGTTTGAACTGAGTTCTCGAAGCTAGTTTAGTATTCTCCTAGTGAAAGTCTATTCTGTTGCACTGATTCATATCCATAACGTCGTTATTATTTGATAAGTGTCATTTGTAGTGCCTATTTCTTAGTGTTTTGGTCCCATTTTCCTTGTAGAATCGCTCCTTGGGAGCGGTTTAGGGGCTTCTTATGCTTCCTTTAGTTTGTTTCAGGTTCCCGAGACCGAATTGGAAGAGTTGGAGCGATTCCGACTCGATACATACACATTTTGGAGCCAACGGAGTAAAGGAACGATCACTCGATGCCTTGGAGTCGACCCCGAG
This sequence comes from Agrostemma githago, assembly GCA_958450325.1. Classification (NCBI taxonomy): domain Eukaryota; kingdom Viridiplantae; phylum Streptophyta; class Magnoliopsida; order Caryophyllales; family Caryophyllaceae; genus Agrostemma; species Agrostemma githago. The sequence goes on along the minus strand of OY288254.1, from coordinate 45,765,075 downwards.
ACCTTGGGACCCAATCCCGAGCCTCCAAGACCCGATCCCGAGTCCCGAGAATCGATGAGAAGCCCATGAGAACCAAGGAGGGACCAAAAAGATCATAATGGAGGCCTACAAGGCTCATCCCGTTCGGGATGAGGTGCACAAACAAGAGGGCTACTGACCAGGGGCCATCCCGATCGGGAAGGCGGCGTCCCGACCGGGACCACCCCGTCTCGGCCGGGACGGGCCACTGCTACCCCGCCTTCTATTCTTTTCTTCTCCCTTCCATTTGGAACCCTATATATACTCTTCCCTTGTTATGTAAAGCTTATGCATTTCATTAGACATAAAACCCTAGACTACTTTAGGTTAGATTAGATTAGGTTAGTGTAGATTAGTCGGTAATTAGTAGTTAATCCTAGTTTAATCTTGTATTATTGGATTTCTTGAAGAATCCACTCAAGATTGACAACCTTGGTGGAATTATTTGGGTTTTCTTATATACAAGTGTTCTCCTTTTCCATTTCCTTTGTAGTATGGTACAATCCTCTTCTCCTTTTACTCCTAATCCTTTATTATTCATCAAGTTTACATCTTTAGTTCTTGTTTATTGTTTTCACTATTTTGTTTGTGTATGTTTGGTTGTTTGAGTTTGTTTACCTTGTTTTTGTTAGTATTTCCTTTAGATATGTTAGAGTAGTGTTCTTGCTAGGGTTAGTAAGGTGATTAGGGTGTTAATTGAATGATTAAGGGTTTGTTAGAGATGTTGGTGGAAGATTTGGGTTTCCTCTTGTTTGATGCACATCACATGTTTGTTGAATTGCTTGAATGACTAAGTAGTTGAGAATGCTTGTTTTTCTTGCCTTTCTTTTGTGGGTGTTAGTTTGTTGTGGGTTCGGTCCCCTCACTAAGTTGCGAGAGCCCGGTGAGGACGACCCCTAGGCCGGTCTAAGTTGCGAGAGCCCGGATGCGACCTAGGCCACCATAGCGCGCTAGAACCCCGTTTGTCATGTGTGTCACCGAGATGGGTTCTAGGTGGAACCTCTAGGCGGGTCTAAGTTGCGAGAGCCCGGACCAACCTAGATCACCCTACTACCTCCTTCTCTCTAGTTCTCCCTTGACCATTCCGTTACCCCTTTGACCCCGACCTAATCCTAGCCCGTTTTCCTAGTTTGTCCTCCTTAGCCATAGTCTTAGTCTAGTCTTCTTCCCTCTCTACCATTCTTATCTTAATCCGTTGACTTAGTCTAGTATTTGGGCCGACCTAGTCTAGACGACTCTTACCGTCCCCGTGGATTCGACCCGACTTACCCTATCTACCGTAGGAATAGCCGGTTTATTATTGACGGTTGGGATTCCACGACAAATCCCTCCCATCAATTTGGCGCTGTTGCCGGGGACGGTGCTAGTTTGGACTTTGTTTTCCTATTTGCTTGGCTTTGTCTTTGTGTTTGTGTTTTTCTTTTTTCTTTTTGTTACCTTGCTTCTTGTGTGTGTGTGGTTTATTTCTCTCTTGTCTAGTGCCCAAAAAGCACTAGACTTCTCACGTTTGTTCTTAGTCTACAGTTTGTGCTTAGAGGTGGTGATTATCTTCTTCTTGCAACTCAGAGCCGCTTAAACGGACGGTTGCTAGAAAGAGTGGTTTCCAACCGGGTATGGACTACGATTTTCGAGCAAGCATGGGGTTTGATCTAAACTCCACATACTCGGAAGCCGATATGAGCTACCACTCTTCTTCCATGAACCAAAGCTATGACATGACGTCCCCCTACCATAATCAAGCTTCTTGGGGTAATCAAGACGGGTATGATCTTCAAGGTTATGAAAATGGCTACCAACAAGTGAATGACTATCACTCCTACGATCATGGTGGCTATTACTCGAGTTATGATTGTGAACCCACCATGTTCAATCAAGATTCACCATATGGAAGCCAATACCCTCAAGACTCACAATATTACCCTCCACCCCAACCACAATATGAACCCCATGACCCACAATACTACCAATCACCCCAACCTTGCTACCAACAATATGATACCCCACCACTTGGGTATCATCAAGATTTTCAAGGAACTTTACAAGACCCCAATGACCACCAATCATCAAACTTAGAGTTACATCAATCGATGCTTCAAATGCAAAGGAGCCTTCACGAAACGGCCATTCAATTGCGAAAACAACAAGAGGAATTAATGGCCCAAATTCGAAGGGGAAACGAGGCGAGGAATGCTCATTTAAATGCATTAGCGGTTCAAACCGTAATGTCTTTATCCCGAGCATCACATTTAGATGGAGGGTGCCCACTTGAGAGAGAGGGGCAACCTAATGAAGAAGCTGCCGATGTAGTTCCCTTTGAAAGAGAGATTTGCTTTGAAGAACCTCAATCGTCTACCCAAAAAGAGACGAATGAGGAGATGACTCTTGGTGAAGGCATCGTTGGTGAAGAATTGGAGGAGGATAGTGAGTGGGATGGTTTGGTGGAGTTTGTGAAGTTGTTGGGTGAAATTGTTAGCCTCGAGTTGCCCTTGTCCGATAATGAGGATAAGCATCAAGAGCCCCTTATTTGTACACCGAGAGATGGCTTGGAAGAGATTGAAACCGCCGGTAGAAGTTTCGATCCTCTCCTCCATGATGATGTGGGGCCGGGTGATGAAGATGGGGAACCACAACTTGAGGAAAGTGTGGGAGTGTGCATTGAGGAGATGAGGCCAAATCCGCTTTTTGTGCCTTGCTTCTTGGAGATGAAGCTTGCTAATGATTGGAGGCAATGCTTAGGGAAGATGAGATCGGTGAAGCTCGTAGGATGGATAGACCCCGGAGACTACTTTGAAGATGATGTCGGGTCTTTGGAATCCTACTTCTTGCCTCCTCCTTGGAGGCCGTGGAGGTTGGTTAAGCTCGAGCGCTTCTTGGGCCTTCACTATGATGTCGGTAGCGTGTTCGACTTGCTCCTCCATGCCCTTGAGGGCTATGGTTGAAGAATGGAGTCCACCATCCTTGGTTTGACGGAGTTCCTAAAGAACCGTCATGTTGTATATTCCCCTCTTCTCTTCTTTAGAGTACATGTGCTTGTATTTGTGATTTTTGTTTCTTGGACTCTTTTGTTTTTGTGGGATTCTTGTAATTGTTTTGGTATTTTGATGAGCGATGTGAGGGAGTGAATTTGATGTGTACTTTGAGTTTATTGTGATAGGTGAAGTGAAGGTAACTCCTAGAAAGGAGTGGTTGATGATGGAGTTTGGTTTGCGAGCGAGGAAGTCGGTTTTTGAAGCTTTTGATAAGCTTTTGGGCTTGGGGAAGCAAAGAAGACTCATCCCGACCGGGAAGAGGGCTTCCCGACCGGGAAGGATGAGGAATCCCGACCGGGAAGGAGCCATCCCGATCGGGATGAAGGTGCAAAAATTCGGACTCACTGGAGTGTATTCCCGACCGGGACGAGAGCTTCCCGATCGGGAAGGGTTTATCAACCCGATCGGGACCATCCATCCCGACCGGGATGGTCCCCTTTCTCCCTTTTGAGCCTTTTTCTTGGGCGCTTGACTCCACCCATCCATTATACCCCCTCCCAACCTCCCTACTCCTCCTTGTTCCTATCATATGACCCGTACACCTCACCTTTCACCGGATCCACATCAATTTCCACTCCCCTCACACCATTACTACCTCTACCATGCGTTTTATCGAGAATGAAGCGGAAAAGCAATGATGAAGACAAACAAGCGCCTTTATTGATCTATGAGACGATGGAGAGAGTGAGTTGCTAACCTATGGTACGACAACTATCCTTTCTTTTCCGTTTTTGTTGTTGCTTGTTTTCCTTTGTTTATTCCCTTCCCCTTGTACATTTATGTGTCTTGATGTCATGGTGGCCTTCGAGGCCTTGATAGTGGTTGCTCCCGACTCTCGATGACGTGACTACATCGAGAGTCATTTCAAAATCCAAATTTTACAAGTTTTTCACTTTCTTTTTTTTGAGGATTTAGTCGGATTTAGGCGGAATCCGGGCTAGGTGACTTGATTACACCTAGCCCTCCCCTCCCATTTCCTTTTACTTCCTTCTTTTTATTTTCTTCCCCCTTCCATATCTTTTTCTCGTCTCGGCCCATGGTGACTTGATTACACCCCGGCCGGACACGTTCTACCCTTTTCTTCACTTTATTTTTGATTTTTAGTTTTATTTTCGTAGTTTCTTTTTCTTTCTTTTGTCTCTCCGCACCCTACGACCGAGCATGAGGACATGGCTCGATTTAAGTGTGGGGGAGCGATATTCTAGTATAGTTTAGTTATTTTCGTAGTTTTTCGAAAAAAATCTTCAAAAAATCCTAAAAATTTGAAAATTTTTCACAAAAATCAAAAAGATTTTTCTTTTGTGTGTTTTCCTTTTTGCGTCGTTATGTCGTATTTTTGTTTTGTTGTGTGTGTTTGCCTCCCCTTTTCCTTTTAGGTTGCTTAAATCACCGATAGCTTTGGAGAGCTTTCAAGATTTCCGGTAACATCTCTTCACCCCTTTTACTCTTTGTTCCTTGTGGAGTTTGGAGGATTTGTGTGTTGTGATGTGCTCGGGTGGAGCTTTGTAAAGTTTGAGGTTGATTTGGAGACTTGTTTGGATGATAGGGGTGGTGTTTGTTTTGTCTATGTGTTTTGTTTTACCTTGTTTTGTTTTTTGTTGCCCTTGTTTCTTTTCCTTTTGTTTTCGTCATGTCTTCATTTTTTGTTGTGTTGTGTGTCTTGTGTGTAAATGGTTTTCGAAAACCCGGTTTAGAGGCTAGTGTGTGAGTGCTTACTTTTCCTTCCTAGTAGTATAAATCGAGTCTTGGACTTTACTCTAGTAGAATGACCCTAAATCAATATAATTCGTTGGTCCTTTACCTTGAGTTCACCTAGCTTACTAGGGATTTACAACGGGATTTGCACTTTTGACCATTATGACCACCCACGGTGTGAAAAGGCCTTGGTTACCGAGTCTCGTCCCCTAGGTGACCGTGTTTAGGATTGTTTTGATTAGTCCAAGTTCTCCACTTTTTGTGGGTTTGAAGGGAAGGACGCTCCCCGACTCTCCTATTTCCCTACCTCCTACACATTTCCACACAATAAATTGCAAATTGTTGATTTCTACCTTTCTTGTTATACAATGGAAATGCCAAAAAGCCAAATCTTGCCAAAAAGGGCAAAGAAAAGAAAAAGAAAAAAAAAATGAAAGAAGGAAAAGAATGAAGAAAAAGAAAAGGCACAAAAGCCAAAAAGAAAATAGAAAAGAAGAAAAAGAAATGGCATGGCTAAACAAAGCAAAAACGTCAAAAGGAAAGAAAATGCCAAAAGAAAACCCGTCTCACAAAAAGATATCCTCTCAAAATAAGCCTTTTTCCGACTTTTGCCGTGAAGAGCCTACCAAAGGACCGAGTCCCTAGGAAGGATGATAGCGGCATTAGTCGGTCTTCTTTCGTTTTGCATGTTTTCCACCTTTTTACTTGGACTAGTTAGGCGGTCTTGGACACGGGACGACCCTCTTGGCTCACGCTAAAGGGGGCGGGGTCTCACTTACCTACAGTGTCGACTAACACCGTGGTTCTTCACTTTTCCACTCCGCCGATCGTCCCGTAGTACGTTTTTAGAAAGTTAGGAGGACCTAGGTAAGTTACCAACGTTTTTGTTGCTTTATCATCATACTATTAGGGTTTAGTTCACCTTGGTTTGTATTGCTATCTTGGGAACGTTGTCACTTACCTCGAGTCCTAAACTGGTGCTTCTTTCACCGCTTTTAGAGGGAAGCGGTATTTCTTTTGTTTTGGGTGCAACCGATTATGTGTTTGTTTGTTTATGTGTTTTGTGTCCGGTTGCATCCACAGTTTTGTCGCAAGACCCAACTTGCCTTGCGGAGTGCACTTGTCCTCTAAGTGCACTTGCGTGAGTTGAAGGGGCGTAGGGTGCGCTAATACCCACTCGGATAGTTTAGTAGTAGTATGTGCTTACTCGAGGGCGAGTAAGGGTTAAGTGTGGGGGAGTTGATAAGTGTCATTTGTAGTGCCTATTTCTTAGTGTTTTGGTCCCATTTCCCTTGTAGAATCGCTCCTTGGGAGCGGTTTAGGGGCTTCTTATGCTTCCTTTAGTTCGTTTCAGGTTCCCGAGACCGAATTGGAAGAGTTGGATCGATTCCGACTCAATACATACACATTTTGGAGCCAACGGAGTAAAGGAACGATCACTCGATGCCTTGTAGTCGACCCCGAGACCTTGGGACTCAATCCCGAGCCTCTGAGACCCGATCCCGAGTCCCGAGAATCGGTGAGAAGCCCATGAGAACCAAGGAGGGACCAAAAAGATCATAATGGAGGCCTACAAGGCTCATCCCGTTCGGGATGAGGTGCACAAACAAGAGGGCTACTGACCAGGGGCCATCCCGATCGAGAAGGTGGCGTCCCGACCGGGACCGACCTCGTCCCGACCGGGACCACCCCGTCTCGGCCGGGACGGGCCACTGCTACCCCGCCTTCTATTCTTTTCTTCTCCCTTCCATTTGGAACCCTATATATACTCTTCCCTTGTTATGTAAAGCTTATGCATTTCATTAGACATAAAACCCTAGACTACTTTAGGTTAGATTAGATTAGGTTAGTGTAGATTAGTCGGTAATTAGTAGTTAATCCTAGTTTAATCTTGTATTATTGGATTTCTTGAAGAATCCACTCAAGATTGACAACCTTGGTGGAATTATTTGGGTTTTCTTATATACAAGTGTTCTCCTTTTCCATTTCCTTTGTAGTATGGTACAATCCTCTTCTCCTTTTACTCCTAATCCTTTATTATTCATCAAGTTTACATCTTTAGTTCTTGTTTATTGTTTTCACTATTTTGTTTGTGTATGTTTGGTTGTTTGAGTTTGTTTACCTTGTTTTTGTTAGTATTTCCTTTAGATATGTTAGAGTAGTGTTCTTGCTAGGGTTAGTAAGGTGATTAGGGTGTTAATTGAATGATTAAGGGTTTGTTAGAGATGTTGGTGGAAGATTTGGGTTTCCTCTTGTTTGATGCACATCACATGTTTGTTGAATTGCTTGAATGACTAAGTAGTTGAGAATGCTTGTTTTTCTTGCCTTTCTTTTGTGGGTGTTAGTTTGTTGTGGGTTCGGTCCCCTCACTAAGTTGCGAGAGCCCGGTGAGGACGACCCCTAGGCCGGTCTAAGTTGCGAGAGCCCGGATGCGACCTAGGCCACCATAGCGCGCTAGAACCTCGTTTGTCATGTGTGTCGCCGAGATGGGTTCTAGGTGGAACCTCTAGGCGGGTCTAAGTTGCGAGAGCCCGGACCAACCTAGATCACCCTACTACTTCCTTCGCTCTAGTTCTCCCTTGACCATTCCGTTACCCCTTTGACCCCGACCTAATCCTAGCCCGTTTTCCTAGTTTGTCCTCCTTAGCCATAGTCTTAGTCTAGTCTTCTTCCCTCTCTACCATTCTTAGCTTAGTCCGTTGACTTAGTCTAGTATTTGGGCTGACCTAGTCTAGACGCCTCTTACCGTCCCCGTGGATTCGACCCGACTTACCCTATCTACCGTAGGAATAGCCGGTTTATTATTGACGGTTGGGATTCCACGACAAATCCCTCCCATCATTATTATTGGTTGATATTGACTTACAGGTTGGCAATCATTTTAAATTATTTTACTATATCTTTTGAAACGTTTTCCATTTTGAACTATTTTGATATAATAGTAATTATGCTTTAATGTCATATAATATGGCTGGGAGAACGTCGTCGTTACTCCCCACTGAATTGTGGCTATTATGTTTATAACATGACAGGTATTTTGCTACTGGGTTTTGGGTGTGAGCTAGCGAGTAGCATGGATTCTACTCTACTTCATTTATATTAATTTTTGGATTGTTAAACCAATTTGGAGAATTTATATTTTTAGCCCTTTTTTTTTTAAAAGTGGCATTTGTATTGACTGACCGTTCTTTTTGTAAAATTTAGAACATCGGTGTGTTTTAATCCCCAATCTACAGTGTTTCTGTCACTGTATTGCGTTAGAATTTATAGGGGATTACATTGGTTGTACTGCTTCTGAACCGTAGCTTAAGTAGTATGGTGTGGCTCTGGTGGGAGTTCGATAGGACGTCCGATATCCCCATGATGCAAATGGTATTTTGTTAGGTCAATCCCGATAATTATCTATCATCTTCTTAAGAATGGTGATGATTGTTTTGTTGGCTGCCTCTACAGCTTCGTTTGTTTGAGGCCTGTAGAGTGATAACTTGTGTCGTTGGATATTGTAGTTGTCTAGGAGTACCTGGGTGTTGGCTCTAAAATGAGCCCCCTTGATTGCTAATGATCTAGTGTGGTATGCCATAGCGGCAGATGATCTTGTTTTGTAAGAACTTGACAACTTGTTTAGAGGTTAGTAACATGTAGGATGCTGCTTCGACCCATTTGGTAAAATAGTCGACAGCTACTAGTATGAAACAATGTCCGCCGTCTCCGAATGGGTGCACTTTTCGTATGACCTCGATTTCCCACGTGGAGAATGGCCAAGGTGATATTGTAGTATGGAGTGGGCATGGTGGTATATGTTTAATGTTGGCAAATATTTTCCAATTCTGACAATGGCGGACATGATGCCGACAATCTACTTCTAGAATTATCCAGTAGTAACCTAGCCACATTATTTTACGGGCTAGTGTGTGTGCACTCATGTGGGGTCCGCATTCCCTATTATGTACTTCTTCTATGACTTTTTTGGACTGGGTTTTGTCTATGCATCTAAGGAGCACTCCTTGCGGGGTTCGTTTGTAGAATTGGCCTTGGCTTATGACGTAATGGGTGGCGAGAATTTGCAGGCCTTGCTTGTTTTTGAGGTTTGTATTGGGAGGGTATGATCCATCATTTTTGAAATCTAGGATTGTTTTGTACCAGAGCTCTTCACGGGTGTCATTGGCTTCGATGTTGTGGAAGTAAGCCGATTTTTCGCTCCTCGCCACACAGATGGGCATGAAGAAGAGGTCATTAGACATGTTTATAAGCGAGGCTAGTTTGGACAATGCATCCGCAAATTAGTTTTCCTCACGCGGGATGTGTACAAAATCGATTTCTGTGAACTCTCGGGAGATTGCTTCGATTTCAGTTTGGTATGGAGCTAGGCTTTCACAGTAAACCTTCCAGATGCATGTGGCTTGGTTGACTACCAAGAATGAATCTCGGTGGACCCTAAGGCTCTTAATCCCTAGTGTTGCTGCGGCTCGTAATCTATTAGACAAGCCTCATACTCGGTTGTGTTATTGGTTACTGCGAAGTCTAGTTTTACGGATATGGGTGTATGATCATCTTGTAGGGATATTAAGAGGATTCCTACACCGTAACCCCTCATGCTAGAGACGCCATCGAAGTATAGGTCCCACAAATCATCATCGACGAATAGGGTATCCTCATCAAGGAAGGACCATGCGTCAGTTGAATGTGTTTCTTCTATCGGGTTTTCTGCTAAGAAGTCGGCTACGACCTTTTCCTTGATGACCTTAAGGGGTGTATAGGTTAGGTCGAATACTGTGAATGTTATGGTTTGTGCTAGCATGGTTCCTATTGCGGTGAGGTAGAGTGGGCTATTGGTTGATGTCCTTATGCTTAGTGGTTTTCTTAATTGCTTATCGATAAATGGCATAGTAACAAGTCGTGAGCGAGGAGTATATATTTTAAATTAAGCATTTGTCGAGGCGCATGGTAAAAAGGAAAAACTTGTTTCTTTATTGATGGAATTGAGAGATAGCATGTTTAGATAGGACTCTAAGAGGTAGGGAGAGGCCCCTAGACATCCGACTCAATGCATACAAAAAAAGGAAAATAATAATTAGTATAGTATTAAGTCTTGCCTCTATGACGAACTAGGGTTCGACTCGGACCAGATTCACGTGCCTTAGGCCTCTAAACTACCACCTGGAAAAAGCAATTTGATAGCACCACCCAAATTTCTTTTTGAATACTCGTTGGTGGTGAGTACCACGGATGTAACGACCTTTTTGTCGACGTCTTCGAGGGTTAGGCGCATGGTGCGCGGCTTCATGGGGGGAAATGTCCCGGCATCCACCAAGTCTTGGATGTCGTGATTTAGGCAGTAGCAATATTCGGTGTCATGTCTCTTGCTCTGATGGTATAGGCAATAAGCCTTGGGGTCCTAGCTTGCATCTCAACCTCAATAGGCGGATCCGGGGTAGGAATTAGTGGCGATATTTGTCAATCATCGTTGGCAATTCTGAGCGCCTCGGTATACGTCATTCCTAAATCTGTGAAGCTTCGGAATGGACGCCCTTCATGGGTCGGGACGAATCGAGTTTATTTGAGCCATTTCTTTTCCTCGGGGATGTTGGGAGTAGGAGGTACCATAGGAGGGTGGCGGGGTTTCACATTTTCTCCTGAGGGCAACATCTCGTCAAGACATTGTCGGCCCTGATGGAGGCTCCCTCCAGCCTACCAAGTTGGAGCAGGATATTGTCATGTGTAGCCAATATCTATGTGATAGTGGTATGGAGCTTTCGGACGAGGCCTAATATGGAATTGATTTGATTGCTGTCACCATTGCTGCTGCTTGAAGACATTTTGAATGATGGATTTGGGGGACAAGATTAAGGATGAGAAAGGACCCACCGGACGACGTACAAAAGACTCAAGGGCGACTCGAGGAATGCTCGTAGGTGAGCGACACGGAAATGAGACCCTTTATTTGCGTGTGTTTGCGGTCATCGTGTTTTGGGACTTATGTGTTTTTAGACACTTGGTGTATTCGGCCAAACGCCTAACGGACTCGGATCTCTAAAGCGAGATGATTTGACACAAACCTCGGGGTGAGATTTAGAGAGGCCTCTCAGGATGAGATGACCCAAAATGTAAAACCTCGGACGGAGGCACTTTTAGCAATTAGCAAAGTCAGTTAAGGACACGGTTGTACGACGTAAGAAGTTGATCTCGATCCCGGCTGGGAATCAAAGGATTTTGTTGTTTTTGTAAATGGATAGAGGATATGAAAAGTTAGTTTTTCGAAGGTGGAAGTTTTAAAATCGACATTACGATGGTTAGGTGACATCGTTTTGATATGTCGAAACGTGTTGCCATGTGGGTGTCAAGAATTCATGAGCTGAAAACTTGACGATAGTAACGGCGTGAAATTGTAATTTCCTAAAATGATAGTGTAGAAAACCGATTTGTGAAAAGATGCGAGATTCATGGGGTTACATTGTTATCGAGACTTATATTAGTTAGAAGTTCGATGTTCACGATGTAGAAGGTGTTTTTAAGAAAACATGATGGCCATGGTGGCGCTTAAAATGGAAGTTCAACCGTGTTGTGTATCTAGATTCTTGTTATTGGAATTTAGGCAATGGTAGCGGTGTTTGAAAGGGTTTTGAAAAGGGAGAATGTAACCGTGTTAGATTCCTCGATTCCATTGTTGGAATTTTGGTGATGGTAACGGTATGTATATAAGAAAATGTTTTGTGGATGGAAAATGTAACCGTGTTAGATACATTGATTCCATTGGTTGGAATTTTGGCGATAGTAATGGTATAGTGTAGAAAATATTTTGAGGGCGGAAAAGTGTAACCGTGTTAGATACCTTGATTCCATTAGTTGATTTTTTTGCGATAGTAACAGTATTATAACGTTTTGAAATGGGGAGTTTTGATTTTGCCAACATAACGGCACTAAAATTGATTAAAATGGTGGGTGTGAATTTTGACAGTAACGGCGCTAAAAATGATGTTTGAAAATTGTCGATTTTGGGAACGATATGGCCGGAATGACGGCTCTAAAATGGTTTTTGAAAATTATTGATTTTTGGGAACGACATGTCGAGTTTGGTGTAGTTGAATAAGTTGTCGTGGTTTAATCCGGGGTTTAATGTTTTATTCGGGTTGTCACAACACGCTACACGTAACTAATCAAGCATACACACATAAAGGATGCAGACGTGGGAAGGATATGACAGGCTACCACCCATGAAAAGTCCTCGCTTCGGCGGGACGTGTCACCATGAGTGAGGATGTGCGTTGTCCTTGTTCCACTCGGAGCTTGTCACTTGGCATATTCACAGAGTGCGTGACTACCTTGGACGGTCGGAACGTCAGTCGAGGGTCTCCTCACGGGTCCTCTCCGAGAACCTTACCGTAAGAAGGTCGATTGGTCCTAAATCGGTTAGGATGTGCTTTTTAGCGCCGAAAATCTTTAGTAGAACGAGGCAATGCGCTTCCTCGACCTCGTTTGAGTTTCACCACCGCTGGAAATTTGTTTCCATCTCCTCAGCGGAGTCGCCAAATTGTGTGCGCTGCCACCCACTCGCCGCGCGCACCCGCGCGAACCATCGCAGCGGCCATCCTCACAGCCCGCTCTTTAGTCTGGGCCGGCCCGATCCCGCGTTCGGGGCGAAGTGTCATATCTCGGTTTTGTAGACGAATTGAATTGTACTAGATTGATGTATGGGCGCATCTATGATTCCTTTGAATCGATCGAGATGTGGTTGTAATTGTTTAAAGGTCGGAACATTTGGTCTGGCGGCCGTTTTAGTGAACCAAATTTGTTGCCGACTTGTGGAGTAGCCACCGAGTAATTTTGGGATACTCGGAAACCGTTCAAGTCAAATTTAATCCTTAGCCGGCCCAAAGCCGAGTGACATGGGTACTGATGGTAGGGATTTGTCGTGGATCCCCACCGCCAATAATATAACCGGCTATTCCTAACGGTAGCTAGGGCAAGTCGGGTCGAATCCACGGGGACGGTAAGAGGCGTCTAGACTAAGGTCACCTAAATACGAGACTAGGTCAACGAACTAAGCTAAACTAGAATGATAAGAAGGGGAGAAGGCTAAAACTATGACTAAGGTGACGGAGGAAACAAACAAGGAAAACGGGCTAGGATTAGGTCGGGTTCAAAGGGGCAATGGAATGGTCGAGGAAGAATTAGAGTGAAGGGAGTAGTAGGGTAATCTAGGTGAGGTCCGGGCTCTCGCTACGTAGACCAACCTAGAGGTTCCTCCTAAAACCCATCATGGCGACACACATGACAAACGGGGTTACTAGCGCGCTATCGTGGCCTAGGTCGCATCCGGGCTCTCGCTACGTAGACCGACTTAGGGGTCGTCCTCACCGGGCTCTCGCTACGTAGTGAGGGAACCAAACCCACAAGCAAACTATCACCCACAAGAGAAAAGGCAAGAAAAACAAGCATATGCATCTACTAGTCATTCAAGCATTTCAACAAACATGTACCGTGCATCAAACCAAGAGGAAACCCAAATCTTCCACCAACATCTCCAACAAATCCTTAATCACCCAATAAACACCCTAATCACCCTACTAACCCTAGCAAAATTCTACTCAATCACATCTAAAAGAAAAACCAACAATAACAAGATGAATCAACAAAAACATTAAAACATACATAAACAATCTAGTGAAAACAATGAACTATGAACATAACAATGAACAAAGATTTAAAATTGGATAAACAAACAAGATAAAGAATAAAAAGGAAGAGAAGATTGTACCAAACTAGTGAAGAAGAAAGATTGAAACTTGCATTAATAAGAAGAACCCAAAACAAACACCCAAGGTTGTCAATCTTGAATGGATCTTGAAGAATTCACTTAATACAAGACTAAACTAAGATTAAAGACTAATTACCGACTAATCTACTCTAATCTAAGCTAATCTAACCTAAAGTAGTCTAGGTTTTATGGGTAATGTCTAACATAAGCTTAACAAAACAAGGGAAGAGTATATATAGGGTTCCAAGTGGAAAGGAGATGAAAGGAAGTAGGCGCGGGTAGCAGCAGGCCCGTCCCCGCCGAGACGAGGTGGTCCCGGTCGGGATGGGGTCGGTCCCGGTCGGGAAGACCTGCTCCCGGTCGGGAAGGGCTGCAGACAGAAGCTCCCTTGTTCGCTCCTTCATCCCGGACGGGATGAGGCCATACCCGTCGGGGATGAGTCTTGTAGGCCTCCAATATGAACTTTTTGGTCCCTCCTTGGTTCTCATGGGCTTCCCATCGATTCTCGAGACTCGGGATCGGGTCTCGGAGGCTCGGGATTGGGTCCCAAGGTCTCGGGGTCGACTCCAAGGAATCGAGTGATCGTTCCTTACCTTCGTCGGCTCCAAAAAGTGTATGTATTGAGTCGAAATCGCTCCAACTCTTCATGAATGATCTCGGGAACCTGAAACGAGCTAGAGGAAGCATAAGTAGCCCATAAACCGCTCCCAAGGAGCGATTCCACAAGGAAAATGGGACCAAAACACTACGAAATAGGCACTACAAACTACACTTATCAGGTACCTAAAGAAAGAAACTTGTAACCATAAGCATTCCATGTCTAGAATGACTCTCATTGCCAATGGTTCCGGAAACCATAGATTATAAGGGGTGAGGGTACGTATTGGGAAGCCAACATCGGATAGACGTCAACACCCAATCCTGCCCGCACATAACTGCTTCTACTAATCAATCAGTGGGGATAGCTTCGTTTTAATGTGGTGTAAATGCGGTAACAACCATTGTTTTAAGCCTAGAATATTAGCTAGTCGGTTTATTTAAGGACAAGTTGTCATCGAAGTAAGTACTTTACATTCATTGCACGCGATTTCACGTGACTAGCAAGTCATGTTGTGATGCACGTAGGAGAGAGATAGTATACGTTTTAGCAAATCAATTTTAACGTGAAAATACAGATATTAGTCCTTCTCGTGATATACCTTACCTGGTATTCTAGTTAAAGTGCGTCGGTTCCGCATTAATAGGGATGCGTCGAGCCACGCGTGAGGTGTGAGCATCGAGATTAATATGGGACTAGACCACTGCTCGTTTTGATTAATGCTGGTTGTTTACAATTTTGATTCCATTTTAGGTGATTTAGCATGAGTCGTAAAAGCGGTAAATCATATGAAAGCGATAAAGTGTGAAACATAAGTAAATCATGTTGTATGAGGACTTGCACCCTCAGAATGTAAGATGCTTGATTTCCTTTCATCTGCTTGAGATCGAGTGTGAAATAAGTGTGATTAGAATCTAGTCCGGATGCGTGCAAGTATCTAAATGCACTATCTAGATTTCACTTATCTTGAAGATATGTGAGAAATCCTATAATCTTCATAAAGGTAGTAAGCAAATAAGAGAATCTTCAAGATATGGTTGATATATTATGGGAATCTCGCAATAAAATCAATGGGGATATCGTGATCTCCATAAAGAATAAGATCAAGTAGATTATTGCCTCAAATATATTGATGTCGTGATCTCAAGGAGATGGAAGGAAATAAAGCATCTTGTATTTTTGGCAAGGATATAATTAGGTGATACGAGTAGATTTTTTTGTAGTATTTATTTCCGTGTTATATTAGATATTGTAGATTAGAAAATCACTCGAGATATCGAGTTGATCTTCACATGTAGGCTATATAAGTCGTGTCACTTCAATGAATAAAAGTGTGGAAGATGAATGATGAATTGACAAAAAAAACCGAGTTGCATTTTGATCTTTGTGATCATGGTGTTACAAACTTCGAGAAGGTACTTCGAAGCGTTTAGAGGGTTGGTGCTCCAAACTCTAGGCTATTAGTTCCGGGTTCAAGGTCGAATTACGGGCTAAATATCCCTGTATATTTATCGTTTATTTTATTCATCAATAAACGCACAACACGAAGGGCTTTACTTCATAAAGAAACGTGTCACAAACATCAAAAATTCAAGGTTACATTAACCTTAACCAAGGATACATTAACCTCGATCCTATCCTTCACCAAAAGACACGTTACTTGTTCGTTCGTGCTTCCGCGTTCGCATCAGAATGGTATCAGAGCTACAGCTCTTGACTTTTCTCAATATCAAGACGGTCCTAAAGGTGTGTCGGAGCCAATTTATTGGTTGATTTTCCAGTTGCGGTTGGAAGTCAAAGGTTAAACATGAGCGAGGTAGTTGAAAGGTTAATCGATTTTGACTAACTTTTTTGTTCGTTGTTGAATTTGTGATTTCTTAATTGTGTATTTTTTTTATACCAAAAAAAAATTGAAAAGAAAAAAAAACGAAAAAAGAAGAGGGAAAGAAAAAATGTGTACTGTTCCTGTGGTACTATTCACGCGGTACTCTTCACAAAAAAAATCAAAAAAAAGGAATAACGTGATTCCGACGATATTATTATGCCTCGATTACCTTTTGGAATTGAGGACAATTCTTTTTGAAGAAAGAGGGGATGAACCAAGTGTGAAATAAGTGTGATTAGAATCTAGTCCAGGTGCGTGCAAGTATCTAAATGCACTATCTAGATTTCACTTATCTTGAAGATATGTGGGAAATCCTATAATCTTCATAAAGGTAGTAAGCAAATAAAAGAATCCTCAAGATATGGTTGCTATATTATGGGAATCTCGCGATAAAATCAATGGGGATATCGTGATCTCTACAAAGAATAAGATCAAGTAGATTATTGCCTCAAATATATTGATGTCGTGATTTCAAGGAGATGGAAGGAAATCAAGCATCTTGTATTTTTGGCAAGGATATACTTAGGTGATACTAGTAGATTATTTTGTAGTATTTATTTTCATGTTATATTAGATATTGTAGATTAGAAAATCACTCGAGATATCGAGTTGATCTTCACATGTAGGCTATATAAGTCGTGTCACTTCAATGAATAAAATTGTGGAAGACGAATGATGAATTGACAAAAAAAACCGAGTTGCATTTTGATCTTTGTGATCATGGTGTTACAAACTTCGAGAAGGTACTTCGAAGCGTTTAGAGGGTTGGTGCTCCAAACTCTAGGCTATTGGTTCCGGGTTCAAGGTCGAATTACGGGCTAAATATCCCTGTATATTTATCGTTTATTTTATTCATCAATAAACGCACAACACGATGGGCTTTACTTCATAAAGAAACGTGTCACAAACATCAAAAATTTAAGGTTACATTAACCTTAACCAAGGATACATTAACCTCAATCCTATCCTTCATTAAAAGACACGTTACTTGTTCGTTCGTGCTTCCGCGTTCGCATCAGAATGGTATCAGAGCTACAACTCTTGACTTTTCTCAATATCAAGACGGTCCTAAAGGTGTGTCGGAGCCAAGTTATTGGTTGATTTTCCAGTTGCGGTTGGAAGTCAACGGTTAAACATGAGCGAGGTAGTTGAAGGGTTAATCGATTTTGACTAACTTTTTTGTTCGTTGTTGAATTTGCGATTTCTTAATTGTGTATTTTTTTTATACCAAAAAAAAATCGAAAAGAAAAAAAAACGAAAAAAAGAGGGAAAGAAAAAATGTTTACAGTTCACGTGGTACTATTCACGCGGTATTGTTCACAAAAAAAATGAAAAAAAAAAGAATAACGTGATTCCGACCATATTGTTATCCCTCGATTACCTTTTGGAATTGAGGACCGACCATATTGTTATGTCTCGATTACCTTTTGGAATTGAGGACAATTCTTTTTAAAGAAAGAGGGGATGAACCGAGTGTGAAATAAGTGTGATTAGAATCTAGTCCAGGTGCGTGCAAGTATCTAAATGCACTATCTAGATTTCACTTATCTTGAAGATATGTGGGAAATTCTATAATCTTCATAAAGGTAGTAAGCAAATAAACGAATCCTTAAGATATGGTTGATATATTATGGGAATCTCGCGATAAAATCAATGGGGATATCGTGATCTCCATAAAGAATAAGATCAAGTAGATTATTGCCTCAAATATATTGATGTCGTGATCTCAAGGAGATGGAAGGAAATCAAGCATTTTGTATTTTTGGCAAGGATATACTTAGGTGATACTAGTAGATTATTTTGTAGTATTTATTTTCATGTTATATTAGATATTGTAGATTAGAAAATCACTCGAGATATCGAGTTGATCTTCACATGTAGGCTATATAAGTCGTGTCACTTCAATGAATAAAATTGTGGAAGATGAATGATGAATTGACAAAAAAAACCGAGTTGCATTTTGATCTTTGTGATCATGGTGTTACAAACTTCGAGAAGGTACTTCGAAGCGTTTAGAGGGTTGGTGCTCCAAACTCTAGGCTATTAGTTCCGGGTTCAAGGTCGAATTACGGGCTAAATATCCCTGTATATTTATCGTTTATTTTATTCATCAATAAACGCACAACACGAAGGGCTTTACTTCATAAAGAAACGTGTCACAAACATCAAAAATTCAAGGTTACATTAACCTTAACCAAGGATACATTAACCTCAATCCTATCCTTCACCAAAAGACACGTTACTTGTTCGTTCGTGCTTCCGCGTTCGCATCAGAATGGTATCAGAGCTACAACTCTTGACTTTTCTCAATATCAAGACGGTCCTAAAGGTGTGTCGGAGCCAAGTTATTGGTTGATTTTCCAGTTGCGGTTGGAAGTCAAAGGTTAAACATGAGCGAGGTAGTTGAAGGGTTAATCGATTTTGACTAACTTTTTTGTTCGTTGTTGAATTTGCGATTTCTTAATTGTGTATTTTTTTTATACCAAAAAAAAATCGAAAAGAAAAAAAAACGAAAAAAAAGAGGGAAAGAAAAAATGTTTACAGTTCACGTGGTACTATTCACGCGGTATTGTTCACAAAAAAAATGAAAAAAAAAGAATAACGTGATTCCGACCATATTGTTATCCCTCGATTACCTTTTGGAATTGAGGACCGACCATATTGTTATGTCTCGATTACCTTTTGGAATTGAGGACAATTCTTTTTAAAGAAAGAGGGGATGAACCGAGTGTGAAATAAGTGTGATTAGAATCTAGTCCAGGTGCGTGCAAGTATCTAAATGCACTATCTAGATTTCACTTATCTTGAAGATATGTGGGAAATCCTATAATCTTCATAAAGGTAGTAAGCAAATAAACGAATCCTTAAGATATGGTTGATATATTATGGGAATCTCGCGATAAAATCAATGGGGATATCGTGATCTCCATAAAGAATAAGATCAAGTAGATTATTGCCTCAAATATATTGATGTCGTGATCTCAAGGAGATGGAAGGAAATCAAGCATTTTGTATTTTTGGCAAGGATATACTTAGGTGATACTAGTAGATTATTTTGTAGTATTTATTTTCATGTTATATTAGATATTGTAGATTAAAAAATCACTCGAGATATCGAGTTGATCTACACATGTAGGCTATATAAGTCGTGTCACTTCAATGAATAAAAGTGAGGAAGATGAATGATGAATTGACAAAAAAAAACCGAGTTGCATTTTGATCTTTGTGATCATGGTGTTACAAACTTCGAGAAGGTACTTCGAAGCGTTTAGAGGATTGGTGCTCCAAACTCTAGGCTATTAGTTCCGGGTTCAAGGTCGAATTACGGGCTAAATATCCCTGTATATTTATCGTTTATTTTGTTCATCAATAAACGCACAACACAAAGGGCTTTACTTCATAAAGAAACGTGTCACAAACATCAAAAATTCAATGTTACATTAACCTTAACCAAGGTTACATTAACCTCGATCCTATCCTTCACCAAAAGACACATTACTTGTTCGTTCGTGCTTCCGCGTTCGCAGCAGAATGGTATCAGAGCTACAACTCTTGATTTTTCTCAAAATCAAGACGGTCCTAAAGTTGTGTCGGAGCCAAGTTATTGGTTGATTTTTCAGTTGCGGTTGGAAGTCAAAGGTTAAACATGAGCCAGGTAGTTCAAGGGTTAATCGGTTTTAACTAAATTTTTTGTTCGTTGTTGAATTTGTGATTTCTTAATTGTGTATTTTTTTTATACCAAAAAAAAAATCGAAAAGAAAAAAAAGCGAAAAAAAAGAGGGAAAGAAAAAATGTGTAATGTTCACGTGGTACTATTCACGCGGTACTGTTCACAAAAAAAATCAAAAAAAAAAAGAATAACGTGATTCCGACCATATTGTTATGCCCCGACTACCTTTTGGAATTGAGGACAATTCTTTTTGAAGAAAGAGGGGATGAACCGAGTGTGAAATAAGTGTGATTAGAATCTAGTCCAGGTGCGAGCAAGTATGTAAATGCACTATCTAGATTTCACTTATCTTGAAGATATGTGAGAAATCCTATAATCTTCATAAAGGTAGTAAACAAATAAAAGAATCCTCAAGATATGGTTGATATATTATGTGAATCTCGAAATAAAATCAATGGGGATATCGTGATCTCCATAAAGAATAAGATCAAGTAGATTATTGCCTCAAATATATTGATGTCGTGATCTCAAGGAGATGGAAGGAAATCAAGCATTTTGTATTTTTGGCAAGGATATACTTAGGTGATACTAGTAGATTATTTTGTAGTATTTATTTTCATGTTATATTAGATATTGTAGATTAGAAAATCACTCGAGATATCGAGTTGATCTACACATGTAGGCTATATAAGTCGTGTCACTTCAATGAATAAAAGTGAGGAAGATGAATGATGAATTGACAAAAAAAACCGAGTTGCATTTTGATCTTTGTGATCATGGTGTTACAAACTTCGAGAAGGTACTTCGAAGCGTTTAGAGGATTGGTGCTCCAAACTCTAGGCTATTAGTTCCGGGTTCAAGGTCGAATTACGGGCTAAATATCCCTGTATATTTATCGTTTATTTTGTTCATCAATAACGCACAACACGAAGGGCTTTACTTCATAAAGAAACGTGTCACAAACATCAAAAATTCAATGTTACATTAACCTTAACCAAGGTTACATTAACCTCGATCCTATCCTTCACCAAAAGACACATTACTTGTTCGTTCGTGCTTCCGCGTTCGCAGCAGAATGGTATCAGAGCTACAACTCTTGATTTTTCTCAAAATCAAGACGGTCCTAAAGTTGTGTCGGAGCCAAGTTATTGGTTGATTTTTCAGTTGCGGTTGGAAGTCAAAGGTTAAACATGAGCCAGGTAGTTCAAGGGTTAATCGGTTTTAACTAACTTTTTTGTTCGTTGTTGAATTTGTGATTTCTTAATTATGTATTTTTTTATACCAAAAAAAAAATCGAAAAGAAAAAAAAAACGAAAAAAAAAGAGGGAAAGAAAAAATGTGTAATGTTCACGTGGTACTATTCACGCGGTACTGTTCACAAAAAAAATCAAAAAAAAAAGAATAACGTGATTCCGACCATATTGTTATGCCCCGACTACCTTTTGGAATTGAGGACAATTCTTTTTGAAGAAAGAGGGGATGAACCGAGTGTGAAATAAGTGTGATTAGAATCTAGTCCAGGTGCGAGCAAGTATGTAAATGCACTATCTAGATTTCACTTATCTTGAAGATATGTGAGAAATCCTATAATCTTCATAAAGGTAGTAAACAAATAAAAGAATCCTCAAGATATGGTTGATATATTATGGGAATCTCGAAATAAAATCAATGGGGATATCGTGATCTCCATAAAGAATAAGATCAAGTAGATTATTGTCTCAAATATATTGATCGTGATCTCAAGGAGATGGAAGGAAATCAAGCATCTTGTATTTTTGGCAAAGATATACTTAGGTGATAGTAGTAAATTATTTTGTAGTATTTATTTCCATTTTATATTAGATATTGTAGATTAGAAAATTACTCGAGATATCGAGTTGATCTTCACATGTAGGCTATATAAGTCGTGTCACTTCAATGAATAAAAGAGAGGAAGATGAATGATGAATTGACAAAAAAAACCGAGTTGCATTTTGATCTTTGTGATCATGGTGTTACAAACTTCGAGAAGGTACTTCGAAGCGTTTAGAGGATTGGTGCTCCAAACTCTAGGCTATTAGTTCCGGGTTCAAGGTCGAATTACGGGCTAAATATCCCTGTATATTTATCGTTTATTTTGTTCATCAATAACGCACAACACGAAGGGCTTTACTTCATAAAGAAACGTGTCACAAACATCAAAAATTCAATGTTACATTAACCTTAACCAAGGTTACATTAACCTCGATCCTATCCTTCACCAAAAGACACATTACTTGTTCGTTCGTGCTTCCGCGTTCGCAGCAGAATGGTATCAGAGCTACAACTCTTGATTTTTCTCAAAATCAAGACGGTCCTAAAGTTGTGTCGGAGCCAAGTTATTGGTTGATTTTTCAGTTGCGGTTGGAAGTCAAAGGTTAAACATGAGCCAGGTAGTTCAAGGGTTAATCGGTTTTAACTAACTTTTTTGTTCGTTGTTGAATTTGTGATTTCTTAATTATGTATTTTTTTTATACCAAAAAAAAAATCGAAAAGAAAAAAAAAACGAAAAAAAAAGAGGGAAAGAAAAAATGTGTAATGTTCACGTGGTACTATTCACGCGGTACTGTTCACAAAAAAAATCAAAAAAAAAAGAATAACGTGATTCCGACCATATTGTTATGCCTCGATTACCTTTTGGAATTGAGGACAATTCTTTTTGAAGAAAGAGGGGATGAACCGAGTGTGAAATAAGTGTGATTAGAATCTAGTCCAGGTGCGAGCAAGTATGTAAATGCACTATCTAGATTTCACTTATCTTGAAGATATGTGAGAAATCCTATAATCTTCATAAAGGTAGTAAACAAATAAAAGAATCCTCAAGATATGGTTGATATATTATGGGAATCTCGAAATAAAATCAATGGGGATATCGTGATCTCCATAAAGAATAAGATCAAGTAGATTATTGTCTCAAATATATTGATCGTGATCTCAAGGAGATGGAAGGAAATCAAGCATCTTGTATTTTTGGCAAAGATATACTTAGGTGATAGTAGTAAATTATTTTGTAGTATTTATTTCCATTTTATATTAGATATTGTAGATTAGAAAATTACTCGAGATATCGAGTTGATCTTCACATGTAGGCTATATAAGTCGTGTCACTTCAATGAATAAAAGAGAGGAAGATGAATGATGAATTGACAAAAAAAAACCGAGTTGCATTTTGATATTTGTGATTATGGTGTTACAAACTTCGAGAAGGTACTTCAAAGCGTTTAGAGGGCTGGTGCTCCAAACTCTAGGCTATTAGTTCCGGGTTCAAGGTCGAATTACGGGCTAAATATCCCTGTATATTTATCGTTTATTTTATCCATCAATAAACATACAACACGAAGGGCTTTACTTCATAAAGAAACGTGTCACAATCATCAAAAATTCAAGGTTACGTTAACCTTAACCAAGGTTACATTAACCTCGATCCTATCCTTCACCAAAAGACACATTACTTGTTCGTTCGTGCTTCCGCGTTTGCATCAATGACCATAATCGCATGCTAAATCACCGAATAGAAAATCAAAACGTAAACAACTAACATTTATCAATATGAGCAGTGGTCTAGTCCCGTATTAATCTCCATGCTCAAACCTCACGCGTGGCTCGACGCATCCCTGTTAATCGGAACCTACACACTTCAGCCAGACCTGAGGCATGTATTTTTGCATTTTTTTTCTTGGTTTTGCCGCTAGAGATAATATTGAGCATCCCGAGGGAGCACCTGTAACTGGCACCAGCAGTGGAACGCCGGGACGAGCTCGCTGACTCCCCACGGAATTCGTAGGAGATGACGAAGCGTTCCTTCGTAGCGTCGTGATCCAGGGGCCATAAATGAGGCCGATTTTGATAGAGTTCGGAAGCGTAAGCTGCCTGAGACGATTGCTAGGAGGGCTCACGTCCCGAATCCCGCGCAAGGGGACAAGAAGATTGGTTATGATGATCCTCCATGGGCTCGGGACTGGGACGACCGTCAGTTGTTGTTTCGCCTTGATGTGCACATCTCTCACCGTATCATGCACGACATGGTGAGTATCTCGACTCGTGCTTATTGGTTTAGGCTTTAAATTTTGGTTTAAGTTGGTTTGGTTGATTTATGCTTGTATTGTCTCGGCTTGCACAGGTCCGATGAGGACCTTCTGGGTTTTACGACATGCTCAGAGATCTATTCTCGGAAGCTTAGTCCCGCGGAAAAAGAGATTATCGCGAGTATGGCTCTGGGCCCCCTAGTCGGGCATTAGGCCTGGTTGGTGGGTTGCAAGACCAAGTGCAACCTTATGGTGATTAGAGCGATGATAGATCGCTTTCATGACACTACCTCGACCTTCCACATGTCTTTCGGGGATGTCTCGATGACTTTGGAGGACTTCGAGGTTATTATGGGTTTATCCTGGGGTCCGGAGGTGATTAGATGGTCTGCCGAGGGCCCTAAGTTGGATAGCGATGAGGTCCATTTATGGATCGGGGATTGTTTGGAGCGTGAGGCTTATAGTACGCCTCATGCTCTGGTGAGTTCGTACATTACCGACCA
The DNA here is from genome assembly GCA_958450325.1 of Agrostemma githago. Lineage (NCBI taxonomy): Eukaryota > Viridiplantae > Streptophyta > Magnoliopsida > Caryophyllales > Caryophyllaceae > Agrostemma > Agrostemma githago. The sequence goes on along the minus strand of OY288254.1, from coordinate 45,740,879 downwards.
CTTCGAGAGGGTGGCGGTATTAGAGGGTCGACCACCCAACACGCTGGTGCAGGATGCCCAGCTGTGGTTGTGGTATTTCCTAGGATCGACCCACTTCTTGGATAAGGGTGAGATGTTGAGTACTAGGATTTTGCCTTTCCTAGCTGATTTAGATCAGCTAAGACGTTTTGATTGGGTGAACGGGCTTTCACGGAGATGACCCTGTGGACGTCCGTCCGTATCGCCCGGCTCCCCGCGCCTGCCCGCGTAGGACCGACCCGGTTTTACAACGTGTGGCGGCGGCCACCCACGCGGTCCCCTCTCTACCGTGGGCCAGTCCGATCTCGCGTACGGGGCGATGTGTCGGACCTCGATTTGGATGACGATCCGGACTTGTACTAGACGGGTGGGGGCACCCGTGTTTCCGTTTGGGAATCGATTGAGTCGTGGTTGTAAATGTTTAGAGGCCGTTTTGTTTGGTAAAACGACCTTTTTAGTGAACTGAAGTTGTTGCCGATTTGTGGAGTCGCCACCGAGTCAATTATGGGGACTCGGAAACCGTTCAAGTCAACTTTGATCCCTTGCCGGCTCAAAGTTGAGTGGCACGGGACCTAAAGATAAATACTTGTACCCTTAAGCACTCCACGCCTGGAATGACTCTCATTGCCAATGGTTTCGGATATCCGGAAACCGTCGATTCTGAGTAAGGGGTGAGAGTACGTATTGGGAAGCCAACATCCGATAGATGTCAACACCCAATCTCGCCCGCACTATAGCGGCCTCTACTAATCAATCGGTGGGCTGAAATCCTAGTTCTTTTGTTGTGGTGGAAGTACTGTAACATCCGTTGTTTTAACCCTAAACCTTTTGCTATGTTGGTTGTTTAAGGACAATTAAGTTTTGTCGTCAAAGTAGTTGTGTTTACATTCTTTGCATGCGATTTCATGTGTCAGGCAGGCCATGAAAAGATGCACGTAGGAGAGTAGAGAATACTAGTATTATACGTATTAGCAAATAAGTTTTAACGCGATAATACGGAGAGTAGTCATTCTCGTGGTATACCTTACCTAGTATTCCGCTTAAGACGCGTCGGTTCGGTATTAATAGAGATGCGTTGAACCTAATAAGGTGAGCATCTGGACTAATACGGAACCCGACCATCACTTTGTTCAGTTTTAATTGTTTTATGTTTTGAATTCCATGTTAGGTGATTTAGCATGCGATTATAAGGTCATAAAAGCAATAAACCATACGAAAAACTGTACATGAGAATGTAAGTAAATCACATAGTGAGGAGTATACACTAAACGGGACACGATGCATAGGTAGTTTGAGAGCGGATCTCGGAATTACTCGGGTCTATTTAGTGTGTTTTAGTGTTTGCGGTTGAAGTTGGGACGTTACGTATTTTAGTAGACGTTTGTGGGCCTAGTGCCCACATCTAGTGTTGTCGTAGTGCATAATAATAGAAAGTGCGAGTATGGAAAGTTTTGTTTAGATGGCAACCTAGTGACGATACGACTTCGACAGGTGGATCCTCCTAGCTTGACCAGTTATTCCGGCAGAGTTCCGTTACCATTTGACCTTCCCGCGGCTTCTCCGGCAGAGCTTCGTTACTATTTGCTAGTTCTGCGGCTAATCCGACAGAATCTGTGTACTAGTTTTGAGCTAGTCAATCACAGGCACCTCGGTATCGAGTGGAGTGCTCGAAGGTGAGGATTAGCGTCGATGTCGCTTTTATTATCGGAACTACGATCGAGTGGATCGTTTGCCTCGGGTGTCGAAGTGCGAGCCATTAGCGAGAGTTTAGAGGGAGAAGAGAAGATTGAATGATGTGTCAAATGAGGGCGTGAAGGGGGGTATTTATAGGTGTTTTCGGCCCTCGTCGCCCATATAGGTGCCCGAGCTGGAGCGTACTAAGACTCAGGCGCCTGGGTCGGGGCGTGGGGAGACCTAGGCACGTCGGGTGGTGCGGTTGAAGTTCTGAGGATAAGGTTTTGATACTTTCCAAAACCGAGAGGGAGGAGTGTGATATGATTCTTGGGGATTAAGTTTACCCCGGGTTTGACCTAGCACCGTGGGTTTAGTGGGCCTCGGGTGTTCATCCCAAAGTTCGCTTGGCGCAATGTTGACCCGGTTCGAGTTTCGGGACCGACTCGGGGTCCCGGTGTCAGAATTGACTCTAATTAGTGTCTACGCGATCATAACGACACGACTAAGGCTGCCATCATGTTAGTTTAATTTGCCCGAATAATTTATTTGATCCGTTCTATAGAAAAACCATCTAAAACACCGCGAACCCGCGTCGCGTCGTAGTCCTATCGTCATCGGGTGTTTGTTGGGCGTGTCTGCAGCCATCAGGTCCAAATCTGGGTGTCTACAGACCCGCTGCTTGCAAGTAATGTTGAGGCCACTAAAAGTGGAATCGGCCTCAAATCTGCCTATCGTGGGTCCAGGTCTCGTGTTGGTGGTTAGTTATTGTCTCTGTATTAGTTTCTCGTGTTTTGGTTAGTTTGGTTTGGTTTCGCTAATGATGTTTCCCTTTGGGTTTTGCAAGCTTGGATCTATTCCTACTTCCCTCGATTGGCACCCAAGGCAGTGCAAGCTCGCCCGGTTAGGTTTCCGGCGGGGATCGAGTGGAGACAGGCTCAGACCAAGAGTACGACGAGTCACTACCCGTCGGAAAATGTGCTGGTGAACCAGCTGCGCCTCGAAGATGTAAGTTTCCTTCTTACAGCCTGTTTTATTTAGTATCCTCCTAGGTTTAAGATTATTGAGGCGACGATCTTGTTTGTGTAGTTTGTGACCCATCCTTGGGCTGATTACAAGGGTGTCCCCGGGTACGTGGCGGCGGAGCTGAGGCCTAGGAGATACAGGAGGATGCTCCTTCCTGCGCTGTTTCTCCCGGTGTGTTATATGGGTGAACGGTTGGTGCGTCAGTGCTTGTATGACGATTTCAGGGTGCCGGTTGATCCTCCCCGGACCATGTTTAGACCACCGACCGCCGCAGAGGTTCTCGAGGGTAGGGATGGAGAAGGAGGTTATGCGCTACTGGTACATGGCGCCTCCTATCTGTCTCACGTCAGCCATCGGCTAGCTTGCCACCACCTCGTGATGAGCAATCAGTTTTTGTTTTAGGGCTTGTTTTATTTTATGGCTTAGTTGTTTATTTGCACCTTGACCGGTTTGCGTTTCCTTTAGCTGGCTGATCTGGCTAATGCTGTTCAGCCCCCATACTTCCCTTTGATGCTGCTTAGGGTTGATGCAGCCGGGGTAGCTTTCACTTAGCCTCTCTCCCCGTGTTCTGCCGAGGAGATGGATGCTGGGATAGAGTGGCGCGACCGGGTATACTGGGTAAGTTTCGGTTTTTTGTCTTGGATTTGGGTTCTCCAGTGTTAGGTTTAGTTTGTCTAATTTGTTCGGTTTCACCTCTCAGGTCTTATCGACTTCCCATCAGCGTTTGTGGCAGGCCGCCAACTGCTTCTGGGCCTATGCATCGAGGGTCTCTCGAGATTCTTCGGGATCTTGATCGGTGAATATGTTTACCTAGGGTTGGTTTTCTAGGTTGTTTGTATCTTTTCCTAAAGTGTGGGTGTACTTTCAGGATACTCAGGATATTGTGGGGCAGTTGGAGGCTTGGGTGATTGAGCTCAAGGCGGAGGATGCCAGCCTGCGACAGCTCTTGCGATCCCGGGACGACGAGATTGCCTAACTTAAGGAGCGGTTAGCTCGGACTCAGGGTGAGACCTCGGCACAGAGCGAGGCTAGGCTAGGGGTTCAGATGGAGAGACAGGTTGAGGCTGAGGCTGAGGATCACGCTACGGGCACCACCGAGGATGTTGGAGGAATTCCGAGACAACTACTCTAGATATGCTGTCGGGGATGGATGGTGATGAGTCTCCTACCTTTGTTTTCGAGGATCTACGTTTGGATGACAACATCGGTGAGCTTTTAATAGCTATAGACGCAGCTTCTAGGAGTCCTCCCTAGTTTGTGAACTTAGTTTGTGTATGGATTTGTATAACTTGTATATTTTTAACTTTTAGTATTCGGACTAATTCATTAATCGTGCGTTTTGTTTTGTGAAATGTTAACCTAGATTGACAAGTAATCACTTCGAGTTTGTTTTTGTTTGCAATTTCGTCATAGTTTTAGGATGTTTTAAGTTCGTTAAGGTCGCACAAGAGTACGAAAACTTTTTTTTTATCTTTGAAATGTGTTAGTTTGAGCCAGGAGTTGGATCAAGTAATACATCGATTAAAATGTTTGACTTGACATGTGTGAAACGTAAGAAGTTAACATGTTTCGACTGAGTGAACAAGTGTAGTTGTCTCGACGTAAAATGAGGCAAAAACAAAAAAGTTACACCAATTTTTTTTAAAAAAAGTTAGGCCACTTTTTGTATACTTACAACAATGCCGTACTGGGCTACAAACGCGACTTGACGGTAGCCGTTAAAGGCTACAACACGCCTAGGTGGGGTAGCTTATCCTCCTAAAAGAAAAAAAATGAAAAGACGTCTAAGTCTGGCGAATCCGACGGGTGAAATATGTTGACCGTGCGACCTTGTTCTTTTTTTTTTGGTGAAATGTAAGTAGTGCATTCATCAAAAAAAATATACAGTGTAGCGCCATGTACAAACCATCGAATATAATTACATCAAAAAGATCAAAGCAAATCTAACAACTGTATCCTATCTTACGAAGCCAATTAAAATCGTCAGTCGTAAGATCATTGTATGCCTTGAGCTTCACTCGACCTCTTACTTCAGATATATTTTGGCTTTTGGGAAGGCTTTTACCCTTGAGCTTGAGCTAATATATCTTGAGCTTCACCCCGTGCGACCTTGTTGCTCTTACGTGGGTATTTTGGCTTTTGGGAAGGCTTTTAGCAACTTCGAGAGGTCGTTCCCGATGCCCGGGGTTGTCAGGTGGTAGTTGTTGTGGTAAATCGGGGTTGATGTCATAATTCCTGGGTGCTGTGGAGATTGATGGCTTAGGGTTCAAACGCCCGGGTCTGGGCGGTTGGAAACTGGGTTGCCTGGGTTCGGGTGGTTTGATATTCGAGCGCCTGGGCTTGGGCGGCTCGATCCCTGTTCATGGAAATTTTCGTTGTTTCCTAATTGATGTGGGATTAGGGCTATATATGCGGGTTATGGGTGCTTGTTTTAGACATACTAAAATACCCATAGTGTGTCTATAGCTTCCGTATATTGTTTTGAGTCATGTTGGGTTTCGGCGATCTTTTAAACGAGTGGATGGATCGTTTTAAGAAATGTAACCTCGAGGTTTGTCCAAGTGATGGTTTATCCATGGTTATCGCATTAAGGCACGTTAAGTGCATGCTCTAGTTTTTGGGACGTGAAAAGTCATGTTTTTGCTTTTCCTGGGGGTAAGGTTTGTCCTCTTACCGAGGAGCTAGACGTTATAGGCGGATGATGTTCGGTTCGACCCTGTGTTCCCTTGGGAGATGATGCTTTTGTGGAACGGTTTCGTCACTTTTTGGACCGGCCTTTCTTCGCTAGAGGAGGCTATGGTTTTCTTCGGGAGATATGGTATTGACATAGAGTTGTTATTTAGGACGTTATCACAAATGGGTTTCCGTGATATTTCACCCCTACCTTGTAGACGGGCTTTTAATATTGCGGTGGCTTGTTACCATCTTTTTTTGAGGAAGCGCTAGTGCATGAGGGTTGGGGTAATCCTTGGGTTTTGGATGTTGTAATGAGGATGGAACATAGGCGATCATCCTCTTTACTCATTTTGGGTGAGCTTGTTCTAGGTCTTGATGCTCGTGCCCGGCTACATCGGGCTCCTTTTCGGGATTCTAGAATTATTTTGCAGGTATGTGGGGTTTAATTTTTTGTTTTTCTTTATTTTTTTTCGAAGCTCGCCTTAGTTCGAAAGTGTGACACTGTGCTGGGGTTTGTGCAGGTTTGGCTACAAGAGAGGCTCGGTTTAGTCTACTCTCCTCGGTCTGTTAAGGGTTATAGCTATAAAGGTTTCACGGGTCGTAAGATGATGCAAGCGTGGAATGAAAGTTACGCTGAAGAAGGATGGCATTCCTACTTGGCTACTGAGCGAGTGGATATCAGGTGGACAGTCCCGTGGTGGCATATTAGTGGACAGGTCCGGTTTCCCATCTCGTCTTCGACTCAGGCTATGCGGATATTATCCTTAAGGGATTCGATTTATATTTACCCGAGCGAGCTGTTGCGCCAAATGGGGGTGAGGTCAACCGTTTCGGAGGTTACCCGGGGTGTTCCTAAGTTTGACTCGTGGACGGAAAAGTCTCTTGGGGAATTTAGGATATCTTTGGGACATAAGTTTTCACGACCCATTGTTATAGAGAGTGCTTGACCGACTGACATTACTTTTTTCCGGCGGGGAGTTTATGAACACCCGTCAGGACAGAGCAAGTCAAAAGTTAGGAAGACCGCGGTGCTAGAGGATAATGAGGCGACTCAAGGCAACGTCACAAAGTGCCTGACGAAAGACAACGTTACCGATCCTAGTGCCGTCAGTTCGTCTATAAGGGCCAAGACCGACGTGACCCATATTGAAACTGTGAGTGGTGAGAGGAAATATGATTGGCTGGGCTCGCCTTTGGCTAGGGTAGTAGAAGCTTGTGTTAGGAGGGGTCGATGGTGAAAAACCTGAACAAGCACACCCAGATGACGAGGGGAGAAAGAAGTTGGACTGGTAGAGCCCAGCCGTTTTGTACTATGTTCTACTAATTGATTTATGTGGCGTATTAGTACTGGTTTTGTTTGTAGGGTTTTGACACGTCGTCGTTTTCCAGGTTAGTCGAATTTCGGATGCTTGATGTAAAGGGCCTCGACAAAGGCTCGATTTAACTGATTTTTATTTATGAGAAGCACATTTTTATTTTTTTCGTTTTTTTTCGTGGTGGCTCTGATAAGTGTCATTTGTAGTGCCTATTTCGTAGTGTTTTGGTCCCATTTCCTTGTGGAATCACTCCTTGGGAGCGATTCATGGGCTTCTTATGCTTCCTTTAGTCCGTTTCAGATTCCCGAGCCCGATTTGGAAGAGTTGGAGTGATTCCGACTCAATACATACACATTTTGGAGCCAACGAGATAAAGGAATGATGACTCGAGGCCTTGGAATCGACCCCGAGACCTCGGGTCCCAATCCCGAGCCTCCGAGACCCGATCCCGAGTCCCGAGAATCGACGGGAAGCCCATAAGCTACAAGGAGGGACCCTAGAGCTCTTATTGAAGGCATACAAGACCCTTCCCGGTCGGGATAGTAGCCTTCCCGATCGGGAAGGGAGGCACATTTAGAAGCGCCACTGTGGGTCCTTCCCGGTCGGGTTGAGCCCTTCCCGATCGGGATGGCAGAACCCTTCCCGATCGGGATGGTCCGTCCCGGTCGGGATGGGCTACAGCTCACCCGCATTTCTTCTTTTCTTCTCCTTCATTCTTGTACCCATATATATACTCCCTTCTTGTAATTTTAAGACATCTTATGTTAACCTACACTAGTTTAAGCCTCCTAAACCCTAGATTTACTCTCACTCATTAGCTTTAATCTTCCCTTAATCTTAGTTAATCCTTAGTTAATTATTGTAATTAGTTCTTGTATTAAGAGGATACTTGAAGAATTCTCCAAGATTGACAACCTTGGGTTTTATTTGGGTTCTTATTTATACAAGATTTCATCTTTTCATCTCCTTAGTGTTGGTATAACCTTTCTTACTCTTGATCTTGTTTATTTAATCTTGTTTGAATCTCTTCATATTGTTAGTATCATTGTTCTTGTTAATCATTATGGATGTTTGTTTAGTGATAATATTTTCTCTTGTTATGGTTGTTTTATTCTTGATAATGAGTGAGTAGTCTTCTTGTGGGGTTAGCAGGGGGATTAGGGGTAGATTATGGATGATTAAGGTTGATTAAGGGGAAAAGGTTGCATCTTTGTTGTTAGTCACATTGTAGGCACTCTATGTGTTTGTTGATATGCTTGTGTGAGTTGTAGTGGCCATGCTTCCCATACTTGTGTTCATCTTCTCATTTATTGCTTATTTTGCGGAAATGTTGAGAATAGTCATAGTCACGAGAGTGCCGACTAGGGTCTAAGCTGCGAGAGCCCGGACCCACCTTGACATCGGTCTAAGTTGCGAGAGCCCGGACCGACTCTAGCGATTAGGAGACACCTATACCCTTGATCACCCCAATTATCCTTCTACTCCTATGAACCCGACCTACCCCACTTCTCTTCTATATTTGAGTCCATCTTCTTAAGTTAGACTTTGTTTACTCTAGTTTATTTTTTAGATCGATCATTAGCTTAGCCTTACCTCTCCTCCATCATTAGTTTTCCTTTTATTGCATTCTTTGTGTTCGTTTAGTAATCTAGTCTCGTTGTAGGTAGACTTAGTCTAAACCTTGATATACCGTCCTCGTGGATACGATCCCGACTTACCCTAGCTACTCACTAGGTTAGTCGGTGTTATATTGATCGGGTAGGGACGTGACGAATCCCTACCATCAGGCTCCAACTCGATTCTTCATTTTGCCCGGAGTGCCCTTTCGGGTTTTCACTCCGTCCTCGGCTCACCTTTTTTTTATCTTATTTCTTTTTTTTACGGCTCGCATCTCGATTCTTCATTTTGCCCGGGGCGCCCTTTCGGGTTTTCAGTCCGTCCTCGGCTCGTAATTTTTTTTGACGACGGCTCGCAACTCGTTTCTTCATTTTGCCTGGGGCACCCTTTCGGGTTTTCACCCCGTGCTCGGGTCGTCGTTTGTGCTTCGTCATTAAAATCACTCGTTAAACGGAACGCGGGAAAAGGTTCCTATTTGCATGTGAATCGAGTAATGGATTTTGTCATTTTTGTTGGTTGTACCCTTTGAAGGGTTGCCTATGTTTCCATATTCAGACGGAATCAAACCATGTCCGTAGTTCATTTTAGATATGAGTGATTTTGCTTTAGACTCGTTACGCCAATTATCGATGCGAATTATTTCTAAGCGTTTTGTGTGGGTTTTAACCCTAGGTCGGAGATCGGGATGGGGTCGCTGGGATGTTTAAGGATAGTATCATTTGAGTTGGTCCATGTTGGTTAGGGTTGAGAATTCCTGACCGTCTAGGTCAGTAAGGATCACGGGGCCTCCCGTGAGTATCTTCTTGACGAGGTAGGGGCTTGTCCAATTCGGTTTGATTTTCCCTCTAGGGTCGATGGGAAGGGGTGCTCTAATGGATTTCACTACTAGGTCACTCTCATGTATGATTCGGGATTTGACTTGTTTGTTAAAGGCTCGTTGTATTCGTTGTTGGTAGGCTTGCACGTTGGACAGTGCATGTATTCTACGCTCATCTAGGAGGGCTAGCTCATCTTAACGTTTTTGGTTCCATTTTTCTTCGGGAATGCAGCTTTCGGCTAGTATTCTTAGAGAGGGTATTTCTAACTCTATGGGTTACACGGCTTCAGAGCCATAAGTTAGGTAGTAGGATGTGGCTCCGGTGGGTGTTCGGTAGGGGGTTCGGTATCCGCATAATGCGAAGGGTATTTTGTTTGGCCAATCCCGGTAGTTGTCTATCATCTTCTTAAGGATGGTGGTGATGGTTTTGTTTGTTGCATCTACAACCCCGTTTGTTTGAGGTCTTTAGGGTGAGGATTTGTGTCTTTGGATTTTGTATTTTTCTAAGAGTTTTTGGGTGTCGCCCTGAAATGAGCCCCATGATCACTGATGATTTCGTGAGGTATGCCGTAGCGGCAAATTATGTTATTTTGTAGGAATTCGACTACTTGTTTGGAGGTTAATATGGTGTAAGAGGCTGCTTTTACCCATTTGGTAGTGTAATCGACGACCACCAGTATAAAATAGTGTCCGTCAGTTCCGGATGGGTGTACCTTTCCTATGATGTCAATTCCCCAGGTGGAGAAGGGCCAGGGTGTTGTTATGGTGTGGAGTGGGTATGGCGGTAGGTGTTAGATGTTGGCGAATATTTGGCAGTTGTGACAGTGGAGGACATGACGCCGGCAGTCTACCTCTAAGGTAACCCAATAATAGCCTAGTCTCATTATTTTCCGAGCTAGTAGGTGCGCACTCAAATGGGGTCCCAATTCCCCATCATGTACTTCTTCCATGACTTTTTCAGATTGGGTTTTGTTTATGCACCTAAGGAATATTCCTTGTGCGGTTCGTTTGTATAATGGTCCTTGGTTTAGGACGTAGTGGGCGGCTTGTATTCGTAAGGCTCTTTTGTTTTTGGTACTTGTGTTGGGTGGATATGATCCGTCGGTTTTGAAGTTTAGGATCGCTTTGTACCAGGGTTTTTCGGGGGTGTCGTCAGTTTCAAGGTTGTGGACGTAGGCGGGTTGTTCGCTCCTTTCTACGTAGATAGGCATAGAGAAAAAGGTTCTCAGGCATACTTATTAGCGAGGCTAGCTTGGATAGGGCGTCAACGAATTGATTTTCTTCGCGAGGTATGAGTATGATGTTGATTTCGGTGAATTCTCGGGATATTGTTTCTATTTCGGTTTGGTACGGGGTTAGGCTCTCGCTATAGACCTTCCAGGTGCCTGTGGATTGGTTAACTATTAGGGATGAATCTCCGTGGACTCTAAGGTTTTTGACTCCTAGAGTTACGGTGGCTTTTAGCCTTATTAGGCATGCTTCGTATTCGGCTGCGTTGTGACAAGTATAGTTTGTAGTGCCTAATTTTTTGTGTTTTGGTCCCATTTTCCTTGTAGAATCGCTCCTTGGGAGCGATTTATGGGTTACTTATGCTTCCTTTAGTTCGTTTTAGGTTCCCGAGACCATTCATGAAGAACTGGAACGATTTCGACTCGTTTCATACACTTTTGGAGCCAACGAAGAGAAGGAACGATCACTCGATGCCTTGGATTCGATCCCGAGACCTTGGGACCCATTCCCGAGCTCCTTAGGCTCGATCCCGAGTCCCGAGAATCGATGGGAAGCCCATGAGAACCAAGGAGGGACCAAAAAGATCATAATGGAGGCCTACAAGGTCCTTCCCGGGCGGGATAATGCCTTCCCGACAGGGAAGGAGTGCACAAAAGGAGAGACCACTGTTTTGAGCCCGTCCCGGCCGAGAAGGACCTCGTTCCGATCGGAACCGTCTCGACTCGGGCGGGACCAATCCGTCCCGGGCGGTACCATGGGTCTGCAGCACGCCTTTGCTTCATTTCTTCTCCTTCACTCTTGTAACCCTATATATACCCCCCCTCTTGTAATCTTATGTTATGTTAGACATTACCCAAAAACCCTAGCATAGTTTAGCATAGATTAGCATAGATTAGTGTAGATTAGTCGGTAATTAGTCCTTAATCCTAGTTTAACTCTTGTATTTTGGGAATTCTTGAAGAATACAACCAAGATTGACAACCTTGGTTGATGTATTTGGGTTTTCTTCCATTTATGCAAGATTTCTTCTTTTCATCTTCTCTAGTATGGTATAATCTCTTTTTCCTTCTCTTTATCTTTGTTTTATCATTCAAGTTTCAATCTTTAGATCTTGTTTATTGTCTTGTTCATCATCCTTGTTAGTTTTACATATGTATCCTCTTGTTCTTGAGTTAGTTTATCTTGTTAGTGTTAGTTTTAACTTAATTATGTTTGAGTAGACTCTTGCTAGGGTTATTAGGGTGATTGGTTGTGATTGTGGATGATTAGGGTGAGATGGGTGGTATTAGATGTTGTTTTTGTTGTTTCCCATTAACCTTGCACTCCACATGTTTGATGAAATGCTTGTGAGACTAGAGACGATCAATCTTTGTTTTTCTTGCATCTTCTCTTGTATGTGTGTGTTTGGTTGGTTTGGTCGCTTCATTACGTAGCGAGAGCCCGGTGAGGATGACCCCTAGGCCGATTACGTAGCGAGAGCCCGATCAGCGTTACCTAGGCTACGAAAGCATGCTAGTAACCCCGTTTTCCCCCTCTTTGTCTCCTTTGCACCCATGAATCCGACCTAACCCTAGTTTTCATTCCTAGTGATATCCTTGCTTCCCTTAGTCATTAGTTACTTGTTTTGTCTTCCTTTTCCTCGTTTTAGACCTTAGCCTAGTCCTTAGCCATCACCCTAGATTAGCTTGTCTCCAACCTAGTCCTAGACCGTAGCACCCATTAGTCCGAACCCATTTCCTTCCCTGTGGATCGACCCGACTTGCCCTAGCTACCCTAGTTAGGTTAGTTGGTATTATTTGGTGGCGGGATCCACGACAAATCCCTCCCGTCACGTTGTTGGTAACTGGGAAGTCTAGTTTGACCGATATGGGTGTGTGGTCACCTATTGGTTGTTAGCTGTGTGCGGTGATTCTTTTGTTGTGTTTTTTTGGTTAGGGAGTTAATTGTGGGTTGAACTTAGGGTAATTGTTCCTGATATCTTTTTAAGGTGAAGTTAAGTGGGCTGTTTGTTGTAGCCCTTATGCTTTGATTAATTGTTATCGATAATTGGCATAGTATCGAGTTGTAAGCAATAAAGTACGTTATTAAAAATCAAGCGATTGTCGAGGCGTGTTTGTAAAAAGTGTTATTTTATTCATATAGATATAAATGGGCCAGGTGCTTGAGATTTTGTTTGACGCGGGGGGGGGGGGGGGGGGGGGGGGGGGGGGGGGTAAGCCTAGGCCCTATAGACGCACTAGACTCTGACTAAGATCGGCTACGCCTCTAACCATCGAGGCTTCCTCCTAGGAAGGGCACCTTGATGGTGCCGCTCGTTTTTACCACCACATATGTTGTTGCCCTGTCACTAGTCTCCCCAATGGCGAGTTGCGTCGTTTGTGACTTCACAGGAGGGAAGATTCCGGCATCCACTAGGTCCTAATTGTCGTGTTTAAGGCGATCACAGTCCTCTATATCGTGCCCCTTTCCTTGATGATATAGGCAGTAGGCACTGGGATCCCAGTCCGCATCTCGGGCTCCGAGAGGTGGATCCGAAGTAGGGGTGTGCTGGGATAACTGCCATTCATCGTTGGCAATTCTAAGAGCCTCGGTTTAGGTCATGCCTAGATCCGTTAGGCTTCTGAAGGGACGCCCCCCAAGGGTTGGGACAAATCTAGCCGGCTTGAGTCTCATCCTGTCCCTAAGGATGAAGGGCTTTTCATCTACCTCCTCTTGTGGAAGGTTCTATGTTTCGTTGGCAGCTTCTTCCAACTTGCCTAATTGGAGAAGGATGTTGTCATGGGCAGCGGTCATTTTGGCCATACTGTTTTGGAGCTCTTTGACAAGTCCTAACATGGTGTTGAATTGATCGAGGTTGTTGCCGGAGGACATCCTTAGATCTGCGAAACAAAACTGAAGATGAGACTGGATACAGCCGACGACTTAGAGACTCGAGAATGCTCTTTATCGAGCGACACGGAAACGAGACCCTTGATTTTTGTGTGTTTGCGGTCATCGGATTAGGGACTCGAGTGCTTTAGACTCTCAGTGTATTCGGCAAAACGCCTAACAAACTTGTATCTCTATAACGAGACGATTTAACATAAATCTCAGGGGCGAGTTTTAAAGAAGAGGACTTCTCGAGATGAGACGACCCAAAAAGTAAGACCTTGAATAGAGGCGACCCTAGTAACTAATACAGACAGTAAATCACAGGGTTGTACGATGTAAGGAATTGATCTCGATCCCGGCTTGGAATCAAAGGGTTTTGATAATTTTGAAAATGGATGGGTTTTGAAAATAAACCTCTTTTGAAAGTGAGAGTTCATAAAATTTGTGTTATGATGGTGTAGTGACATCGTTTGTGACGTGAAAAATGTTATTCCTACGTGCGCGTTGAGGATTCGACGATAGCAAGAGTGTAAATGGTGGTTTTACAAAAGAAGCACGGCTCTAAGGGAACCAGTTTTGAAAATAACGATGTCGTGATTTTATCGAGACTACCATTAGTTAGTTTGTTCGATATTTGCAATGTAGACGGTGTTCGCGGGAGAACTTGGTGTCTGTGATGGTGCTTTGAAGGTGTGACTAAATCGTTATTATAGAATTTAGGTAGTGAAAGTGTTTTTAGAAAACTTTTTAAATAGGCGATCCGTACTCGTCGATTCCATTAACCGGCATTTCGACGGTGGTGGTGGTGTGTCGTGAAAAATATTTTGAGGGTGTAACCGTTATGGGTTTCCTTGACTTCATTAGTTGAAGTTTTGGTTGTGTTAACGGTATGTGCGAAAAATGTTTTTGAAAAATAAAATGTAACCGTTTAGGGTACCTCGATCCCATTAGTTGGGAGTTCGGTGATACTAACGGTCCTCGTTGTTGTTTGGAAAAAATGACGAATTTTACTTTGGCCAGGGTGATGGCGTTGAAAAGAAAGGTCTTTTGAAAATGTGGGATGTAAAATTAATCATGATGACAGTGCTAATTTTTTTTTTTGAAAATAATTTTAGCTCGACCGGAGTATCGGTGCTTACAAAGTAGTTTTGAAAAGAGGACGTTCTTTTTCGAAAAAGGAGTTGGGTGAGGTTGAATATGTTGTCGTAGTTGAATCCAGATTTTTGTGTTTTATTTGGGTTGTTCAAACACGCTAAACATAACTAACAATGCGTACACTCATGCAGGATCCAGACACAGGTAGGTTAGGGTAGGCTACCGCCCACGAAAAATCTTTGCTTAGGTGACGACAGGTCACCCGGGGAGGTGAGTGCTATACCGTTCGCTTAGAGCCACTCGTTTGGTATATCCTCGGAGTATGCGGCTACCTTGGACGGTCAGAGCGTGTCCGTAAGGACGTTCTTTTTTCGAAAAATAGGAGTTGGGTCTCTCAGCGTGTCCGTAAGGATCTTACCGCGAGGAGGTCGATTGGCCCAAATATCAGTTAGGGTGGGCTTTTTAGGGCCAAAACCTGTAGTGACCACAACAAGAAACTAGGAAATGAGCTTCACCGACCTCGTTCGAGTTACACCACCACTGGAAACTTGTTTCCAATTCCCCAGCGGAGTCGCCAAACTAAAGACGTACGTCCGCACCGTACTGTTCCCCGCGCGGGACCGACCAGGTTTCATCGCAGAGGCCACCCATGCGGCCCCCTCTCTGTCGGGGGCCGGTCCGATCTCGCGTATGGAGCTATGTTTTGGACCTTGATTCGGATGATGATTCAGACTTGTAGTAGACGGATGCGGGCACCAGTGTTCCCGTTGGAATCGATCAAGTCGTGGTTGTAAATATTTAAAGACCGATATGTTTCGTAAGGCGACCTTTTTAGTGAACCGAATTTGTTGTCGATTTGTGGAGTCGCCACAGAGTCAGTTACGGGGACTCGGAAACCATTCAAGTTAACTTTGATCCTTAGCTGGCTCAAAGTTGAGTGGCACGGGACCTAAAGATAAAGACTTGTAATCTTAAGCACTCCATGCCTGGAATGACTCTCATTGCCAATGGTTTTGGACATCCTAATATCGTCCATTCCGAGTAAGGGGTGAGGGTACGTATTAGGAAGCCAACGTCCGCTAGACATCGACATCCAATCCCGCCCGCACGTAGCGGCCTATACTAATCAATCGGTGGGCTGATAACTTTGTTCCTTTGTTGTGGCGGAAGTACTCTAACATCCATTGTTTTAACCCTATGTCTTTTCTATGTCGGTTGTTTAAGGACAAGTAAGCTTATTGTCGTCAGAGTAGGTGTGTTTACATTCTTTGCATGCGATTTCACGTGACAAGCAGGCCATGAAAAGATGCACATAGATGAGTAGAGAGTACTAATTATTATACGTATTAGCAGATTAGTTTTAACGTGATAATACGGATATTAGTCATTCTCGTAGTATACCTTACCTGGTATTTTGGTTAACATGCGTTGCCTCGGTATTAATAGGGATGCGTCGAACCGTGTATGGTGAGCACCGGGACTAATACGGAACTCGACCATCGCTTTGTTCAGTTTTAGCTTGTATACGTTTTGAATCTCGTGTTAGGTGATTTAGCATGCGATTATAAGGTCATAAAAGCAATAAATCATACGAAAGCGGTAAATCCGAAATGTAAATAAATCACATAGTGAGAAGTTGCACCCTCGGAGTGAACGCTAAACGAGACACGATGTGTAGATAGTTGAGAACGGATCTCGGGACTATTTAGGGTGTTTTAGTGTTTATGGCTGAAGTTGGGACGTTACGTATGTTTATAACGTGCCATGGACATAGTGTCCACGTTTGATATTATCGTAGTGCATAATAAAAGTGTAAAAATGTAAAGTTTAATTTAGATGACAACCTAGTGACGGTTCGACTTCAGGGCGGATCCTCCTAGCTTGTCTTGTAGTGATTTCGACAGAGTTCCGTTATCACTGCTGGTTCTGCGGCTAATCTAGCAGAGCTCTACTGCTAGACTCGGGGTTATCTAGTCGAACACATGCACCTCGGGATCGAGTGGAGTGCTCGAAGGTGAGGAGTAGCGTCGATTCGCTTATCGGGACTACGATTGAGTGGTGACGAACGCAATTCATATACATATTTCGTCTCATTTTATCCTCCGTTTATACCGATTTCACATGCCTTAGCAATAGTTTTGATAGCTTTTATCTGTTGTTTGTTATGCCGGGTATTTCGTTTATGTTTTGACAGAAAACATAGTGTGGACATGACATAGGTTTGCGTCCGATCATCATCGGGTGTTTGGCGGGAACTATTATAGACACCTGGCGGTCAAAATGTGGGTGTCTACATAGCAAAAGACGGAGTAAAGAGCTACAAATGAAGAAAACAAGAGAAACAAGGCAATAAAACGCGCAACGATGGCCGAACCGGTCGGTATGATGATGAACAGATCGGTTTGATTGCGAACCGATCGGTTCGATTGTGAAACGGTCTGATTGATTCTATAATCTGGCGGTTCGCTTCTTCATAATTGGACTTTCCTAATCTTCTGAAGAGTCCGTATTCTACCTTGATTAAAGTCCTACGGGATTATTTTTTTCTAGTTCATAATTAGACTCATTGTAATAAGTATAAATACCCTTCTTGGGGTTAGTTTTAAACACACTTTCATAATCAGAACTTTAGTTTAGTTTTATTATTAGCATCGGAATTCTTCAAGCTTGTTGCAGTACTTTTTACAGTTATTATTCAATCTTTCTATTCTACATTATTGGTATTTCTCCATCTTCTCTTATTTTCATATTGATTTCTATTATGCTTAATTCTTTTGTTATTTTATCTATCGTTATGAGTAGCTAAATAATTCTTCTAGGGTTGAAGAGGATCTATGTTAATTGAATTGGGGATGTTGGTTTAATTAATTGTTTGATTGATCATTCATATGTTATTGCCTTACTGCTTGTTTTGTATCGTTGTTTGATTAGTTTGAGACATTGAACTAGTTGAATGTATACGAACCCGAACCTAAGATCGAAAGCCTGGTAAGGGTAGACTTACAAGTAAGTGGGTAGGATAATCTGGTAAGTTGCGAGAGCCCGTCAGAATCTATCCTAAGGTTGAAATAAGATCCGAAAGGCCGTGTCTTTGCCCTAAATAACTATGATTGATTGATTGAATAATTAATTAACTTTACCCACTTTAATTGCATAGTGAACCGTAAGACCCTAGATCCTTTTAATATTATTAAAACCTTTAATTTACATTATCGCATTAGTTTAGAAAATAACTCATAACAAACCAGATTTGAATAGTTTAGAATCGACTATAGATAATTAGTGATAATGGTCCGTCTCTCTGTGGATTCGACCCTTACTTACTGCTAGCTACCTGTTAGTTGTTTGTTAGGTTATTTTTATTAAGATGATACGACTTTAGCCTTGTCAATTTTGGCGTTGTTGAACCGATCGGTATGAAGACGAACCGGTCGGTTCAAATTCGAACCGATCGGTACGAAGACAAACCGGGCGGTACGAATTTGAACCGGTCGGTTCAGCAGGCGGGTGAGGATTTCGAGCCCATTTATACTGTTTCACTCCTCCTCACTCCCCTCATGCTCTCATTTCACTCTCTCTCACTAAACCCTTCCCATCCTTCTTTACAACAAAACCCCCATAAAATCCCTCTACCACATTAATCATCTTCTTCCTCCCACCTTACCTTTACCCATCACCTCAACCACTCATCCCTTACCTCTCGTCATCATGGTGTTTGGAAGGAAAAGGCGAAACGTCAACCGTCGGTCATATTCTTCACCAGAGACATTGTATGCAACGGAATCATCAGAGGCTTCGTCATAACCACCACTAGAATTCCCGCCGGTATCCAGGTATGAGCACATTATTTTTGAGTCAGAAAGGCAGCGAGAACTCTTCCATGTTATGGCTTCTAAACCGGTAACACATACTCGATTTCTTAGTCGTGCTCTACTTCGTCGCTGTGGTATCAATGAGTCGATGGAGCAGTTTTTTGATGGTACTGGTATAGGTGGTCTGTTTAATATGAATTTACCCACCTACAAAGACTTAACCCTTGAATTCTTTAGCAGTTTTCAGTATAACGATTCTACTACTATGCTGACATTTAGGTTGTTGAATGAGACTCATACCATCCCTCTTCAAATATTTAAGGATGTTGTTGGTCTAGATTCTGGTAATGTTTTGAGTGCCCCCGATTGTTTTAATCATCAGCAACTTTGGCACTCTATTACGGGTCATGTTTTGCCAGCTCGATTTAAGTGTGTCCCTTGTCAGGCCATTTAACATCCTACAATTCGAATTTGGCAGCAATTTGTTTCTGGTTCGATTTTTGGTCGTCATGAACATGGCGCTGTGACTAAAACTGAAATTGAGTTGATTGGGATGGCTCTTAATGTCCAATCCCAACCCCTATTTGATCTAGATATTTCTGCGCTTATCATGAAGCATTTTGGTTTGATTGTTACTAAAGTAGGTCGCTTGAATTCAATTAATGGTGGAGGATAGATAACTCATCTTGCCCGGACTCTACTACGAGGTACTTTTGATGAGATGAACTGGGTGTCTATTTCAACGGAAACTGTGTAAACTGCGAGTGATTTTCCTGCAGGTTGGTTTTCCGTGAATGCTGATAATAAATATTTATGGCACTTTGCTCCGGGTCATTCTCGCATTCTTCCCAATCCTTCTTTACCGGAGCTATGGCAGAATCCACCAGTCGATGATGATATCCCACCTCCTGCCGCACCTAGTTATTTACTTACCGTTACCCCCGGAGCTACTCCACAGGGTAACCGAGGTCGCACCACTTTTGAACATGGTGAAGGTTCGGGTTCTCGTCAGCCACCTCAATCACAGGCTCCTTCTCCAGCCTATCAGAGGCCGTTTGTCCCACCTACAGGTACTTTTTATCAGCCTCAGCCAAGTTATACGGAGGTGCTCCATTTGATACGATCGATGTATATATGTCGACCAATAGCGAGCCTATTTTCTACATCTCCGACAGCTTCAGCAGTAGGGTCAGCTAAAGCCGACTGATCACTTACCCTCCCGGTTCGGTCCTGATGGTTAGTTTCGAGGACCTACCTGTCTACCTCCTCTTGGTCGGTCCAACTTTGGAGTGCAGTATGACTTTGATCATGTTGTCAGCTACTACGGACACGATGATGCCTAAGCCTGCCATGATGCCTCTGTACATGGGAGGTACTACTTTCGGTGATGAGACCCGGCATGGTGGTCGTGAGTTCGTGGATCTTGTATCAAGTCCTGAGGCAGATGATGATGATTATGACATTGATGGGTATAGTCTGATTCTTAGTCCCGGTTGGTTGCTGGTTTGGGGGACTTATCTGCAGTACATATTTTGTCGGTACCTTCTCTTACTCTTTTTTTGTTTTTCCTCCTGTAGACACCCGCATTTTGACTGCCAGGTGTCTATGGCAGTTTCCAAAAAATACCCGATGATGATCGGACGCTAACATGCTTCTATGCGCTCGGATACGGGCTCAAATTCATTAATCGTTGGCTAACACACTTACAGAGTATAAATCTCACCAAACGGACCTCGAATCCAGGCCCAGTGGATCATTCCGAGTCAAACAAGACTAATTTGGGCCAAAACCGACACCGGAATTAAAACCGACTTTTCACGATTGGGTCAACCCCGGTCAAAGTCGATCCCGAGACACACAAAACAACCCGTCAATCATCAAAAGTCCAAGTCAAACACAAAACCCATTAAAGTCAAGGTCCAAAAACTGATTTGCGCGACCCAGCTGGGCCACTCGATCGAGTGACCCTCCCACTCGATCGAGTGGGCCTATTTCGAGCCCGACGGCTGGCATAATGGGCCACTCGACCGAGTTGGCCTCCTACTCGGTCGAGTAGCCCTAATCCGGGTACCCTAGCTTGCCTATATAAGCACCCCCCCCATGCAACACAATAAACAATCTTTTACAACTTTTTACACAACCTTTACAACCCTAATACATCCTAAGAGCAATCCTACACTACATCCTGTACAAACCCTAGACAAACCCTAGGAAAACCGACAATAGCAAACCCTAAACCTAGTTTTAGGAATTCAACCCGAGCCACCACAACTTAGCCTCCATACACCTCGAAGACTCCCGTGTTATAGCCACGTTTACGAGCCTTATTCCGAGACAAGAACATGTAGGTTGAGGGTGACAAACCTCCTTCTTCTTCTTTTTTCTCACGTCGTTCATCTTCTTTTTTTTATTCTTTTTTTTTCGTTTATTATTATTATTATTATTATTATTATTATTATTATTATTATTACGTTTATTATTATTATTATTATTATTATTATTATTATTATTACGTTTATTATTATTACGTTTATTATTATTATTATTATTATTATTATTACGATTATTATTATTATTAATACGTTTATTATTATTATTATTATTATTATTATTATTATTACGGTTATTATTATTATTATTATTATTATTATTATTATTATTATTATTATTATTATTATGACGCTTATTATTATTATTATTATTATTATTATTATTATTACGCTTATTATTATTATTATTATTACGTCTATTATCGTTATTACGATTATTATTATTATTATTATCATTTACCTCGTTATCATTATTGCATCATAATATCGGTAATATTGTTAGCATCAAAACATTAAAATACTTATCAATTTGTGTCGAATGAGAGGGATATCGGAATAAGGAAACCCGAATATACAAGTGTACTGCACACAGCGTTGCCGGTCGCTTATTCCGATACCCCGATTATTTGATTATTGAGATGAGTTAACTTAAACAATAATTCATTATTATTTCTCGTCATCATCATCCATCTTGCATCCATCAATTTTCAAATCAATCTTTAACAAGGGTCGAAACCCGTTGACACGGATCCGACATCACAATCCCTAGGGATTTATTCGATGTCGGAGAAGTCGAGGGAATCAAGTTTTTTTATTTTATTTATTTAATCAAATAGTCAATTCTCCTAAATCACATAAAATCAATTCAAAACGCAATTTCCGTTGAGGCTAAAATAATTATCAAAACAATTCGTTAGAATTATGATATTATTAAACGCGGAGGAAATTTAATTTTATAGCAACGACCTACTTAAAACGATTTTCGACATAAAACACGTTTTTTTTTCAAACGAATTTTAATTCGTACAGAGGGCACTCGACCGAGTGCCTAGCCCACTCGGTCGAGTGGCACCTCAAAATTGGGTCAGAATGCTCATCAGGACACCCACTCGATCGAGTCTCACAGTGACTCGGTCGAGTGGCCATGTACTCGACCGAGTTGGTCAATAACTCGGCCGAGTATGGTCCATAATGCAAAACAGAATCACTTTTTACAGGCCTACTCGATCGAGTCCATCGACCACTCGATCGAGTAGCCTCATAACGACTAAAACACAAGTCGTACATTATCCTATTTTTCAAACTCGATAGTATTTTATGACTTTGGTCAACATGCGTATAATTAATCACATGTATACTATCTTTTCAAATCATGCATCCTCATATTTGCATCTTTTTAAATCAATTCAATAAGTTGCAAACCGTTATTATTCGTTTCTTTACATCGTTTACTAACGCGTTATTTTGTTTCTTTTGTCAATTTAATTATTATTCGTTTATTATACTAAATGAACCCGCATGCTAAAATACAACTTTGACGTTAATTTTAGTTGCATTAAATTGACTTAGAAACCCTTTCAATTCCATTCGCATGTTTAGGGAAAATAAATCTTTGCATATCATTTTCCCGTTTTACTAGCACACGTATTAGAAAGTCATTCGAGTTCTTAGTAGAGGCCGCTAAAGTGTGGGCGGGGTTGGGTGTCCTTTGTGGGCTTCCCAACACGTACCCTCACCCCTTACTCAGAACCTCGGTTTCCGGATGTCCGAAACCGTTGGCGCACGAGAGTCATTCAATATACGATTAACCGCTCAAGTCGGCATCTATATCGATATGCAAAGGGACGAGCCCGATAAACTCTGACATCGGAAATGGGCCGTATTTTGTATACGGCCCACTACGACATAGAGTGGGCTCGAACGGTTCCGAATAACCATAAAATTCGGTGGCGACTCCACATAGACCTAAATTTCAATTCGATCCTTCTCATATGGAGATTCATTCGCCTACCCAAACCCGCGCGTGGCCGCGTCGGGGTGGACCTATGTCATGTCCACAATTTGGCGACTCCGGTGGGGATTAACTGATGCGTGACTTACTATCGGCATCCTCAGGGTAAGACTCGAATAGAAATCGTTTGACAAATACAATACGCGTTTTAGTTTTACGGTTCATGCATAACCCATATTTTCCCGGGCCGGTACTCGCGACCGACGTCCCACTATACCGTTGATGTACTCCAATATGGATATGTCAAAAGTTGTCCATAGTCGATTCGAGTGGGTTTCGCGGCATGTTCTTAGATCAACTCGACTTAGGAAGTCCGTCCCGATCAACGTCTAGACTATGTACACTGGTATAGACCCCCTATAGACCGACCGAGACTTAGTATAGAGCATACATGGCGTCGTTATAATGCTTGTGTGACTACGTGCTACTTGGTTTCCGAGTCATTTTCAAAAACCGTCAATTTTTCAAAATTGCATCTTTTTTCAAACTATCTAATTTCAAAACCCTGGACACATACCGAATTTAGGACTTATGATTTTACTCAAAATAGCCTATTTTCTAGACGGTATGCTGCCCAATTCAAAACTCGAAAATACTTTCGAACCTTCAAAATCCTCGGCCCAATAATATTTTCTTTTTTCGGAAATTGGGCCCTCAAACCGAGTTTACTCGGTCCTTTTCAAAAAAAAAACATCAACTTTCAAAACCTTCCACTTCTAGGACTTCCCGTATTTAGCAGTGTCGGGTCGTGTCTTAAGTTGTCAAGGTCTATAGCGTCGAAACTCTGTCGATCTTACATCACGAGTTTCTTCCCCTTCCCAGTCCGCCTTATTAGACTAAGGCAAGGCCCACCTACGTAGGACAAACTCCTACAAAGGAGGGCCCGTCAACACAATCGAGTCCAAAAGTTTGGGGATGTCTCACGTGAACCTTCCTCCGAACAGGACTAGGCCCACCCGCCGAATCCTAAGGAAGGCCCACATTTCACAAGTCGCCTGTGTAGGTGTCTTTTCCGAGTCATTTTCCTCTTTTAGTCTTGTTCGGGATGTAATTTCTACTTTGGGATTTTGGGCTAGTTTCTAATTACGTGGTGTTCTTACAGACAGGCCACCCGTAACCCGACACCAACGCAAGATGGACGAGTTGAAGGACGCACTAGCTAAGCTCGAGAGTCAACTAACCTCCATCCAGGCTAACCAAGCAACGATAGTCACCCGCCTAAGTGCCGTGGAAAAAGCGGCCCCAGTCGAAGGAGCTGAGCCCAATGGGCCCATGGCCGAATTGGTCAGTATCGTTCGTAGGCTCGAGGAACAAGTTCACCTATCAACGAACAACTCGATCCACACCGAGAATGCTCGTATTTATTTCAATTCCTAATTCTTTAGAAAGAAACATCCAAAATTCTCCTGATTATCAAGATAATCATTCATCATATGACATGGATTAATTGGATCATCTTTAACATTTTCTCACTCAATGGGAACGGTTCCCTTTATTGAAACAATTGATTTTGGTACTTATAGTAGTCATCTCCATGACTCTAATTATACAGTCCATACTGTACATTAGCAGTGGTTATAATTTGTCGAAATTATCCTTCACAAGGACAAAATCCATATCTCTAATTTTGAAAACAATTCTCAAGATACCAATCGACAAGGTTGAACAATTCAAACTCATCTTTAATAAATGTGATAAAGGGACTAAATTACAACTACAATTATATGCTAGGTAAAACGATAATTAATATTCATAATCTTAAACAACTTTAAAATAAAATCATGAAAACTACCCTCAAGTTCGCATAATATTCCAAGATCCTAAACCTTTTGTCGCTCAAGTGAACTTGGGCTCACTGCTCAAGCTCCAAAAGTAAAGGTAGACAACAACATTGTCAATTACATCAATATGTAATTCTTGGTTCGTTGGAATTAATCATCATATGACACCAACTATTTGCCTCAAAGCCCAAGTCCGACTCGATAGCAATGTTAAGCAAACCAGACTGAACCTGTGGGTAACCGTTACCCACCTACTCAGTCCACACACATCGGCAAAGCACCGCTTAGGCAGTCACTTCAACCAATGATATGAAATTGTTGTAGTGGTCAATTCTGGAAAGACAATACTTAATATTTGTGCGTGGGATTAAATGCATATGGGTCTTAACTATGCCACTAGGTCAAATTACAAGGCGACCTATTAGTTCTAAGCACACAAGACACAAGTCTCAAACAATAAAATTCATGCATCGTATGACATAATATTTCAATTGTTACTAGTGATTTGTGCATAAAACAAAACAAGTTAAAAGATCCCATATTTTGATTCATAATCATATTACAATTCATAATTGCTATTTGGTTTGAACAATTTTACCAATATCTTTCATTTTTCCAACTACGAGGAACAATTTCCCACCCGAAAAATTTGAACGGATATACAAAACTCGATTCACAATCGATCTACATCTTATAATTGTCATATAAATATGAACAATTCATCAAAATCAAATAAGACTTGAGAAACTCTTTTCCGATCTATTTATGATAATATGATAATTAAAATGCATAATATTATTTAACCGATTTAGAAAACTAATTTTTCATAGATTCGGAAAAATAAAAGTATAATCCATTTTGATTCATAATCAACACACAAACGCAAGAAAACGACTTTTCTTAAAAGCGTCGCTCGACCCGACACCATGTCGTCCGAGTAAATATTGTGTCGTCTTGATCAAACCTTTGCCGCTCGGGTCATCCCGTTCCAACCGGGACATACCCGTGCTGACATAACAAAGGCTCTGATACCACTGTAGGGTTACAACCCTTAAACCCAAGGACCTGTTACGAGTATTAACCGAAAAGACAAAAGAAGAGGGATAACAATTATACCTTATTTGCAGCGGAACAGCGTATTAACAAGAATTATAATAAACCCAGAAATATATATAATCTCCAAGGACAGAATAAATAATCTTCACGGACAAGAATAAATAATCTCCACGGACAGAATAAATAATCTCCACGGACAGAATAAAGCACCCCAAACGTGATGCCTCCTTTGGTATCCACACGGGTACGAAACTGCGACGTATATGCTAGTATAATGGTACGTGAGACCGTCTCACAACTTCTCTTTATATCTCTCTTATAACCCTTTATAAGAAGAACACTCCGTATATATATATATATTATGAGTCAATACTCTTAATTCCATCTATTGGCTCATCATATGAACCTCCTTATATAGGAGATGAGAAGGTAGAATTAGGTTATTCCCATAACTCTAATTACCATAATTAGATTATTAGTATAACTCTAATTACCATAACCTGACAACGCAGTTGGGTTCGTATTACTACTGACCCGATATAATTAATATCGTTATATTAATAATATCCCGTACATATTGTGTGTGACCCAATGGGCCCACTTAAGACTACCAGACACGTAACTCATTTACATGTCAATCCGACATCGACCTCTAGCAAGGCATATCGGATACATAGACTTAAGCGGGTTAATCCGTAGGATAGTGGACATAACTCCTTCACCCCCCCTTTTTATTTCGCCCTTCCTCTCCTCCTTTTCCCTTCCAGTTTTATTTATCGTCGGCTGCTATTTTGCTGTAAATTCGTCATTGTTGCTACTGCTTGATGTTGCAGTTCATGTTTCTTCTTGTCTGTCCTCTGCTCTGTTTTCCTTCTTCTTCTACTGCTGCGTTTTTGTCAAATCGATTGATGAATACGGTTGTGCCATTAATATTTCTGCTGTACAATTGTCGTTTTCCTCTCCGTCTTCTTTTCTTTTTCTTCCTCTGCGTTTTCATTCCTCTGTTTTCTTCCCTTAACCTGTTCTGTCCGTCGGTCTATCTTGTACCTCCGATATTTGTCTCCTGCTGTTCTTCGCTTTTCTGTTCTTGTACAGCTGTTTTCATTTTTCTACTGCTGTCTTGTTGTTCTCGTATGGCTGCTACTGTTTCGGTGTCGCTACCGCTGTTTTCGTTTCTTTTTCTCGTCCTCTCCTCTTTATGATTTCATTTTGTTTCCCTGCTGCTGTTCGTGTCGGTTTTGCTGCTGTTATTCGCGTGTTGTTGATGTCGCTGCTCTAATGTCGTTTCATTCTGCCATTTCGAGTCATAGATCTCAATTTTTGGATGCTAATTGGTTGCGTTTATGTCCATTAATACTCGTTTCTGCTGCTATTGTTAACTCGTTTGCTGTTTTGTTGTCATCGTTCTATGACCCTCCTTCTGTTCTTTTAGTCGTGCGCAAATCGACTTGATGCCGCTACTCCTCATTCTATTGTTATTCTTCCTTCCTGCTGTCATAGGTCGTGTTGCACTCTATTGTTCCTACTGTTTCGATTTGTTTCGACGTCGTGACTCCATTCCTTCCCTTTATCCTTTCGCTTTTCCGTTCTTGCTAATCTCCCCTTCGACTCTAGTCCTGATAACTGGATCATATATCCAATCTATTCCGTTTCCGTCTTATGTCTATTTCGCTCGTCTCATTCTTTTGTTTTGTTCTCTCGATTGTCGTGGTGAATCCGTCAGAAGAAAACTAGCGGTTCTACAACTTGGAGCATAAGGACGACATTTCTATGAAGCTTGGGTAGATCAAGAAGGACGTGTACGAGTTCGTTTTGGGTGTCGACTAAATGTAACTTTAGGACGTTACTCGATTTTATATCGTATAATTGAGTAGTAGTATGTAGTAAATACTTTTAACTTCGGTTTTCTAAATTTTAGCTATATAATATTGCTAATTATATTAATTTTAAATCGTATGCCTTATCAATATTTTTACGACCTTCGATATCATTTTATAAATCGTTAGTAATTTAGTTATTTACGATCGTTATAATATTTTGTTGGCTATCGTGACACTAGTAACTAAATAATAATGATTTCATATTTTCTTCATATTTCGTTAATTTATAATTTTAACTCAAAATTGTATTTCTATATTATAATCGAGGTTTGTATACTTGTTTAATAAATTAATTTTTCGTTTTACGAATTATACTAATAAAGTCGATTTTGTTTTAAATATATTTTTAGTCGAGACTATTTTCACTAATATGTTCTTATTTGTTTACAATTGACTATTTTTAGTAAAATCCGTATTATTTATTAATAAAGCTAATTGCTAAAAATAATTTGAAACCTTTGTAAAATTCAATTCGTTTATAAAACTCGTCGGCTCAATTAATTTTGATATCATTTTTCTTAAAACATCTTCTTTCTAAAATTTTTCGTTTTAACTCGATTCTCCTAATTATTTAAAAAATACTATATATTGATTTATTATATTTCATTTATATTTTGAGTAACGAAATTAGAAATATATTAAAGTTACGATAACGACGATAATAATAAAATGCTAATTTCGTTAGAAATGCTATTTTTATACATTTCACTTATTTTAATAACTTACGTATTTTCCATAAGATTTTATATTTTAAGCAAGTTTCTAAAATTAGTAAGTTTCTATTTATAGAAAGTTTCCCTTTTTATATAAATGTTTATTCCTTTCATCTCCATATTATTTATAATGATTATATCTCTTTAATATCGATAATGACTATTTTGGAGTTATAGAATAAAGTCAAATGTGGGGTTAGAGTAATATAATCTGGGGTTTACGGTTTTGCCATCAACTATAAGGCTAGTGTATCAGGAATCGGTACATTAGTTGTTGAACCGGGTGACAGGTATCCCGGGAGTTGTGTACATTTTGACCTTAAGCTTAGGCCTCGCAGTAAGTCGCCGTCATAAGTTGAACTGGGTGACAGGTAATCCCAGGAGGGATGTGCATTGTCTTAAACTAGGGCCACGCATTTATAAGTCGCCGTCTTATTATGGTTGAGTAGCCTAGTTAGAGACCGAAGTTTAATTTGTTTGAACTTGGTTCTCGAAGATAGTTTTTAGTATTCTTCTGATGAAAGTCTGACCTTCTACACTGAATATATCCATAACGCCATTTTTTTTTTGGTAAAATGTGAGTATATTGCCAAAAAAATTCAATGAGTACAATTTAACTGAGGATATTCATATCCCGACTCAAACAAATCAAATATTAGTAACACAACCTCTATACACACTTAGTAATTCCAATGGATATTGTTAGCTCCAGCTTTTCCTAGGATTCGTGCCGTAACGTCCTTCCTTATAATCCTAGAGGTACCTTCAGGCCTCATAATCTCTCCTTCTCGCCATGCCTTATTTCTCTGATTCCATATGTGGTAATGAAATGCATTAATCACAAGAGCATCCTTCTTCCATCTGTCTCCATTCTGGCTGCCGATCACCAAGGTATTAAATCTCGGAATTGCACCGTACCAGCTCTTTAGTTCAGCCATGACCCTTTTGCTGTACTGACATCTCTCAAAAATGTGATCGATTGTTTCTTCTTCCTGTCCACATAAGCAACACATGCTGTCTTCACAGCACCCTATATTATGCAGTTTCGACTTAGTATTCAATCCCTTATTCTGTAGCATCCATGTAGTCATGGAGTGTTTTGGGATGTTCCAACTACTCCATACTACCTTCGACCAGGTCTTTTCACTGATTTTGCAACGCAATTGTTCATATCCTTCCTTGATTGTGTACGGGATTTGTATGTCAGGCCACTTTTCGTTCTGATATGCTTCCTTCATCAATCCATAACGCCATTTTGAATATTTTTATTATTATCGATACATTTTGGTTTGCAGGTTGGCAAATATTTGAAGTTTTCTTCTGAAAACTTGTTCTGCATTTATTGTTCCAATATTTAAGTTTTCTCCAAAATCTTATTTTTATTATATCATTTAATGTTTTCCATTTCAATTATTTTGATATAATAATATTATTATTTTTCCATATGATATAATATGGCTGGGAGAACGTCCGAGTTACTCCCCACTGACGTGGCTGTTATGTTTATAACATGACAGGTATTTGCTCCTGGGTTTTGGGTGTGAGCTAGAGAGTAGCGTGGATCCTACTCTTTCTTCATTTATGTAATTTATGGATTTGTATAAACCCGTTGGAGATTTTCCTTTTAGCCCTTTTGTAAAAAGAGACCTTTGTATTGACTTACCATTTCTTTTAATAAGATATAGTTTGTGAGTGTGTTTTAATCCCAACTCTACATTGTTTCTGCCACTGTATTGCGTTAGAATTTCAAGGCGATTACAGTTGGTATCAAGGCATTGTTGCTCCCGACGCTTACACCTGATTTTAGGAAAAATACCAGTAAATGATTCGAAAAAAAAATATTAGTGAGAGATGGGTAGAAACAAAGTAAGGACTTAATTGTTAGGCTTACGTGTTTTTGTAACTCAATGACTAGCATTGAAAATTTGTTGCTTTTGTCTAGAAGAAGTTGAATGAACAAGATGTTGATAGGATGCTGCTTCAGATCGGGACAAGACCTGCTTAGAACTCTCAACGCCCGTTGATTCGAGTGGAAAACTTTGTGCTACAACATGGTGACCTTTCAGCCCAGATCCAGTTTGCTCAAGCTACAAGCCGCCAGATGATCAATAGTGGATTTCAGTTCCCCGATGGTGCAGTAGACCTTGATGTAACTTAACTCTTGTTGGATCCAGATGAAGCAACACAAGATTGATGTACTCATGTCTCTACGAGAAGATGAAGATATCGTGAGTTCCCTCGTGAACCTTAGAGGTCCGAACTTTCCCTTCTCGTTTGAGGTCTCTATCATCTTGAATTATTGATTCTTTTCTTCCTACTTCCGCATCTTCCGCATCTTCTCTTTTATATTCTCATCTTCATTCTCTTGGTGAATCCTTGTTCTATTCTTCTATTCTACCATTTTTTCTCTTGAGATTCTTTGGTTAGACCGGATTCTATTTTAGTGAACCCCGAGTTATAGATGTTTGAGGTTTAGTAAACCCTTGTTACCTTATTTGAGGATTGTGATTCTACCCTATTTTCTAAGAAAGTAAGAAATTTTTGAGAATTGAGTTGGATGGTATTTGTTGATTGATGGAATTAGGATGATACTTTAGACACTGAACCTTGAGTTATAGGTACTTTGAATTATTTTGGAGTACTTAGAGTTGAATATATTTTGGAGTAGTAAAAGTATATTATATTTGATGGATACCTAGTACCTAGCCAAGAACCGAATTAAGTTTAACTGATAATATTACTTTGGGATTTTTACCAGATGCTTATTGGATGGATGCATCATGAATATTTGGGATCATAGAGTAATGTTTAATGTGTTAACCTGAGTGATGTGGTACCATCAAAGGTTTTCATTAATATCGTTGGAAATTTTGGTTGACATAGATTACCCGTATCTCTCAAGGATTAGATCGTTTTTCGTTGTTTAAGGTTGTAACCTATGAACTTAGGAGATGAGTGATCTAACTTGGATAAATTGTTGTTAACCTTGAAGAAGAGAAACATGTTTCACAATTAAAAGTTGGATTTATCGCGTTGTTTTGAGGAATACTTAATGTGAATCATCTGGATGGATTTATAGTTCAAAACTCTTAGACCAACGAGATTTTGGCTTCGTTGAGTTAATAAATATTTTGGTGGATTCGCTGTTACGATTTGAAATTTGATGGACTTCTTAGAAACATGTGTTTGCGCCATTACCTATAGGTTTGAGCATGTTTGATGATTTTTTATACGTTCCTAACTCCTGTACTTGTGGCATCATAAATATGTTGATGATCATTTTTGAGGATTTCGTACCCGTGCCTGTTAAATTGGTGAACCTTGTTTAGTGTTCCTTACTCGAGAAATTTGGAGTGTACCTCGAGTTCAGACCTTATGAGATTTGAATTTATGAGTCTTAACGATTACGAATTTGGGTATGTTTTGTTAACCGTTGGAATCTTAGTTATGGATTTGATTCCAAATCATTTGTGGATTAGTAGCGTGTCGTTTGAATGTTTGGATCGTCACGTAAGACACTTTGTAGTCTGTGACTAGTAGTACCAACCCATGCCTATTACGGACTTAACGTATTTGATGGAAATTTGGAACCGTGTTGTGGAAGTCGTACCGGGAATCTCGAGATGATTAATTTCTTCTGTAATTCCTTGGGAGCTCCGTTTGACTCTTAATTTCGTTCCTCCCCTTAGCTTTTCTTAAATCCTGCTACTTCTTCTTCGACCAAACCCTTTCGACTTATTTATCGGGTTTGAAAATTTTTGTCTCGATTTGTTGACTTTGACTCTATTTATCCGTTTACCTTTTTCCCGAATCTATGTTATGAAAAGGTTTGACTTTTTGGCTGTCGTGAAATTTTAACAATTGAGTTATAAATTTCAAAACTTCGTTTTCGTTTTCGTTTTCGGTTGGTAACATATATTTAGTCCTGTTTCAAAATGCCTTAATAATTTATTACCAAGTATTTCGAAAGTGTTTCAAATTTCAGTTCTCAAGCGTGTTTAAATTTTACGAAAACTTTCATAATTTCTAATATTTTAATTTCTATAAGATTATTATGTAAAATGGTTTAACATTTTCAAAATAAAAAAACATCGTATGTCTTAAGTTTTTATTTTATTGTCGAATTTTCTTAATTAAAATGTTTTACTGTTATTTTGAAAATATTTGGGTACTCACCCTCGAGTTCGTTTACAAATATATTTATCGTCATTATCTTCTAAAATAAATTTTTAACTTACTGTAGACACCCACATTTTGACTGCAAGGTGTCTATAGCAGTTTCCAAAAAACACCCGACGATGATCGGACGCTAACGTGTTTCTACGCGCTCGGATATGGGCTCAAAACCATTAGTTGTTGGCTTAAGCACCTACGGAGTACAAATATCACAAAATCAACCTCAAATTCAGGCCCAGTGGGTCGTTTCCAATCAAACAAGACTGATTTGGGTCAAAACTGACACCAGAACTAAAACCGACTTTTAGCGATTGGGTCAACCCTTATCAAAGCCGTTTCCGAGACACATAAAAACAACCATACAAAAATCAAAAACTCTGCCCAAATACAAAACCCATCTCGAGGTCCAAAACTTTGGACCCGCGCGACCCAGCCGATCCACTCGATCGAGTGCTCCACCCACTCGATCGAGTGGGCCCTCATTCAAGCTCGACTGCGTTTGAATGGGCCACTCGACCGAGTAGCCCAGTAACCCTAGCCGGGGGTCCATGGTCATGCCTATATATACACCCCCATGCACAACCTTTTACACATCTTTTTTGACCTAATTCTACCCTAATCAAAATCTAATACTACACTTGCAAACCCTAACCCTAGCTTAGGAGACAAATCCTAAACCACCACAACTTAGCCTACATCTCGATTACTCCCGTGCTAGCCACAACTACGAGTCCCGTCCGAGAACAAGATCATATAGATTGAGGGTGCCAATTCCCGCTCTTCTCTTCTCCTTTCTCCTTCTTCTCGCGTCGCACGTCGTCTATGTCGTCATTTTGTTTTTTTTTATTATTATTGCGTCATAATATCATTAATAATCGCTAGTATTAAAAGACACTAAAATACTTGTGAATTTGTGTCGAGTGTGAGGGATGTCGGAATAAGAAAACGTGAATATACAAGGGTATTGCACCCAGCGTTGCCGGTCGCTTATCCCGATACCCCGATCACTTGATTATTGAAACAAGTCAACTTAAACAATAATATTTATTTCGTTCGCATCATCATTCAATCGCATATTTCAACGATTTTCTAAAAACTATTTTCGAAACATACTTTTTTAAGGGTCGAAACCCGTTGACGCGGATCCGACATCACATAATCCTTAGGGATTTATTACGATGTCTGGAAGCCGAGGGAATCAAGTCTTTTAATTCAAGTATTGATCTATTAGATTCAATAACAACTCCGTAATTGGATGTTGAATCTAACGATCTAGTCAAATAAAATAACTAACGCAATTTTCGTTGATGCTAAAATAATTGTCATACATTTCGTTAGAATTGCGACACTATTAAACGCGGAGGAAATCTATTCATATCGTGCTAGTTAACTCAAAACGACTTAAAGCATTTTTTTAGGTTTTCGCTCTAGTATTCCATATCGATTCAATAATCGAATATGGGATATGACGAGTATCGAAGTTAAGTTTCGAGTGTAAATTCCACAATATTTATGCCCGATTCGACAAACTCATCAAATTATCAAATTCAAAAAAGGCAATTTCAAAATCGATTACACAATCCTACAAAGGAGGGCCCGTTTACACAATCGAGTCCAAAAGTCTGGGGATGTCTCACGTAAAACTTCCTTAGAACAGCACTCGGCCCACATGCCGAATTCTAGGGGAGGCCCACCTTTCAGAAGTCACCCGTCTAGGTGTCTTTTCCGAGTTATTTCCCTTTTTTAGTCTTGTTCGGGATGTACTTTTGTGGACATGACGTAGGTCCACCTCGATGCGGCCACGTGCGGGTTTGGGTAGGCGAATGCACCTCCATATGAGAATGAATCGAATTGAAATTTAAGTCGAAATGGAGTCGCCACCGAATTTTGTGGTTATTCGGAACCGTTCGAGCCCACTCTATATCGCTATGGACCATACAAAAAGTATGGCCCATTTCGGTTTTAGAGTTTATAGGGCTCGTCCCTTTGCATTGCGATACCGATACCATCTATACCGGTAATCGTGTAAAGAATGACTCTCGTGCGCCAACGGTTTCGGGCATCCGGAAACCGAGGTTCTGAGTAAGGGGTGAGGGTACGTGTTGGGAAGCCCACTAAGGACACCCAACCCCGTCCGCACATAGCGGCCTCTACTAAGACATCGTTTGACTTTCTAATATGCGCGTTAGTGTTTCGGTGAAATGATATGCAAACAGCGTTTTAGCTAAGCATGCGAATAAAATGTGAGTACGTCAATTTAATGCATCTAATTTATTGCCGAAGTGATTTAGCATGCGAGGGTTCATTTATAAATGGTAAAACGTAAATAAATAAAACAAAAACAATAATAAATCGATTACAAGTTACACGGGCGGAATACAACCCGGAATTCACAATACAACGAGCAATAATGTAGAATAATCGAAATATATAATCGAAATGACAAGCAAAAATTATAAACAGACCCGTGTATAAACTAGACCGTGAGTTTGTGTAGGTGGACGAACTTCAATTAAATACATATTATTTTATGTATTAATCGAAGGACGGAGATATAGGTCCTAGGCGTGGTGCTAGCCCGATCCCAAATCCCGATGCCTTGTCCCAACTTATCATGTCGATAAATTGGAGTCTAAATTAATTATGCGTCGGATACGACTACGGAGTCATCAACGCAAGATTAATAGTGAGACCGTCGATCAAAGTTGTTTATGTGAAGTGATATATATGAGTGTTGAAAAAGAGACCACGTGATTGACTTTACACATGTCGACTAAGTCGCTTTTTAAAAGACGCGGCTCGGATGATAAGAAAAGCACTCGGTTTTCTGGGCTACAGAACCCACTCGACCGAGTCGTGGTCTGACTCGGTCGAGTTCGTCTTTAAATGCGGTTACTGCCCAGTTTTTTGGGTGCTACTCGATCGAGTAGCCTATGTACTCGGTCGAGTAGCCCCTGTACGAGTTGTGACTCGTTTATTTTTTGGGTTTAAAATCGATCATTGGCCAAATCAAATACAAATATCGCACGATTTGTATTTAACTTGGTTTCCGGTACTATAATCGTGTATGCATACGATTATAATACCGTTATCGGAATTTTATAAAAACGTTATCGTTAGATTGAAATTTTGATTGGTGACGAAATTGCACCCCTCTATGTCACGACATCAATATTAATCCTTGCGGATTACGTGATGTTGATTTTCATGTCAACGGGTTCCATACCAATTTTAGAAATGGATGTATGCGCGTTCAACTACGAATGGTCATGATCGCATTATTAAACGGATCTTAAAAAATGACCATCGTAGTCAAACGTGCTTGGATCCGAGTTTTGAAATTATTATATATATATATATATATATACACGGTACATGCGATATTATGGTAGAATGTAAATAACGACGATTGAATGCAAAAAGTAAAATGTTAGTGTTAGTAATCATGTTGTTACTATCGACTAAATATAATACTATAAACATAAATATAAACGTACATAAAAAAAGGAACGAGAAAAAGGATGAAGAAGGAGAAGTCGGTGTTGAATTGTCACACCCTCAACCTACATGCTCTTGCTTCTCGGGATACGGTTCGTCAAATGGCGGCAATGGCACGGGAACGTCGAGATACGTAGGAGGAGTTGATGGTGTGTATGTATGGCTTGGTTTGTGTGTATCGTGATGTCGAGAATGGTGTTGCAAAATGTAGGGTGTTGTAGTATAAAGTTGGCTGAAATTGAAGGGGTAGAAGTCGAATGCTTAGGAAGAAGTTTTGTGTAGAAAAAAAGTTGTTTAATGCTTAGGATTGACGGGGTATTTATAGGGAACCCACGACACAGGGGCACTCGATCGAGTGGCCCTAGTGCACTCGGTCGAGTGCACTGGCAAATGAACCTGGACCGGTTTTTTGAGGCTCCACTCGGTCGAGTGGGTCAATCCACTCGACCGAGTGGATCAATTAGGCCGCAAAATTTTAGGCGTGATTGGCCTTGATTGATTTTGATTGATCTTTGAATTTGGCGCAAGTTTCGAGGATGTATCAGGTTGTTTTTTGTGTGTCGAGTTCGTCTTGACCGGGTTTTGACCCGGTCGCTAAAAGACGGGTTTTATCTCTGGTGTCGGTTTTGACCCAAATTAGTCTTATTTTGCTCGGAACGACCCACTGGGCCTGAATTTGAGGTTGGTTTTGTGAGATTTGTATCCCGTAAAAAGCCCATGACGGACATTATTAATTTCGAGCCCGTATCCGAGCGCGTTAGAGCACGTTAGCGTCCGATCATCATCGGGTGTTTTTTGGAAACTGCTATAGACACCTGGCAATCAAAATGCGGGTGTCTACAGAGCCCCCACTCTGACTGAGGCTTGGACAGAGCGAAAGTCAGAGTAGCTACCAAGCCCGTTAAGACCTAGTAGACTTCCGATCGGGTCGTTTATAGTCCATTAGACTCGCGTGGAGGGCTCGCCAGCCATAAGTTAGAAATCATACCAGAGCTGATGATAATACCTTTGTGTGGAATTGGACTTGTCGCGTAAGTCCTGGGTGTGCCTGTGTGTAGGCCCATCCCGTGCTTAAATTGAGGGAATGCCGTCTTTGGCTTCCGCTGGGGAGATTTAGAGGGTTGCATGTCCCTGTTTGAGTCGTACCTGTATAAGTCACATAAAATGTATGCAACACGTAGGTAGTAAAAATGACTCGCGCTGGGGAATAAAAATTTGGATGATCGAAAATTTTAGAAAATAGAATGTATTTTTTGAATTTTGACAGACTGCTCGGGATGACTAAATTCCTGTGTCTGTGGGGAAGAGTCATGGGTCGGGGCTGTATGTCTAGGCCCGCTTGGGCCAAGGAGGCACAGCTGCAGGGGATGCACCAGGGTTTTGATGTTATAAATACATCACCCTGGCTCCTCTCTTTGTCACAACTCTCAAAACTTCATCTTCTCCTCAAAAAGACTTTATCTCTTTCAAGAAACTTTATCATGGCTATTGACCGTCTGATCGACATGCTGCAAGACTGTCCCCACCGTTTTAGGGATGCGAGCAAGGTAGCCTTAAGGCAGTCAGGCATATTTCAATTGTTCACGTTCCGTCAAATGCACGTGGACCGTCATTTTCTTGATGCCTGTCTCACCTTCTGGGATGACACTTATCATGTTTTCGCCTTCCCTCGGGGAGAAATCTGTCCTCTCCCTGAGGAAATTGCTGCTATAGGAGGGTGGAATCCATTGCTCCGTCCTGCCGTCCCTTTCTCAGTTCGGGACCCCAGGAGGAAATTACGGGAGTTTTTGGGGCTCTCCCATGCTGAAGTATCCCGCATGCTCTAAGGGGATACTGTTTCTTTGCTTGCCTTAGCTGAGAAGTTCATGAACCCGTACGACATCCGGGTTACGCCCATTCATAGCCGTAGAGCGTTCGCCTTCTGTATGCTGCACGTGTATGACTTTGAAGGCCATATGGACCTGCTGTCTTGTATGGGTAGCGTTCGTCTTCTCGTCATCGCCGACCTTATGGAGACGGAATGTAGTCCCGCGTGGTTGATCACGGGGGAAGTTATTCAGGGCCTAGACAACCGCAAGAGGGATGAGTCAACCCGTTTCACTGGGAGCACTCGTCTGCTGCAGGTATATCGCTTTTCCCTTGATTTTTATCTTTTTTTTTTTTTCGATTTTTTTTTATCGCGATATACTGCTACAGGGGGGCACTCGACCGAGTCACCCTTGCACTCGATCGAGTGCCCTCGTGAAGGGGTCTACTGCCTCGTTTTAGGGGTGTCACTTGATCGAGTGACCCCGACACTCGATCGAGTGCCTTCTGGCGAACCTCCGAATCGTTCTCATGAATGTTGTGTTCTTTTCAGCTCTGGCTATTTGAGAGGTTGTCAAAGATCGAGCCTCCTCCCAACCCGAGTCAATATTGGTTCAACCAGGTGATGACAAGGAGACGGCCTACCGACTCATCTTGCCTTATTACCCAGAAATATTGGGAGGAAGAATTAACATTCCATCGTGGTCCATTGATACGATGGGTGGTTCCATGGTGGCCTATTTATGCCTGGACGGGTTTGGCGCCTGATGGGTAGGATTTGTCGTGAATCCCAACCGTCAAATACTAACCGGCAAACCTAGTGGGTAGCTAGGGTAAGTCGGGTCGAATCAACATGGACGGGAGGTCGGACTAAGGTATGCCACGGTCAAGGACTATGTTCGAGACAAGCTATTCTAAGGAGGGGGAGACTACGGCTAATCTAGGTCTAAAGCAAGAGAACTATCAAAAGAAACGGGCTAGGATTAGGTCGGGGTCAAAGGGGTAACGGAATGGTCGAGGGAGAGCTAGAGGTGAAGGAGGAAGTAGGGTAATCTAGGTAATGCCCGGGCTCTCGCAACTTAGACCCACCTAGAGGTTCCACCTAAAACCCAACTCGGCGACACAACACAATCGGGGTTACTAGCACGCTATAGGCCTAGGTCGAATCCGGGCTCTCGCAAATTAGACCGGCCTAGGGGTCGTCCTCACCGGGCTCTCGCAACTTAGTGAAGGGACCGAACCCACAAACAAACTATCACCCACAAAGAAAGGCAAGAAAAACAAGCATTCGTACATACTTAGTCATTCAACCAATTCAACAAACATGTGATGTGCACCAAACCAAGAGGAAACCCAAATCTTCCACCAACATCTCCAACCAACCCTTAATCACCCAATTAACACCCTAATCACCTTACTAACCCTAGCAAGAACACTACTCTAACATATCTAAACTAAAACTAACACTAACAAGAGAAATCAAACCAAACAACAAAACCAACATAAAGAAACTAGTCTAACAATGAACTATGAACAATAACAAGAACTAAAGATTCAAACTTTAATGATAAAACAAAGATTAAAAGAAGAGAAAAGAAGATTATACCAAACTATAGATGAAAGGAAGAAAGAAACTTGCATAAATGGAAGAACCCAAATACCTCAACAAAGGTTGTCAAGCTTGGTTGGAATCTTCAAGAATTCCCAAATTACAAGTACTAATCTAAGATTAACGATAATATAAGGACTAATCTACACTAATCTATGCTAATCTATCTAGGGTTTAGTCTAATGAAAGGCCTAAGATAAGATAAGATCGTGTCTTAATACAAGAGGGGGGTATATATAGGGTTACAAATGGAAGGGAGAAGAAAAGAAGAAAGCGGAGCTGCAGCTGACCCTTCCCGGTCGGGAAGGCTTGGTCCCGATCGGGATGGGCCATCCTTCCCGGTCGGGAAGGACCTTCCCGATCGGGATGGGCTCATAGTAGCCGTGCTTTATGTTCCCTTCATCCCGAACGGGATGAGGCTATCCCGAACGGGACGGGTCTTTGTAGGCCTCCCTTAAGAGCTCTTTGGTCCCTCCTTGCCTCTCATGGGCTTCTCGTCGATTCTCGGGACTCGGGATCGGGTCTCGGAGGCTCGGGATTGGATCCCGAGGTCTCGGGGTCGATTCCAAGGCATCGAGTCATCGTTCCTCTACTCCGTTGGCTCCAAAATGTGTATGTATTGAGTCGGAATCGCTCCAACTCTTCGGGAACCTGAAACGAACTAAAGGAAGCATAAGTAGCCCCTAAACCGCTCCCAAGGAGCGATTCTACAAGGAAATGGGACCAAAACACAACAAAATAGGCACTACAAACCACACTTATCAACTCCCCCACACTTAACCCTTACTCGCCCTCGAGTAAGCACATACTACTACTAAACTATCCGAGTGGGTATTAGCGCACCCTACGCCCCTTCAACTCACGCGAGTGCACTTAGAGGACAAGTGCACTCCGCAAGGCAAGTTGGGTCTTGCGACAAAACTGTGGATGCAACCGGACACAAAACACATAAACAAACAATCACACAAACAAACACATAATCGGTTGCACCCAAAACAAAAGAAATACCGCTTCCCTCTAAAAGCGGTGAAAGAAACACCG
This sequence comes from Agrostemma githago, assembly GCA_958450325.1. Lineage (NCBI taxonomy): Eukaryota > Viridiplantae > Streptophyta > Magnoliopsida > Caryophyllales > Caryophyllaceae > Agrostemma > Agrostemma githago. The sequence continues at coordinate 45,700,829 of OY288254.1, read as the reverse complement.
GTTTAGGACTCGAGGTAAGTAACAACGTTCCCAAGCTAGACATACAAACCAAGGTGAACTAAACCCTAATAGTATGACGATAAAGCAACAAAAACGTTGGTAACTTACCTAAGTCCTCCTAACTTTCTAAAAACGTACTACGGGACGATCGGCGGAGTGGAAAAATGAGAAACCACGGTGTTAGTCGACACTGTAGGTAAGTGAGACCCCGCCCCCTTTAGCGTGAGCCAAGAGGGTCGTCCCGTGTCCAAAAACCGCCTAACTAGTCCAAGTAAAAAGGTGGAAATATGCAAAATGAGGGAAGACCGACTAATGCCGCTATCATCCTTCCTCGGGACTCGGCCCTTTGGTAGGCTCTTCACGGCAAAAGTCGGAAAAAGGCTTATTTTTGTGAGAATTTCTTTTTGTGAGACGGGTTTTCTTTTGGCATTTTCTCTTCTCTTTTGCATTTTCGCTTTGTTTTGCCATGCCATTCTTTTTCTTCTTTTCTATATTCTTTTTGGCTTTTGTGCCTTTTCTTTTTCTTCATTCTTTTCTTTCTTTCATTTTTCTTTTCTTAGCCCTTTTTGGCTAGATTCGGCTTTTTGGCATTCCTTAGTAATAAGAAAGAGAGATCAACAAATTGCATTTTTATTGTGTGGATTTGTGTAGGAAGTAGGGAAATGGATATGTCGGGACGACGTCTTCCCTTCATACTCACAAAAAGGGGAAAAACTTGGACTAATCTAACGACTCCGAACATGGTCACCTAAGGGACGGGACTCGGCAACCAAGGCCTTTTCACACCGTGGGTGGTCATAATGGTCAAAAGTGCAAATCCCGTAGTAAATCCCTAGTAAGCTAGGTGGACTCAAGGTAAAGGACCAACGAAATCATTGATTTAGGGTCATTCTACTAGGCTAAAGTCCAAGACTCGATTTATACAACTAGGAAGGGAAAGTAAACACTCACAAACTAGCCTCTAAATCGGGTTTTCGCAAAATGTTTACACACATGACACACAACAAAACACAAAACAAAGACACAACGAAGATGGAAGAAAAACAGACAGAACAAAACAAAACAAAACAAGGAGAAACAACACATAAACAAAACAAACACCACCCCGATCTTCAAACAAGTCTCCAAATCCACCACAATCTTTACAAAGCTCCTCCCGAGCACACCCCATCACAATCTCCTCCAAAATCCGCAAGAGACAAAGAAGGAAAAAGGGATAGAAGTTGTTACCGGACATCTTGAAAGCTTTCCAAAGCCATCGGTGGTTTAAGCAACCTATAAGGAAAAAGGGGGGCAAACACACACAACAAAACAAAAATATGACATAACGACGCAAAAAGGAAAACACACAAAAGAAAAATCTTTTTGATTTTTGTGAAATTTTTTCAAATTTTTAGGATTTTTTGAAGATTTTTTTCGAAAAACTACGAAAATAACTAAACTATACTAGAATATCGCTCCCCCACACTTAAATCGAGCCATGTCCTCATGCTCGATCGTAGGGTGCGGAGAGACAAAAGCAAAAAGAAAAGAAACTACGAAAATAAAGCTAAAAATCAAAAATAAAGTGAAGAAAAAGGTAGAAGGTGTCCGGCCGGGGTGTAGTCAAGTCACCAAGGGCCGAGACAAGAAAAAGAAATGGAAGGGGGAAGAAAAATAGAAAGAAGGAAATAAAAGGAAATGGGAGGGGAGGGCTAGGTGTAATCAAGTCACCTAGCCCGGATTCCGCCTAAATCCGACTAAATCCAACAAAAAGGGGTAAAAAACTTGAAAAATTTAGATTTTGAAAATGACTCTCGATGTAATCACATCATCGAGAGTCGGGAGCAACATATACCAAGGCCTCGAAGGCCACCATGACACCGTGACACAAAAGTGTACAAGGGGAAGGGGAGTAAACAAAGGAAAACAAGCAATAAAAGACAGAAAAGAAAGGATAGTTGCCGTACCATAGGTTAGCAACTCACTCTCTCCATCGTCTCATAGATCAATATAAGCACTTGCTTGTCTTCATCGTTGCTATTCCTCTTCAAAGTTGATAGAACCACATGGATGAGGTAGTAATGGTGTGAGGGGGGGTAGGATTCGATGTGAAATTCGGTGTAAAGGGAAGAGAAATGAGGTGAGGGTATGAAATGAAGTGTAAGGGTCATATGACATGAGCAAGGATGGGTAGGGAGGTTGGGTGGGGGTATACAATGGTTGGGTGGGCTCAATGTCAAAGAAGAGGCCAAAAGAGGAGAAAAGAGACCATCCCGGTCGGGATGGATGGTCCCGATCGGGAAGACACACTCGTCCCGGTCGGGAAGCCACCTTCCCGGTCGAGACGACACTCCAGCAAGCTCCAATTTTTGCACCTCCATCCCGATCGGGACGGCTTCTTCCCGGTCGGGATGGCACATTCTTCCCGGTCGGGAAGCTCCCTTCCCGCCCGGGATGGGTCTTCTTGACCTCTAAAACCCCAAAAAGCTTCACCGAAGCTTCAAAAACCGACTTCCATACTCACGATCCAAGCTCTATCATTATCTACTCTCCTCTAGGAGTCTCCTTTCCTTCACACCTATCACAATAAACTCAAATACAACATCAAATTCCCTCCCTCGCATCGCTCATCAAAACTCCAAATAAACAAGAATTTCACAAAAACTAACAACCCTAGAAACCAAACTATACAAAGATAAACACAAATACAAGCACAAAAGAAAAGAAAAAGAGATATTTACACTAAATACTCTCACCAACAACGCCTCCATAGCCATCAAGAGCTCGGAGTAGTAAGTCAAATGCCTTAGCAACATCTTCATTTAAGCTCACATGGCCGAGCCTAGCCACTCCCAAAAGTTTCCAAGTCGGAGGGAAGAAGCGATCATCTTCATTGAGCTCGGGGTTCTCGTGATCTTCCGGGTCTTCGGAACCAACATAGCTACGACTCTTATGACCATCCGGTAGGTATAGTGGTCTAGAATCGTGCTCGGTGTCATGATGTGGGAGATCACACCCTAGGGGTGTCGCTTTTTCTACGGGGTCGAGAGTGGAACTCTTTTCCACCGCCCGACAAGGATCCTCTTAACCAACCGTCTCACAAGACAAAGGGCTAGACATCGAGTGCAGTAGAGGAGGAGAAGGCATCAAGTTTTCTTCATTGGAGGCTTTAGGATCCTCCAAATTCCCATACAAAGCAAGTTCCAAGGCATCTACTTCTTTTTCCCAAGTATTGCGCTCCTTTTCACTCACCTTGTCAATACGGCCTAGAGGAGGTATGTCTTCACTTGCCCTTGCATTGTATAGATCCGTTTCATCACGAAGAAAATCGAACAAATTCAATTTGATAGCCAATACATCGGCTCCCCAAGAGTTATCTTGAGAATCATGTTCACTCCCCTCCTCATTGTTGGCCCTTGAAGCTTCAACTTCCTCCCTTCTTCCCATATCTTCACCGCCCACGCAACACTCAACAATGACCTCGTGATTGACCCCCTCTTATTCATTTGTAGCTTCACAATCGGGTTGACTTTCTTGTGGAGGCACCCGACCTTCATGCCCAAATGAACCTTCCTCAACATGTTGTGGAGTTGGAGCGGCCAACATCGTGATATGAGACACGAGTGCATTGATGCGAGCATCTTGCACCTCTATTTGGGCCTTGAACTCCTCCCTAACCCCTATTATTTGAGCCACCATCGCTTGTTGATTCTTTTGCAATAGAGTCATCGACTCTTGTTGGCTCTTAAGCAATTGAACCATCATTTGACAAGTCTCAAAGTTAGGATTTTGCGGTTGTGGGTTATGTGAGGGTGTTTGGTAGTTGTTAGGATGTTGGAACGATCCTTGACAACTTTCTTGATAACCATAAGAAGAGGGTTCATAAGATTGTTGATGAGGTTGATATGGTTGGTAAAGTTGTGGGTTTTGGTAATTCGCCCCATAGTTGTCCCGTGACAATTGATGGTAGCTTGGACAAGCCATGTCCATAACGTTGCTTTGGTACCTAGGATGAGCTAGAAGCACTTGAGCAAACGTTAGTATCCTAGTGCTTTTGAGGCACTAGGAAGAGAGAGTAACACACAAGAAGAAAAACGGAGATACACAAGGAGAAGAGAACACAAAAATCAAGAACAAAGTCCAAAACTAAGCAAACAAAAGTCTAAACTACGCCGTCCCCGGCAACGGCGCCAATATGATGGGTAGGATTTGTCGTGAATCCCAACCGTCAAATACTAACCGGCAAACCTAGTGGGTAGCTAGGGTAAGTCGGGTCGAATCCACAGGGACGGGAGGTCGGACTAAGGTATGCCACAGTCAAGGACTATGTTCGAGACAAGCTATTCTAAGGAGGGGGAGACTACGGCTAATCTAGGTCTAAAGCAAGAGAACTATCAAAAGAAACGGGCTAGGATTAGGTCGGGGTCAAAGGGGTAACAGAATGGTCGAGGGAGAGCTAGAGTTGAAGGAGGAAGTAGGGTAATCTAGGTAATGCCCGGGCTCTCGCAACTTAGACCCACCTAGAGGTTCCACCTAAAACCCAACTCGGCGACACAACACAATCGGGGTTACTAGCACGCTATAGGCCTAGGTCGAATCCGGGCTCTCGCAAATTAGACCGGCCTAGGGGTCGTCCTCACCGGGCTCTCGCAACTTAGTGAAGGGACCGAACCCACAAACAAACTATCACCCACAAAGAAAGGCAAGAAAAACAAGCATTCGTACATACTTAGTCATTCAACCAATTCAACAAACATGTGATGTGCACCAAACCAAGAGGAAACCCAAATCTTCCACCAACATCTCCAACCAACCCTTAATCACCCAATTAACACCCTAATCACCTTACTAACCCTAGCAAGAACACTACTCTAACATATCTAAACTAAAACTAACACTAACAAGAGAAATCAAACCAAACAACAAAACTAACATAAAGAAACTAGTCTAACAATGAACTATGAAAAATAACAAGAACTAAAGATTCAAACTTTAATGATAAAACAAAGATTAAAAGAAGAGAAAAGAAGATTATACCAAACTATAGATGAAAGGAAGAAAGAAACTTGCATAAATGGAAGAACCCAAATACCTCAACCAAGGTTGTCAAGCTTGGTTGGAATCTTCAAGAATTCCCAAATTACAAGTACAAATCTAAGATTAACGATAATCTAAGGACTAATCTACAGTAATCTATTCGAATCTATCTAGGGTTTAGTCTAATGAAAGGCCTAAGATAAGATAAGATCGTGTCTTAATACAAGAGGGGGGTATATATAGGGTTACAAATGGAAGGGAGAAGAAAAGAAGAAAGCGGAGCTGCAGCTGACCCTTCCCGGTCGGGAAGGCTTGATCCCGATCAGGATGGGCCATCCTTCCCGGTCGGGAAGGACCTTCCCGATCGGGATGGGCTCACAGTAGCCGTGCTTTATGCTCCCTTCATCCCGAACGGGATGAGGCTATCCCGAACGGGACGGGTCTTTGTAGGCCTCCCTTAAGAGCTCTTTGGTCCCCCCTTGCCTCTCATGGGCTTCTCGTCGATTCTCGGGACTCGGGATCGGGTCTCGGAGGCTCGGGATTGGATCCCGATGTCTCGGGGTCGATTCCAAGGCATCGAGTCATCGTTCCTCTACTCCGTTGGCTCCAAAATGTGTATGTATTGAGTCGGAATCGCTCCAATTCTTCCAAATCGGTCTCGGGAACCTGAAACGAACTAAAGGAAGCATAAGAAGCCCCTAAACCGCTCCCAAGGAGCGATTCTACAAGGAAATGAGACCAAAACACAACAAAATAGGCACTACAAACCACACTTATCAGCGCCCGGAGACAAAGCACGTTACCAGGTAATTTTGTCCCTTAGCCAGACAGTTCACCTTTATCCTGGCCGCATACTCAGGCAGTATGGGTGGACTCAACGCATCCCGGAGAACGAGGCAGTTGTGAGTGCACCTACCCAGCTGACCGACATTATGTGCGATACCTGGATTCAAAGGTGGTACACTCGAGTTACTTGGTCCGTTCCCAAGTCGCTCCATTCTACCTGGGTGTCTTATTCCTATGGAAGGTGGACCAAAGCCGAGACTGCCGAAACTCGTGCTGCTTTAAAGGTTGATGAGGCCTTCGACCTGCTTCGGCGCGAGAAGATCAAGGATAACAGGGACTTCTTTGCTGAAGGGGAGACTCCAGCCCCGATAGTCGGTCTAAAGCTGGGTCAGAGAAAAGGAGACAGGACTCGAGCTAGGGGGTCCGACGCTAGAGGTGCTTGGGGGGAAGTGAGCCCCCAGACAAACTTGGAGAGGAGACCAGGGGCTAGGCCTTCAGTCCAGGACCGACTTGGTCCTAAGGACAGGTTGCCAGAGCATATACGGGCTCGACTTGGGCTCGACTTGGGCCCGTAACAATAGCTGAAGATCCTCTGTCGAAGAAGAGGACTCGAGCCAAGGAGGTTCCCATGATCATCCGAGAACGCTCTTCCCCTCCCCGGCGACCTCGGGCTCCACGAGACCCGAAGGACAAGGGCAAGGGCAAGATGTCCGGATACTAGTCTCCGTCTTTATTATTTAGATATTATTACTATTTTTGTTATGTGTTGTTTTTTTTTGTGGCTTTTGTAATTTTGAATTACCGAGTTTATCGGTTTTTTTTTTTTGGAATAATATAAGTACTATATTAGTGAAGCCGTTCCTGTCTTTTTCGTTATTGCAGTGGTTGTGCCCTTTTGAGGGGTTGCCTACGTATCCGCGATTAGCAGAATCAAACCAAACGTAGTTCAGGCGTAGACTTTTTTTGCAATTTCGAAATACATCAAGACTATGAGTTCAAGATGTGCGACAGTAGGATAAATAATCCTAACTTATTGACTTGCTTATAAATTTTGAAAAAGATGTTTTTTAAATAATTTTTGCAAATGACATTTGAGATGAGGTTTAGGGGTAGTAGCGCTTCAGCTGGTCTAGGTTGGTCGGGTTGACAAATTCATTCCCGTCCAGGTCCGTCAGCATGATTGCTCCTTCTGATAGAACCTTCTTGACCAGGTATGGCCCATCCCAATTGGGTTTGAATTTTTCTCTTGGGTCAATCGGTAGTAAGGCACGATCCGATTTTAGGACCAAATCCCCTTCCTTGATATTCCTGGGCCTAACTCTTTTGTTAAAGGCCCGCTTGATTCTTTTTTGGTATATTTGGATGTTATTGAGAGCCCGCGACCGTCGTTCGTCCAAAAGAATTAACGAGTCATATCGAGCTTGAACCCAATCCGCTTCGGGCACTTGGCTTTCTAGTAGAATTCTGAGAGACGGTATCTCCAATTCGACCGGCTGGACCGCTTCCATGCCATACGTTAAATAATATGGAGTTGCCCCGGTTGCAGTTTGGATCGACGTCCGGTACCCCCATAGGGCAAAGAGTATTTTGTCGGGCCAGTCCCGATAATTATCAGCCATCTTTTTAAGTATGGTGACAATTGTCTTATTAGCAGCCTCCACCGCTCCATTTGTTTGGGGACGGTAGGTTGAAGATGTATGCTTCTGGATTTTGTATTTTGCTAGCAAAGTAGCGGTTTCGGCTTGGAAGTGGGTCCCGTGATCACTGATAAATTCGTGTGGGATCCCGTACCGGCATATGATTTTATTCTGGATAAATTTGGCCACGTGCTTGGCGTTCAAGACACGGTATGATTCGGCTTCGACCCATTTGGTGAAATAGTCGATAGCTACCAAAATAAAACAGTGACCTCCCGTCCCGGAAGGGTTCACTTTCCCAATTATGTCAATCCCTCACGTCGAAAATGGCCATGGCGAGGTCATGGTGTACAGTAGGGATGATGGCATGTGTTGAGCATTGCCGAAAATTTGACAATTATGTCAGTGTTTGACATATGATTGAAAGTCGATCTCCATACTGTTCCAGTAGTATCCGAGCCTCATGATTTTTCGGGCTAACATATGGGCGTTCATATGTGGACCGTTTTCACCGTCGTGTACTTCGGCCATCACTTTTTCGGCCTGCGTTTTGTCGATACATAGGAGTAAAGCCCGCTGTGCCGTCTTTGTGTACAACTGACCGTCGTCCGTACGGATGAATTGGGTGGCCAGTCTTCGCAGGGCTTTCTTGGCCCGATTTTCAGTTCCCGGGGGATATTCTCCCGCTGTCAAATAAATTAGGACAGCCTGATACCAAGGTTCTGGATCGGTGATCTCAATATCTTGAATGGCGTTGACATATGCCGGCTCGGACCATCTTTCGACACAGATTGGCATGCTGGCCATATGCTCCGGGATGTTTAGTAAGGATGCCAATTTGGAAAGTGCGTCCGCGAACTGATTTTCTTCACAGGGGAGGTAGATATATTCTACCTTCTGGAATTGCTTCTCTAGAACCCTTACTCGCGATTGGTAAGCCACGAGATTGGCATTCCAAGTTTTCCATTTTTGAAGGGCTTGATTGATGACTAGGGACGAGTCCCCATGAACCCGGAGATTTGTAATTCCCAAATCAGCAGCCGCTTGCAGCCCGTGGATGCATGCTTCTTATTCGGCCGCGTTGTTGGTCACATCAAAGTCTAATTTGATGGATAATGGGGTGTGCTCCCCTTGTGGTGATATGAGGAGAATACCGACCCCAAAGCCTCGAAAATTGGATGCTCCATCAAAATACAAGTCCCACGTTTCGGTGTCAGTATGGAATATGTCTTCGTCAGGAAAGGCCCAAGTATCGGTATGGCCTTCCTCAGATACCGGACTATCGGCGAGGAACTCGGCTACTACTCGGCCTTTGATGGCTTTTAACGGCACAAACTTGAGGTCGAACTCGGCTAGCATTAAAGTCCATCTGGACATTCTTCCATTAAGAACGGGCTTCTCGAACAAGTATTTGATCGGATCCATCTTGGACAGGACGTGTATCTCGTGGCTGAGCGTATAGTGTCGTAGCTTTTTAGTGGCCCACACTAAAGCTAGGCAGGTTTTCTCGAGCATTGTATATTTGCATTCGTATTCTAGGAACTTTTTACTGATGTAGTAAATAGCCCTTCATTCTGAATCGATTGTCTGGGCCAGCATAGCCCCCATGGCTGTCTCAGTCGTTGTTAGGTATAACGACAAAGGTAAACCGAGTTGAGGTGGCATTAATACCGGCGGAGCAGACAGGATCTCCTTGATTCTGTCAAAAGCCGTTTGACATTTATCGTCCCATAGTACCCGTTCTCCTATCTTCAGTTTCTTGAAAATAGGTTCACATACCATGGTTAGCTTTGAAATAAATCGGCTGATGTATTGGACTTTCCCGAGAAACCCCCTTATTTCTTTTTCGGTCTTGGGTGGTTGCATCTCGGTGATGGCTTTGATTTTAGCTGGGTCGACCTTGATGCCGCGTTGACTAACGATATGGCCCAGTAATTTGCCTGATGTTACCCCGAAACTGCACTTTTGAGGGTTCAACCTCATGTTGTACTTACGTAATCGGGTGAAGAATTTCCTTAGGGCAGCAACATGCCCATCTCGGCTTTTAGATTTAACAATCATGTCATCGACATAAACCTCCACTTCCTTATACATCATGTCATGTAACAAGGTCGTGGCTGTTCGTTGGTAAGTGGCTCCGACATTAATGAGCCCAAACGGCATAACTGTATAACAATAAGTACCCCATGATGTGGTGAAAGTAGTTTTACCCATATCTTCTTCTGCCATCTTGATTTGGTTATACCCGGTGTACCCGTCCATAAATGATAGAAGAGCATGATCAGCCGTGTTATCGACCAATATGTCGATTTGTGGCAACGGAAAATCGTCTTTTGGGCTGGCCCTGTTAAGGTCCCGGAAATCCACACATACCCGCACCTTGCCGTCCTTTTTGGGTACCGGCACGATGTTTGCAACCCAGTCTGGATATTCAGACACTTGTATAAAGCCCGCTTTGAATTGTTTGTCTACCTCTTCCTTGACTTTGAGAGACCACTCGGGCTTCATCCTTCGAAGCTTCTGTTTTACCGGTTTGCACCCATCTTTGATGGGTATGCGGTGTTCAGCTATTTCCCGATCTATCCCCGGCATGTCCTTGTAGGACCATGCGAAGACGTCTTTGAACTCTTGGAGGAGGTTTATGAATTTTTGTCTCTCCTCGGGATCTAAGGATAACCCTATCTTAAGCATCTGGGGCTCTAAGGTTGTTCCCACATTGATAGACTTGGTTTCTTCGATTACCGGGTCTCGGGATTCCCTCTGTTCTAGCTGCTCGATCAGATGCGGGGGCAAGGACACCTGTTCATCGGGTTTCTCAATGTCATTGCAGAAAACATTTATGAAATTGAAAGTATTTTGAAAATAAGACAAGTCATAAGCGGAACGGTTTTCGTTATTATTGATGGTAAATTTGGAAAACAGCTCAAAGAGAGCGGCCATCTGATCATTGATCGGAGGCGGGATTGGGAGCGCTTTCGGGACAGACCCCGAGGCTCCGGTGGTAGTGACTACAGGGAAGGGGGTTACAGTTTGGACTCTAGCACCAGACCCCTTAGACTCGAATACAGACTCAGACTCAGACTCAGACTCAGACTCAGACTCAGATTCGGACTCAGATTCGGAATTGGTGTCCGGCATGTCTCCTTCCCCGGTGGCAGCTTGTAGACTCGACCCTGGCCGTCGGTCCACTTGATGGTCTTCCTCCAGGCTCTTTTCCCAGTATCAGCACCGACCTTCAAGATCAGCTTTGACGGATCGAACCTGTTGCTTCGAAGGATCAGGTTCACCAAGTCTTCCTTGGGGTTCGGAACAGCTTTGTCTTCCCCATATAAGAGCCCCAACACGGGCTCGGCATTGTCAGCACCCTCCTTGGATTCAGATTGGATGAGGGCGAATATGTCATCCGGAATGTAGTTGCATTCCCGAGCTAGTTCAGTCTCGGGATATGTGATAGTTGGTTGATACAGGCCAACTTGAATAGCCCCGAATACCGGTGTGACGAAATAGTCAGCCAACCTCGGGCTATAAGGGCTCAAGTAGGTACCCTTGATGATGTTGCAAGCTTTCTTAATGCCCGCTCGGACCACATTTCCCGGGGTCACAGGATACCCTAAGCCGAAGTGAGATTCCCCGTCATTCAGGACTTCAATGATCTTCCCAGCTGGAAGATATGGCTTCGAGGTAGCCCCCGGTAAATATCCCAAATTTTGAAGCATCGTGTCGATGCTCGTTGTGAAATAGGGCCTGAAAAGGTACTCTTCTTCAATCATCCCTACAAAATCGAACCCCCAGAGGTCGGTGCGATCCGTGGCGTTAAAGCTAGCCACAGTCATAGGGGTTGCCTCTAGAGTGATAATACCGTCTTGCAGGTGCATTTTGATCTTTTGGTGAAGAGTAGAAGACACCATTTTTTCAGCATGGATCCATGGTGATAAGTGTAGTTTGTAGTGCCTATTTGTTGTGTCTTGGTCCCATTTTCCGTGTGGAATCGCTCCTTGGGAGCGATTTATGGGCTTCTTATGCTTCTTTTAGTTCGTTTCAGGTTCCCGAGATCGAATTGGAAGAGTTGGAGCGATTCCGACTCAATACATACACATTTTGGAGCCAACGGAGTAAAGGAACGATGACTCGATGCTTTGGAATCGACCCCGAGACCTCGGGACCCAATCCCGAGCCTCCGAGACCCGATCCCGAGTCCCGAGAATCGACGAGAAGCCCATGAGAGGCAAGGAAGGGCCAAATAGCTCTTAAGGGAGGCCTACAAGACCCATCCCGTTCAGGATGGCCTCATCCCGTTCGGGATGGGATGCATTTTGAAGGAGGCTGCTGTGAGCCCATCCCGGTCGGGACCATCCCGTCCCGGTGGGGATGACAGGGCCGTCCCGATCGGGATGATCCGTCCCGGTCGGGAAACTACAGGGGCAGCACGACTCTTTTCTTTTCTTCTCCTTCACTCTTGTACCCATATATATACTCCCTTCTTGTAATATTAAGACATCTTATCATAATCTAGACTAGTTTAAGCCTCCAAAACCCTAGATTAGTTCTATACTCATTAATCTTAATCTCCCTTTAATCTTCCTTTAATCCTTAGTTAATCTAGTGTAATTAATTCTTGTATTAAGAAGTTCTTGAAGATTGTTCCAAGATTGACAACCTTGGGATTCTATTTGGGTTCTTATTTATACAAGATTGCATCTTTTCTTCATCTAGTGTTGGTATAATCATCTCTACTCTTGTTCTTAGTTTATTTAATCTTGTTTGAATCTTTTCATATTGTTATTGTTATTATTCTTGTTATTCATTATGGATGTTTGTTTAGTGATATTGATTTCTTTTATGATTGTTGGTTCTCTCTTTATAATGAGTGAGTAGTCTTCTTGTGGGGTTAGTAGGGGGATTAGGGGTAGATTATGGATGATTAGGGTTGATTAAGGGGAAAAGGTTACATCTTTGTTGTTAGTCACATTGTGGGCATTCCATGTGTTTGTTGATATGCTTGTGTGAGTTGTAGTGGCCATGCTTCACATACTTGTGTTCATCTTCTCATTGTTTGTCTATGATGTGGAAATGTTGAGAATAGTCATAGTCACGAGAGTGTCGACTAGGGTCTAAGTTGCGAGAGCCCGGACCCACCTTGACATCGGTCTAAGTTGCGAGAGTCCGGACCGACTCTAGCAATTAGGAGACACCTATACCCTTGATCACCCCAATTACCCTTCTACTCCTATGAACCTGACCTACCCCACTTCTTTCCATATTTGAGTTCACCTCCTTAGTTAGACATCGTTTAATCTAGTTTATTTGGTTAGTTCATCATTAGCTTAGTTACTTCTCCTCCGCCATTAGTTTTCCTTTTATCGCTTCTTCGTGTTTGTTTGGTAATCTAGTCTCGTTGTAGGCCGACATAGTCTAAACCTTGATATACCGTCCTCGTGGATACGATCCCGACTTGCCCTAGCTACCCACTAGATTAGTCGGTGTTTTATTGATTGGCTAGGGACGTGACGAATCCCTTACCATTAATTTGGCGCCGTTGCCGAGGATCGGTGCATTGTTTAGACTTAGTTTGCTTATTTCTAGACTTAGTTACCCTTCTTTGTGCTCTCCCATCTTCCCTTGTGAATATTCTCTAGATTTTTCTTCTTTCCTTAGCTTTATTTCTTCTTTTTCTCTTTGTCTCTAGTTGTGTTTGTTTATTGTCGTTGCCTAGTGCCCACAAAGCACTAGGTGTTCTCACATTTGTTCTAGTGTGTAGTGTATGCCTAGGAGGGGAGGTGACTTCTATCTCTTTAATCCAGAGCCAGAGAGACTCTTTCGAGCCATTCGCCAACGGACGATTAATCGGTTTAGGATCTCTCAACCGAGTGCAAGCAATACTCATCAAGGGCAAGCCCAAGGAGCCGGCTTGAGCAATCCACATCGAGAGACGGCCGAAGGGGGATTCATTAACCCTTTTGGTGATTCTTCTTCTCCTAGTTCCCCCTCTTCATCTACATCTACACCGTCTACACCACCATCTCCTCCCTTATATCCAATCATGCCTAAGTTTTCTTCTCACTCAACCTTCTCGGAAGACGTTTTGCCGGGTCCATCCACTTTCCCGGAGGCATATACCGGGAATTTTGTGGCGAAAACGCAATTTATCCAATTGGTCGAGAGAAGTCAATTTAGTGGGTTACCAACCGAAGATCCTCATAAACACATGGAAACCTTTTCGGATTATTGTGACGCTATTTCGCAAACGGTAATTACTCAAGACCAAATCCGGTGGGTATTATTTCCTTTCTCTCTTATTGGTAAGGCGAAGCAATGGTTCAAGGGGTTGGATAAAGCAAGACTTGGCATTGATACTTGGAAGAAGCTAGCCTTAGCCTTCTACCAACAATTCTATCCCCCGGAGAAGACAAATCTATTGACAGCTTCTATCACGGGTTTCCAACAACGTGATGATGAAAGACTATATGAATCGTGGGAAAGATTCAAAGCCTTGATCCGTTCTTGTCCACACCATGGCTTATCGCAATGGTTCCTCGTACAACAATTTTGGAACGGTCTATATGAAGACTCGAGGGCCATACTCAACATGGGATCCAACGGTAGGTTTACCGAAGTGGAGGATGACCAAACTTGGTCGAGAATCGAAGAGATGGCGGTGCATAATTTGCAATACTCTAGGCCTAGGAAGGCACATCGAGGCGGCATGCATGAGGTCGATGCTATCACCAAATTAAGCATTGACCTTAGAGCTCAACTTAGAACACACATAGAGACTATTGACAAGAAGCTCCAAAGCCACCTCAACCAAGTCCAAGGCACTAGTTCCTCACACCATCAACCGATTCAAGAAGTGAATGCTTTGGGGTTCGCACCTCCTACACCTTACTTTGGGATGTGTGACACTTGTGGAATCGTTGGTCATGACCCTATGAATTGTAGAGGGAGTATTGAGCAAGTGAACGCCTTTCAAGCGTTCAAGCATGGTGTTTCCTACTCTAATCAATACCAAGCTTCCAATCAAGTCCCTCAACAACAACCACTTCAACATCAACAACAACATCGTCCCTATGTTCCACCTCCCTTACGGGACAACAATGAAGGTTACCAAGGTTATGTGGGTAACCAAAGACCCTTCAACAACTTCAAGCAAAATAACCAAGGTACCTACCACAACAACAAGCAAGGGTTCCAACAAGGGAACTTCAATCATGGTGGTTTCCAAGGAAACCAAAATTTCCAAGGAAACCGAAACTATCAAAGCTACAACCATGGCAACAATCAAGGCCTTAACCTAGGAAATTCTCATGGGTTCCAAGGGAACCGTCAACAACAAGCTACACAAGGTAATCAACAACAAAGCAAGCCTAGGAGCCGGTCACCTACTCATGATTATGGCATTCCTCTCGCCATCACCGACACTCCACATAATCCATCATCCCCACCTCGGGATTTCGACATTCAAAAGACTTTGATGGATATGCAACAGGTCAAATGGAGATGTCAAAAACCCATCAAGTGCTCTTTGCTTATATTCAAGAGGGAAACGCGTCAAGAGATGCCCGTATGAAGATGCTTGATACCCAAGTATCTCAACTTGCTTCGGGGAGCTCCTCAAGGCAAAAGGGACAACTACCTTCTCAAGGTGAAACACCCACATTTGAGCATGTAAATGCTATCACCACAAGGAGAGGTACATCCTATAACCCCCCTCCATATCCTAATGAGCAAGAGCCGATGCAAGAACCGACAATGGAAATGGCATCTCCAAATCAAGAAGAGTCAAGCTTTGATGATCCAATTGAGGAGCAAGTCATATGGGAAGTTGAAAAACCCCAAGAAGACAACCCTCCCCCACTTCAAGAGAAAGACAAGGGAAAAAGGAAAGTGTCCTTTGAAGAGTCCACTCCTATTGAGCAAAACAAGTACCAAATCAAGTTGCTTTTCCCATCAAGGCAAATGAAGACTAAGGTGGACACTCAATACGACAAGTTCCTTAGTATTGTGAAGAAATTGGATGTTAGTGTCCCATTTACCGAGTTACTTACCCAAATCCCGGCATATGGTAAATTCATGAAAGAAATTTTGGCTAGGAAGAGGTCCATCAACAAGGAAGAGACGGTAGCGTTCACGAGGGTGGTGAGCGAGCTTATTCAAGGTTCCACGCTTCCGATGTTGAAGGACCCGGGTAGTTTCTCTATCCCATGCATTATCGTCAATTACAAGATCGAGAGAGCTATGTGTGATTTGGGTGCGTGTGTGATTTGGGTGCGAGTGTGAGTATTATTCCCTACACCATTTGTGAGCGATTAGGGATGACGGAGTTGAAGTGTACGTCCATTACACTCCAAATGGCCGATAAGTCTCTTAACCGACCATTGGGAATGTTAGAGGATGTGCCGGTACGAATAGGGAAGTTCTTCATTCCGGTCGACTTCATTGTGGTTGACATGCCGGAGGATGCGAACACTCCCATCATCCTTGGACGCCCATTTTTACACACCGCCGGTGCCGTGATCGATGTGAAGAAGGGTAGGATCTCCTGTCAACTAGGCGTCGAAGAGTTAGTGTTCGACCTTCAAGGCAACACTTTGCCTATGACCAAGACATGTAATATGATCCATGCCACGGAAGACATCGATCGAGGGAATGATCGGGAACAAAGCTTGAAGAAGTACTCTTATGTACTTGAAGATGATGACTCCGAGAGTGAGGAAGATGAGCGCCCATCTCATGGGATTGATGACAAGTTGAAGTGCAATGATAAGAAAGGAGATGAGCCTCCCTTGGGGCCACATGAGGATCGTTGGACGTTTGGGTATATCCCGATGGATCGCAAGTACAAGTTCAAGCCATTGAACTTAGTAGATCGGGATGCCCCGAGAACGTCGATGCAAGGTCATGAAGAGCCTTGGTTTGTGGACGGTTATATCTCGAGCTTAATTGAAGACTTTGCTAGGTCCTTCGACTTGTTCTTACGTGCCCTTGATGGAGATGGAATTGGTCGTGGTTGTTGAAAAAGATTGAAGAAAGCACCACCATGGTTTGACGGAGTTTCGCAAGAACCGTCTCATTGTATATATCTCTTTCTTGTAGTTAGTGGATTTTTGTGAATTCTTGTTATTTGGATTATTGACGATCGAGGCGAGGGAGAGAATTTGATGCTTGAGTTGAGTTTGTTGGACAGGTGAAGTGAAGATGATCCCTAGAGAAGAATGGCTATGATATACCTTAGGTTGTAAGCACGAGGATCGGGTTTTTGAAGCTTAGAGCGAGCTTTTGGGATTGTGGAAGTTAAAGAAGGCCCATCCCGACCGGGATGAGGCGTCCCGACCGGGAAGGGTAAGGCTTCCCGACCGGGAAGGGTGTCGTCCCGATCGGGAAGGATGCACCTGTTTTCGAGCTTCCTGTGAGTCCGTCCCGACCGGGATGAGGGCGTCCCGACCGGGACGGGTGAGGTGACCCGATCGGGATCGATCTTCCCGCCCGGGATGGTCCTCTACTCCCCCTTTGTGATTCTTCTTCGCAAATCGAGTCCACCCAACCGTTTTATGCCCCCTCCCAACCTCCCTAGCTACCCTAGCCTTATCATATGCCCCATGTACTTCATTGTCATGCCCTCCCTCCATTTCCTATCCGCTTTACACCGACTCTTACATCAAAACTCACCCCCTACCATTACTACCTCTACCGTGAGTTCTCTTCAAGTGTGAAGCGAGATGGCAACCGAGAAGACAAGCGATGAGCCTCTAATGATCAACGAGACGATGGAGCAAGTGAGTTACTAGCCGCTCGGTTTGGGTAACTATCCTTACTTTCCCGTTTTTTTTATCGCTTCTTTTTCATTGCATGCCCCTTTCCCTTGAGTCACGGTGTCTTAGGGGCCTTCGAGGCCATAGTTTGGTTGCTCCCGACTCCCGACGACGTGATTACGTCGAGAGTCAATCGATTAGTCCAATTTACAATATTTTCACCCCTTTTTAGGAGTTAGTCGGATTTGGACGGAATCCGGGCTAGGTGACTTGATTACACCTAGCCCTCCCCTCGCATTTCCTTTTATTTCTTTCTTTTTATTTTTCTTCCCCCTTCCATATCTTTTTCTCGTCTCGGCCCATGGTGACTTGACTACACCCCGGCCGGACACCTTCTACCTTTTCTTCACTTTATCTTTGATTTTTAGCATTATTTTCGTAGTTTATTTTCTTTTCTTTTGTCTCTCCGCACACTACGATTGAGCATATGAGGACATTGCTCGATTTAAGTGTGGGGGAGCGATATTCTATCGTAGTTAGTTTTATTTTCATAGTTTTTCTAAAAACCTTTAAAAATCCTAAAAATTTGAAAAATTTCCACAAAAATCAAAATGATTTTCTCTTTTGTGTTTTCATTTTGTGTCTTTGTGTCGTATATTCGTTTTGTGTGCTTGTTTTGCCTCCCTTTGTCCTTATAGGTTGCTTTAATCGCCAATGACTTTGGAAAGCTCTAAAGACTTCCGGTAACATTTTATCCCTTTTTCTCCTTTATTCCTTGTGATGTTTGGAGAAGGTTGTGTTGAGGTGTGCTCGGGTGGAGCTTTGTGCATATTGGTGGATGATTTGGTGGCTTGTATGGAATATCGGGGCGGTGTTTGTTTTATGTTTGTTTCGTTATGTTTTGTTCTTGTTGCCTTTGTTTCTTTCCCTCTCGTTTTTGTCATGTCTTTAATTTTATGTTATGTTGTGTTGTGTGTCATGTGTGTAAACCGTTTTCGAAAACCCGGTTTAGAGACTAGTGTGTGAGTGTGTACTTTCCCTTTTTAGTAGTGTAAATCGAGTCTTGGACTTTAGCCTAGTAGAATGACCCTAAATCAATGAATTCGTTGGTCCTTTACCTCGAGTCCACCTAGCTTACTAGGAATTTACTACGGGATTTGCACTTTTGACCATTATGACCACCCACGGTGTGAAAAGGCCTTGGTTACCGAGTCTCGTCCCCTAGGTGACCGTGTTTAGGATTGTTTGATTGGTCCAAGTTCTCCACTTTTTGTGGGTTTGAAGGGAAGGGCCCGTCCCGAAATACTCATTTCCCTACCTCCTACACATATCCACACAATAAAATGCGATTTGATGAATTCTCTCTTTCTCGTTATACAATGAAAATGCCAAAAATGCCAAATCTTGCCAAAAGGGCAAAGAAAAGAAAAAGAAAGAAAAAAATGAAAGAAAGAAAAGAAATGAAGAAAAAAAGAAAAGGTACAAAAGCCAAAAAGAAAATAGAAAAGAAGAAAAAAAGAAATGGCATGGCAACAAACAAATCAAAATGTCGAAAAGAAAGAAAATGCCAAAAGAAAACCCGTCTCACAAAAAGAAATCCCTACAAAAAATAAGCCTTTTTCCGACTTTTGCCATGAAGAGCCTACCAAAGGACCGAGTCCCGAGGAAGGATGATAGCGGCATTAGTCGGTCTTCCCTCATTTTGCATATTTCCACCTTTTTACTTGGACTAGTTAGGCGGTTTTGGACACGGGACGACCCTCTTGGCTCACACTAAAAGGGGCGGGGTCTCACTTACCTACAGTGTCGACTAACACCGTGGTTCTTCACTTTCACACTCCGCCGATCGTCCCGTAGTACGTTTTTAGAAAGTTAGGAGGACCTAGGTAAGTTACCAACGTTTTTATTGCTTGATCGTCATACTATTAGGGTTTAGTCCACCTTGGTTTGTATTGCTAGCTTGGGAACGTTGTCACTTACCTCGAGTCCTAAACCGGTGTTTCATTCACCGCTTTTAGAGGGAAGCGGTATTCTGTTTTGTTTTGGGTGCAACCGTTTACGTGTTTGTTTGTGTGTTTGTTTGTTTGTGTGTTTGTTTGTTTGTGTGTTTTGTGTCCGGTTGCATCCACAGTTTTGTCGCAAGACCCGACTTGCCTTGCGGAGTGCAGTTTTTCTCTAAGTGTACTCGCGTGAGTTGAAAGGGCATAGGGTGCGCTAATACCCGCTCGGATAGTTCAGTAGTTAGTTTGTGCTTACTCGAGGGCGAGTAAGGGTTAAGTGTGGGGGAGTTGATAAGTGTAGTTTGTAGTGCCTATTTGTTGTGTCTTGGTCCCATTTTTCTTGTGGAATCGCTCCTTGGGAGCGATTTATGGGCTTCTTATGCTTCTTTTAGTTCGTTTCAGGTTCCCGAGATCGAATTGGAAGAGTTGGAGCGATTCCGACTCAATACATACACATTTTGGAGCCAACGGAGTAAAGGAACGATGACTCGATGCTTTGGAATCGACCCCGAGACCTCGGGACCCAATCCCGAGCCTCCGAGACCCGATCCCGAGTCCCGAGAATCGACGAGAAGCCCATGAGAGGCAAGGAAGGGCCAAATAGCTCTTAAGGGAGGCCTACAAGACCCATCCCGTTCAGGATGGCCTCATCCCGTTCGGGATGGGATGCATTTTGAAGGAGGCTGCTGTGAGCCCATCCCGGTCGGGACCATCCCGTCCCGGTCGGGATGACAGGGTGATGGTAGGGATTCGTCACGTCCCTAGCCGATCAATATAACACCGACTAACCTAGTGAGTAGCTAGGGTAAGTCGGGATCGTATCCACGAGGACGGTATATCAAAGTTTAGACTAGGTTGGCCTACAACGAGAGTAGATTACCAAACGAACACAAAGAATGCAATAAAAGGAAAACTAATGATGGAGGAGAGGTAAGACTAAGCTAATAATCGAACTAACCAATAAACTAGAAGAACGATGGCTAACTAATAGGATTAACACAAATATGGAAAGGAGTGGGGTAGGTCGGGTTCATAGGAGTAGAAGGATAATTGGGATGATCAAGGGTATAGGTGTCTCCTAATCGCTAGAGTCGGTCAGGGCTCTTGCAACTTAGACCGATGTCAAGGTGGGTCCGGGCTCCCGCAACTTAGACCCTAGTCGGCACTCTCGTGACTATGACTATTCTCAACATTTCCACAAAATAGGCAATTAATGAGAAGATGAACACAAGTATGGGAAGCATGGCCACTACAACTCACACAAGCATATCAACAAACACATAGAGTGCCTACAATGTGACTAACAACAAAGATACAACCTTTTCCCCTTAATCAACCCTAATCATCCATAATCTATCCCTAAACCCCCTACTAACCCCACAAGAAGACTACTCACTCATTATCAAAAATGATACAACTATAACAAGAGAAAATATTATCACTAAAAAAACATCCATAATGATTAACAAGAACAATAATACTAACAATATAAAAAGATAGAAACTAGATTGAATAAACAAGGATTAGAATAGAGAAGATTATACCAACAATACTATGATGAAAAAGGTTAAAACTTGCATTAATGAGAAACCCAAATACAATCCCAAGGTTGTCAAGCTTGGAACAATCTTCAAGAATCCCTTAATCCAAGACTAATTACAATAATTATCTAAAGATTAAAAAAAGATTAAAACTTAATGAATGAGAGTAAATCTAGGGTTTTTAATGATAATGGAGGCTTAAACTAATGTAGGGTAAGATAAGATGCTTAAAATTATAAGAAGGGAGTATATATATGGGTACAAGAATGAAGGAGAAGAAGAGAAGAAGCCCGTGCTGCCTCTGTAGCTTCCCGACCGGGACGGATCATCCCGATCGGGACGGCTCTGTCATCCCGACCGGGACGGGATGGTCCCGACCGGGATGGGCTCACAGCAGCCATCTCAAAGTAGCACCCCATCCCGAACGGGATGAGGCCATCCCGAACGGGATGGGTCTTGTATGCCTTCCTTAAACACTCTTTGGTCCTTCCTTGCCTCTCATGGGCTTCCCACCGATTCTCGGGACTCGGGATCGGGTCTCGGAGGCTCGGGATTGGGTCCCAAGGTCTCGGGGTCGATTCCAAGGTCTCGAGTCATCGTTCCTTTATCTCGTTGGCTCCAAAATGTGTATGTATTGAGTCGGAATCGCTCCAACTCTTCCAATTCGGCCTCGGGAACCTGAAACGAACTAAAGGAAGCATAAGAAGCCCATGAATCGATTCCACAAGGAAAAAGGGACCAAAACGCAACAAATAGGCACTACAAACTACACTTATCAACTCCCCCACACTTAACCCTTACTCGCCCTCGAGTAAGCACACACTAACTACTAAACTAGCCGAATGGGTATTAGCGCACCCTACGCCCCTTCAACTCACGCGAGTGCACTTAGAGGACAAGTGCACACCGCAAGGCAAGTTGGATCTTGCGACAAAACTGTGGATGCAACCGGACACAAAACACATAAACAAACGAACACATAAACAAACACATAATCGGTTGCACCCGAAACAAAAGAAATATCGCTTCCCTCTAAAAGCGGTGAATGAAACACCGGTTTAGGACTCGAGGTAAGCGACAACGTTCCCAAGCTAGCAATACAAACCAAGGTGGACTAAACCCTAATAGTATGACGATAAAGCAACAAAAACGTTGGTAACTTACCTAGGTCCTCCTAACTTTCTAAAACCGTACTACGGGACGATCGGCGGAGTGGAAAAGTGAGGAACCACGGTGTTAGTCGACACTGTAGGTATGTGAGACCTCGCCCCCTTTGGCGTGAGCCAAGAGGGTCGTCCCGTGTCCAAAACCGCCTAACTAGTCCAAGTAAAAAGGTGGAAAATATGCAAAATGAGGGAAGACCGACTAATGCCGCTATCATCCTTCCTCGGGACTCGGTCCTTTGGTAGGCACTTCACGGAAAAAGTCGGAAAAAGGCTTATTTTTGTGAGGATTTCTCTTTGTGAGACGGGTTTTCTTTTGGCATTTTCTTTCTTTTCGACGTTTTGATTTGTTTTGCCATGCCATTCTTTTTCTTCTTTTCTATTTTCTTTTTGGCTTTTGTGCCTTTTCTTTTTCTTCATTTCTTTTCTTTCTTTCATTTTTTTTTCTTTCTTTTTTTCTTTTCTTTTCTTTGCCCTTTTGGCAAGATTTGGCATTTTTGGCATTTCCTTTGTATGACAAGAAAGGTAGAAATCAACAAATTGCATTTTATTTGTGTGGAATGTGTAGGAGGTAGGTGAATGGGTGAGTCGGGGAGCGTCCTTCCCTTCAAACCCACAAAAAGTGGAGAACTTGGACTAATCAAACACCTAAACACGGTCACCTAGGGGACGAGACTCGGTAACCAAGGCCTTTTCACACCGTGGGTGGTCATAATGGTCAAAAGTGCAAATCCCGCAGTAAATCTCTAGTAAGCTAGGTGGACTCAAGGTAAAGGACCAACGAAATCATTGATTTAGGGTCATTCTACTAGGCTAAAGTCCAAAACTCGATTTATACTACTAGGAAGGGAAAATAGACACTCACACACTAGCCTCTAAACCGGGTTTTCAAACACGGTTTACACACAACACAACACAACACAAAATAAAGACACGACGAAAACGAATGAAAGAAAAAGAAGCAAAAGCAACAAAACAAGAACAACACAAAACGAACACATATATAACACAAACACCACCCCTAGCTTCCAAATGAGCAACCAACCAACATCAAACTTTACAAAGCTCCTCCCGAGCACACCCCATCACAATCTCCTCCAAAATCCGCAAGAGACAAAGAAGGAAAAAGGGATAAAAGTTGTTCCCGGACATCTTGAAAGCTTTCCAAAGCCATCGGTGGTTTAAGCAACCTATAAGGAAAAAGGGGGGCAAACACACACAACAAAACAAAAATTCGACATAACGACGCAAAAAGGAAAACACACAAAAGAAAAATCTTTTTGATTTTTGTGAAATTTTTTCAATTTTTTAGGAATTTTTGAAGATTTTTTTCGAAAAACTACGAAAATAACTAAACTATACTAGAATATCGCTCCCCCACACTTAAATCGAGCCATGTCCTCATGCTTGATCGTAGGGTGCGGAGAGACAAAAGAAAAAGAAAAAGAAACTACGAAAATAAAACTAAAAATCATAAATAAAGTGAAGAAAAGGGTAGAAGGTGTCCGGCCGGGGTGTAGTCAAGTCACCATGGGCCGAGACAAGAAAAAGATATGGATGGGGGAAGAAAATAAAAAGAAGGAAATAAAAGGAAATGGGAGGGGAGGGCTAGGTGTAATCAAGTCACCTAGCCCGGATTCCGCCTAAATCCGACTAAATCCTCAAAAAGAAAGTGAAAATCTTGTAAAAATTTGGATTTTTGATTGACTCTCGACGCAATCATGTCGTCGAGAGTCGGGAGCAAGCAACACCAAAGCCTCGAAGGCCACCATGACATCAAGACACAAAGGGAATACACAAAGGAAAACAAGTAACAACAAAAACGGAAAAGAAAGGATAGTTGCCATACCATAGGTTAGCAACTCACTCTCTCCATCGTCTCATTGATCAATAAAGGCACGCTTGTCGTCATCATTGCTCTTCCGATTTATTCTTGATAAATGGTAGATGTGGTAAAGGTGTGAGGGGGGAGTGGGATTTGATGTGGATCTCGGTGTAAAATGAGGTGTATGGGTCATATGATAGGAACGAGGAGGAGTAGGGAGGTTGGGAGGGGGCATAAAACGGTTGGGTGGACTTGTTTTGCGAAGAAGAATCACAAAGGGGGAGCAGAGGACCATCCCGGTCGGGAAGACTGATCCCGATCGGGTTACCTCACCCGTCCCGGTCGGGACGACCTCATCCCGGTCGGGACGGACCCACAGTAAGCTCAATTCTTGGTGCATCCATCCCGATCGGGACGGCTCCTTCCCGGTCGGGATGCAACACCCGTCCCGGTCGGGACGCCCTCATCCCGGTCGGGACGAACTCACAGGAAGCTCCAAATATGGCGCACCCGTCCCGATCGGGACGGGTCCTTCCCGGTCGGGATGCCACACCCTTTCCGGTCGGGACGCCTCATCCCGGCCGGGATGGGTCTTCTTCAACTTCCACAATCCCCAAAAGCTTGCTTCAAGCTTCAAAAACCCGATCCTCGTGCCTACAACCCAAGGTATATCATCGCCAATCCTCTCTAGGAGCGTTCTCACTTCACCTATAAAGCATTACTCAAACACACATCAAACTCTCTCCCTCACAACGCTCATCAATCAATCCAAATAACAAGAATTCACAAAAATCCAAAGCAAATATAATACAAGGATATATACAAGGAGACGATTCTTGTGGGACTCCGTCAAACCAAGGTGGTGCTTTCTTCAATCTTTTTCAACAACCTTGAACAATTCCATCTCCATCAAGGGCACGTAAGAACAAGTCGAAGGCCCTAGAGAAGTCTTCAATCAAGCTCGAGATATAACCGACCACATCCCGAGGCTCTTCAAGGCCTTGCCTCGACGTTCCCGGGGCATCCCGATCTACTAAGTTCAATGGTTTGAACTTGTACATGCGATCCTTCGGGATATACCCAAACGTCCAACGATCCTCATGAGGCCCCAAGGGAGGCTCATCTTTGTCCTTGCTTTGCAACTTGTCGTCAAGCCCATGATTCGGGCACTCATCTTCCTCCAAATCGGAGTCATCATCCTCAAGTACATAAGAGTACTTCTTCAAGCTTTGTCCCGATCCTTCCTCTAGATCGATGTCTTCCGTGGCATGGATCATATTACATGTCTCGGTCATAGGCGAAGTGTTGCCTTGGAGGTCGAACACTAACTCCTCGTCGCCTAATTGAAAGGTGATCCTACCCTTCTTTACATCGATCACGGCACCGGCGGTGTGTAAAAATGGGCGTCCAAGGATGATGGGAGTGTTAGCATCCTCCGGCATGTCAACCACAATGAAGTCGACCGGAATGAAGAACTTCCCTATTTGCACCGGCACATCCTCTAACATTCCCAATGGTCGGTTAAGAGACTTATCGGCCATTTGGAGTGTAATGGAAGTACATTTCAACTCCGTCATCCCTAATCGCTCACAAATTGTGCTAGGAACAATGCTCACACTCGCGCCCAAATCACACATAGCTCTCTTGATCTTGTAATTGCCGATGGTGCATGGGATAGAGAAACTAGCCGGGTCCTTCAACTTCGGAAGCGTGGAACCTTGAATAAGCTCGTTCACCACCCTAGTGAACCCTACCGTCTCTTCCTTGTCGATGGACCTCTTCCTAGCTAGGATTTCCCGCATGAATTTTCCATATGCCAGGATTTGGGTAAGTAACTCGGTAAACGGGACACTAACATCCAATTTCTTCACAATACTAAGGAACTTGTCGTATTGAGTGTCCACCTTAGTCTTCATTTGCCTTGATGGGAAAGGCAACTTGATTTGGTACTTGTTTTCTTCAATTGGGGTGGACTCTTCAAAGGACACTTTCCTTTTTCCCTTGTCTTTCTCTTGAAGAGGGGGAGGGTTATCTTTTTGGAGTTTCTCAACTTCCCATAAGACTTGCTCCTCAATTGGATTGTCCAAGCTTGATTTTTCTTGATTTGGAGATGCCATTTCCATTGTCGGTTCTTGTGTGGGCTCTTGCTCATTAGGATGTGGAGGGGAGTCATAGGAGGTACCTCTCCTTGTGGTGATAGCATTTACATGCTCAAATATCATTGTTTCACCTTGAGAAGGTAATTGCCCTTTTTGTCTTGAGGAGCTCCCCGAAGCAAGTTGAGATACTTGAGTTTCAAGCATCTTGATACGAGCATCTCTTGCCGCATTTTCCCCTTGAACATAAGCAAAGAGCTCTTGTTGGGTTTTCGACATATCCATTTGACATTTTTGCATATCTTGAGTATTCTTTTGCATGTCTTGATTACTCCTTCGAATTTCCATCAAAGTCTTTTGAATGTCAAAATCTCGAGGTGGGGATGATGGATTATGTGGAGTGTCGGTGATGGCGAGAGGAATGCCATAATCATGTGTAGGAGCCCGGCTCCTAGGCTTGCTTTGTTGTTGTTGATTTTGAGTTGCTTGTTGACGGTTCCCTTGGAACCCATGAGAGTTGCCTTGATTAAGGCCTTGATTGTGGTTTTGCTGTTGTTGGAAGCCTTGGTTTCCTTTGAAACCGCCTTGAGTGAAGTTCCCTTGTTGGAACCCTTGATTGTTGTTGTGAAAGGTACCTTGGTTATTTTGCTTGAAGTTGTTGAAGGGTCTTGGGTTACCCATGTAACCTTGGTAACCTTGGTTGTTGTCCCTTAAGGGAGGTAGAACATAGGGACGATGTTGTTGTTGACGTTGAAAGACTTGTTGTTGGGGGACTTGTTGGGAAGATTGGAATTGATTAGAGTAAGAGGTACCTTGCTTGAACGCTTGAAAGGCGTTCACTTGCTCGATACTTCCACGGCAATACATAGGATCATGCCCAACTATTCCACAAGTATCGCACATTCCATAGTAAGGTAAAGGAGGTGCGAACCCCAAAGTATTCACTTCTTGAATTGGTTGATGGTGTGAGGAACTAGTGCCTTGGACTTGGTCGAGGTGACTTTGGAGCTTCTTGTCAATAGTCTCCATGTGTGTTTTAAGTTGAGCTCCAAGGTCAATGCTTAGCTTAGTGATAGCATCGACCTCATGCATGCCTCCTCGATGTGCTTTCCTAGGCCTAGAATATTGCGAATTGTGCACCGCCATCTCTTCGATTCTCGCCCATGTTTGGTCGTCATCGACCTCGGTAAACCTACCGTTGGAGTCCATTCCAAAATTGTTGCACCAAGAACCATTGTGAGAGTTCATGATGAGGGCACGATCTTACCAAAGACTTAAACCGCTCCCAAGCTTCATATAGGCTCTCTTCATCCCTTTGTTGGAACCCGGTGATGGAGGCCCTAAGCAAATTCGTCTTTTCCGGAGGGTAAAACTTTTGGTAGAACGCCAAGGCAAGCTTTTTCCAAGTGTCGATACCCATGGTTGCCCTATCGAGACTCTTGATCCATTGCTTCGCTTTTCCAATAAGAGAAAACAGGAAGAGTACCCATCGAATTTGATCTTGAGTAACCCCGGTTTGAGATATAGCGTCACAATAATCGGAGAAAGTCTCCATATGTTGGTGCGGGTCTTCGGTGGGCAAACCACTAAATGGGCTCCTCTCCACAAGTTGGATAAATTGGGTCTTTGCCACAAAATTTCCGGTGTAGGCTTCCGGTAATGCACTCGGTCCCGGCAAGACATCCTCGGTGAATGTGGAGTGAGAGGAAAACTTAGGCATTCTTGGATGTAAGGGAGAAGATGGTGGTGTAGAGAATGTTGATGTAGATGAAGAGGGGGAACTAGGAGAAGAATCACCGAAGGAATTGATGAAGGTCCCCCTAGCCGTCTCTCGAGGTGAATTGCTCAAGTCGGCTTCTTGGGCTTGCCCTTGATGAGTGGTGCTTGCACTTGGTTGAGAGATCCTAACCCGGTTAATCGTCCGTTGGCGAAAGGCTCGAAAGAGTCTCTCCGGCTCTGGATTAAAGAGATAGAAGTCGCCTCCCCTCCTAGGCATACACTACACACTTAGAACAAACGTAAGAACGCCTAGTGCTTTATGGGCACTAGGCAACGACAATAACAAACACAACTAGAGACAAAGAGAAAAGAAAACTAAGGAAAGAAGAGAAACTAGAAAATATTCACAAGAGAAGAAGGGAGAGCACAAAGAAGGGTAACTAAGTCTAAAATACGCAAACTAAGTCTAAACAATGCACCGTCCCCGGCAACGGCGCCAAATTGATGGTAGGGATTCGTCACGTCCCTAGCCGATCAATATAACACCGACTAACCTAGTGAGTAGCTAGGGTAAGTCGGGATCGTATCCACGTGGACGGTATATCAAAGTTTAGACTAGGTTGGCCTACGACGAGACTAGATTACCAAACGAACACAAAGAATGCAATAAAAGGAAAACTAATGATGGAGGAGAGGTAAGACTAAGCTAATAATCGAACTAACCAATAAACTAGAAGAACGATGGCTAACTAATAGGATTAACACAAATATGGAAAGGAGTGGGGTAGGTCGGGTTCATAGGAGTAGAAGGATAATTGGGGTGATCAAGGGTATAGGTGTCTCCTAATCGCTAGAGTCGGTCCGGGCTCTCGCAACTTAGACCGATGTCAAGGTGGGTCCGGGCTCCCGCAACTTAGACCCTAGTCGGCACTCTCGTGACTATGACTATTTTCAACATTTCCACAAAATATGCAATTAATGAGAAGATGAACACAATTATGGGAAGCATGGCCACTACAACTCACACAAGCATATCAACAAACACATAGAGTGCCTACAATGTGACTAACAACAAAGATACAACCTTTTCCCCTTAATCAACCCTAATCATCCATAATCTACCCCTAATCCCTCTACTAACCCCACAAGAAGACTACTCACTCATTATCAAGAATAATACAACCATAACAAGAGAAAATATTATCACTAAACAAACATCCATAATGATTAACAAGAACAATGATACTAACAATATAAAAAGATAGAAACTAGATTGAATAAACAAGGATTAGAATAGAGAAGATTATACCAACAATACTATGATGAAAAAGGTGAAAACTTGCATTAATGAGAAACCCAAATACAATCCCAAGGTTGTCAAGCTTGGAACAATATTCAAGAATCCCTTAATCCAAGACTAATTACAATAATTATCTACAGATTAAAAAGAGATTAAAACTTAATGAATCAGAGTAAATCTAGGGTTTTTAATGATAATGGAGGCTTAAACTAATGTAGGGTACGATAAGATGTCTTAAAATTACAAGAAGGGAGTATATATATGGGTACCAGAATGAAGGAGAAGAAGAGAAGAAGCCCGTGCTGCCTCTGTAGCTTCCCGACCGGGACGGATCATCCCGATCGGGACGGCTCTGTCATCCCGACCGGGACGGGATGGTCCCGACCGGGATGGGCTCACAGCAGCCATCTCAAAGTAGCACCCCATCCCGAACGGGATGAGGCTATCCCGAACGGGATGGGTCTTGTATGCCTTCCTTAAACACTCTTTGGTCCTTCCTTGCCTCTCATGGGCTTCCCACCGATTCTCGGGACTCGGTATCGGGTCTCGGAGGCTCGGGATTGGGTCCCAAGGTCTCGGGGTCGATTCCAAGGTCTCGAGTCATAGTTCCTTTATCTCGTTGCCTCCAAAATGTGTATGTATTGAGTCGGAATCGCTCCAACTCTTCCAATTCGGCCTCGGGAACCTGAAACGAACTAAAGGAAGCATAAGAAGCCCATGAATCGCTCCAAAGGAGCGATTCCACAAGGAAAAAGGGACCAAAACGCAACAAATAGGCACTACAAACTACACTTATCACAGGGCCGTCCCGATCGGGATGATCCATCCCGGTCGGGAAGCTACAGGGGCAGCGCGACTCTTTTCTTTTCTTCTCCTTCATTCTTGTACCCATATATATACTCCCTTCTTGTAATATTAAGACATCTTATCATAACCTAGACTAGTTTAAGCCTCCAAAACCCTAGATTAGTTCTATACTCATTAATCTTAATCTCCCTTTAATCTTCCTTTAATCCTTAGTTAATCTAGTGTAATTAATTCTTGTATTAAGAAGTTCTTGAAGATTGTTCCAAGATTGACAACCTTGGGATTCTATTTGGGTTCTTATTTATACAAGATTGCATCTTTTCTTCATCTAGTGTTGGTATAATCATCTCTACTCTTGTTCTTAGTTTATTTAATCTTGTTTGAATCTTTTCATATTGTTATTGTTATTATTCTCGTTATTCATTATGGATGTTTGTTTAGTGATATTGATTTCTTTTATGATTGTTGGTTCTCTCTTTATAATGAGTGAGTAGTCTTCTTGTGGGGTTAGTAGGGGGATTAGGGGTAGATTATGGATGATTAGGGTTGATTAAGGGGAAAAGGTTACATCTTTGTTGTTAGTCACATTGTGGGCATTCCATGTGTTTGTTGATATGCTTGTGTGAGTTGTAGTGGCCATGCTTCACATACTTGTGTTCATCTTCTCATTGTTTGTCTATGATGCGGAAATGTTGAGAATAGTCATAGTCACGAGAGTGCCGACTAGGGTCTAAGTTGCGAGAGCCCGGACCCACCTTGACATCGGTCTAAGTTGCGAGAGCCCGGACCGACTCTAGCAATTAGTTGACACCTATACACTTGATCACCCCAATTACCCTTCTACTCCTATGAACCCGACCTACCCCACTTCTTTCCATATTTGAGTTCACCTCCTTAGTTAGACATCGTTTAATCTATTTTATTTTGTTAGTTCATCATTAGCTTAGTTACTTCTCCTCCGCCATTAGTGTTCCTTTTATCGCTTCTTCGTGTTTGTTTGGTAACTAGTCTCGTTGTAGGCCGACATAGTCTAAACCTTGATATACCGTCCTCGTGGATACGATCCCGACTTACCCTAGCTACCCACTAGGTTAGTCGGTGTTTTATTGATTGGCTAGGGACGTGACGAATCCCTTACCATTACATGGCCTTCCTAGGAGCAAATTAAAAGAGGAGGTGACATCGATCACCTTGAACTCTAGCTCCTTTTCAATTGGACCCGTTGTAATTGCCAACTTAACGGCCCCAGAAACCGCCTTTGGGCTTCCATCGAAAGCCTGGAAAGTGTGGGCAGTTGGTATGTAGTCCGCCTCAGTGATGCCGAGGGCTTTGGCAGTCCTTAGAGGGAGGACGTTCACAGCAGACCCGTCGTCGACTAGGATCATTGGGAGGTACTTACCCCGGCAAATTACCGTGATGTATAGGGCCAGATTGTGAGAGGCCCCAAATGGTGGTAGGTCGGCATCCGAGAAAGTGACTAATGGGCCTTCTTCTTTGGACTTGCCCTTGAGGTAGGGCAGGATGGTGGCTACCATTTCAGTAGGGGTAACCTGGGAGTCGACCTTGATTTGATCGAGAGCCATAGTAAGTGCCTCTCGATGTTCTTGTGAGCTAACCAAGAGTAGCCATATAGTGAGGTCAACTCGAGCTCTATTATTCAATTGTTTGACAAGAGCCGTATCGGTGCTTGGTTCTTCAATGGCACCTTCGTCCTGGTAGGTTCAGTGACGATTGCCGGGACCGAGATGTCCTTGGAGCTAGTGGCTGAATAAGGACGACCGGCGGTGGTGAGGTGATTACTGGCTAAAGCCTTGGACTTAGCCTTCCGGATTTCTTCGGGAGTGATAGGGACAATTTACCCTTTGGTGAGGTACACATCTTCCTCATCATCGAACCATATTCCATTGATTTGTGGGATGAAAGGAGAGATAAGGTGAGAACAGTCGATCACCTCACCGGTGAAGATAGCATGAGAGATAAAGGGTTTGTCCTTGTTACTTGGCTTGTCCCCGGGTAACGGTATTTTCTCGCTCTCAATTATACCCTGAATCAGATGCTTCAGCTTCCAACATTTCTCGGTATCATGCCCATTGCCCCGATGGTATTGGCAATAGGCTTGGGCATTGTAGCTTTTGGAGCGTTTTTCAACTGGGACTTCAGGAGTTGGGCCTATCGGTTGGACCAGGCCCTTGGAAGACAGCCTTTGTAAGGCATATGTATAGGTAGTCCTTATATCAGTGAATACTCTAGGAGGGGTATTTCTTTTGGATGAGGCATCCAAGAGATTAACCGTGTCGAAGATGCTTTGGGTAGTAGCCGGAGGCTTGGTAACGGATGAGGAGGCCCCTTGATATCCCTTGCTAGGGGCCTTAGTCAGGCTCTCTAGTCTTAGATCGTCTTCAATTCTCATTCCCATTTCATTAAGAGTGGTGAAATTGGGGATTACAGCATACCAGAGGTGGACCCGGTAGGAAGGGAGGAGGTTCTTGACAAAGGCCTCCACTAAAGTCTTTTCACTGGGCTTATCGACCAGTTTCACACTTTCGGCCCTCCAACGTTGGAGGTATTTGGTAAAGCCCTCCTTAGGTTCTTGGGCCATAACCTCTTGAGACCGCATTGTGGTCTGGATCTCGGTGTTGTCAGCATAGTTCCGAGCAAATTCCGTAGCCACATCATCCCATGTCGAGAACTTCTTTGGGTCTAGCCTGTAGTACCAGGCCTTTGGGTGTTTCTCAAGAGATGCAGCAAAGAGGTTTTTGAACATAGAAGAGTCCACTCCCTTAATAGCCATGAACTCCTTGCAGGCCCGTACATGTAGTAACGGGTCCTCAGTCCCTTCAAACATGGGTAAGCTCGTGAGATTCAGGTTCGCGGCCAGTTTGTCACTTACCGGAGAGTACTCCCGACTATTCTCCCGGTGAATATTGTTACTTCCAGTTAGGTGAACTTGTTCTTCCAATCGACGAACCGAGCTAACTAGTTCAGCTAGAGGTTCCGTAACCCCGGTATTTGGAGACCTTTGCTCCACTACAGCTAAACGGGCAACGATAGCAATTTGACCGGCCCTCATTTCCGTCAATTGGGCCTCAATGTCGGCCTGTTTGTCGACCATGGTGTCCACAGAGGTTTTCAGATTGTTCAAAGTAGCTTCCATCCTGCGGGTGTGTCTGGTTGCCGGTGGCCTGTCTGTAAGAACACCGCGTAATCAGAAACTGAACCCGGACCTTGGAACCAAAATAGTACATCCCGAGCAGGGAAAAGACTAAAAAACGACTCGAAAGAGACCTTTAGACGGGTGACTCGTGGATGACGGGCTTTCCTTAGGATTCGACGGGTGGGCCGAATCCTGTTTGAAGGAAGGTCAATGTGAGACGTCCCCAGACTTTGGACTCAAGTGTGTAGACGGGCCCTCCTTTGTAAGAGTATGTCCTACGTAGGTGGGCCTTGCCTTAGTCTAATAAGGCGGACTGGGATAAGGAAGAAACTCGTGATGTAAGATCGACAGAGTTTCGACGCTAAAGACCTCGACTACTTACGACATGACCCGACACTGCTAAATACGGGAAGGTCTTAAGAGGGAGGAAAGTTTTGAAAATGATTATTTTTTGAAAGTCCGAGAAAACTCGGGGAAAGGCCCAATTTGTTTTCAAAAAAAACGGAAAGTGCATCGGGCCTCGGTTTTGAAAGTTCGAAAATATTTTCGAGTTTTGAATTGGGCAGCATACCGGCTAGAAAATGGGCTATTTTGAGTAAAATCATAAGTCCTAAATTCGGTATGTGTCCCAGGTTTTGAAATTTGAATATTTTTGAAAAGATGCATTTTTGAAATGACGGTTTTTTGAAAATCGACACGGAAACCAAGTAGCACATAGTCACGCAAGCATTATAACGACGCCATGTATGCTTTACACTAAGTCTCGGTCGGTCTATAGAGGGTCTATACCAGTGCTCATAGTCTAGACGAGAAACGGGACGGACTTCCTAAGTCGAGTTGAGCTTAGAACATGCCGCAAAGTCCATATGAATCGACTATGAACACCTTTAACGTATCCAAGGCGGAATACATCGTGGTATAGTGGGACGTCGATCACCAGTACCGGCCCGGGAAAATAGGGGTTATGCATGAACCGTAAAACTAAAATGCATATTGTATTTGTCAAGCGATTTCTATTCGAGTCTCACCCTGAGGATGCTGATGGTTAGGCACTCATCAGTTAATCCCCAGCGGAGCCGCCAAATTGTGGACATGACGTAGGTCCACCCCGACGTGGCCACGCGCGGGTTTGGGTAGGCGAATGCACCTCCATATGAGAATGGATCGAATTGAAATTTAAGTCGAAATGGAGTCGCGACCGAATTTTGTGGTTATTCGGAACCGTTCGAGCCCACTCTATATCGCTATGGACCATACACAAAGTATGGCCCATTTCGGTTTTAGAGTTTATTGGGCTCGTCCCTTTGCATTGCGATACCGATACCATCTATACCGGTAATCGTGTAAAGAATGACTCTCGTGCGCTAACGGTTTCGGGCATCCGGAAACCGAGGTTCTGAGTAAGGGGTGAGGGTACGTGTTGGGAAGCCCACTAAGGACACCCAACCCCGCCCGCACATAGCGGCCTCTACTAAGACATCGTTTGACTTTCTAATATGCGCGTTAGTGATTCGGTGAAATGATATGCAAACAGCGTTTTAGCTAAGCATGCGAATAAAATGTGAGCTACGTCAATTTAATGCATCTAATTTATTGCCGAAGTGATTTAGCATGCGAGGGTTCATTTATAAACGGTAAAACGTAAATAAATAAAACAAAAACAATAATAAATCGATTACAAGTTACACGGGCGGAATACAACCCGGAATTCACAATACAACGAGCAATAAAGTAGAATAATCGAAATATATAATCGAAATGACAAGCAAAAATTATAAACGGACCCGTGTATAAACTAGACCGTGAGTTTGTGTAGGTGGACGAACTTCAATTAAATACATATTATTTTATGTATTAATCGAAGGACGGAGATATAGGTCCTAGGCGTGGTGCTAGCCCGATCCCAAATCCCGATGCCTTGTCCCAACTTATCATGTCGATAAATTGGAGTCTAAATTAATTATGCGTCGGATACGACTACGGAGTCATCAACGCAAGATTAATAGTGCGACCGTTGATCAAAGTTGTTTATGTGAAGTGATATATATGAGTGTTGAAAAAGAGACCACGTGATTGAATTTACACATGTCGACTAAGTCGCTTTTTAAAAGACGCGGCTCAGATGATAAGCAAAACACTCGGTTTTCTGGGCTACAGGACCCACTCGACCGAGTCGTGGTCTGACTCGGTCGAGTTCGTCTTTAAATGCGGTTACTGCCCAGTTTTTTGGGTGCTACTCGATCGAGTAGCCTATGTACTCGGTCGAGTAGCCCCTGTACGAGTCGTGACTCGTTTATTTTTTGGGTTTAAAATCGATCATTGGCCAAATCAAATACAAATATCGCACGATTTGTATTTAACTTGGTTTCCGGTACTATAATCGTGTATGCATACGATTATAATACCGTTATCGGAATTTTATAAAAACGTTATCGTTAGATTGAAATTTTGATTGGTGACAAAATTACACCCCTCTATGTCACGACATCAATATTAATCCTTGCGGGTTACGTGATGTCGATTTTCATGTCAACGGGTTCCATACCAATTTTAGAAATGGATGTATACGCGTTCAACTACGAATGGTCATGATCGCATTATTAAATGGATCTTAAAAAATGACCATCGTAGTCAAACGTGCTTGGATCCGAGTTTTGAAATTATTATATATATATATATATACACGGTACATGCGATATTATGGTAGAATGTAAATAACGACGATTGAATGCAAAACGTAAAATGTTAGTGTTAGTAATCATGTCGTTACTATCGACTAAATATAATACTATAAACATAAATATAAACGTACATAAAAAAAGGAACGAGAAAAAGGATGAAGAAGGAGAAGTCGGTGTTGAATTGTCACACCCTCAACCTACATGCTCTTGCTTCTCGGGATACGGTTCGTCAAATGGCGGCAATGGCACGGGAACGTCGAGATACGTAGGAGGAGTTGATGGTGTGTATGTATGGCTCGGTTTGTGTGTATCGTGATGTCAAGAATGGTGTTGCAAAATGTAGGGTGTTGTAGTATAAAGTTGGTTGAAATTGAAGGGGTAGAAGTCGAATGCTTAGGAAGAAGTTTTGTGTAGAAAAAAAGTTGTTTAATGCTTAGGATTGACGGGGTATTTATAGGGAACCCACGACACATGGGCACTCGATCGAGTGGCCCTAGTGCACTCGGTCGAGTGCCCTGGCAAATGAACCTGGACTGGTTTTTTGAGGCTCCACTCGGTCGAGTGGGTCAATCCACTCGACCGCGTGGATCAATTAGGCCGCAAAATTTTAGGCGTGATTGGCCTTGATTGATTTTGATTGATTTTTGAATTTGGCGCAAGTTTTGAAGGATGTATCAGGTCGTTTTTTGTGTGTCGAGTTCGTATTGACCGGGTTTTGACCCGGTCGCTAAAAGACGGGTTTTATCTCTGGTGTCGGTTTTGACCTTAATTAGTCTTATTTTGCTCGGAACGACCTACTGGGCCTGAATTTGAGGTTGGTTTTGTGAGATTTGTATCCCGTAAAAAGCCCATGCCGGACATTATTAATTTCGAGCCCGTATCCGAGCGCGTTAGAGCACGTTAGCGTCCGATCATTATCGGGTGTTTTTTGGAAACTGCTATAGACACCTGGCAGTCAAAATGCGGGTGTCTACAACTTTCTATTCCGGGATCTGGGCTAGTTTCTGATTACGCGGTGTTCTTACAGATAGGCTACCCGAAACCAGATATCAACGCAAGATGGACAAGCTGAAAAACGCGTTGGCCAAGATCGAGACTCAACTGACTACCATCCAGGCTAACCAGGAAACCTTAGCCACCCGTGTGAGCGCCGTAGAGAAGGCGGCCCCTGTTGAAGGATTTGAGCCCACTGGGCCCATAGCTGAACTAATCAGCGTTGTTCGCGGACTCGAAAAACAGGTTGACCTGTCAACGAACAACTCGATCCACACTGAGAATGCTTGCTCCTACTCACCTTTGAATGACGAGCTACCTGCTAACCTCAACCTTACGGGAATTCCGATGTTTGAGGGTACTGAAGACCCGGTCCATCACATCCGGGCTTTCAAAGATTTCATGCCGGTCAAAGGGGTAAAGTCCATCATGTTTAAGCACTTATTCCCTTCCTCCCTTGAAAAGCATCCCAAGGCCTGGTACTACAGGCTCGACTCCAAAAAATATAAGACTTGGGATGATGTGGCGACTGAATTTGCTCGAAATTATGCCGATAATACCGAGATCCAAACTAAAATGCGTACTCTGGAAGTGATGGCCCAAGAGCCTAAAGAAGGGTTCACCAAATATCTCCAAAGATGGCGGGCCGAAAGTGTAAAGCTGGTTGACAAGCCCAGCGAAAAAGTGCTAGTGGAGGCTTTCGTCAAGAATCTCCTCCCATCCTACCGGGTTCATCTCCGGTATGCCATCATCCCCAATTTTGCCGCCCTTACCGAAATGGGCACAAGGATCGAGGATGACTTAAGGTTAGAGAGCCTGACTAAGGCCTCTACCAAAGGATATCAAGGGCCTAGTTCATCTTCGAGCAAGCCCACACCTGCAGCTGCAACTCGGAGCATCTTCGATGAGGTTAATCTGCTTGACACCTCATCCAAAAAGTATACGCCAAATCGGGTATTCACGGATATAGGGACTACCTATACCTACGCCTTACAAAGGCTATCTTCGAAAGGTATTATCCAACCAATAGGCCCGACTCCCGAGCTTCCAGTGGAGAAAAGGCCCAAGAGCTACAATGTCCAAGCCTATTGCCAGTACCACCGAGGTAATGGGCATGACACGGAGAAGTGCTGGAAACTGAAACATCTGATCCAAGATCTGATTGTAAGCGGGAAAATACCGTTGCCCGGAGAGAAGCCGAGCAACAAGGAAAACCCGTTCAGTGCCCATGCTATATTTACCGGGGAAGTAATCGATTGCTCACACCTCATTTCCCCTATATCCCACAAATTAACGGGATATTGTTAGATGATGAGGAGGATGTATACTTAGTAAAAGGGGAAGCTGTCCCCATCACTAGTAAAGAGGTTCGAAAGGCTAAGTCCAAGGCCTTAGCCACCAACCACCTCGCCACCGCCGGGCGCTCTACCACAACAACAATCACTGAACCTGCCAGAACGGGTCCTACCCCCGAGGAACCAAGCAACGAACGACCCTGGTCCAACAACTGAAGAGGGTTCGAGCTGACTTGATCATATGGCAACTTCTGGTTAGCTCGCAAGCACATCGGGAAGCACTGACTAAGGCTCTCGATGAAATTAAGGTCGAATCACAGGTTACCCCCACTGAAATGGTAGCCACTATCATGCCTTATCTCTAATCCTAGAAAGAAGGCCCACTCATAACCTTCTCTGAGTCCGATCTTCCACCATTCGGGGCCGCCCATAACCTGGCCCTCTACATCACAGTCATTTGCCGAGGGAAGTACCTCCCGATGACCCTAATTGACGATGGATCCTCCGTGAATGTCCTACCTCTAAGGACCGCTAAAGCCCTCGGCATCACTGATGCCTATTATCTCCCGACGGCGCAGACTATCCAGGCTTTCGACGCAAGCCCAAAACCGGTTGCTGGTTCCGTTAAGCTGACAATAATAACGGGCCCGATCGAGAAAGAATTGGAGTTTCAGGTGATCGATGTCACCTCATCCTTCAACCTCCTACTAGGAAGGCCTTGGATCCATGCGGTCAGGGCCGTGACCTCTACCCTCCACCGAAAAGTCAAGATGCCACTTCAAGACGGTATCATCACATTGGAGGCGACCCCCATGACCGTGGCTAGCTGCAATGCCACAAGCCGGGCCGAACCACGAGGATTCGATTTCGTGGGTATGATCGAAGAATATCTCTTCAGGCCTTACTTCACCACTAGCATCGACACGATGCTACAAAACTTGGGCTACTTGCCGGGGGCTACCTTAAGGCCATATCTTCCCGCTGGGAAGATTATCGAAGTCCTGAACGATGGCGAATCACAGTTCGGTTTAGGGTATGCTGTAACCCCAGAGAACGTGGTCCGGGCCGGTATTTATAAGACCACCAACCTCATCAAGGGTACTTACTTAGTCCCTTATAGCCCGAAACTAACCGATTACTTTGTTACTCTAGTATTCGGGCCTATTCAAGTGGGCCTCTACCAACCCTATCACATATCCCAAGGCCAAAATGGCTCGGGAATGCAATTTCACCCCTGATGACATATTCGCCCTTCTCCAAGCAGAATCCAAAGAGGGCGCCGACAACTCCGAGCCCGTGCTGGGGCTCCTATTTGGAGAAGACAAGACCATCCCCGCTCCTAAAGAGGATTTGGTCAACCTCATCCTTCGCAGCAACCGGTTTGACCCAACAAAGCTGATCTCCGAAGTGGGTACGGACGCCGGGAAAAGGGCCTGAAGGAAGACCATTAAATGGACCGACAGCCAGGGACAGACCTAAAAGCTAATCACCGGCGAGGGAGACATGCCAGATACCGAGTTTGAGTCTGAGTCGGAGTCAGAGACGGAGTCAGAGTCCGAGTCTAGAGGGTCTGGTGCTAGAGTCCAATCTGTGACCCCTCTTCCCTTAGCCACTGGAGTCTCGGGGCCTGTCCCGAGAGCACTCCCAATCCCGCCACTGACCAACGATCAGATGGTCGCTCTATTCGAGCTTTTCTCAAAATTTACCATTAATAATAATAACGAAAATCAGTATGCTTACGACTTGTCTTATTTCCAAAATTCTTCCAATACCAAAAATTTTATATGCAATGACATTGAGAAACCCGACGAACAGGTGCCCCTTCCTCCGCATCTGGTCGAGCAGCTCGAACAAAGGGAATCCCGAGATCGAGTAATTGAAGAAACCGAGTCCATTAATGTGGGAACCACTTTAGAGCCCCAGATGCTTAAGTTGGGCCTATCTTTAGATCCCGAGGAGAGGAAACAATTCGCAGACCTCCTCCAAGAGTTCAAGGACGTCTTCGCATGGTCCTACAAGGACATGCCGGGGATAGATCGGGAAATAGCTGAACACCGTATAGCCATCAAAGATGGATGTAAGCCGGTAAAACAGAAGCTTCGAAGAATGATGCCCGAATGGTCTCTCAAAGTCAAACAAGAAGTTGACAAACAATTCAAAGCGGGCTTTATACAAGTGTCTGAATATCCAGACTGGGTCGCAAACATCGTGCCGGTACCCAAGAAGGACGGCAAGGTGCGGGTATGCGTGGACTTCCGGGACCTTAACAAGGCCAGCCCAAAAGACGATTTTCCGTTGCCACACATCGACATACTGGTGGATAACACGGCCGATCATGCCCTTCTATCATTCATGGACGGGTATGCCGGATACAATCAAATCAAAATGGCAGAAGAGGATATGAGTAAGACCACCTTCATTACACCTTGAGGTACTTAGTACTACACCGTTATGCCATTTGGGCATATAAACGCCGGGGCCACTTATCAACGGACCGCCACCACCTTATTACACGATATGATGCATAAGAAAGTGGAGGTTTATGTGGACGACATGATCGTCAAGTCCAAGGACCGAAACGGGCACATCTCGACCCTAAGAAAGTTCTTCACCAGACTGCGTAAGTACAATATGAGGCTGAACCCTCAAAAGTGCGGTTTCGGGGTAACATCGGGCAAATTACTGGGCCATATCGTTAGCCAACACGGCATCGAGGTCGACCCAGCTAAAATCAAAGCCATCACCGAGATGCAACCACCCAAGACCGAAAAAGAAATAAGGGGGTTTCTAGGGAAAGTCCAATACATCAGCCGGTTTATCTCAATGTTAACCATGGTATGCGAGCCCATTTTCAAGAAACTGAAGATAGGAGAGCGGGTACTATGGGACGATAAATGTCAAACGGCTTTTGACTAAATCAAGGAGATTATGTCTGCTCCGCCGGTATCAATGCAACCTCAACCTGGTTTGCCTTTATCGTTATACCTAACAACGACCGAGACAGCCATGGGGGCTATGCTGGCCCAGACAGTCGAATCAGAAGAGCGGGCTATTTACTACATCAGTAAGAAGTTCCTAGAATACGAGTGCAAGTACACAATGGTCGAGAAAACGTGCCTAGCTTTGGTCTGGGCCACTAAAAAGCTCAGACACTACATGCTCAGTCACGAGGTACATGTATTATCCAAAATGGATCCTATCAAGTACTTGTTCGAGAAGCCCATCCTCAACGGCAGGATGTCCAGATGGACTTTAATGTTAGCTGAGTTTGACCTCAAGTTTGTACCATTAAAAGCCATCAAAGGCCGGGTAGTAGCCGAGTTCCTCGCCGATAGCCCGATATTTGAGGAAGGGCATACCGATACTTGGGCTTTTCCGGATGAAGACATATTCCATACCGATACTGAAACATGGAATTTATATTTTGATGGGGCATCCAACTTCCGAGGATTTAGGGTCGGAATCCTGCTAATCTCACCGCAAGGGGAACACACCCCGTTATCCATCAAATTGGACTTCGACGTGACCAACAACGCAGCCGAATACGAAGCATGCATTCATGGGTTGCAAGCTGCCGCAGATTTAGGAGTAATGAACCTCCGGGTCCACGGTGAATCATCATTGGTCATCAATCAAGCACTCCAGAAATGGAAAACTCGGAAAGCCAATCTCATGGCTTACCAAGCACGAGTAAGGGTTCTGGAGAAACAATTCCTGAAGGTGGAATATATCTATCTGCTTCGGGAAGAAAATCAATTCGCAAATGCACTTTCCAAATTAGCATCCCTGCTAAATATCCCGGAGCATCTAACTAGCATGCCAATCTGCGTTAAAAGACGGTCCGAGCCGGCCTATATCCATACCATCTAGGATATCGAGATAACTGACCCAGAACCTTGGTATCAGGCCGTTCTAACCTACTTGACAACAGAAGAATATCCCCCGGGAACTGAAAACCGGGCCAAGAAGGCCTTGCGAAGATTGGCGACCCAATTTGGTCGTACGGACAACGGGCAGTTATACAAAAAGACGGCACAGGGGGCTCTCCTCCTATGTATCGATAAGATACAGGCCGAAAAGGTTATGGCCGAGGTACACGATGGTGAAAACGGTCCACATATGAATGCCCATATGTTAGCCCGGAAAATCATGAGGCTTGGATATTATTGGAACACCATGGAAACAGACTGTCAATTATGTGTCAAGCACTGCCATAACTGTCAGATCATTGCTAACGTAAAACATATGCCATCTTCCCTATTATATACCATTATATCACCATGGCCATTTTCGACATGGGGTATTGACATAATTGGAAAGGTGCACCCTTCCGGGCCGGGAGGTCATTGCTTCATTTTAGTGGCCATCGACTATTTCACCAAATGGGTCGAAGCCGAGTCATATCGTGTCTTGAACGCCAAGCACGTGGCCAAATTCATCCAGAAGAAGATCATTTGCCGATATGGGATCCCACACAAGTTTATCAGTGATCAAGGGACCCACTTTCAAGCTGAAACCGCTGCATTGCTAGAGAAATATAAAATTCAGAGGCATACATCTTCACCTTATCGACCCCAAACAAATGGAGCGGTAGAAGCGGCTAACAAAACAATTGTCACCATACTTAAAAAGATGGCTGAGAATTATCGGGATTGGCTCGACAAAATACCGTTTGCTCTCTGGGGGTATCGGACGTCAATTCGCACCGCGACCGGAGCAACTCCATTTTATTTGACATATGGAATGGAGGCGGTCCAAACGGTCGAGCTAGAAGTGCCACCCCTCAGGATTTTACTTGAAAGCCAAGTACCTGAAGAAGATTGGGTCCAGGCCCGATATGATTCGTTAGTCCTTCTAGACGAACGGCGATCCCGGGCCCTCAACAATATTCAAATATATCAAAAGAGGATCCAACGGGCTTTCAACAAAAGAGTTAGGCCCAGAAACATCAAAGAAGGGGATCTAGTCCTAAAATCGGTTCGTGCCTTACTACCGGTTGACCCAAGAGGAAAATTTAAACCCAATTGGGCTGGGCCATACTTAGTCAAGAAGGTCCTATCAGGAGGAGCGGTGATGCTGACAGACCTAGACGGGAATGAGTTCGTCAACCCGACCAACTTGGACCAGTTGAAGCGCTACTACCCATAAACCCTATCTCAATCTCATTTGCAAAAGTTTATAAAAATTTGTCGTTTTTATAAATTTTCTAAAAAGATTTTAGACAAGTCAATGAGTTAGAATTAATTATTCTACCGTCGTACATCTCGAATTAATAATCTTGATGTATTTCGAAAATTGCAAAAAAAAAAATCAATTTTGAACTACGTTTGGTTTGATTCCGCTGATTGTGGATACGTAGGCAACCCCTCAAAAGGGTACAACCACTGCAATAACGAAAAGACGGGAACGGTATTCACTAATATGTCTTTTATCTAAAAACCAGATAAACTCGGGAATTCCAAAATTACACCACACACCCAAAAAAAAAAACGCCCGAAACGGCAAAAAAAAACACACCACAAAAAATAATAATAATACTCAAATAATAAAGCAAAGGAGACTAATAGTCGGGCATCTTGCCCTTCCCTTTGTCCTTTGGGTCGCCTGGAGCCCGAGGTCGCCGGGGCGGGGGCGAGCGTTCCCGAATCACGAGGGGAACCTCCTTAGCTCAAACCCGTTTCTTCGACAGCGGGTCCTCTGCTATTGTCTTTGGTCCAAGTCGAGCCCGCACGTGCTCAGGTAGTCTATCTCGTGGGCCAAGTCGGTCCCACACTGCTAGTCTTGGGCCAAGTCTCCTTTCCAAGTCCGTCTAGGGGCTCACTTTCCCTCAAGCACCTCTAGCACTAGACCCTTCAGCTTGAGTCTTAGTCTTCATTTTCTGACCTGACATTAGTCGGACCAGAGTAGCCGGGGTGTCACCTTCATCAAAGAAGCCCCTGTTGTCTTTAGCTTGCTCCCTTCGCAGCAGGTCGAAAGCTTCATCAACCTTCAGAGCAGCCTGGGCTTTGGCATCACCCGCTTTGGTCCACTTCACATAGGAGTCTGAAACCCAAATTATGTGGTGAGATTTGGGAATAGGCCAGGTGTGCTGGGTGTACCACCTTTGCATCCAAGTGTCGCACATCACATCGGTCAGTTGGGTAGGATCGCTCACAACTGCTTCGACTTCTGGGATTCTTTGAGTCCAACCATACTGCCTTAGTATGCGGTCGGGATAAAGATGGATTGTCTGCCGAAAAGACAAGATTACTTGGTAACGAGCCTTATCCCTCGGGTCCAAACCTGGCCAAACATAGATGGGCCACCACGGCACTACCCATCGAATCAACGGGCCCCCATGGAATGATAACACCTCGTCCCAATACTTCTGAGTAATTTGGCGAGAAAAATCGATAGCCCGCCTCCTTGTCATCACTTGATTGTGACAATAGTTGCTCGCGTCAAGGGGAGGATCTATCACTGATAACCTCTCATATAGCTAAATCTGAAAAAGAAAACAAAATATGAGTTTCCGAGACAGAGTGGGCGTCCGCCTAAGGGCACTCGATCGAGTGCCTAGGGGTCACTCGATCGAGCGGTACCTCTAAACGTGGACAGGGGGCTTTTTACGAGGGCACTCGATCGAGTGCCAGGGTGACTCGATCGAGTGCCAGGGTGACTCGATCGCGTGCCCACTACAGCAGGGAAATCGCGAAAAAAAAAAATCGAAAATCGAGAAAAAAAAATTGAGGGAAAACCTGATTATCTGCAGCAAACGGGTGCTCCCGGTCAGACGAATCGATGAATCCATCTTACGGTTGTCCAAGCCCTGGATATTTTCGCCCGTGATCAGCCAAGCCGGGCTGTGCTCGGTCTCCATCAGATCGACCACAGTGAGAAGACGGGCATTACCCATGCATGACAATAAGTCCATATGACCTTCAAAAGCGTAAACGTGAAGCATGCAAAAAGAAAAGGCCCTACGGCTATGAATAGGTCTCACCCGGACATCGTGAGGATTCATGAATTTCTCAGCCAAGTCGATCAGAGAAATATTACTGTCCTCCATCATGCGAGATACTTCATTGTGGGAAAGCCCTAAAAATTCTTGAAGCTTCCTCCTCGGGTCATAAACCGAATATGGGACGGCAGGACGAAGTATCGGGTTCCATCCTCT
This sequence comes from Agrostemma githago, assembly GCA_958450325.1. Lineage (NCBI taxonomy): Eukaryota > Viridiplantae > Streptophyta > Magnoliopsida > Caryophyllales > Caryophyllaceae > Agrostemma > Agrostemma githago. The sequence continues at coordinate 45,655,908 of OY288254.1, read as the reverse complement.
TATAGCAGCAATCTCCTCGGGTAAAGGACAAACTTCTCCCCGGGAAAAAGCAAAGACATGATATATGTCATCCCAGTAGGACAAACAGGCATCGAGGAAGTAGCGATCAACTTGCATCTGACGGAAAGGATACAACTGAGTAATACCCGTTTGATTGAGAGCCACCCTATCCGCGTCCCTAAAACGTTGGGACCATTCTTGTAGCATCACGGTCAATCGATCGATTCCCATAACTAAGATTTCTTGAGAGGAATAAGGAGGTTTCTTTTTGAGAAGGGAAGATTTGTAAGGGAATTATGAGGAAAATCAAAGATAAGGGAGGGGTATTTATAGTATTAACCCCACAACTCCCTTTCCATATCTTCCCTACAAAAAGGTTTCCTAATTCTAAACGGAATCAACCCACAGGCCTAGTCCCGATACTAGCACGGATTTAGTCATCCCGAACTTTTCTAAATTTCTTTAGGAGTCAAATTTCTCAAGATTCCAAATTCAAAAATTTTGAAAATCTCGAAAATTTTCAAAAATTCAAAAATTTCAAAAATTCATTTTTCCCCTGCGCGAGTCATATTTGTTTCACCTACGTGTTGCATGCAAATTTTATGTAACCTATACAGGTACAAATTAGGACCGCGCAATTAACATACCTCCCCAGCGGAAAGCCCAAGGCGGCATTTTTCACGGGATGGGCCCATATAAAGGTGCACACGAGACTTACGCGACAAGTCCAAATTCCCCACGGAGTGTTATCATCAGCTCAGGTATGACTTCTATCTTATGGCTGGCGAGCCCTTCACGCAAGTCCAATGGACTATAAGCGACCAGATCAGAATTCTACCAGGTCTAAATTTGCTTGGTAGCTACCCTGACTTTCGCCCTGTCTAAGCCTCAGTCAGAGTGGGGGCTCTGTAGACACCCACATTTTGACTGCCAGATGTCTATAGCAGTTTCCAAAAAACACCCGATGATGATCAGATGCTAACGTTTTTCTACGCGCTCGGATATGGGCTCAAAACCATTAGTTGTTGGTTTAAGCACTTACGGAGTACAAATCTCACAAAATCACCTCAAATTCAGGCCCAGTTTGTCGTTTCCAATCAAACAAGACTAATTTGGGTCAAAACCGACCCCGGAAGTAAAACCGACTTTTAGCGATTGGGTCAACCCCGATCAAAGCCGTTTCCGAGACACATAAAAACAACCATACAAACATCAAAAACTCTGCCCAAATACAAAACCCATCTCGAGGTCCAAAACATTGGACCCCCGCGACGCAGCCGATCCACTCGATCGAGTGCTCCACCCACTCGATCGAGTGGGCCCTCATTCGAGCCCGACTGCGTTTGAATGGGCCACTCGACCGAGTCAAGGGGCTACTCGGTCGAGTAACCCTAGCCGGGGGTCCATGGCCATGCCTATATATACACCCCCATGCACAACCTTTTACACATCCTTTTTGACCTAATTCTACCCTAATCAAACCCTAATACTACACTTGTGTCAAGTGTGAATTTGTGTCAAGTGTGAGGGATGTCAGAATAAGAAAACCCGAATATACAAGGGTATTGCACCCAGCGTTGCCGGTCGCTTATCCCGACACCCCGATCACTTGATTATTGAAACAAGTCAACTTAAACAATAATATTTATTTCGTTCGCATCATCATTCAATCGCATATTTCATCGATTTTCTAAAAACTATTTTCGAAACATACTTTTTTAAGGGTCGAAACCCGTTGATGCGGATCCGACATCACATAATCCTTAGGGATTTATTACGATGTCGGGAAGCCGAGGGAATCAAGTCTTTTAATTCAAGTATCGATCTATTAGATTCGATAACAACTCCGTAATTGGATGTTGAATCTAACGATCTAGTCAAATAAAATAACTAACGCGATTTTCGTTGATGCTAAAATAATTGTCATACATTTCGTTAGAATTGCGACACTATTAAACGCGGAGGAAATCTATTCATATCGTGCTAGTTAACTCAAAACGACTTAAAGCATTTTTTTAGGTTTTCGCTCTAGTATTCCATATCGATTCAATAATCGAATATGGGATATGACGAGTATCGAAGTTAAGTTTCGAGTGTAAATTCCACAATATTTATGCCCGATTCGACAAACTCATCAAATTATCAAAATCAAAAAAGGCAATTTCAAAATCGATAACAAAATTGCAAGCGAACCCTATTTCGTACAGGGACCACTCGGTCGAGTGCCTAGCCCACTCGGTCGAGTGGCACCCCAAAAACCGAAAAAAAATGCTTTTTCGACCTACACTCGGTCGAGTCTCAAAGTGACTCGGTCGAGTGACAACGTACTCGGTCGAGTTGGTCAATAACCTGATCGAGTAGGGTCTAAAATACGGGACATAAGCGTTTTTAGAAGTCCACTCGGTCGAGTCCTTCAATGACTCGGTCAAGTGGCCCTTTATCACGACAAAATCGTGAGTCCTACACCGTCTTCTAGTTTTGGTAATATTCTTTTTTTGATTTAGGTCAACACGTGTCAAGCCTATCACGTGAAATATCATTTTTCAAAATATTGCATCACCTTATTTACATCATTCCATTTTATTCTACATCTTTGAAAACCGTTATTCTCGTTATATTGTTACTAACTGTTTGTTCTCTTGTCGATTTTTATTGTTTATTTTATTGTACTAAAATGAACCCACATTCTGAAATTCAACTTCGACGTTAGAATTAATTGCATTAAATAGACATAGAATCCCTTTCAATTTCTCACATGCTTAGGGAAAACAATGTCTGCATAAGCATTTTCATCGTTCAACTAACGCGCGTATTAGAAAGTCATTCGATATCCTAGTATAGACCGCTAATGTGCGGGCGGGGTTGGGTGTCCTTAGTGGGCTTCCTAACACGTACCCTCACCCCTTACTCAGAACCTCGGGTTCCGGATGCCAGAAACCGTTGGCGCACGAGAGTCATTCAATACACGATAACCGGTAGTGACGGTATCGGTATCGCAATGCAAAGGGACGAGCCCAATAAACTCTGACATCGGAAATGGGCCGTATTTTGTATACGACCCACTACGACATAGAGTGGGTTCGAACGGGTCCGAACTCCCACAAAGTTCGGTGGCGACTCCACTTCGATTTAAATTTCAATTCGATCCATTCTCATATGGAGATTCATTTGCCTCCCCAAACCCGTGCGTGGCCGCGTCGGGGTGGACCTATGTCATGTCCACACTGATGGGTGGGATTCGTCGCGGGTCCCGCCGTCAAATAATAACCAACTATACCTAGTGGGTAGCTAGGGCAAGTCGGGTCAAATCCACAGGGACGAAAATGCGTTCGGACTAATGGGTGCTACGGTCTTGGACTAGGTTCGAGACGAGCTAATCTAGGGGGTTGGCTAGGTACTAGGCTAAGGTCTAAAACATGAAAAGGAAGACAAAATAAGTAACTACTGACTAATGGAAGCTAAGATAACACTAAGAAGGAAGACTAGGGTTAGGTCGGGTTCATGGAGTGATAGGGTGGTCGAGGAGGAGCTAAGGTGAAGGGGTAGTCGGGTAATCTAGGTATAGTCCGGGCTCTCGCTACGTAGACCGACCTAGAGGTTCTTGATAGAACCCACCTTAGCGACACACATGACAAACGGGGTTACTAGCGTGCTATCGTAGCCTAGGTCACATCCGGGCTCTCGCTACGTAGACCGACCTAGGGGTCGTCCTCACCGCGCTCTCGCTACGTAGTGAGGGAACCAAACCCACGAGCAAACTATCACCCACAAGAGAAAAGACAAGAAAAACAAGCATAAGCATATACATGTCATTCAAGCATTTCATCAAACATGTTCCATGCATCTAACCAAGAGGAAACCCAAAACTTCCACCAACATCTCCAACAAACCCTTAATCACCCACAATCACCCAAATCACCCTACTAACCCTAGCAAGAATCTACTCAAACATATCTAATGCTAAAACCAACAAGAACAAGATGAATCAACACCAACAACAAAACTTGCATAATGAAACTAGTGAAACAATGGGCAATAAACAATATAATGAACACAGATTAAAACTTGAATGAATAAACAAAGATTATGAATAAAAAGGATGAGAAGATTGTACCAACAAACAAAGGAAAGAAAAGAAGAACACTTGCATAGAAGAAAACCCAAACAATTCCACCAAGGATGTCAAGCTTGATAGATACTTCAAGAGATCCAATAATACAAGAGTTAAACTAGGATTAACGATAAACTAAAGACTAATCTACACTAATCTATGCTAATCTATGCTAAAATAGGCTAAGGTTTAATGAATAATGTCTAACCTCCATAAGAATACAAGAGGAAGGGTATATATAAGGTTAGAAGAGGAAAGGAGGTGAAACAATGCAATTGCGGGCTGAACTGGGCTCATCCCAGTCGGGATGAGTTGGTCCCGGTCAGGATGACGGTCCCATCCCTGTCGGAAAGCGCATACCGGTCGGGATGGGCTACAGACAGCACCCCTTCAATTCGCACCCCTCATCCCCGACGGGATGAGGTCCTTCCCGTCGGGGATGAGTCTTGTAGGCCTCCAATATGATCTTTAAGGTCCCTCCTTGCCTCTCATGGGTTTCTCAACGATTCTCGGGACTCGGGATCGAGCCTAAGGGGCTCGAGAATGGGTCCCAAGGTCTCGGGATTGCATCCAAGGCATCGAGTGATAGTTCCTTCTCTTCGTTGGTTCCAAAAGTGTATGAAACGAGTCGGAATCGTTCCAATTCTTCATGAATGGTCCCGGGAACCTAACACGAACTAAAAGAAGCATAAGTAACCCATAAACCGCTCCCAAGGAGCGATTTCACAAGGAAAATGGGACCAAAACACAGCAAATTAGGAACTACAAACTACACTTATCAACTCCCCCACACTTAACCCTTACTCGCCCTCGAGTAAGCACATACTAACTAATAAACTAGCCGAGCGGGTATTAGCGCACCCTACGCCCTTTAAACTCACGCGAGTACACTTAGAGGAAAAGTGCACTCCGCAAGGCAAGTGAGGTCTTGCGACAAAACTGTGGATGCAACCGGACACAAAACACATAAACGACAAACACACAAACAAACAAGTAATCGGTTGCACCCAAAAATAAATAAATACCGCTTTCCTCAAACAAGCGGTGAATGAAACACCGGTTTAGGACTCAAGGCAAGTGATAATGTTCCCGAGCTAATAATACAAACCAAGATGAACTAAACTCTAATAGTATGACGACAATGCAACAAAAACGTTGATAACTTACCTAGGTCCTCCTAACTTTCTAAGAACGTACTACGGGACGATCGGCGGGATGGGAAGTGATGAAACACGGTGTTAGTCGACACTGTAGGTAAGTGAGACCCCGCCCCCTTTAGCGATAAGCCAAGAGGGTCGTCCCATGTTCAAGAACCGCCTAACTAGTCCAAGTATAAAGGTGGATATGAATGCAAAATGAGGGAAGACCAACCATTACTGCCATCACCCTTCCTAGGGACTCGGTCCTTTGGTAGGCTCTTCACGGTAATAGTCGGTAAAAGGCTTATTTTGAGATGTAGGGATTCTTTTTGTGAGACGGGTTTTCTTTTGGCATTCTTTTCTTTTTGTATTTTTGCCTTGTTTGTTTGTTGCCATGCCATTTCTTTTTCTTCTTTTCTATTTTCCTTTTGGCTTTTGTGCCTTTTCTTTTTCTTCAATCTTTTCTTTCTTTCATTTTCTTTCATTTTCTTTTGTTTGCCCTTTTGGCTTGATTTGGCTTTTTGGCATTTCTTTATGTAACAAGAAAGAGAGAATTCAACAAATTGCAATTTTATTGTGTGGAAATGTGTAGGAGGTAGGGGAATGGGAGAGTCGGGGAGCGTCCTTCCCTTCAAACCCACAAAAAGGGGAGAACTTGGACTAATCAAATGATCCTAAACACGGTCACCTAAGGGACGGGACTCGGTAACCGAGGCCTTTTCACACCGTGGGTGGTCATAATGGTCAAAATGCAAATCCCATAGTAAATCCCTAGTAAGCTAGATGGACTCAAGGTAAAAGACCAACGGAATCATTGATTTAGGGTCATTCTACTAGACTAAAGTCCAAGACTCGATTTATACTACTAGAAAGGGAAAGTAAACACTCGCACAATAGCCTCTAAACCGGGTTTTCGAAAACCGTTTACACACATGACACACTACACAACACAAAACAAAGACATGACGAAAACGAGAGGAAAAGATACAAAAGGGAACAAAACAAAACAAGATAAAACAAACACATAAACAAAACAAACACCACCCCGAACTTCCAAATAAGCAACCAATCATCCACAAACTTTACAAAGCTCCACTCGAGCACACCACAACACACATCTCCTCCAAACTCCACAAGAAACAAAGAGGAAAAAGGGGTGAAAAGGTGTTACCGGGTGTCTTGAAAGCTCTCCAAAGCTAACGGTGATTAAGCAACCTATAAGGAAAAAGGGAGGCAAAACACGCACAACATAACAAATATACGACACAACGACAAAAAGGAAAACACACAAAAGGAAATTCTTTTTGATTTTTGTGAAATTTTTCAAATTTTTAGAGTTTTTAAAGGTTTTTCAAGAAACTACTCAAATAAAACTAACTACGATAGAATATCGCTCCCCCATACTTAAACCGAGCAATGTCCTCATGCTCGATCGTAGTGTGCGGAGAGACAAAAGAAAAAGAAAAGGAACTACGAAAATAAAGCTAAAAATCAAAAATAAAGTGAAGAAAAGGGTAGAAGGCGTCCGGCCAGGGTGTAGTCAAGTCACCATGGGCCGAGACAAGAAAAGATATGGATGGGGGAAGAAATAAAAATAAGGAAATAAAAGGAAATGGGATGGGAGGGCTAGGTGTAATCAAGTCACCTAGCCCGGATTCCGCCTTAATTCGACTAAATCCTACAAAAATGGGTGAAAAACTTGTAAAATTTGGATTATGAAATGACTCTCGATGTAGTCACGTCATCGAGAGTTGGGAGCAACATATACCAAGGCCTCGAAGGCCACCATGACACTAAAGTGTAAAAGGGGAAGGGGACAAACAAAGGAAGACAAGCGATAAAAGATGGAAAAGAAAGGATAGTTGCCGTACCAATCGGTTCGCAACTCACTCGCTCCATCGTCTCATAGTTCAATATCGGCACATAGCTTGTCTTCGTCATTGCTAATTGCTAATCCTCTTCAATCTTGATAAAACCGCATGGTAGAGGTAGTAATGGTGTGAGGGGGGTGGGATTTGATGTGAATTTCGGTGTAAGGTGAAGAGGAAATGAAGTGATGGTATGCAAATGAAGTGTAAGGGTCATATGACATGAGCAAGGATGGGTAGGGAGGTTGGGTGGGGGTATACAATGGTTGGGTGGGCTCAAATATCGAAGAAGAGGCCAAAAGAGGAGAAGGGGACCATCCCGGTCGGGAAGCTCCCATCCCGGTCGGGATGGCACTCCAGGAGACTCGATTTTTGGCACCCTCATCCCGATCGGGATGGCTTCTTCCCGGTCGGGATGACACACCCATCCCGGTTGGGAAGCTCTCTTCCCGCCCGGGATGGGTCTTCTTGACCTCCAAAACCCCAAAAGCTTCACCAAAGCTTCAAAAACCGATTCCCATACTCACGATCCAAGCTCTATCATTAACCACTCCCCTCTAGGAATCACTTTTCTTTCACACCTATCACAATAAACTCAAACACAACATCAAATTCACTCCCTCACATCGCTCATCAAAAATCCAAATAAACAAGAATTTCACAAAAGTTAACAAATCCTAGAAACCAAAATATCCAAACAAACATAAACACAAATACAAGCACAAAAGAAAAGGGAAAAGATATTTACACTAGGCTACTCTCACCAACTACGCCTCCATAGCCATCAAGAGCTCGAAGGAGTAAGTCAAATGCTCTAGCAACATCTTCAATTAAGCTCACATGGCCGAGCCTAGCCACTTTCAAGAGTTTCCAAGTCGGAGGGAAGAAGCAATCATCTTAATTATGCTCGGGGTTCTCATGATCTTCCGGGTCTTAGGAACCATGATAGCAACGACTCTTATGACCATCTGGTAGGTATAGTGGTCTAGAGTCATGCTCGGCATTATGATGCGGGAGATCACACCCTAAGGGTGTCGCTTCTTCTACGGGGTCGAGAGTGGAACTCTTTTCCACCGCCCGACAAGGATCCTCTTCACCAACCGTCTCACAAGACAAGGGACTAGACATCGAGTGCGATAGTGGAGGAGAAGGCATCAAGTTTTCTTCATTGGAGACTTTAGGCTCCTCCAATTTCCCATACAAGGCAAGTTCCAAGGCATCTACTTCTTTTTCCCAAATATTGCGCTCCTTTTCACTCACCTTGTCTAATTGGTCATGAGGGGTCATCTCTTCACTTGGGGTTGGATTGTCAACATCCGGCTCATCACGAAGAAAATCAAACAAATCCAAATTTATCGCCAATACATTGGCTCCCCAATAGTTATCTCGAGAATCATGTTCACTCCCCTCCTCATTGTTGGCCCTTGAAGCCTCAACTCTCTCTATTCTTCCCTTATCTTCACCACCTAAGCAACACTCAACAATGGTCTCTTGATCGACCCTCTCTTCTTCATTTGTAGCTTCAAGATTGGGTTGACTTTCTTGTGGAGACACCCGACCTTCTTGCCCAAATGAACCTTCCTCAACATGTTGTGGAGCTCGAGTGGCCGACATCATGATATAAGCCATGAGTGCATTGATGCGAGCATCTTGCACCTATATTTGGGCCTTGAGCTCCTCCCTAACCCCTAATATTTGAGCCATCATTGCTTGTTGAGTCTTTTGCATTAGAGTTATCGCTTCTTGTTGACTCTTAAGCAATTGAATCATCATTTGACAAGTCTCAAAGTTGGGATCTTGTGGTTGTGAGGGTGTTTGGTAGTTGTTAGGATGTTGGAACGATCCTTGACAACTTTCTTGGTAACCATATGGAGAGGGTTCATAAGATTGTTGATGAGGTTGATATGGTTGGTGAAATTTCAGGACTTGACCTATTGCCCCATAGTTGTCCCGTGATGATTGATGGTAGCTTGGACGCGCCATGTCCATAACATTGCTTTGGTACCTAGGATGAGCTAGAAGCACTTGAGCAAACATTAGTATCCTAGTGCTTCTGAGGCACTAGGAAGAGAGAATAGCACACAAGAAGTAGAACGGAGATACACAAGGAGAAGAGAACACAAAAGTCAAGAACAAAGTCCAAAACTAAGCAAACAAAAGTCTAAACTACGCCGTCCCCGGCAACGGCGCCAAATTGATGGTATGCAAATGAAGTTTGTGGGGCATATGATAAGAGTAAGGATAGGTAGGGAGGTTGGGAGGGGGTATATAATGGTTGGGTGGGCTTTCATGACCAAGAAGAAGCAAAAGGGGGAGAAGGGGATCATCCCGGTCGGGATGGATGGTCTCGGTCGGGATGCCTCACTCGTCCCGGTCGGGACGCTCCCTTCCCGGTCGGGAAGGCACTCCAGGAAGCTCGAAATTATGCACCTTCATCCCGATCGGGATGACACCATCCCGGTCGGGATGGATCATCCTTCCCGGTCGGGAGGCCTTCTTCTCGGCCGGGAAGAGCCTTCTTGACCTCCAAAATCTTGATATCTTCACCCAAAACTTTAAAAACCGACTCCTATGCTCACAATCCAAGCTCTATCAATGGCCAATCTTCTCTAGGGATCACCTTCACTTCACACCTATCACAATAAATTCCAATACAACATCAAATTCCCTCCCTCACATCTCTCATCAACAATCCAAATAACAAGAGTATCACAAAACAAAGAGTCCTAGAAACAAAATCACAATAAACACAATTACAAACACAAAACTAAAGAGAAGAGAGGTAGGGGAATGTACAACATGATGGTTCTTAAGGAACTCCGTCAAACCGAGGATGGTGGACTCTCATTCTTCAACCATAGCCCTCAAGGGCATGGAGGAGCACGTCAAACGCTCGACCGACATCATAAAGACGGCCCAAAGAGTGCTCGAGCCAAGCGATCCTCCACGGCCTCCAAGGTGGAGGCAAGAAGTAGTCCTCAGAAGACCCGACATCATCTCTCGTGTTGTCTCCGGGGTCTATCCATCCTACGAGCTTCACCGACCTCTTCCTCCCTAGGCATCGCCTCCAATCACAAGCAAGCTTCAAATCCAAGAAACGAGGCACAAAAAGCGGCTTTGGCTCCATTTCCTTGTTGCACACCCCCACACTATCCTGAAGTTGTGGTTCCCCATCTTCATCATTCGTCCCCACATCATCTTGGAGGAGAGAATTGAAACTTCTACCGGCGGTTTCAATCTCTTCCAAACCATTGCTTGGTGTACTAGCAAGGGGCTCTTGATGCTTATCTACATTCTCGGATGATGGGCCGGAGTTAGTTGTAGTTATTACGGCGGTTTTTGTGTAATTTTGTGAGCTTAATCGAGTATCTTGTGGTATATTTGCATTATTTTGGTACGAAGGTAATATGAGCTATTTGTAGCATTCTAATCTCAATCGTTACTTGGCCAAGAACAAATGATTCATGAAGAATTGGAGAGCCAAATAGAAGACACGGAGCGAGGAAGCAACGAAGAAAACTGTGAAGGCGATCAGGCCTCCAGGCGAGTCGCATGACCACTGGGCGAGTCGCGCGGCCTCCACACGACTCGCGCGACATCCTGTTTCCGTGACGCGTCTCAGCTCTATTCCGCTTTAATTTATTCCGTTTTGAAGACTTTGTTTTATTTAGGAAACTTTATACTCCCTCTGTTTCTTTGATATCTTCCACATTTCCTTTTTCAACCATTTCTTTGATTTCTTCCACTTTCCTTTTTTCTATCACACTTCTCTCTTACCTGGGTGGCCCACTTACTTTACTCCCCCTCTACTTTTACTTATTTTATTATTTTTCTTAAGAAATGTGCCACTTTTAACGTGGAAGATATCATAGAAACGGAGGGAGTATCTTTTTATTTTATTATTATTATTATTAGGAGACTAGTATTGGGTTAAGGGGGATTGATTATTCATTATCAATCATATCACATTCAATTAAAATTAGAGAAGAGGCAAAAACCCTAGTATGAAGAACTAATTACATCATCTCGGATTAAGATTTGAAGCTTCTAATTAGTCAATTGTGAGACTTTAATTCTCCTTTATTCTATCTCTTGAGTATTGTTATTTCTCCGTTCATCTTTGCATGATTGTTGAATGTTTAGATTAAAGTAGCTAATTAATCTTTGCAATTTTTCAATCTATTGTTATTCTAGCGATTGAATCCGTAATTGCTCAACCCGTTAGATAAAGTAACAACCTTTGACCTTAATATTGGATGCGTTTCATCATATCTAGGTTAGAGAGAGATTGAACTTGTGATTCGAACTAATAATCGCGTGTTTTATTGGTCGTCACTTCTATCGTTCTCTATTCGTTAATGCTATTATTGAACTAAACTTAATCGCGTGTATTAGGTTGTTTGATAATTAGGTTATTTGATTATCGCGTTTCGAGTCAAATAATATCCGCGTGAGATTCGGGATTTACTTCCCACGATAGTTTGCTCAAGAGTTAGGAGAAAGTTGTTAGTCTATGATCAATTTGATAATTAGTTGTGGAAAATTCTTATCTGAGATCGTTTTAATCATCTGAACCCTTGCATTATTATTCTCGATTTCGTTGTTTGCTTATTAGTTAGTTTAGTTACTCAATCACCCAATCAACCCCGCTTTCTTAGTTATTAATTATTGCTAGTTTTAATTCACTTAAATTACTTTGTCTTCTCTGTGGATCGACCCTTATTTCCCTACACTATTATATTAGTTTTGTGGTTATAAGTGCATAAATAGTATCTTTGGGAGCATACGACTTCGGCTCACCAAATTTTGGCGCCGTTGCCGGGGAAGGCAATAGTTAATTGTTGTGTTTTATTTTTATTTTAGGTACGCTAGCTTATGCATAATACTCGTTCCACTAACAACCCACTCGAGCCCTTCGACTCAGAGATTGAACGTTCCATTTTCAGGTGGAAACGAGGTGATAATAGCGAGTTGGTCATTTTTCAGCAGCCCGAGCCCGAAAGTGATCGAGATTCGATACCGGAGTCTGTACCCGAATCTGAGGACGAAGTAATCATGGCAAAAGAAACACGGACTCTGAAGGAGCTCACAGCTCCTGATCTTGCGGTTCAACCATTGTGCATTACTTTTCCAGCTCTAGTCGAGGGAGCCACCTTTGAGTTGAAATTGGGTCTGATTCATCATCTACCCACTTTCAATGGAACGAGCATCGAAGATCCGAACAAACATCTTTCGGATTTCCATATTGTGTGCTCTAGTATGAAGCCGGCGGGTGTGACCGATGAGCAACTTCAGCTACGAGCTTTTCCCTTTTCATTAAAGGGAAACGCAAGAGATTGGTTGTACTATCTACCACCCAATAGTGTCCCAAATTGGGTGGATATGAAGAAGGCGTTTCTAGAGAAGTACTTCCCACCGTCCCGTTCTGCGCACTTGAAGAAAGCCATTAGCAATGTGGAACAACGAGACGGGGAGACCATGTACGAGTTCTATGAGAGATTCAAGCAATTATGTGCTAGTTGTCCCTATCATGGGTATTCGGATCAGGATCTCATCTTATATTTCTGTGGTGGACTTACACCCGAGGATAGTCGCATGATTCATTTGGCTAGTGGCGGTGGTATAGTGAACAAGAACCCGACGCAAGCATGGAATATTATCAGTGATCTCGCGGAAAGTTCGAGGGACTATGCTAGGAGAAATTCAAAGCGCGTTGTTAGCTCATTGAACCCTACTTCGAACCTTGAAGAGAAAGTCGATAGTTTAACGTCGGCGATCCAAGCTATGATGGGAGGTAGGCAACAAGCTACGGTGTGCGGTATATGCTCCACGGAGGGACATCATAGTGATTTATGCCCTTATGTGAAAGAGGGTAGTTCCGAAGAGGTGAATGGGGTTTGGGATAACACCTCGAAGAAGAAGAAATGGGATCCTTACTCCGAGACTTACAATGAAGGATGGAGAAGTCATCCTAACTTTGGATGGCGGAATTTTCAAGGCCAACAATCAAGTGGCCCTTCTAGAGGTCAATTCATTCCACGACCTCAAGGACAACAGTTCACATCACAGGTTCCGCAACAACAAGCAGCACCGAGTTCATCAATGTCCACGGAGGACATGATTCGGGCACTCACTGTAAGTGTTACTCAAGATCGAGCGGAAAACAAGCAAAATTTCAAGAATCTTGAGACTCAAGTGAGTCAATTGGCAACCGCGATTAATCGGTTGGAAGCAGGACAAACGGGCGGTCTACCATCTCAAACGGTAGAAAATCCAAAGAAGAATGTGAGTGCGGTGTCTTTGAGAAATGGAAGACAACTCGTAGAGGTCGAGAAGCCTAAAGCTAAATCCAAGGAAGTTGCTATCCAAGAGGAAGAAGAGATGGTCATTGATGATGGGAGCACACATGCGATCGAAGATGACAAAGTGGTGCCGATTCTACAGTGAAGGCACCATTGGTTCAAATCCACGATCCTCCACCACCTTTTCCGAATGCATTAAAGGATACTCGGAAGAAGGAGCATGATAATGATGTTTACGAAACCTTTCGTAAATGTGAGGTAAATATTCCCCTTTTAGAGTTACTTAAAAGTGTCCCTCGATATGCTAAGTTTTTAAAAGAACTTTGTACTATAAAGAGGAATAATCGGCTAAAGGGAATCGAGAAGGTGAAGGTAAGTGAACATGTTTCGGCTGTGTTTCAACGTAAGTTGCCCACTAAGTGTGGAGATCCGGGAATTTTCACAATACCTTGTACTATAGGAGACACCGAATTTCATAGAGCTATGTTAGATTTGGGTGCTTCGATTAATGTGCTTCCTTATTCCATCTATCAGTCGCTTAAACTTGGACCTATGAGTAAAACTAATATTGTCATTCAATTAGCGGATCGGTCTAATGTTTATCCTAAGGGAGTCATAGAAGATGTTTTGGTCATGGTCGATAAATTGATTTTCCCTGCGGATTTTTATTTGCTAGACATGGAGCACGATAGACATGCTGCCCCTATACTGTTAGGGAGACCATTTATGAGAACTGCGAAAACTAAGATTGTTGTTTGCAGCGGCTCTCTTACTATGGAGTTTGATGGTCAGGTGGTGGAGTATAACATCTTCAATGCTATGAAATTCCCCACCGAGGACCATTCTTTATGTCTTATTGACGTGTTTGAGCCATTAGTGCAGGAAACTTTTGATTTGGACAACCCAGATGAGTTGCAGGTCGTGGTTGAGAACGGTATAGCAGAAAAGAAGTCTGATGATTTAGTATCTGCTAACTTGCAGGAAACAGCAGCTGAGTTGATCGGGGTGTCCTTCGTGCACACGGTTCCACCTTCATTACAACTAACTGTGCCTAGTGACACTTTGTTACCATCTATTTTACAGGCACCAGTTGTAGAACTGAAACCACTCCCGGATCACTTGAAGTATGTGTTCCTTGGTGAGGGAGATACATTGCCTGCGATTATCTCTAGTAAGCTCACCAAGGAACAAGAAACGCGGTTGGTGGAGGTGTTGAAGGAGCATAAGCAAGCTATTGGTTGGACCATTGCCAACATCAAGGGCATTAGTCCATCGACTTGTATGCATCGGATTCTGCTAGAGGACGAAGCACGACCGGTGAGGCAACCGCAGCGACGGTTGAACCCTCCTATGATGGAGGTTGTGAAGAAGGAGGTATTGAAGCTTCTGCAAGTAGGTATGATCTATCCCATTTCTGATAGCAAGTGGGTTAGTCCCACTCAGGTTGTCCCTAAGAAAAGTGGGGTCACAGTTGTAGAGAATAAGGATGGAGATTTAGTGCCTACTCGAGTCCAGAATGGATGGAGAGTGTGTATAGATGATGGGAGGGATTTGTCGTGAATGCCAACCGTCAAATGAAACCGGCAAAACCTAACTAGGGTAGCTAGAGTAAGTCGGGTCGAATCCACAGGGATGGGAGATCGGACTAAGGTATGCCACGGTCAAGGACTATGTTCGAGATGAGCTATTCTAAGGGGAGGAGGCTACGGCTAATCTAGGTCTAAAGCAAGAGAACTATCAAAAGAAACGGGCTAGGATTAGGTCGGGGTCAAAGGGCTAACGGAATGGTCGAGGGAGAACTAGAGGTGAAGGAGGAAGTAGGGTAATCTAGGTAATGCCCGGGCTCTCGCAACTTAGACCCACCTAGAGGTTCCACCTAAAACCCAACTCGGCGACACAACACAATAGGGGTTACTAGCACGCTATAGGCCTAGTTCGAATCCGGGCTCTCGTAACTTAGACCGGCCTAGGGGTCGTCCTCACCGGGCTCTCGCAACTTAGTGAGGGGACCGAACCCACAAACAAACTATCACCCACAAAGAAAGGCAAGAAAAACAAGCATTCGTACATACTTAGTCATTCAAGCAATTCAACAAACATGTGATGTGCACCAAACCCAGAGGAAACCCAAATCTTCCACCAACATCTCCAACAAACCCTTAATCACCCAATTAACACCCTAATCACCTTACTAACCCTAGCAAGAACACTACTCTAACATATCTATACTAAAACTAACACTAAGAAGAGGAATCATCACAAACAACAAAACTAACATGAAGAAACTAACAAGAACTATGAACTATGAACCATAACAAGAACAAAGAATCAAACTTTAATGATAAAACAATGATTAGGAGAAGAGAAAAGAAGATTATACCAAACTAGAGATGAAAGGATGAAAGAAACTTGCATAAATGGAAGAACCCAAAACAAACATCCAAGTTTGTCAAGCTTGAATGGAGATCTTGAAGAATTCCCAAATTACAAGTACTAATCTAAGATTAACGATAATCTAAAGACTAATCTACACTAATCTATGGTAATCTATGCTAAAATTATCTAGGGTTTAGTCTAATATGAAAGGCCTAAGATATGATAAGATAGTGTCTTAATACAAGAGGGGGGTATATATAGGGTTACAAATGGAAAGGAGAAGAAAGGAGCATTCACGGGCCTGAACTGGGCTCATCCCGGTCGGGATGAGTTGGTCCCGATCGGGATGGGCTATCCTTCCCGGTCGGGAAGGACCTTCCCGATCGGGATGGGCTCACAGTAGCCGTGCTTCATGTTCCCTTCATCCCGAACGGGATGAGGCCATCCCGAACGGGATGGGTCTTTGTAGGCCTCCCTTAAGAGCTCTTTGGTCCCTCCTTGCCTCTCGTGGGCTTCTCGTCGATTCTCGGGACTCGGGATCGGGTCTCGGAGGCTCGGGATCGATTCCAAGGCATCGAGTCATCGTTCCTCTACTCCGTTGGCTCCACAATGTGTATGTATTGAGTCGGAATTGCTCCAACTCTTCCAAATCGGTCTCGGGAACCTGAAACGAACTAAAGGAAGCATAAGAAGCCCCTAAACCGCTCCCAAGGAGCGATTCTACAAGGAAATCGGGACCAAAACACTACAAAATGGGCACTACAAATGACACTTATCAACTCCCCCACACTTAACCCTTACTCGCCCTCGAGTAAGCACATACTAATACTAAACTATCCGAATGGGTATTAGCGCACCCTACGCCCCTTCAACTCACGTGAGTGCACTTAGAGGACAAGTGCCCTCCGCAAGGCAAGTTGGGTCTTGCGACAAAACTGTGGATGCAACCGGACACAAAACACACAAACAAACAAACACACAAACAAACAAACACACAAACAAACACATAATCAGTTGCACCCAAAACAAAAGAAATACCGCTTCCCTCAAAAAGCGGTGAATGAAACACCGGTTTAGGACTCGAGGTAAGCGACAACGTTCCCAAGCTAGCAATACAACCAAGGTGGACTAAACCCTAATAGTATGACGATAAAGCAACAAAAACGTTGGTAACTTACCTAGGTCCTCCTAACTTTCTAAAAACGTACTACGGGACGATCGGCGGAGTGGAAAGTGAAGAACCACGGTGTTTGTCGACACTGTAGGTAAGTGAGACCCCGCCCCCTTTAGCGTGAGCCAAGAGGGTCGTCCCATGTCCAAAACCGCCTAACTAGTCCAAGTAAAAAGGTGGAAAACATGCAAAATAAGGGAAGACCGACTAATGCCGCTATCATCCTTCCTCGGGACTCGGTCCTTTGGTAGGCTCTTCACGGAAAGAGTCGGAAAAAGGCTTATTTTGAGAGGTAGGGGTTATTTTGTGAATCGGGTTTTCTTTTGGCATTTTCTCTTTTCTTTTGCATTTTCGCTTTGTTTTGCCATGCCATTCTTTTTCTTCTTTTCTATTTTCTTTTGGCTTTTTGTGCCTTTTCTTTTTCTTCATTCTTTTCTTTCTTTCATTTTCTTTCATTTTTTTCTTTTCTTAGCCCTTTTTGGCTTGATTCGGCTTTTTGGCATTTCTTAGTAATAAGAAAGAGAGATTAACAAATTGCATTTTATTTGTGTGGGTATGTGTAGGAGGTAGGTGAATGGGTATGTCGGGACGACGTCCTCCCTTCATACTCACAAAAAGGGGGAAACTTGGACTAATCAAACGATCCTAAACACGGTCACCTAAGGGACGAGACTCGGTAACCAAGGCCTTTTCACACCGTGGGTGGTCATAATGGTCAAAAGTGAAAATCCCGTAGTAAATCCCTAGTAAGCTAAGTGGACTCAAGGTAAAGGACCAACGGATTCATTGATTTTAGGGTCATTCTACTAGACTAAAGTCCAAGACTCGATTTATACTACTAGGAAGGGAAAATAGACACTCACACACTAGCCTCTAAACCGGGTTTTCGAAAACGTTTACACACAAGACACACAACAAAACACAAAACAAAGACACAACGAAAGCGAACGAAAGAAAAAGAAGCAAAAGCAACAAAACAAGAACAAAACAAAACGAACACATACAAAACACACACCACCCCGAACTTCCAAATGAGCAACCAATCATCCACAAACTTTACAAAGCTCCACCCGATTACACCACAACACATATCTCCTCCAAACTCCACAAGAAACAAAGAGGAAAAAGGGTTGAAAAGATGTTATCGGGTGTCTTGAAAGCTCTCCTAAGCTAAAGGCGATTAGGCGACCTAAGAGGGAAAAAGGAGGCAAGCACAAACACAATACAACGAATACACGACACAAAGACAAAAAGGGAAAACACACAAAAGAAAAATCTTTTTTGATTTTTGTGAAAATTTTTCAAATTTTTAAGGTTTTTTTAAAGATTTTTTCGAAAAACTAAGAAAATAAAACTAACTATACTAGAATATCGCTCCCCCACACTTAAATCGAGCCATGTCCTCATGCTCGATCGTAGGGTGCGGAGAGACAAAAGAAAAAGAAAAGAAACTACGAAAATAAAGCTAAAAATCAAAAGTAAAGTGAAGAAAAGGGTAGAAGGTGTCCGGCCGGGGTGTAGTCAAGTCACCATGGGCCTAGACGAGAAAAAGATATGGATGGGAGAAGAAATAAAAAGAAGGAAATAATAGGAAATGGGAGGGGAGGGCTAGGTGTAATCAAGTCACCTAGCCCGGATTCCGCCTAAATCCGACTAAATCCTCAAAAAAGAAAGTGAAAAACTTGTATAAATTTTGGATTTTGAAATGACTCTCGATGTAGTCACATCATCGAGAGTCGGGAGCAACCACTACCGAGGCCTTGAAGGCCACCAAGACACAAATGATAAGGGAAGGGGAGTAAACAAAGGAAAACAAGCAATAAAAGACGGAAAAGAAAGGATAGTTGTCGTACCAATAGGATAGCAACTCACTCGCTCCATCGTCTCGTAGATCAATAAGGGTGCTTGCTTGTCGTCATCATTGCTTTTCCGCTTCATTCTCGATAAAACGCATGGTAGAGGTAGTAATGGCAGGGGGTGGGATTTGATGTAAATCTCGGTGTGTAAAGAAAGGTGTACGGGTCACATGATAGGAGTAAGGACGAGTAGGGAGGTTGGGAGGGGATATAATGGATGGGTGGAGTCAAAGGGGACCATCCCGGTTGGGATGGATGGTCCCGATCGGGATGATAAACCCTTCCCGATCGGGAAGCCCCCATCCCGGTCGGGAACACACTCCAGAAAGCTCCAATTTTTACACCTCCATCCCGATCGGGAAGGCTACTTCCCGGTCGGGAAGCTCCCTTCCCACCCGGGATGGGTCTTCTTGACCTCCAAAACCCCAAAAACTTCACCGAAGCTTCAAAAACTGGCTTCCATACTCACGGTCCAAGCTCTATCATTATCTACTCTCCTCTAGGAATCACTTTTCCTTCACACCTATCACAATGAACTCAAATACAACATCAAATTCCCTCCCTCACATCGCTCATCAAAAATCCAAATAAACAAGAATTTCACGAAAACTAACAACCCTAGAAACCAAACTATACAAACATAAACACAAATACAAGCACAAGAGAAAAGAAAAAGAGATATTTACACTAAATACTCTCACCAACTACACCTCCATAGCCATCAAGAGCTCGAAGGAGTAAGTCAAATGCTCTAGCAACATCTTCCATTAAGCTCACATGGCCGAGCCTAGCCACATCCAAGAGTTTCCAAGTCGGAGGGAAGAAGCGATCGTCTTCAATATGCTCGGGGTTCTCGTGATCTTCCGGGTCTTCCAAACCAACATAGCTACGACTCTTATGACCATCCGGTAGGTATAGTGGTCTAGAGTCGTGCTCGGTGTCATGATGTGGGAGATCACACCCTAGACGTGTCGCTTCTTCTACGGGGTCGAGAGTGGAACTCTTTTCCACCGCCCGACAAGGATCCTCTTCACCAACCGTCTCACAAGACAAAGGGCTAGACATCGAGTGCGGTAGAGGAGGAGAAGGCATCAAGTTTTCTTCATTGGAGGCTTTAGGATCCTCCAAATTCCCATACAAGGCGAGTTCCAAGGCGTCTACTTCTTTTTCCCAAGTATTGCGCTCCTTTTCACTCACCTTGTCAAAATGGTCATGAGGGGTCATCTCTTCACTTGGGTTTGGATTGTCGACACCCGGTTCATCACGAAGGAAATCGAACAAATCCAACTTTATAGCCAATACATCGGCTCCCCAAGAGTTATCTCGAAAATCATGTTCACTCCCCTCCTCATTGTTGGCCCTTGAAGCCTCAACTTCCTCTATTCTTCCCTCATCTTTACCGCCTAAGCAACACTCAACAATGACCTCTTGATCGACCCTCTCTTCTTCATTTGTAGCTTCAAGATTGGGTTGAGACACCCGACCTTCATGCCCAAATGAACCTTCCTCAACATGTAGTGGAGCTCGAGTTACCGACATCGTGATATGGGCTATGAATGCATTGATGCGAGCATCTTGCACCTCTATTTGGGCCTTGAGCTCCTTTTCAACCCCTTGTATTTGAGTCAACATCAATTGTTGACCCTTTTGCAATAACATCATCATCTCATGTTGGCTCCCTTGTGTTTGGGCCAACATTTGACAAGTCTCAAGGATATTTGGTTGTGGGTTATGTGAGGGTGTTTGGTAGTTGTTAGTATGTGGGAACGATCCTTGACAACTTTCTTGGTAACCATAAGAAGAGGGTTCATAAGATTGTTGATGAGGTTGATATGGTTGGTAAAGTTGTGGTTTATGGTAATTCGCCCCAAAGTTGTCTCGTGACGATTGATGGTAGCTTGGACAAGCCATGTCCATAACGTTGCTTTGGTACCTAGGATGAGCTAGAAGCACTTGAGCAAACGTTAGTATCCTAGTGCTTTTGAGGCACTAGGAAGGGAGAGTAACACACAAGAAGAAAAACGGAGATACACAAGGAGAAGAGAACACAAAAATAAAGAACAAAGTCCAAAACTAAGCAAACAAAAGTCTAAACTACGTCGTCCCCGGCAACGGCGCCAATTTGATGGGAGGGATTTGTCGTGAATCTCAACCGTCAAATAAAACCGGCAAAACCTAACTAGGGTAGCTAGGGTAAGTCGGGTCGAATCCACAGGGACGGGAGATCGGACTAAGGTATGCCACGGTCAAGGACTATGTTCGAGACGAGCTATTCTAAGGGGAGGAGGCTACGGCTAATCTAGGTCTAAAGCAAGAGAACTATCAAAAGAAACGGGCTAGGATTAGGTCGGGGTCAAAGGGGTAACGGAATGGTCGAGGGAGAACTAGAGGTGAAGGAGGAAGTAGGGTAATCTAGGTAATGCACGGGCTCTCGCAACTTAGACCCACCTAGAGGTTCCACCTAAAACCCAACTCGGCGACACAACACAATCGGTGTTACTAGCACGCTATAGGCCTAGGTCGAATCTGGGCTCTCGCAACTTAGACCGGCCTAGGGGTCGTCCTCACTGGGCTCTCGCAACTTAGTGAGGGGACCGAACCCACAAACAAACTATCACCCACAAAGAAAGGCAAGAAAAACAAGCATTCGTACATACTTAGTCATTCAAGCAGTTCAACAAACATGTGATGTGCACCAAACCCAGAGGAAACCCAAATCTTCCACCAACATCTCCAACAAACCCTTAATCACCCAATTAACACCCTAATCACCTTACTAACCCTAGCAAGAACACTACTCTAACATATCTATACTAAAACTAACACTAAGAAGAGGAATCATCACAAACAACAAAACTAACATGAAGAAACTAACAAGAACTATGAACTATGAACCATAACAAGAACAAAGAATCAAACTTTAATGATAAAACAAAGATTAGGAGAAGTGAAAAGAAGATTATACCAAACTAGAGATGAAAGGAAGAAAGAAACTTGCATAAATGGAAGAACCCAAAACAAACATCCAAGTTTGTCAAGCTTGAATGGAGATCTTGAGGAATTCCCAAATTACAAGTACTAATCTAAGATTAACGATAATCTAAAGACTAATCTACACTAATCTATGCTAATCTATGCTAAAATTTTCTAGGGTTTAGTCTAATATGAAAGGCCTAAGATATGATAAGATAGTGTCTTAATACAAGAGGGGGGTATATATAGGGTTACAAATGGAAAGGAGAAGAAAGGAGCATTCACGGGCCTGAACTGGGCTTATCCCGGTCGGGATGAGTTGGTCCCGATCGGGATGGGCCACCCTTCCCGGTAGGGAAGGACCTTCCCGATCGGGATGGGCTCACAGTAGCCGTGTTTCATGTTCCCTTCATCCCGAACGGGATGAGGCCATCCCGAACGGGATGGGTCTTTGTAGGCCTCCCTTAAGAGCTCTTTGGTCCCTCCTTGCCTCTCGTGGGCTTCTCGTCGATTCTCGGGACTCGGGATCGGGTCTCGGAGGCTCGGGATTGGATCCCGAGGTCTCGGGGTCGATTCCAAGGGATCGAGTCATCGTTCCTCTACTCCGTTGGCTCCAAAATGTGTATGTATTGAGTCGGAATTGCTCCAACTCTTCCAAATCGGTCTCGGGAACCTGAAACGAACTAAAGGAAGCATAAGAAGCCCCTAAACCGCACCCAAGGAGCGATTCTACAAGGAAATCGGGACCAAAACACTACAAAATAGGCACTACAAATGACACTTATCAACTCCCCCACACTTAACCCTTACTCGCCCTCGAGTAAGCACATACTAATACTAAACTATCCGAGTGGGTATTAGCGCACCCTACGCCCCTTCAACTCACGCGAGTGCACTTAGAGGACAAGTGCCCTCCGCAAGGTAAGTTGGGTCTTGCGACAAAACTGTGGATGCAACCGGACACAAAACACACAAACAAACAAACACACAAACAAACACATAATCAGTTGCACCCAAAACAAAAGAAATACCGCTTCCCTCAAAAAGCGGTGAATGAAACACAGGTTTAGGACTCGAGGTAAGCGACAAAGTTCCCAAGCTAGCAATACAAACCAAGGTGGACTAAACCCTAATAGTATGACGATAAAGCAACAAAAACGTTGGTAACTTACCTAGGTCCTCCTAACTTTCTAAAAACGTACTACGGGACGATCGGCGGAGTGGAAAGTGAAGAACCACGGTGTTTGTCGACACTGTAGGTAAGTGAGACCCCGCCCCCTTTAGCGTGAGCCAAGAGGGTCGTCCCATGTCCAAAACCGCCTAACTAGTCCAAGTAAAAAGGTGGAAAACATGCAAAATAAGGGAAGACCGACTAATGCCGCTATCATCCTTCCTCGGGACTCGGTCCTTTGGTAGGCTCTTCACGGAAAGAGTCGGAAAAAGGCTTATTTTGAGAGGTAGGGGTTATTTTGTGAATCGGGTTTTCTTTTGGCATTTTCTCTTTTCTTTTGCATTTTCGCTTTGTTTTGCCATGCCATTCTTTTTCTTCTTTTCTATTTTCTTTTGGCTTTTTGTGCCTTTTCTTTTTCTTCATTCTTTTCTTTCTTTCATTTTCTTTCATTTTTTTCTTTTCTTAGCCCTTTTTGGCTTGATTCGGCTTTTTAGCATTTCTTAGTAATAAGAAAGAGAGATTAACAAATTGCATTTTATTTGTGTGGGTATGTGTAGGAGGTAGGTGAATGGGTATGTCGGGACGACGTCCTCCCTTCATACTCACAAAAAGGGGGAAACTTGGACTAATCAAACGATCCTAAACACGGTCACCTAAGGGACGAGACTCGGTAACCAAGGCCTTTTCACACCGTGGGTGGTCATAATGGTCAAAAGTGCAAATCCCGTAGTAAATCCCTAGTAAGCTAAGTGGACTCAAGGTAAAGGACCAACGGATTCATTGATTTTAGGGTCATTCTACTAGACTAAAGTCCAAGACTCGATTTATACTACTAGGAAGGGAAAATAGACACTCACACACTAGCCTCTAAACCGGGTTTTCGAAAACGTTTACACACAAGACACACAACAAAACACAAAACAAAGACACAACGAAAGCGAACGAAAGAAAAAGAAGCAAAAGCAACAAAACAAGAACAAAACAAAACTAACACATACAAAACACACACCACCCCGAACTTCCAAATGAGCAACCAATCATCCACAAACTTTACAAAGCTCCACCCGAGCACACCACAACACATATCTCCTCCAAACTCCACAAGAAACAAAGAGGAAAAAGGGTTGAAAAGATGTTACCGGGTGTCTTGAAAGCTCTCCAAAGCTAAAGGCGATTAGGCGACCTAAGAGGAAAAAAGGAGGCAAGCACAAACACAATACAACGAATACACGACACAAAGACAAAAAGGGAAAACACACAAAAGAAAAATCTTTTTTGATTTTTGTGAAATTTTTTCAAATTTTTAGGGTTTTTTTAAAGATTTTTTCGAAAAACTAAGAAAATAAAACTAACTATACTAGAATATCGCTCCCCCACACTTAAATCGAGCCATGTCCACATGCTCGATCGTAAGGTGCGGAGAGACAAAAGAAAAAGAAAAGAAACTACGAAAATAAAGCTAAAAATCAAAAGTAAAGTGAAGAAAAGGGTAGAAGGTGTCCGGCCGGGGTGTAGTCAAGTCACCATGGGCCTAGACGAGAAAAACATATGGATGGGGGAAGAAATAAAAAGAAGGAAATAATAGGAAATGGGAGGGGAGGGCTAGGTGTAATCAAGTCACCTAGCCCGGATTCCGCCTAAATCCGACTAAATCCTCAAAAAAGAAAGTGAAAAACTTGTATAAATTTTGGATTTTGAAATGACTCTCGATGTAGTCACATCATCGAGAGTCGGGAGCAACCACTACCGAGGCCTTGAAGGCCACCAAGACACAAATGATAAGGGAAGGGGAGTAAACAAAGGAAAACAAGCAATAAAAGACGGAAAAGAAAGGATAGTTGCCGTACCAATAGGATAGCAACTCACTCGCTCCATCGTGTCGTAGATCAATAAGGGTGCTTGCTTGTCGTCATCATTGCTTTTCCGCTTCATTCTCGATAAAACGCATGGTAGAGGTAGTAATGGCAGGGGGTGGGATTTGATGTAAATCTCGGTGTGTAAAGTGAGGTGTACGGGTCACATGATAGGAGTAAGGAGGAGTAGGGAGGTTGGGAGGGGATATAATGGATGGGTGGAGTCAAAGGGGACCATCCCGGTTGGGATGGATGGTCCCGATCGGGATGATAAACCCTTCCCGATCGGGAAGCCCCCATCCCGGTCGGGAACACACTCCAGAAAGCTCCAATTTTTACACCTCCATCCCGATCGGGAAGGCTACTTCCCGGTCGGGAAGCTCCCTTCCCACCCGGGATGGGTCTTCTTGACCTCCAAAACCCCAAAAACTTCACCGAAGCTTCAAAAACCGGCTTCCATACTCACGGTCCAAGCTCTATCATTATCTACTCTCCTCTAGGAATCACCTTTCCTTCACACCTATCACAATGAACTCAAATACAACATCAAATTCCCTCCCTCACATTGCTCATCAAAAATCCAAATAAACTAGAATTTCACGAAAACTAACAACCCTAGAAACCGAACTATACAAACATAAACACAAATACAAGCACAAAAGAAAAGAAAAAGAGATATTTACACTAAATACTCTCACCAACTACACCTCCATAGCTATCAAGAGCTCCAAGGAGTAAGTCAAATGCTCTAGCAACATCTTCCATTAAGCTCACATGGCCGAGCCTAGCCACAACCAAGAGTTTCCAAGTCGGAGGGAAGAAGCGATCGTCTTCAATATGCTCGGGGTTCTCGTGATCTTCCGGGTCTTCCAAACCAACATAGCTACGACTCTTATGACCATCCAGTAGGTATAGTGGTCTAGATTCGTGCTCGGTGTCATGATGTGGGAGATCACACCCTAGACGTGTCGCTTCTTCTACGGGGTCGAGAGTGGAACTCTTTTCCACCGCCCGACAAGGATCCTCTTCACCAACCGTCTCACAAGACAAAGGGCTAGACATCGAGTGCGGTAGAGGAGGAGAAGGCATCAAGTTTTCTTCATTGGAGGCTTTAGGATCCTCCAAATTCCCATACAAGGCGAGTTCCAAGGCGTCTACTTCTTTTTCCCAAGTATTGCGCTCCTTTTCACTCACCTTGTCAAAATGGTCATGAGGGGTCATCTCTTCACTTGGGTTTGGATTTTCGACACCCGGTTCATCACGAAGGAAATCAAACAAATCCAACTTTATAGCCAATACATCGGCTCCCCAAGAGTTATCTCGAAAATCATGTTCACTCCCCTCCTCATTGTTGGCCCTTGAAGCCTCAACTTCCTCTATTCTTCCCTCATCTTCACCGCCTAAGCAACACTCAACAATGACCTCTTGATCGACCCTCTCTTCTTCATTTGTAGCTTCAAGATTGGGTTGAGACACCCGACCTTCATGCCCAAATGAACCTTCCTCAACATGTAGTGGAGCTCGAGTTACCGACATCGTGATATGGGCTATGAATGCATTGATGCGAGCATCTTGCACCTCTATTTGGGCCTTGAGCTCCTTTTCAACCCCTTGTATTTGAGTCAACATCAATTGTTGACCCTTTTGCAATAACATCATCATCTCATGTTGGCTCCCTTGTGTTTGGGCCAACATTTGACAAGTCTCAAGGATATTTGGTTGTGGGTTATGTGAGGGTGTTTGGTAGTTGTTAGTATGTGGGAACGATCCTTGACAACTTTCTTGGTAACCATAAGAAGAGGGTTCATAAGATTGTTGATGAGGTTGATATGGTTGGTAAAGTTGTGGTTTATGGTAATTCGCCCCAAAGTTGTCTCGTGACGATTGATGGTAGCTTGGACAAGCCATGTCCATAACGTTGCTTTGGTACCTAGGATGAGCTAGAAGCACTTGAGCAAACGTTAGTATCCTAGTGCTTTTGAGGCACTAGGAAGGGAGAGTAACACACAAGAAGAAAAACGGAGATACACAAGGAGAAGAGAACACAAAAATAAAGAACAAAGTCCAAAACTAAGCAAACAAAAGTCTAAACTACGCCGTCCCCGGCAACGGCGCCAATTTGATGGGAGGGATTTGTCGTGAATCCCAACCGTCAAATAAAACCGGCAAAACCTAACTAGGGTAGCTAGGGTAAGTCGGGTCGAATCCACAGGGACGAGAGATCGGACTAAGGTATGCCACGGTCAAGGACTATGTTCGAGACGAGCTATTCTAAGGGGAGGAGGCTACGACTAATCTAGGTCTAAAGCAAGAGAACTATCAAAAGAAACGGGCTAGGATTAGGTCGGGGTCAAAGGGGTAACGGAATGGTCGAGGGAGAACTAGAGGTGAAGGAGGAAGTAGGGTAATCTAGGTAATGCCCGGGCTCTCGCAACTTAGACCCACCTAGAGGTTCCACCTAAAACCCAACTCGGCGACACAACACAATCGGGGTTACTAGCACGCTATAGGCCTAGGTTGAATCCGGGCTCTCGCAACTTAGACCGGCCTAGGGGTCGTCCTTACCGGGCTCTCGCAACTTAGTGAGGGGATCGAACCCACAAACAAACTATCACCCACAAAGAAAGGCAATAAAAACAAGCATTCGTACATACTTAGTCATTCAAGCAATTCAACAAACATGTGATGTGCACCAAACCCAGAGGAAACCCAAATCGTCCACCAACATCTCCAACAAACCCTTAATCACCCAATTAACACCCTAATCACCTTACTAACCCTAGCAAGAACACTACTCTAACATATCTATACTAAAACTAACACTAAGAAGAGGAATCATCACAAACAACAAAACTAACATGAAGAAACTAACAAGAACTATGAACTATGAACCATAACAAGAACAAAGAATCAAACTTTAATGATAAAACAATGATTAGGAGAAGAGAAAAGAAGATTATACCAAACTAGAGATGAAAGGAAGAAAGAAACTTGCATAAATGGAAGAACCCAAAACAAACATCCAAGTTTGTCAAGCTTGAATGGAGATCTTGAAGAATTCCCAAATTACAAGTACTAATCTAAGATTAACGATAATCTAAAGACTAATCTACACTAATCTATGCTAATCTATGCTAAAATTTTCTAGGGTTTAGTCTAATATGAAAGGCCTAAGATATGATAAGATAGTGTCTTAGTACAAGAGGGGGGTATATATAGGGTTACAAATGGAAAGGAGAAGAAAGGAGCATTCACGGGCTTTAACTGGGCTCATCCCGGTCGGGATGAGTTGGTCCCGATCGGGATGGGCCATCCTTCCCGGTCGGGAAGGACCTTCCCGATCGGGATGGGCTCACAGTAGCCGTGTTTCATGTTCCCTTCATCCCGAACGGGATGAGGCCATCCCGAACGGGATGAGGCCATCCCGAACGGGATGGGTCTTTGTAGGCCTCCCTTAAGAGCTCTTTGGTCCCTCCTTACCTCTCGTGGGCTTCTCGTCGATTCTCGGGACTCGGGATTGGGTCTCGGAGGCTCGGGATTGGATCCCGAGGTCTCGGGGTCGATTCCAAGGCATCGAATCATCGTTCCTCTACTCAGTTGGCTCCAAAATATGTATGTATTGAGTCGGAATTGCTCCAACTCTTCCATATCGGTCTCGGGAACCTGAAACGAACTAAAGGAAGCATAAGAAGCCCCTAAACCGCACCCAAGGAGCGATTATACAAGGAAATCGGGACCAAAACACTACAAAATAGGCACTACAAATGACACTTATCAACTCCCCCACACTTAACCCTTACTCGCCCTCGAGTAAGCACATACTAATACTAAACTATCCGAGTGGGTATTAGCGCACCCTACGCCCCTTCAACTCACGCGAGTGCACTTAGAGGACAAGTGCCCTCCGCAAGGCAAGTTGGGTCTTGCGACAAAACTGTGGATGCAATCGGACACAAAACACACAAACAAACAAGCACAGAAACAAACACATAATCAGTTGCACCCAAAACAAAAGAAATACCGCTTCCCTCAAAAAGTGGTGAATGAAACACCGGTTTAGGACTCGAGGTAAGCGACAAAGTTCCCAAGCTAGCAATACAAACCAAGGTGGACTAAACCCTAATGGTATGACGATAAAGCAACAAAAACGTTGGTAACTTACCTAGGTCCTCCTAACTTTCTAAAAACGTACTACGGGACGATCGGCGGAGTGGAAAGTGAAGAACCACGGTGTTAGTCGACACTGTAGGTAAGTGAGACCCCGCCCCTTTTAGCGTGAGCCAAGAGGGTTGTCCCATGTCCAAAACCGCCTAACTAGTCCAAGTAAAAAGGTGGAAAACATGCAAAATGAGGGAAGACCGACTAATGCCGCTATCATCCTTCCTCGGGACTCGGTCCTTTGGTAGGCTCTTCACGGAAAGAGTCGGAAAAAGGCTTATTTTGAGAGGTAGGGGTTACTTTGTGAATTTGGTTTTCTTTTGGCATTTTCTCTTTTCTTGTGCATTTTCGCTTTGTTTTGCCATGCCATTCTTTTTCTTCTTTTCTATTTTCTTTTGGCTTTTTGTGCCTTTTCTTTTTCTTCATTCTTTTCTTTCTTTCATTTTCTTTCATTTTTTTCTTTTCTTAGCCCTTTTTGGCTTGATTCGGCTTTTTGGCATTTCTTAGTAATAAGAAAGAGAGATCAACAAATTGCATTTTATTTGTGTGGGTATGTGTAGGAGGTAGGTGAATGGGTATGTCGGGACGACGTCTTCCCTTCATACTCATAAAAAGGGGGAAACTTGGACTAATCAAACGATCCTAAACACGGTCACCTAAGGGACGAGACTCGGTAACCAAGACCTTTTCACACCGTGCGTGGTCATAATGGTCAAAAGTTCAAATCCCGTAGTAAATCCCTAGTAAGCTAAGTGGACTCAAGGTAAAGGACCAACGGATTCATTGATTTTAGGGTCATTCTACTAGACTAAAGTCCAAGACTCGATTTATACTACTAGGAAGGGAAAATAGACACTCACACACTAGCCTCTAAACCGGGTTTTCGAAAACGTTTACACACAAGACACACAACAAAACACAAAACAAAGACACAACGAAAGCGAACGAAAGAAAAAGATGCAAAAGCAACAAAACAAGAACAAAACAAAACGAACACATACAAAACACACACCACCCCGAACTTCCTAATGAGCAACCAATCATCCACAAACTTTACAAAGCTCCACCCGAGCACACCACAACACATGTCTCCTCCAAACTCCACAAGAAACAAAGAGGAAAAAGGGTTGAAAAGATGTTACCGGGTGTCTTGAAAGCTCTCCAAAGCTAAAGGCGATTAGGCGACCTAAGAGGAAAAAAGGAGGCAAGCACAAACACAATACAACGAATACACGACACAAAGACAAAAAGGGAAAACACACAAAAGAAAAATCTTTTTTGATTTTTGTGAAATTTTTTCAAATTTTTAGGGTTTTTTTTAAGATTTTTTCGAAAAACTAAGAAAATAAAACTAACTATACTAGAATATCGCTCCCCCACACTTAAATCGAGCCATGTCCTCATGCTCGATCGTAAGGTGCGGAGAGACAAAAGAAAAAGAAAAGAAACTACGAAAATAAAGCTAAAAATCAAAAGTAAAGTGAAGAAAAGGGTAGAAGGTGTCCGGCCGGGGTGTAGTCAAGTCACCATGGGCCTAGACGAGAAAAACATATGGATGGGGGAAGAAATAAAAAGAAGGAAATAATAGGAAATGGGAGGGGAGGGCTAGGTGTAATCAAGTCACCTAGCCCGGATTCCGCCTAAATCCGACTAAATCCTCAAAAAAGAAAGTGAAAAACTTGTATAAATTTTGGATTTTGAAATGACTCTCGATGTAGTCACATCATCGAGAGTCGGGAGCAACCACTACCGAGGCCTTGAAGGCCACCAAGACACAAATGATAAGGGAAGGGGAGTAAACAAAGGAAAACAAGCAATAAAAGACGGAAAAGAAAGGATAGTTGCCGTACCAATAGGATAGCAACTCACTCGCTCCATCGTCTCGTAGATCAATAAGGGTGCTTGCTTGTCGTCATCATTGCTTTTCCGCTTCATTCTCGATAAAACGCATGGTAGAGGTAGTAATGGCAGGGGGTGGGATTTGATGTAAATCTCGGTGTGTAAAGTGAGGTGTACGGGTCACATGATAGGAGTAAGGAGGAGTAGGGAGGTTGGGAGGGGATATAATGGATGGGTGGAGTCAAAGGGGACCATCCCGGTTGGGATGGATGGTCCCGATCGGGATGATAAACCCTTCCCGATCGGGAAGCCCCCATCCCGGTCGGGAACACACTCCAGAAAGCTCCAATTTTTACACCTCCATCCCGATCGGGAAGGCTACTTACCGGTCGGGACGCTCCCTTCCCACCCGGGATGGGTCTTCTTGACCTCCAAAACCCCAAAAACTTCACCGAAGCTTCAAAAACCGGCTTCCATACTCACGGTCCAAGCTCTATCATTATCTACTCTCCTCTAGGAATCACCTTTCCTTCACACCTATCACAATGAACTCAAATACAACATCAAATTCCCTCCCTCACATCGCTCATCAAAAATCCAAATAAACTAGAATTTCACGAAAACTAACAACCCTAGAAACCAAACTATACAAACATAAACACAAATACAAGCACAAAAGAAAAGAAAAAGAGATATTTACACTAAATACTCTCACCAACTACACCTCCATAGCTATTAAGAGCTCGAAGGAGTAAGTCAAATGCTCTAGCAACATCTTCCATTAAGCTCACATGGACGAGCCTAGCCACAACCAAGAGTTTCCAAGTCGGAGGGAAGAAGCGATCGTCTTCAATATGCTCGGGGTTCTCGTGATCTTCCGGGTCTTCCAAACCAACATAGCTACGACTCTTATGACCATCCGGTAGGTATAGTGGTCTAGAGTCGTGCTCGGTGTCATGATGTGGGAGATCACACCCTAGACGTGTCGCTTCTTCTACGGGGTCGAGAGTGGAACTCTTTTCCACCGCCCGACAAGGATCCTCTTCACCAACCGTCTCACAAGACAAAGGGCTAGACATCGAGTGCGGTAGAGGAGGAGAAGGCATCAAGTTTTCTTCATTGGAGGCTTTAGGATCCTCCAAATTCCCATACAAGGCGAGTTCCAAGGCGTCTACTTCTTTTTCCCAAGTATTGCGCTCCTTTTCACTCACCTTGTCAAAATGGTCATGAGGGGTCATCTCTTCACTTGGGTTTGGATTGTCGACACCCGGTTCATCACGAAGGAAATCGAACAAATCCAACTTTATAGCCAATACATCGGCTCCCAAAGAGTTATCTCGAAAATCATGTCCACTCCCCTCCTCATTGTTGGCCCTTGAAGCCTCAACTTCCTCTATTCTTCCCTCATCTTCACCGCCTAAGCAACACTCAACAATGACCTCTTGATCGACCCTCTCTTCTTCATTTGTAGCTTCAAGATTGGGTTGAGACACTCGACCTTCATGCCCAAATGAACCTTCCTCAACATGTAGTGGAGCTCGAGTTACCGACATCGTGATATGGGCTATGAATGCATTGATGCGAGCATCTTGCACCTCTATTTGGGCCTTGAGCTCCTTTTCAACCCCTTGTATTTGAGTCAACATCAATTGTTGACCCTTTTGCAATAACATCATCATCTCATGTTGGCTCCCTTGTGTTTGGGCCAACATTTGACAAGTCTCAAGGATATTTGGTTGTGGGTTATGTGAGGGTGTTTGGTAGTTGTTAGTATGTGGGAACGATCCTTGACAACTTTCTTGGTAACCATAAGAAGAGGGTTCATAAGATTGTTGATGAGGTTTATATGGTTGGTAAAGTTGTGGTTTATGGTAATTCGCCCCAAAGTTGTCTCGTGACGATTGATGGTAGCTTGGACAAGCCATGTCCATAACGTTGCTTTGGTACCTAGGATGAGCTAGAAGCACTTGAGCAAACGTTAGTATCCTAGTGCTTTTGAGGCACTACGAAGGGAGAGTAACACACAAGAAGAAAAACGGAGATACACAAGGAGAAGAGAACACAAAAATAAAGAACAAAGTCCAAAACTAAGCAAACAAAAGTCTAAACTACGCCGTCCCCGGCAACGGCGCCAATTTGATGGGAGGGATTTGTCGTGAATCCCAACCGTCAAATAAAACCGGCAAAACCTAACTAGGGTAGCTAGGGTAAGTCGGGTCGAATCCACAGGGACGAGAGATCAGACTAAGGTATGCCACGGTCAAGGACTATGTTCGAGACGAGCTATTCTAAGGGGAGGAGGCTACGGCTAATCTAGGTCTAAAGCAAGAGAACTATCAAAAGAAACGGGCTAGGATTAGGTCGGGGTCAAAGGGGTAACGGAATGGTCGAGGGAGAACTAGAGGTGAAGGAGGAAGTAGGGTAATCTAGGTAATGCCCGGGCTCTCGCAACTTAGACCCACCTAGAGGTTCCACCTAAAACCCAACTCGGCGACACAACACAATCGGGGTTACTAGCACGCTATAGGCCTAGGTCGAATCCGGGATCTCGCAACTTAGACCGGCCTAGGGGTCGTCCTTACCGGGCTCTCGCAACTTAGTGAGGGGATCGAACCCACAAACAAACTATCACCCACAAAGAAAGGCAATAAAAACAAGCATTCGTACATACTTAGTCATTCAAGCAATTCAACAAACATGTGATGTGCACCAAACCCAGAGGAAACCCAAATCGTCCACCAACATCTCCAACAAACCCTCAATCACCCAATTAACACCCTAATCACCTTACTAACCCTAGAAAGAACACTACTCTAACATATCTATACTAAAACTAACACTAAGAAGAGGAATCATCACAAACAACAAAACTAACATGAGGAAACTAACAAGAACTATGAACTATGAACCATAACAAGAACAAAGAATCAAACTTTAATGATAAAACAATGATTAGGAGAAGAGAAAAGATGATTATACCAAACTAGAGATGAAAGGAAGAAAGAAACTTGCATAAATGGAAGAACCCAAAACAAACATCCAAGTTTGTCAAGCTTGAATGGAGATCTTGAAGAATTCCCAAATTACAAGTACTAATCTAAGATTAACGATAATCTAAAGACTAATCTACACTAATCTATGCTAATCTATGCTAAAATTTTCTAGGGTTTAGTCTAATATGAAAGGCCTAAGATATGATAAGATAGTGTCTTAATACAAGAGGGGCGTATATATAGGGTTACAAATGGAAAGGAGAAGAAAGGAGCATTCACGGGCCTGAACTGGGCTCATCCCGGTCGGGATGAGTTGGTCCCGATCGGGATGGGCCATCCTTCCCGGTCGGGAAGGACCTTCCCGGTCGGGAAGGACCTTCCCGGTCGGGATGGGCTCACAGTAGCCGTGTTTCATGTTCCCTTCATCCCGAACGGGATGAGGCCATCCCGAACGGGATGGGTCTTTGTAGGCCTCCCTTAAGAGCTCTTTGGTCCCTCCTTACCTCTCGTGGGCTTCTCGTCGATTCTCGGGACTCGGGATCGGGTCTCGGAGGCTCGGGATTGGATCCCGAGGTCTCGGGGTCGATTCCAAGGCATCGAATCATCGTTCCTCTACTCAGTTGGCTCCAAAATATGTATGTATTGAGTCGGAATTGCTCCAACTCTTCCATATCGGTCTCGGGAACCTGAAACGAACTAAAGGAAGCATAAGAAGCCCCTAAACCGCACCCAAGGAGCGATTATACAAGGAAATCGGGACCAAAACACTACAAAATAGGCACTACAAATGACACTTATCAACTCCCCCACACTTAACCCTTACTCGCCCTCGAGTAAGCACATACTAATACTAAACTATCCGAGTGGGTATTAGCGCACCCTACGCCCCTTCAACTCACGCGAGTGCACTTAGAGGACAAGTGCCCTCCGCAAGGCAAGTTGGGTCTTGCGACAAAACTGTGGATGCAATCGGACACAAAACACACAAACAAACAAGCACAGAAACAAACACATAATCAGTTGCACCCAAAACAAAAGAAATACCGCTTCCCTCAAAAAGTGGTGAATGAAACACCGGTTTAGGACTCGAGGTAAGCGACAAAGTTCCCAAGCTAGCAATACAAACCAAGGTGGACTAAACCCTAATGGTATGACGATAAAGCAACAAAAACGTTGGTAACTTACCTAGGTCCTCCTAACTTTCTAAAAACGTACTACGGGACGATCGGCGGAGTGGAAAGTGAAGAACCACGGTGTTAGTCGACACTGTAGGTAAGTGAGACCCCGCCCCTTTTAGCGTGAGCCAAGAGGGTCGTCCCATGTCCAAAACCGCCTAACTAGTCCAAGTAAAAAGGTGGAAAACATGCAAAATGAGGGAAGACCGACTAATGCCGCTATCATCCTTCCTCGGGACTCGGTCCTTTGGTAGGCTCTTCACGGAAAGAGTCGGAAAAAGACTTATTTTGAGAGGTAGGGGTTACTTTGTGAATTTGGTTTTCTTTTGGCATTTTCTCTTTTCTTGTGCATTTTCGCTTTGTTTTGCCATGCCATTCTTTTTCTTCTTTTCTATTTTCTTTTGGCTTTTTGTGCCTTTTCTTTTTCTTCATTCTTTTCTTTCTTTCATTTTCTTTCATTTTTTTCTTTTCTTAGCCCTTTTTGGCTTGATTCGGCTTTTTGGCATTTCTTAGTAATAAGAAAGAGAGATCAACAAATTGCATTTTATTTGTGTGGGTATGTGTAGGAGGTAGGTGAATGGGTATGTCGGGACGACGTCTTCCCTTCATACTCACAAAAAGGGGGAAACTTGGACTAATCAAACGATCCTAAACACGGTCACCTAAGGGACGAGACTCGGTAACCAAGGCCTTTTCACACCGTGGGTGGTCATAATGGTCAAAAGTGCAAATCCCGTAGTAAATCCCTAGTAAGCTAAGTGGACTCAAGGTAAAGGACCAACGGATTCATTGATTTTAGGGTCATTCTACTAGACTAAAGTCCAAGACTCGATTTATACTACTAGGAAGGGAAAATAGACACTCACACACTAGCCTCTAAACCGGGTTTTCGAAAACGTTTACACACAAGACACACAACAAAACACAAAACAAAGACACAACGAAAGCGAACGAAAGAAAAAGAAGCAAAAGCAACAAAACAAGAACAAAACAAAACGAACACATACAAAACACACACCACCCCGAACTTCCTAATGAGCAACCAATCATCCACAAACTTTACAAAGCTCCACCCGAGCACACCACAACACATGTCTCCTCCAAACTCCACAAGAAACAAAGAGGAAAAAGGGTTGAAAAGATGTTACCGGGTGTCTTGAAAGCTCTCCAAAGCTAAAGGCGATTAGGCGACCTAAGAGGAAAAAAGGAGGCAAGCACAAACACAATACAACGAATACACGACACAAAGACAAAAAGGGAAAACACACAAAAGAAAAATCTTTTTTGATTTTTGTGAAATTTTTTCAAATTTTTAGGGTTTTTTTTTAAGATTTTTTCGAAAAACTAAGAAAATAAAACTAACTATACTAGAATATCGCTCCCCCACACTTAAATCGAGCCATGTCCTCATGCTCGATCGTAAGGTGCGGAGAGACAAAAGAAAAAGAAAAGAAACTACGAAAATAAAGCTAAAAATCAAAAGTAAAGTGAAGAAAAGGGTAGAAGGTGTCCGGCCGGGGTGTAGTCAAGTCACCATGGGCCTAGACGAGAAAAACATATGGATGGGGGAAGAAATAAAAAGAAGGAAATAATAGGAAATGGGAGGGGAGGGCTAGGTGTAATCAAGTCACCTAGCCCGGATTCCGCCTAAATCCGACTAAATCCTCAAAAAAGAAAGTGAAAAACTTGTATAAATTTTGGATTTTGAAATGACTCTCGATGTAGTCACATCATCGAGAGTCGGGAGCAACCACTACCGAGGCCTTGAAGGCCACCAAGACACAAATGATAAGGGAAGGGGAGTAAACAAACGAAAACAAGCAATAAAAGACGGAAAAGAAAGGATAGTTGCCGTACCAATAGGATAGCAACTCACTCGCTCCATCGTCTCGTAGATCAATAAGGGTGCTTGCTTGTCGTCATCATTGCTTTTCCGCTTCATTCTCGATAAAACGCATGGTAGAGGTAGTAATGGCAGGGGGTGGGATTTGATGTAAATCTCGGTGTGTAAAGTGAGGTGTACGGGTCACATGATAGGAGTAAGGAGGAGTAGGGAGGTTGGGAGGGGATATAATGGATGAGTGGAGTCAAAGGGGACCATCCCGGTTGGGATGGATGGTCCCGATCGGGATGATAAACCCTTCTCGATCGGGAAGCCCCCATCCCGGTCGGGAACACACTCCAGAAAGCTCCAATTTTTACACCTCCATCCCGATCGGGAAGGCTACTTCCCGGTCGGGAAGCTCCCTTCCCACCCGGGATGGGTCTTCTTGACCTCCAAAACCCCAAAAACTTCACCGAAGCTTCAAAAACCGGCTTCCATACTCACGGTCCAAGCTCTATCATTATCTACTCTCCTCTAGGAATCACCTTTCCTTCACACCTATCACAATGAACTCAAATACAACATCAAATTCCCTCCCTCACATCGCTCATCAAAAATCCAAATAAACTAGAATTTCACGAAAACTAACAACCCTAGAAACCAAACTATACAAACATAAACACAAATACAAGCACAAAAGAAAAGAAAAAGAGATATTTACACTAAATACTCTCACCAACTACACCTCCATAGCTATCTAGAGCTCCAAGGAGTAAGTCAAATGCTCTAGCAACATCTTCCATTAAGCTCACATGGCCGAGCCTAGCCACAACCAAGAGTTTCCAAGTCGGAGGGAAGAAGCGATCGTCTTCAGTATGCTCGGGGTTCTCGTGATCTTCCGGGTCTTCCAAACCAACATAGCTACGACTCTTATGACCATCCGGTAGGTATAGTGGTCTAGAGTCGTGCTCGGTGTCATGATGTGGGAGATCACACCCTAGACGTGTCGCTTCTTCTACGGGGTCGAGAGTGGAACTCTTTTCCACCGCCCGACAAGGATCCTCTTCACCAACCGTCTCACAAGACAAAGGGCTAGACATCGAGTGCGGTAGAGGAGGAGAAGGCATCAAGTTTTCTTCATTGGAGGCTTTAGGATCCTCCAAATTCCCATACAAGGCGAGTTCCAAGGCGTCTACTTCTTTTTCCCAAGTATTGCGCTCCTTTTCACTCACCTTGTCAAAATGGTCATGAGGGGTCATCTCTTCACTTGGGTTTGGATTGTCGACACCCGGTTCATCACGAAGGAAATCAAACAAATCCAACTTTATAGCCAATACATCGGCTCCCCAAGAGTTATCTCGAAAATCATGTTCACTCCCCTCCTCATTGTTGGCCCTTGAAGCCTCAACTTCCTCTATTCTTCCCTCATCTTCACCACCTAAGCAACACTCAACAATGACCTCTTGATCGACCCTCTCTTCTTCATTTGTAGCTTCAAGATTGGGTTGAGACACCCGACCTTCATGCCCAATTGAACCTTCCTCAACATGTAGTGGAGCTCGAGTTACCGACATCGTGATATGGGCTATGAATGCATTGATGCGAGCATCTTGCACCTCTATTTGGGCCTTGAGCTCCTTTTCAACCCCTTGTATTTGAGTCAACATCAATTGTTGACCCTTTTGCAATAACATCATCATCTCATGTTGGCTCCCTTGTGTTTGGGCCAACATTTGACAAGTCTCAAGGATATTTGGTTGTGGGTTATGTGAGGGTGTTTGGTAGTTGTTAGTATGTGGGAATGATCCTTGACAACTTTCTTGGTAACCATAAGAAGAGGGTTCATTAGATTGTTGATGAGGTTGATATGGTTGGTAAAGTTGTGGTTTATGGTAATTCGCCCCAAAGTTGTCTCGTGACGATTGATGGTAGCTTGGACAAGCCATGTCCATAACGTTGCTTTGGTACCTAGGATGAGCTAGAAGCACTTGAGCAAACGTTAGTATCCTAGTGCTTTTGAGGCACTAGGAAGGGAGAGTAACACACAAGAAGAAAAACGGAGATACACAAGGAGAAGAGAACACAAAAATAAAGAACAAAGTCCAAAACTAAGCAAACAAAAGTCTAAACTACGCCGTCCCCGGCAACGGCGCCAATTTGATGGGAGGGATTTATCGTGAATCTCAACCGTCAAATAAAACCGGCAAAACCTAACTAGGGTAGCTAGGGTAAGTCGGGTCGAATCCACAGGGACGGGAGATCGGACTAAGGTATGCCACGGTCAAGGACTATGTTCGAGACGAGCTATTCTAAGGGGAGGAGGCTACGGCTAATCTAGGTCTAAAGCAAGAGAACTATCAAAAGAAACGGGCTAGGATTAGGTCGGGGTCAAAGGGGTAACGGAATGGTCGAGGGAGAACTAGAGGTGAAGGAGGAAGTAGGGTAATCTAGGTAATGCCCGGGCTCTCGCAACTTAGACCCACCTAGAGGTTCCACCTAAAACCCAACTCGGCGACACAACACAATCGGGGTTACTAGCACGCTATAGGCCTAGGTCGAATCCGGGCTCTCACAACTTAGACCGGCCTAGGGGTCGTCCTCACCGGGCTCTCGCAACTTAGTGAGGGGACCGAACCCACAAACAAACTATCACCCACAAAGAAAGGCAAGAAAAACAAGCATTCGTACATACTTAGTCATTCAAGCAATTCAACTAACATGTGATGTGCACCAAACCCAGAGGAAACCCAAATCTTCCACCAACATCTCCAACAAACCCTTAATCACCCAATTAACACCCTAATCACCTTACTAACCCTAGCAAGAACACTACTCTAACATATCTATACTAAAACTAACACTAAGAAGAGGAATCATCACAAACAACAAAACTAACATGAAGAAACTAACAAGAACTATGAACTATGAACCATAACAAGAACAAAGAATCAAACTTTAATGATAAAACAAAGATTAGGAGAAGAGAAAAGAAGATTATACCAAACTAGAGATGAAAGGAAAAAAGAAACTTGCATAAATGGAAGAACCCAAAACAAACATCCAAGTTTGTCAAGCTTGAATGGAGATCTTGAAGAATTCCCAAATTACAAGTACTAATCTAAGATTAACGATAATCTAAAGACTAATCTACACTAATCTATGCTAATCTATGCTAAAATTATCTAGGGTTTAGTCTAATATGAAAGGCCTAAGA
The DNA here is from genome assembly GCA_958450325.1 of Agrostemma githago. Taxonomy (NCBI): domain Eukaryota; kingdom Viridiplantae; phylum Streptophyta; class Magnoliopsida; order Caryophyllales; family Caryophyllaceae; genus Agrostemma; species Agrostemma githago. Next base: position 45,615,884 of record OY288254.1, on the reverse strand, counting down.
TATGATAAGATAGTGTCTTAATACAAGAGGGGGGGGTATATATAGGGTTACAAATGGAAAGGAGAAGAAAGGAGCATTCACGGGCCTGAACTGGGCTCATCCCGGTCGGGATGAGTTGGTCCCGATCGGGATGGGCCATCCTTCCCGTTCGGGAAGGACCTTCCCGATCGGGATGGGCTCACAGTAGCCGTGCTTTATGTTCCCTTCATCCCGAACGGGATGAGGCCATCCCGAACGGGATGGGTCTTTGTAGGCCTCCCTTAAGAGCTCTTTGGTCCCTCCTTGCCTCTCGTGGGCTTCTCGTCGATTCTCGGGACTCGGGATCGGGTCTCGGAGGCTCGGGATTGGATCCCGAGGTCTCGGGGTCGATTCCAAGGCATCGAGTCATCGTTCCTCTACTCCGTTGGCTCCAAAATGTGTATGTATTGAGTCGGAATTGCTCCAACTCTTCCAAATCGGTCTCGGGTACCTGAAACGAACTAAAGGAAGCATAAGAAGCCCCTAAACCGCTCCCAAGGAGCGATTCTACAAGGAAATCGGGACCAAAACACTACAAAATAGGCACTACAAATGACACTTATCAATAGATTACCGTAGGCTGAATACGGTAACTAGGAAAGACCATTTCCCTCTCCCTTTCATTGATCAGATGCTTGAGAGACTCGCAGGCAAAGCATATTATTGCTTCTTGGATGGTTATTCGGGCTATTTTCAGATAGCAATTGCTCTTGAGGATCAGGAGAAGACTACTTTTACATGCCCTTTCGGCACATTTGCGTATCGCCGCATGCCGTTCGGGTTATGTAATGCACCCGCAACATTTCAGCGCTGCATGACGAGTGTTTTCTCCGAGTATGTGTAGAACTTTATTGAGGTGTTTATGGATGATTTTACTGTGCATGGTAATTCTTTCGATGCATGTTTACATCATTTATCACTTGTTTTAAAGCGTTGTGTTGAAACTAACCTCGTACTTAATTCTGAGAAGTGTCACTTTATGGTTGAGCAGGGTATAGTTTTGGGACATGTTGTGTCGAGTAAGGGGATCGAGGTAGATAAAGCGAAAGTCGATACAATTAAAACCCTACCTTACCCTACTAACGTGCGCGAAGTTCGCTCCTTTCTTGGACATGCAGGTTTTTACCGAAGATTTATTAAGGATTTTTCCAAGATTGCACAACCATTGTACAAATTGTTGCAAAAGGAGGTTGACTTTGTTTTTGATGAGGCGTGCAAGAAGGCATTTGATGAGTTAAAAACTCGTCTCACAACCGCCCCGATCATTCAAGCCCCTAATTGGTCTCTATCCTTCGAGATTATGTGTGACGCGAGTGATTATGCCTTAGGGGCGGTCTTGGGTCAAAAGGATGGGAGAGCTTCTCATGTTATTCATTATGCTTCTATGACCCTTAATGATGCACAACGAAATTATTCGACTACTGAAAAAGAGATGTTGGCGGTTGTCTTTGCTTTAGAAAAATTTCGTTCTTACTTGCTTGGTACTAAAGTTGTTATTTATTCAGATCATGCTGCGCTTCGTTATTTGATGACGAAGAAGGAGGCCAAGCCGAGGCTAATCCGTTGGATTCTCCTCCTTAGTGAGTTCGATATTGAAGTTAAGGACAAGAAAGGTGCAAAAAACGTGGTTGCGGACCACTTGAGTCGGTTGGTTCAGAATGATAACCATGACCATGGTTTGGAGTCGGTAAAGGAGATTTTTCCTGATGAAACTTTGTTTGCTTTACGTACTCTAGAACCTTGGTATGCTAATATTGTTGATTATTTGGTCTCTAACAAATTTCCAACCCGTTTCTCTAAAGCTCAGAAAGATAAAATTCGCAGTGACGCGAAGTATTATGTGTGGGATGACCCCTACTTGTGGAAACATTGCTCGGATCAGATCATTAGGCGGTGTGTTTCTGAGAGTGAGATGTCCTCTATTCTCACCTTTTGTCATTCTCATGCATGTAGTGGACACTTTGTCTCCAAGAGAACAGCGAAGAAGGTGCTCGATTGTGGTTTTTATTGGCCACATCTGTTTCGAGATGCGCATGCGTTCTGTAAGTCCTGTGACAACTGTCAAAGGGTGGGTAACATATCCCAACGAAATGAAATGCCCCAAATCCCTATTATTTATTGTGAAATATTCGAGGTGTGGGGGATTGATTTCATGGGACCGTTTCCTAACTCTTCTGGATTTATTTATATATTACTCGCTGTTTATTATGTGTCGAAGTGGGTAGAAGCGATACCCACGAAAACTGATGACTCTAAAGTGGTTGCAGATTTTATCAAGTCCTTCATATTTGTTAGGTTTGGACTTCCGAGAGCCATAATCAGTGATCGTGGAACGCATTTCTGCAATAGAACCATTGGCGCTTTATTGAAAAAATACTTTGTGACCCACAAAGTATCGACCGCGTATCACCCGCAAACTAACGGGCAAGCCGAGGTGTCAAATAGAGAAGTGAAATCTATTTTGGAGAAAACGGTCAATCCTAATCGGAAGGATTGGAGTCAACGCTTAGAAGATGAGTTATGGGCATATCGGACTACTTACAAGACACCCATAGGGATGTCTCCATATCAGTTAGTTTTTGGAAAACCGTGTCACTTGCCCGTAGAGTTAGAACATCGAGCTTATTGGGCGATCAAAAGCTTCAACACAAGCTTAGTTGGAGCGGGTGAAAGCTGGAAATTGGAGATACAAGAACTCGAGGAGATTCGGAATGATTCCTATGCAAACGCGGCGATTTACAAGGAAAAGACGAGACGTCTACATGACAAAATGATATCGAGAAAGGAATTCATTGTTGGTCAAAAAGTGCTTCTTTTTCAATCACGTCTCAAGCTATTTCCCGGTAAATTACGTTCACGTTGGGTAGGACCGTATGAAGTTACGGATGTATCCCATCATGGAGCTATTGAGATACGTAGCTTGGACACGAATAAGGTTTTGAAAGTGAACGGTCAACACTTAAAACCGTATTATGAGGGGTTCCGAGTTGAGATGGTGGAGAGTTTGACTCTCTACGAGCCCATTTATGAAGATTAACTCACCTCGCCACTTAGTCGAGCGAACGACTTTAAACAAAAGCGCTTCCGGGAGGCAACCCGTGTTTTGTAGATCTTTCTTGTAAACTTTTGTTTTACGGGTCATAGGTCATAGTGTTAGTTTCGTTATTTTCCTTAATAGTTTGTTTCTTTTATTTACTTAGTTTTTTTTACTAACTTTTTTATGTTTTGATAGGTAAGGAGAGTGTCGATTTTTCAGGAGACTGGGCGACTTGCATAGGCCTTGGGCGACTAGCATGGAGACCCTTGAAATTGGTGCAAAAATTGAAGAAAAATCGAAAAGGGGACGAAGTTACAGGCTACCGCGCGAGTCGCGCGGCCTCTATGCGACTCGCGCGGATCCCCCTCTCACAGGTACTATTTTATTAAAAAAAAAAAAAATTAAAAATCAAAACTTCGAACAGCTGACTCCTTTATTCACTTCTTATCTCTTTCCCTAATTCAATTTTGCCCCAAATTTCAAAACCCTAATTTTCCTCTCCCCAAATCAAGTTCAAATCCCCTAAATATTCTCAATCAAATCCCTAATCATCTCATATCTTTTTCCCTTCACTCATCTCCAACTCCCTGTCAAGTCTGTCTCACTCTTGGTCCGTCACCGTCGTTCGTCGTCATCTGTCTGTGCCGCCGTCTCCAGTGGTTCGCCGGCAGTATGTCTTCTGTCTGTTCGGTCGTCAGGCGAGTCGCATGACCATCAGGCGACTCGCGTGGCTCTGTCGTTGTCTGTCGCTGGTGCTGCTGTCTGTCTGTGTCGACGGTCAGCACTGTCGGTCTGGGTTGCCGGACTTCGTCTTGAAGGGTGTGTTTAAGATAGTCTGCATTTGTCGCTGTTGATTCATTCCGTTGTCGCCGGTAGTTCGCCAGCGAGTCACGTCACTTCTCAGGCGACTCGCGTGGGTCCGGTGAGTCGTCTGCCTCCGGTGTTGGGTCGAGTGAACATCTACTCCGTTCCGTGTCTGTCGAGGTTGTAAGTCCTTAACTCCCTCTTCTCGTCCTCTTCTGTTTCATTTCTCTAATACCATAGCTTGTATACAGTCTATGAGTTGCTAATCTTAATTGGGGAAATTCTGATTTCTGAGTTGATTTTTGTCTATTCTGTGTGATTTAAGCAGCCTAGTTGTAGTCAGCACCCAGTTTCGTGTCAATCGAGTCTGTCACGGTTCGTCTACGTGTTTGGGTTTGAGTCGGGTGTCGTCCGAGCTCATAGTTTACATATTTTAGGTAGTTTTCACTAGTTAGTGTCAGCTGTCCTAGAAACTCTTGAGTTATGGCCCCCAAAAAGCAAAAGACGACCCCGGTTGACTATATGGGGTGTAAGAATTTGAGTGCGAAACAGAAAGCGGTATGGCGCCAACTATTCGATCGAGTTGTTATGTCGACTAAGTTTGTCGATAATTCGGCATTAGAGAGGCTCGGGATTGGTGATGAGGTGTTCACGCTATTGACTCGTATTGGGTTAGCAAACTTTTATGATAAGCACGCGAACACGTACAAGCGCTACACACTTGAGTTCTTGTCCACCTTAGAGGTCCATCGTACTGACGACCCCCCTCACATTACTTTTCATCTCGGAGACTCAGAACGAGATGTAGATTTCACAGAATTGAGGGAGGCGTGGGGTATAGCACCGAGAGGGGGGACGAAATTTTTGACTCCCACTACGCGCATGATGGATGAATTTTGGAAGAAAATATCTGGGAATGCTTATGAGGGGGCTAAGAATGCCGATATTATTCATCCTGCCCTTCGTTATGTTCACCGACTTTTAAACTCCACATTTCTTTGCAAAGGTGAACCGACACATCTACCTAGGGCGGATTTGATGTATTTGTGGGCCATGATGCCCGAATGTTTGGGGACCCCGGATTTTCTCGATATATTCTTGAATTTGTGTGAGAAGCACCATAAGGCGGTCTCGGGGATCATTCCGATGGGTGGTATGATTACTCTTTTAGCTCGGCATCTTGGACTACCCCAGATGACGGATTCTCCTGTCGTAGGTGATACTACCATTAGTATTAAGTTCATGGAGAGTTGTTCTATGATTTCGCGACCGATTTCGAAACACTACCTCATCTGGACGCTCGGCACTTCCCACCAGCATTTCATGATTTTGCCTCGTCCAGATGGGAACCCGTTACCATTGGGGCCTACCGCAGCTGCATTTTACCTTGAACATGATGAGGAATTTCCTAGACCGACTACAACGTCTAGTGCCCCGGTTGTGGAGGAGCCCGAGGGTACGTCTGATTTCGATCGTTGGAGAGATTGGCACGAAGCAATAGAAGATAGAGTGGAAGAATCTGTTGACAACAGTAGGTTGGCTGCTGAGTTCGGTCGGTGTATGAATCAGTTGCAGTTGAAGTTGCACCCTAATGACAACTCGGAACCATCTCCCGAGTTTTATGGAGAGCTTGCAGCCCGTGAGCAAGCGAGATCATCTAGGAGGGCGGCACGTGAGGCTAAGTCACGTGACGCTGACTCCTCTTCTCACTCTTGAGCCCGAGGTATTTCTCTTCCCATTTTTTTTATTGCCTTAGTTCACACATTCGAGGACGATGTGTTATTCAAGCGTGGGGAGGGAAATTATCTCGTTGTATATAGTAGTTAGCTTGTTTTACGTCTTTTACTTTAAGAGAAAAAAAAACGAAAAAAAAAAAAAAAAAAAAAAAAGAAATTGGAAAAAAAAAAAAATAAATAAACCCGGCTAGGTGAAAACCCGGAAAGGGCGCCTAGGCAAAAGTGGGGAATGTGGCCGAGGACGGAGTGAAAATCCGAAAGGGCGCTCCGGGTAAAAAGAAAAATCGAGTTGCGTGCCACGAGAGCAGTGTGAGGAAAAATGAAAGCTAGAGTGAAAATCCGCAAGGGCGGACGCTCTAGGCAAAATGAGGGAATTAGGAAAAAAATCACTACTACTTTCTCCATTTTTGATGTTGGCGTCATAAGAAGGGCGACATAGAAGGTCGGAAGGGTAGGATAGTTGGCCAAGGTGAGAAGAATCGCGGTGCGGTGTGGTCGTAGCACTATATCTTTTGCGATTGATGATGTTTTGGTTGATGTATTGAACTATTAGAGGCGTTTAGGATTGATCACATGTGTGGGTTGTGGAATATTGTGGTATACACTTTTACCATCGGTGACATTAGTAGCACGTGTGATCCGTTCTAGGATTGGAGAAATAAGGGGCGTTAGATATTGACATTGGCTTATCTTTATTTGCTAATATCCCTTATTTTGATGATTTGAGTCGATGATAGTAGTTCGATGTTGGGTGTGTTGATTCACTTGAACATTGGAGTTGAGTTTCATTCAAATGGTGGATTAACTTGTGCATAGTCTCAAAATGAGGGAGTTTGGTGGAAGACGAGTGAGGGCCAATGTGTGTAATGTTATTCCCGCGTAATTTGGATCGGTGATGGTTGCGTTTATTTGTGTTCCTTGAGTTTTACTCGAGGACGAGTAAAGGTTCAAGCGTGGGGATATTTGATGGGCCGGAGTTAGTTGTAGTTATTACGACGGTTTTTGTGTAATTTTGTGAGCTTAATCGAGTATCTTGTGGTATATTTGCATTATTTTGGTACGAAGGTAATATGAGCTATTTGGAGCATTCTAATCTCAATCGTTACTTGGCCAAGAACAAATGATTCATGAAGAATTGGAGAGCCAAATAGAAGACACGGAGCGAGGAAGCAACGAAGAAAACTGTGAAGGCAATCAGGCCTCCAGGCGAGTCGCATGACCACTAGGCGAGTCGCGCGAGCGCGCGAGTCGCGCGGCCTCCACACAACTCGCGCGGCATCCTATTTCCGTGACGCGTCTCAGCTCTATTCCGCTTTAATTTATTCCGTTTTGAAGACTTTGTTTTATTTAGGAAACTTTATATCTTTTTATTTTATTATTATTATTATTATTAGGAGACTAGTATTAGGTTAAGGGGGATTGATTATTCATTATCAATCATATCACATTCAATTAAAATTAGAGAAGAGGCAAAAACCCTAGTATGAAGAACTAATTCCATCATCTCGGATTAAGATTTGAAGCTTCTAATTAGTCAATTGTGAGACTTTAATTCTCCTTTATTCTATCTCTTGAGTATTGTTATTTCTCCGTTCATCTTTGCATGATTGTTGAATGTTTAGATTAAAGTAGCTAATTAATCTTTGCAATTTTTCAATCTATTGTTATTCTAGCGATTGAATCCGTAATTGTTCAACCCGTTAGATAAAGTAACAACCTTTGACCTTAATATTGGATGTGTTTCATCATATCTAGGTTAGAGAGAGAGTTAACTTGTGATTCGAACTAATAATCGCGTGTTTTATTGGTCGTCACTTCTATCGTTCTCTATTCGTTAATGCTATTATTGAATTAAACTTAATCGCGTGTATTAGGTTGTTTGATAATTAGGTTATTTGATTATCGCGTTTCAAGTCAAATAATATCCGCGTGAGATCCGGGATTTACTTCCCACGATAGTTTGCTCAAGAGTTAGGAGAAAGTTGTTAGTCTATGATCAATTTGATAATTAGTTGTGGAAAATTCTTATCTGAGATCGTTTTAATCATCTGAACCCTTTCATTATTATTCTCGATTTCGTTGTTTGCTTATTAGTTAGTTTAGTTACTCAATCACCCAATCAACCCCCCTTTCTTAGTTATTAATTATTGCTAGTTTTAATTCACTTAAATTACTTTGTCTTCTCTGTGGATCGACCCTTATTTCCCTACACTATTATATTAGTTTTGTGGTTATAAGTGCATAAATAGTATCTTTGGGAGCATACGACTTCGGCTCACCATCGGACATGGGGAACTTGGGCTTGTCAATTTCACCCAACAACTTCACAAACTTCACCAAATCATCCAACTCACTATCCTCCTCCAATTCCTCACCAATGTTGCCTTCACCAAGGGTCATATCCTCATTCGTCTCTTTTTGGGTAGACGATTGAGGTTCTTCAAAACAAATTTCTCTTCCAGAGGGAACTACATTGGCGACTTCGTGATTAGGTTGCTCCCCTTTCTCAAGTGGGCACCCTTCATCTAACTGTGACAATCGGGATAAACACATTACAGTTTGAACCAATAATGCATTTAACCGAGCATCCCTCGCCTCGTTTTCCCTTCGATATTGGGCCATGAATTCATCTTGATCTTTTTGCATTTGCATGGCCAATTCTTGTGTGCTCCTTTGCAATTGAAGAATCGATTGATACAACTCCAAGTTTGACGATTGGTGGTCATTGGGGTCTTGTAATGCTCCTTGAAAATCTTGATGATACCCATGGAGTGGGGCATCATATTGTTGGTAGCAAGGTTGGGGTGATTGGTAGTATTGTGGGTCATGGGGTTCATATTGTGGTTGGGGTGAAGGGTAATGTGGTGGGCTTTGGGAATATTGGCTTCCATAAGGTGAATCTTGATTGAACATGGTGGGTTCACATTGATAAATCGAGTAATAGCCACCATGATCGTAAGATTGATAGGCATTCACTTGTTGGTAGCCGTTTCCGCATCCTTGAAGCTCATACCCACTAGAGTCTTGATTACCCCAAGAAGCTTGATAATGGTAGGGGGACATCATGTCATACCCTTGATCCATAGAGGGAGAGGAGTATCTCATATCGGATCCCGAGTGTGGGGAGTTTAGATCAAACCTCATGCTTGCTCGAAAATCGTGGCTCGTACCCGGTTGAGGACCCCTCAATCTAGCAACCGTCCGTTAAAGCGGCTCTAAGTTACAAGAAGAAGATGATCACCACCTCTAAGCACAAACTGTAGACTAAGAGCAAACGTGAGAAGCCTAGTGCTTTTTGGGCACTAGACAAGAGAGAAATAAACCTCACACACACAAGAAGCAAAAGGAACAAAAAGAAAAAAAAAAGAAAAACACAAAAACAAAAGACAACGTCAAGTAAATAGGTAAACAAGGTCTAAACTAGCACCATCCCCGGCAACGGCACCAATTTGATGGGTGGGATTCGTCGCGGGTCCCGCCGTCAAATAATACCAACTATACCTAGTGGGTATCTAGGGCAAGTCGGGTCGAATCCACAGGGACGGAAATGCGTTCGGACTAATGGGTGCTACGGTCTTGGACTAGGTTCGAGACGAGCTAATCTAGGGGGTTGGCTAGGTACTAGGCTAAGGTCTAAAACATGAAAAGGAAGACAAAAAAGGTAACTAGTGACTAATGGAAGCTAAGATAACACTAAGAAGGAAGACTAGGGTTAGGTCGGGTTCATGGAGTGATGGGGTGGTCAAGGAGGAGCTAAGGTGAAGGGGTAGTCGGGTAATCTAGGTGTAGTTCGGGCTCTCGCTACGTAGACCGACCTAGAGGTTCTTGATAGAACCCACCTTAGCGACACACATGACAAACGGGGTTACTAGCATGCTATCGTAGCCTAGGTCACATCCGGGCTCTCGCTACGTAGACCGACCTAGGGGTCGTCCTCACCGGGCTCTCGCTACGTAGTGAGGGAACCAAACCCACGAGCAAACTATCACCCACAAGAGAAAAGACAAGAAAAACAAGCATAAGCATATACATGTCATTCAAGCATTTCATCAAACATGTTCCATGCATCTAACCAAGAGGAAACCCAAAACTTCCACCAAAATCTCCAACAAACCCTTAATCACCCACAATCACCCAAATCACCCTACTAACCCTAGCAAGAATCTACTCAAACATATCTAATGCTAAAACCAACAAGAACAAGATGAATCAACACCAACAACAAAACTTGCATAATGAAACTAGTGAAACAATGGGCAATAAACAATATAATGAACAAAGATTAAAACTTGAATGAATAAACAAAGATTATGAATAAAAAGGATGAGAAGATTGTACCAACAAACAAAGGAAAGAAAAGAAGAACACTTGCATAGAAGAAAACCCAAACAATTCCACCAAGGATGTCAAGCTTTATAGATACTTCAAGAGATCCAATAATACAAGAGTTAAACTAGGATTAACGATAAACTAAAGACTAATCTACACTAATCTATGCTAATCTATGCTAAACTAGGCAAGGGTTTAATGAATAATGTCTAACCTCCATAAGAATACAAGAGGAAGGGTATATATAGGGTTACAAGAGGAAAGGAGATGAAACAATGCAATTGCGGGCTGAACTGGGCTCATCCCGATCGGGATGAGTTGGTCCCGGTCGGGATGACGGTCCCATCCCTGTCGGCAAGCTCATCTCGGTCGGGATGGGCTACAGACAACACCCCTTCAATTCGCACCCCTCATCCCCGACGGGATGAGGTCCTTCCCGTCGGGGATGAGTCTTGTAGGCCTCCAATATGATCTTTAAGGTCCCTCCTTGCCTCTCATGGGTTTCTCATCGATTCTCGGGACTCGGGATCGAGCCTAAGGGGCTCGGGAATGGGTCCCAAGGTCTCGGGATCGCATCCAAGGCATCGAGTGATCGTTCCTTCTCTTCGTTGGTTCCAAAAGTGTATGAAACGAGTCAGAATCGTTCCAATTCTTCATGAATGGTCTCGGGAACCTAAAACGAACTAAAGGAAGCATAAGTAACCCATAAACCGCTCCCAAGGAGCGATTCCACAAGGAAAATGGGACCAAAACACAGGAAATTAGGCACTACAAACTACACTTATCACACACTTACGAATTTATTAATTTAAATGCTTTTAAACCTTGGGAATTGAGCCCAACTCTTCTTGAAATAAATTTTGTCTTCGATTTTGATTTCATATCACGTTTAAAGTTGTAAGAAATTTTAAACCGAGTTTGTGATGCGAGTTAAGCATTCTCGTTTTGTTCAAGTGATAAAACTTTGTTTCCCATTCTATTTCTTTTTATGTTTTTATAAGTTTCGAGGACGAAACTTCTTTTTAGTGGGGAAGATTGTAACACCCCTGATTTTATAAATTAAATTAAATTAAAATTATGTTCGTATTGTTATTCTGTTTACGATTTAACTCGTAATTCTTAAAATTATTATAAAACGAATTTATCGTTTAATCGTTTTAAACTCCTAAAATTCTATTTGTCTCGGAAAACTCTTCTTATATTTAAAACATATTTTTATTTATGTTTTGATTTATTTTACACATTTAATTTAATTCTTATCGAGAGTCTATTTCGACGATTTAAATTCTAAATTCTTTTTATTTATTTATATTTAAAATCAAATTTCTATTTTCAGCTCGAAGTTCATTACTTTAAAGTTTCGTCAAAATATTTATTTCCTTTTCTCGAGAAATCAATTTAATTCACTTTATCGAAAAACTATTATTTATCGGAAAATACTATTTCATCGTCTAATTATTTATTTCTATAAACTTTGTTTTCGTCTCGAATAATTTATTTACTCATTTTATTAGACAGTCCAATTATTAATTTTATTGATTCGATTTTAATTCGATTTCAAGTTCAGTTAACTTATTGTATTGGGACCGTGTCCTACTTATACCTATTCGATTAACCCGTTTTCTTATCTCCTTTGTATTTAGTGGTTACCCATTACTTGATTCATTTCATTTTCCCTAGTATTACATTCATCCCACTATTACCGACTCTTGTTTTCCTACTATCCCACCGTTAATTCACCCACTTGACTCTTTGTTGAACATAACCCCATTCAACTCACATACACCGCTACCATACATGTTCAACTCCCCTTATTTTTTTTTATTCCCACCGTTCCACCTTTCTTCTTCCTTTTGATCCTCTTCACCTTCAATATTCCCAATCAATTTGTCTTGCGCATCTGTTGCGTTCACCTCTCGTTCTCTGTTTTTTTTTTCTTCGTCCTGTACCTTCTTCATTTTTGTACAGCAATCACCATCTTTACCCTCTGTTTTCCTCTTTTTCTTCGTCCTTTTTGGCTGCTGCTTGGTACGTTTTCTGCTGCTGCTGCTGCTGCTGCGGCGTTCTGTTGCCGTGTTGTTGCCTGAGTTCGTTGTTGTTGTTCCATGCGTCTGCTGCTGTTGTCGTCTAAGGTGACCCCCTTTTTTCTTTCGCCCTTCCTATCCTCCTTTTCCCTTCCAGTTTTATTTATTGTCGGCTGCTGTTTTGCTGTTAATTCGTCATTGTTGCAACTGCTTGATGTTGGAGTTCATGTTTCTTCTTGTCTGTCCTCTGCTCTGTTTTCCTTCTTCTTCTACTGCTGCGTTTTTGTCAAATCGATTGATGATTACGGTTGTGCCATTAATATTGCTGCTGTACAATGGTCGTTTCCTCTCCGTCTTCTTTTCTTTTTCTTCCTCTGCGTTTTCATTCCTCTATTTTCTTCCCTTAACCTGTTCTGTCCGTCGGTCTATCTTGTACCTCCGATATTTGTCTCCTGCCGTTCTTCGCTTTTCTGTTCTTGTACAGCTGTTTTCATTTTTCTACTGCTGTCTTGTTGTTCTCGTATGGCTGCTACTGTTTCGGTGTCGTTACCGCTGTTTTCGTTGCTTTTTCTCGTCCTCTTCTCTTTATGATTTCATTTTGTTTCCCTGCTGCTGTTCGTGTCGGTTTTGCTGCTGTTATTCGCGTGTTGTTGATGCCGCTGCTTTAATGTCGTTTCATTCTGCCATTTCGAGTCATAGATCTCAATTTTCGGATGCTAATTGGTTGCGTTTATGTCCGTTAATACTCGTTTCTGCTGCTATTGTTGACTCGTTTGCTGTTTTGTTGTCATCGTTCTATGACCCTCCTTCTGTTCTTTTCGTCGTGCGCAAATCGACTTGATGATGCCGCTACCCCTCATGCTATTGTTATTCTTTCTTCCTGCTGTCATAGGTCGTGTTGCACTATATTGTTCCTACTGTTTCGATTTGTTTCGACGTCGTGACTCCATTCCTTCCCTTTATCCTTTCCCTTTTCCGTTCTTGCTAATCTCCCCTTCGACTCTAGTCCTGATAACTGGATCATATATCCAATCTATTCCGTTTCCGTCTTATGTCTATTTCACTCGTCTCATTCTTTTGTTTTGTTTTCTCGATTGTCGTGGTGAATCCGTCAGAAGAAAACTAGCGGTTCTACAACTTGGAGCATAAGAACGACATTTCTATGAAGCTTGGGTAGATCAAGAAGGACGTGTACGAGTTCGTTTTGGGTGTCGACTAAAGGTAACTTTAGGACGTTACTCGATTTTATATCGTATGATTGAGTAGTAGTATGTAGTAAATACTTTCAACTTCAGTTTTCTAAATTTTAGCTATAAAATATTGTTAATTATATTAATTTTAAATCGTATGCCTTATCAATATTTTTACGACCTTCGATATCGTTTTATAAATCGTTAGTAATTTAGTTATTTATGATCGTTATAATATTTTGTTGGTTATCGTGACACTAGTAACTAAATAATAATGATTTCATATTTTCTTCATATTTCGTTAATTTATAATTTTAACTCAAAATTGTATTTTTATATTATAATCGAGGTATGTATACTTGTTTAATAAATTAATTTTTCGTTTTACGAATTATACTAATAAATGAGAAAATAGTCGATTTTGTTTTAAATATATTTTTAGTCGAGACTATTTTCACTAATAAGTTCTTATTTGTTTACAATTGACTATTTTTAGTAAAATCCGTATTATTTATTAATAAAGCTAATTGCTAAAAATAATTTGAAACCTTTGTAAAATTCATTTCGTTTATAAAACTCGTCGACTCAATTAATTTTGATATCATTTTTCTTAAAACATCTTCTTTCTAAAATTTATCGTTTTAACTCGATTCTCCAAATTATTTATAAAATATTATATATGATTTATTATATTTCATTTATATTTTGAGTAACGAATTTAGAAATATATTAATGTTACGATAACGACGATAATAATAAAATGCTAATTTCGTTAGAAATGCTATTTTTATACATTTAACTTATTTTAATAACTTACGTATTTTCTATAAGATTTTCTATTTTAAGTAAGCTTCTAACATGAGTAAGTTTCTATTTATAGAAAGTTTCACTTTTTATATAAATGTTTATTCCTTTCATCGCCATATTATTTATAATGATTATATCTCTTGAATATCGATAATGGCTATTTTGAAGTTATGGAATAAAGTGAAGTATGGGGTTAGAGTAATATAATATGGGGTTTACGGTTTTGCCATCAACTATAAGGCTAGTGTATCAGGAATCGGTACATTAGTTGTGGAACCGGGTGACAGGTATCCCGGGAGTTGTGTACATTTTGACCTTAAGCTTAGGCCTCGCAGTAAGTCGCCGTCATAAGTTGAACTGGGTTACAAGTAATCACAGGAGAGGTGTGCATTGTCTTAAACTAGGGCCACGCATTTATAAGTCGCCGTCCTATTATGGTTGATGGGTAGGGATTCGTCACGTCCCAACCGTCAATAATATAACCGGCTAACCTAACTAGGGTAGATAGGGTAAGTCGGGTCGAATCCACGGGGACGGTAAGAGGCGTCTAGACTAGGTCGGCCCAAATACTAGACTAAGTCAACGAGCTAAACTAAGGAATGATAGAAGAGGAGAGTGCTAGACTATGACTACGAAGAACAACTAAGGAAACGGGCTAGGATTAGGTCGGGGTCAAAGGGGTAACAGAATGGTCAAGGGAGGACTAGAGTGAAGGAGGTAGTGGGGTAATCAAGGTTGGTCCGGGCTCTCGCAACTTAGACTCACCTAGAGGTTCCACCTAAAACCCATCTCGGCGATACTCAACACACTCGGGATTCTAGCGCGCTATGGTCCTAGGTCGGATCCGGGCTCTCGCAACTTAGACCGGCCTAGGGGTCGTCCTCACCGGGCTCTCGCAACTTAGTGAGGGGACCGAACCCACAAACAAACTAACACCCATGAAAGAAAGACAAGAAAACAAGCATTCGTACATACTTAGTCATTCAAGCAATTCCACAAACATGTGATGTGCATCAAACAAGAGGAAACCCAAATCTTCCACCCACATCTCTAACAAACCCTTAATCACCCAATTAACACCCTAATCACCTTACTAACCCTAGCAAGAACACTACTCTAACATA
Organism: Agrostemma githago; assembly: GCA_958450325.1. NCBI lineage: Eukaryota > Viridiplantae > Streptophyta > Magnoliopsida > Caryophyllales > Caryophyllaceae > Agrostemma > Agrostemma githago. The sequence goes on along the minus strand of OY288254.1, from coordinate 45,600,815 downwards.
ATCCAACTACAACTAACACTAACAAGGAGAATCGTCATAAGAAACAAAACAAACATCTATAAACTAGCGAAAACAATAAACAACAATTAAAGATTAAAACTTGGATGAATAAAACAAGATTAAAGAGTAAAAGAGAAGAGGATTATACCAAACTAACAAGAGAAATGGAAAAGGAGAACACTTGCATAGAAGATAACCCAAATTCATCCACCAAGGTTGTCAAGCTTGGATGGATTCTTCAAGAGATCCTTAATACAAGCACTAATCTAGGATTAACTACTAATTACCGACTAATCTACACTAATCTAATCTAATCTAACCTAAAGTAGTCTAGGGTTTTAAGGAGATAACCTAAGATAACATCCGATGGTGTCTTAATACAAGAGGGGGGTATATATAGGGTTACAAATGGAAGGGAGAAGAAAGGAAACAATGCGGGCTGAACTGGGCTCATCCCGGTCGGGATGAGTTGGTCCCGATCGGGATGGGCCACCCTTCCCGGTCGGGAAGGACCTTCCCGATCGGGATGGGCTCACAGTAGCCGCTCTTCATGCTCCCTTCATCCCGAACGGGAAGAGGCCATCCCGAACGGGATGGGTCTTTGTAGGCCTCCCTTAAGAGCTCTTTGGTCCCTCCTTGCCTCTCATGGGCTTCTCGTCGATTCTCGGGACTCGGGATCGGGTCTCGGTGGCTCAGGATTGGGTCCCAAGGTCTCGGGGTCGATTCGAAGGTCTCGAGTCATCCTTCCTTTATCTCGTTGGCTCCAAAATGCGTATGTATTGAGTCGGAATCTCTCCAACTCTTCCAATTCGGCCTCGGGAACCTGAAACGAACTAAAGGAAGCATAAGAAGCCCCTAAACCGCTCCCAAGGAGTGATTCCACAAGGAAAAAGGGATCAAAACACAACAAATAGGCACTAAAAACTACACTTATCAATGGTTGAGTAGCCTAGTTAGAGACCGAAGTTTAATTTGTTTGAACTAGGTTCTCGAAGCTAGTTTTTAGTATTCTCCTGATGAAAGTCTGACCTTCTGCACTGAAAATATCCATAACGCCATTTTGAATATTTTTATTATTATCGATACATTTTGGTTTGCAGGTTGGCAAATATTTGAAGTTTTCTTCTAAAAACTTGTTCTGCTTTTATTGTTCCAATATTTAAGTTTTCTCCGAAATCTTATTTTTATTATATCATTTAATGTTTTCCATTTCAATTATTTTGATATAATAATACTATTATTTTTCCATATGATATAATATGGCTGGGAGAACGTCCGAGTTACTCCTCACTGACGTGGCTGTTATGTTTATAACATGACAGGTATTTGCTGCTGGGTTTTGGGTGTGAGTTAGAGAGTAGCGTGGATCTTACTCTTTCTTCATTTATGTAATTTATGGATTTGTATAAACCCGTTGGGAGATTTTCCTTTTAGCCCTTTTGTAAAAAGAGGCCTTTGTATTGACTTACCATTTCTTTTAATAAGATATAGTTTGTCAGTGTGTTTTAATCCCAACTCTACAGTGTTTCCGCCACTGTATTGCGTTAGAATTTCTAGAGGATTACAGTTGGTCAGGGTATCACAGGTGGACTGGAAGATGGATTCCAAACTGTTTTGCGGCACCAAGGAAGCTTAGGGACAGGTGCCACAGGGAATGGGTCTAGTCTTGGGCACGGTGAAGAGCAAGCAACAGGATTGGATCTATTGCATACACCAAACAGGTATGCCATTTTGCAGCATGGTGATGGCAGTATAGACGGTGACATGAATGTGGAGGATCTTTTTCTTTCAGTAGAGGGAGCTGTACCCCCAGATATATCCTCATGATTATATGTTCTTGGAATATCCGGGGAGGGAATGATCCTCTGAAGCAGCATGCAGTATTACAATTGATAAGGACTAGAAGAATTGATATCTTGGGTTTATTAGAAACACGAATAAAGGAGAATAAAGCTAAGAGACTTATTACTTGTTTATTCAAGGATTAATCATTAGTTTGCAACTATGGAAGTCATTATAATGGCAGAGTTTGGGTCGTATGGAATTCAAGCACTGTCCAAATAACAGTATTAGAGGAGCATGCTCAGTTCTTGCATTGTCTTGCGACGCATAATGCTACAGGAATAAAGTTTTTAGTTACTATGGTCTATGAAGCAAATAGTGCAGTGAGTAGAGATGACTTATGGGGTAGACTTACTAATATTAGTAATGCTAATCAATGTTGGATTGCTATTGTGGACTTTAATATTATTATGAATGCCAATGAAAAAGTGGGAGGGGCCATTCCTGATGATATAGACATGGAGGCTTTCAATGATTGTATAGTGCAGAGTGGAATGCAAGAGTTAGTAGGGCAGGGATTCGAGTATACTTGGAACAGGATCCTGATTCTAGGATTTGGACGAAACATGACAGGGCCCTTATAAATCAACAATGGGTGATTAATTTTCCTAATTCCAGTGCCCAGTATCTTCACCCGGGAGTATCTGATCACTGTCCGGTGATGGTAAGGTCTTACAAGAGAGGAAGCATAAAAGGCGATTTAGATTTTTGAATTGTTGGATTAAAAATCCTTTATACATGTCAGTGGTTAGAACTGCTTGGGGAAAGAAGGCTTATGGCACAGCAGGTTATCAACTCTTTAGCAAGTTGAAGAATGTTAAGGAAGCACTGAAACGCATGCATAAGCAGCATTACTCCAATATTGGGGTGCGAATTAGGAATATTGAAAAGGAGTTAGAAGATTGTGCTAATTCACTCCAGAAAGCTCCTCTTAATGGTGATTTAATCTCTCTTGACCGACGATTGCAAGAGGAGGGGCAAACCCTAAAAAAGGCCGAGTTAAGCATACTTCAGCAGCGAGCAAAAATGGAAAAACATACTTTAGATGATAGGGCAACTACCTATTTTCATAGTAGGTTGCGAGAACGACGACAACAGCAAGTTATTGGGTTCATTATGGACTCTAGAGGGAGAATTAGGGAGGGAATTGAAGAGGTGGCACAAGGATTTGTTGACTACTATACAGAGTTACTGGGGCAAAGTAAGGAAATTAAAAAAAATTAATATTAATCATGGTCCCATGGTGTCTGAGGAAAGTTGGGCAAGGCTGACAGTACTACCTATAGAAGAGGAAATTCGTAAGGTTATGTTTTCCATAGGATCGGATAGAAGTCCCGGACCAGATGGTTTTTCGGCTGGTTTCTTTAAATTTGCTTGGAGTATAGGAAGGAAAGACTTCTGCGATGCTGTCCTGGAATTCTTCAATAAAGGGAGGATGTTGAAACAGGCTAATACAACTGTAATATCGCTTATCTTCAAGAAGCAGTTATGTCAGTCAGTGTTAGACTATAGGCCAATATCTTGTTGCTTTGTGTTCTACAAAGTTGTTAGTAAGATCCTTACTAATAGACTTAAAATAGTAATCCATGACCTCGTGGTAACGCAACAGGCTGCGTTTATTGCAGATAGGAGCATACAAGAGAATATCGCTTTATCTCAGTCACTGATTAAATGTTATGGGAAGAAATTCTTGACGCCGAGATGTCTAATGAAAATTGACTTGAGAAAAGCGTTTGATTCATTGCAATGGTCTTTCTTGGATAATATGTTGGAGGAATTCCACTTCCCTTGAGTACTCATCCACTGGATTAGGTGTTGTATAGAGGGGTCTTGGTTTTCTCTTAAGATTAATGGGGATATTCATGGTTTCTTCAAGGGGAGAAGTGGGGTGAAGCAAGGGGATCCTTTATCTCCTTATTTGTTTGTACTTAGTATGGTAATTCTCTCTAGACATATGAAGGAAATCGCTAAGGAAAAACAAGTCTCCTATCACCCAAAATATAGGAAGTTGATGTTATATCATTTAATTTTTGCGGACGACCTTATGGTGTATGTTAGGGGCGATGTTCCATCTATTGAGGCTGCTACTATAAAGCCTTGGATATCTTTGCTAAAGAATCAGGTCTGATTGCAAATAGGGAGAAAACAGAGATTTACTTTGCAGGGGTGCAGGAGGGAATTCGAAAGAACATTCTTGCTAATACAGGATATAAGGAAGGTTGTTTTCCATTTCGGTATCTTGGTCTTCCACTGAATACTGTCAATAGCCTAATGGAGCATTACAGTGATTTGTTTCGAAAATTGCAGTTAATTACTCAATGCTGGTCATCAAACAGCATGACTTATGCAGGGAGAGTTCATCTCCTAAACTATGTTGTTTCTGGGGTATTGAATTACTAGTGTGCAAATTCATTGATACCTGGTAATGTCATGCAACGAATTATAAGGTTGTGCAGGAACTTCTTTTGGTCTGGAGATATTGAGACCACTCACTTATCACATAAAAGTTGGGCGAGCATGTATGCCCCTAGTGAGGAACGAGGAGTTGGGATTAGAGACATGGTGGGTTGGAACAAGGCAATGATATGCAATTGGCTATGGAAGATCCTAAACGGTGAAAGGGGAGTTTGGGGAAGATGGGTTAACCATTATGTATTGGATGGGAAGACAATATGGGCAATTAAAAGTGAAGATCGATACACTTCCACTTTGAAAAGCATTATAAAGGTTAGGAACGAGATCATAAAGAACGAAGGAAGCGAGGATGTAACACCCCTGATTTTGATAAATTAAAATTAAATTAAAGTTATATTCATATTTTTATTTTATTTACGATTTAACTCGTAATTCTTAAAATTATTATAAAACAAATTTATCGTTTAATCATTTCAAAAATTTTATTTGTCTCAGAAACTCTTATATTTAAAACATATTTTTATTTCTGTTTCGATTCATTTTATTCATTTAATTTAATTCTTATCGAGAGTGTATCTCGACGATTTAAATTCTAAATTCTTTTATTTATTTATATTTAAGCTCGAATTTCTATTTTCGGCTCGAAGTTCATTTATATTAAGTTTCGTCAAAACATTTATTACATTTCCTCGAGAAATCAATTTAATTCACTTTATCGAAGATTTATTATTTATCGGAAAATACTATTTCATCTTCTAATTATTTATTTCTATCAACTTCGTTTTCGTCTCGAGTACTTTATTTACTCATTTTATTAGACGGTCCGATTATTTATTAATTTTCTTTTTGACTCGATTTTAATTCAATTCTTGGGTCAGTCAATTTATCGTTTCGGAATTCGGTTCATACCCGATTCATTTAATTAGCCGTTTTCGTATCATAATTTTTGGACTCCTTAATTCATTTCTCTTCCCACTAATTAACTTTCACCCTCCCTTGCACTCTTTGATTCAACTCACCATCTTAATCCACTAATTATATACATTCCCTTTTTCGCCTTATCATTCCACCGCTTCATATTTCACATTCTTCGTCACCTTTCATTCCCCTCTTCTTCTCTTGTTTCCTCCGCTCCCTTCTTCTCTTTTCTTCGTCTATTTGTTCTGCTGTTGTTGCTGCGCTTTGGGCCTGCGTTTGCCGCTGCTACTATGTCCGATTTCCTCCAATTTCTTCTGCCATCTCGAACCTCTCCCCTGTTTCCGGCCCCTGTTCTCGCCGGCGTTTCTGTTCGCTGCTACTGTAGCGCACTGCTGCTGCCGGTACTGCTACTGCTCTTTTTCGTTCCTTTTTTTTCTTCTTCTTCTTGTTCTTCGTGGTCTGCTTGTTTTTCTGTCTCGGTTTTGTTCCTGCTGCTGCGTTTCGATTGTTCTGTTCTATTAACTGGTCGTTGCTTCGTTTCTTTCGTTCACTTGTCTTCTCTGTCTTCTGCTGCTGCTGCTGTTGTGCGTTTTCTTCCTTCTTCTTCTCCTTTTCTTCTTTTCTTCTTCTTCTTCTACTCTGATCTGTTCCGTTTGTTGATGCTGCTGCGCTTCTCATCATCCGCTCCTCCATTTTCTTTCATGCGTTTCTCTTTTGTCATATCTGAATTTCCTACTGCGTTTTATTACATTTGCCGCTGCTGTCTACTGTTGTCTTATGCACTGGTGCACTGCTGTTGCGTTTTGTTTTACGATGCGGTTGTCAATTTTCCGTCTCTCGGTCTGTCCTTTTCTTTTTCGTTCTTCTTCTTCTTCTTTTCCTCTGCATGGTTACTGGTTGCTGCTTCTTTTTTTCCTTCTGATCTTCGTTTGTGATGCTGTATTCATTGCATAATCGGGGCCTGTGGTTGTTTATGAGTCTTCATCGCATTTCGTTACTACTCGTTGCTGCTACCATCACCTATCCCGCTGCTCTGAAATTGATGTTGCTACTACTGTTTGGTTGCTACTATATTTACCGCGCTGCTATTCCTCTTGTCGACAATTGAGTTCCCCTTTTCCTCCGATTTCATTTGTTGTTGCTCGCTGGTGCATCCGTTTCGAGCTATCTCATATTGTACGCTTTGTTGAGTCGATTAAATTCGGTCCTCGCTTTTCCCTTGAAGCATCAATTTCCTTTTGTCCTCGTGTTTGTTCTGAGAATCGAGCATCGGTTTTATGACCATCTTCGTTAACTCCGACTCCTTTGTTTATGTTTCTGTGCATTCTCGTTTACGTTGGAGCCTTCGGAGTAAAGAAGAATAATCGCCTGAGATGACATTAGACTCAAGGTTGGAGCTTGGACTAATCAAGGAGTACGATTTCGCGTCTGTTTCGGATTCGTCTCGAGGTAACTTTAGGACGTTACTCAATTTTATGTCGTATGTTTGAGTAGTAGTATGTAGTAAGTATTTTAACTTCGGTTTTCTAATTTTAGCTATTTATTATTTGCTAAAAATATTATTTTATAAATCGTGTGCTTTATAAATATTTTAGGATTTTCGATATCGTTTGATAAATCGTTAGTAATTTAATTATTTACGATCGTTATATATAATATTTTGTTGTTTATCGTGACATTAGTAACTAAATAATAATGATTTCATATTTTCTTCAGATTCCGTTATTTTATAATTTTAACTCAAAATCGTATTTTTATATTATAATCAAAATTTGTATACTTGTTTAATAAATTAATTTTCGTTTTACGATTTATACTAATAAATGAGAAAATAGTCGATTTAGTTTTAAATACATTTTAGTCGAGACTATTTTCACTAATAATTTTCTATTTGTTTCCGATTGACTATTTTTATTAAAATTTGTATTATTTATAAATCAAAGCTATTTCTTAAAAATAATTTGAAACCTTTATAAAATTCGTTTCATTTATAAAACTCGTTGACTCAATTAATTTTGATATCGTTTTTCTTAAAGTATTCCTTTTCTAAAATTTATAGTTTTAACTCGATTTCCTAAATTTTTATAAAATACTATATATTGACGTGTTATATTTTATTTATATTTTCAGTAACAAATTTAGAAATATATTAAAGTTACGATAACGACGATAATAATAAAATGTTAATTTCCTTAGAAATGCTATTTTTTTCATATACATTTCACTTATTTTAATAACTTACGTATTTTCGATAAGACTTTCTATTTTAAGTAAGTTTCTAAAATTAGTGAGTTTCTATTTATAGAAAGTTTCCCTTTTTATATATAATATTTATTCTTTTTATCCTCATATTATTTATATTGATTATATCTTTTATATATCGATAATGGCTTGTTTTGGAGTTATGGAATAAAGTCAAGTGTGGGGTTAGAGTAATATAATCTGGGGTGTACGGTTTTGTCATCAACTATAAGGCTAGTGTATCAGGAATCGGTACATTAGTTGTTGAACCGGGTGACAGGTATCCCGGGAGTTGTGTACATTTTGACCTTAAGCTTAGGCCTCGCAGTAAGTCGCCGTCATAAGTTCAACTGGGTGACAGGTAATCCAAGGAGAGGTGTACATTGTCTTAAACTAGGGCCACGCATTTATAAGTCGCTGTTCTATTATGGTTGAGTAGCCTAGTTAGAGACCGAAGTTTGATTTGTTTGAACTAGGTTCTCGAAGCTAGTTTTTAGTATTCTCATGGTGAAAGTCTGACCTTCTACACTGAATATTTCCATAACGCCATTTTTGAATATTTATATTATCGATTGGTTTTGACTTGCAGGTTGGCAAGTGCTTTAAGTTTTCTTCGAAAGCTTATTTTTATATTATCATTTAATGTTTTCCATTTTAAGTATTTTGATATAATAATACTATTATTTTTCCATATGATATAATATGGCTGGGAGAACGTCCGAGTTACTCCCCACTGACGTGGCTGTTATGTTTATAACATGACAGGTATTTGCTTCCGGGTTTTGGGTGTGAGCTAGCGAGTAGCGTTGATCCTGCTCTTTCTTCATTCGATTTATGGATTTGTATAAACCTGTTTCGAGAATTTCTTCTTTTTAGCCCTTTTGTAAAAAGAGGCATTTGTATTGACTTACCATTTCTTTTAATAAGATATAGTTTGTCAGTGTGTTTTAATCCCACTCTACAGTGTTTCCGCCACTGTATTGCATTAGAATTTCTAGGGGATTACAGAGGAAGCTACTGAAGCCTTGTTACAAAGTTGGCAATTTGATGGTGCGTTTTGAATCAGTTTAGCATACGAATGGTTTCGAACTAAGTATGGCAGGAAAGATTGGTTGAAGGTGATGCAAAGGGATGTGATTCCTAAGCATGGTCTGATAGCTATGCTGGTAGGCGAAAGGAAACTTGCTACTCTGGATAACATGATAAAGAAATCAGTGTATGTTGTCAATAGATGTATCCTTTGTAAGCAGGCAAATGAGTGTCATTCCCATTCATTTTTTAAATGCCCCTTTGCTCGAGAAGTATAGAATGGCATCAAGGATTGGATGGGTGTGATGGGACGAAGCGATGATCTGCAAATAGAGATGCGGTGGAGTGCTGATACGAAGCATCGCAAACATAGGAAGAGTAGGATGTTTCGAATAGCTACTGCAGCGGTGGTTTTACCATGTGTGGGAGGAGCGAAATAGAAGGATATTCAAGGAGACTGTTAGATCATATGGCCAACTGGTTACGCAGATAAAGTTTGAAGTGGTGACGAAATTACGAGCTAGTGTTGGATGTAATTAATAGGAGATAGATATATCTAGTCATGATCAAATTTTGTAGTGGTTTTCTTCTTTTGTAAGATCTAGTCTCTTGTATTCGATTTTATTGAATAAAAGAGACATGCCATTTCTTGCAAAAAAAATAATAATTAAACTTCAAAAAAAAAAAGTAATAATAATAATAATAATAATAATAATAATAACAACAACAACAACAACAACAACAATAACAATAATAACAATAATAACACTAATAACAATAATAACAATAATAATACTACTACTACTACTACTACTAATAATAATAATAATAATAAAAATTAGGGTGAGCGTTTAAGGGCGAACGTGCGTGCGATTAGGGCAAACGTTCTAGGGTGCGAAGGGCTTTCGCCGACGACCGTTGTCTGCCGGCGTCACGCCGCTGGCCGGCGCTCTGCCCTGTTTTGCCGGCGCCGTCGCCAGTGAGAGAGAGTGGGCCAATTTCGGGGAAGTGGGGAGCGTTGTTTCGGTTTTGCTGGTTTCGGTTTGCCATCGCCAGCGCCACCATCGCTACCACCTTCAGGCCTCACGCCAGCACAGGCCTCACGTCGCCCACCCCCCGCGCGCCGGCAGCCATCCTTTGCCGGTGTCCGCCTTTGAGAGAGATGATAGGGGTGCGTGACCGTCGTAGGTTGCTGCTGCTGCTAGCGTAGGTTACTGTTGCTGCTTGCGTGGTTTGCTGCTCTTCTGTGTCGTCTTTGGGTCACCGGTAGCCGCCCTGACCACGCCGGATTTGGGTTTGGCTTGGGTGGTTCGGGTCGGTGCTGCTCGGCTGCAACGGTTTTTTTTCGGTTTCGTTTTGTTCCTCTACGTGCCCTTGCTTTTCGGGTTTCTCTTTTTGGGTTTGCTTTTGCTTCATTTATTTTTCTTCTACGTGATTTTTTGTTTTCGGTCTGCTTTGGCGTGTTGGTTCTGCCTTCGTCCTGTCATGCCCGACCTTGTGCGGTTCCATTGTCCTTTTGTGGGTCTCGATAGGTGTAGGGATGGTTGGGGAAAGGGTCTTGTTAAAAGTTCTTTGCTCATCCATCTCTGTGATCATCATTGTAAGGGGGATGCCCGGCGGGACAACAAGCGTCAATCTCTTGCTTCTTTATCTGTTTTTTGGATGCTAATACTACTTTTCGTCGGATGGGTATTTGCTTGTGTGGAGTTTGCTTTCGCACTCATACTCATAACATAGGGTGTAAGCATGGTGGGGAGGTTATTGAGGCCCCTAAATGTGGAGACGGGGTTATTCGCTTTGTCCTCTATGGCTTTCCCCGACCATCTGCCCCTACTATTTCGTTGTCTAGTGTCGTTGTTGGTCCTCTGACTGTTTGGTTTAACGTGGCTTCTCTGGATAGCTTATTGGCTAAGGGGTTACGAACTGTTAAATCCATACCTCCTAAGTGTCGTTTAGGGTTTTCTTGGGTTCTTAAAAGGGCCCTTGATGAGGTGGCTGCCTCTCCTCGTGATCTCTCTTGTTGGGTCACCTTGCTTGCGTTGCCTCTTTGCATACTTATGACTTTATCCCCTAGGAGTAACCTTGAGTGCCGATCAGTTGTTCGGCAACAGCGCCAGGAGGAGAGTATTTCTAGTGCCATTCGTTGTTGGGGTGAGCCGGGTGGCTGTTTGCTTCTTTTACAGGATACTTTGGCTGAGGATGCTCCTTCTTTTAGTGTGGATGAGGATTTTGACTTGAGTGATCTCAACATTAGGCAGTGTTGGAGGAAGATTTATGATGGCCATTACACTGTTGTTGTCCGTGTCCTTTCTTCTTCTAGCGTTGCTCCTTACACAGATGGTACACTTGTGGCTTTGAAGGATAAGCACCCCGTAGTCCCTTCCCCCGCTTTGCCTCCATTGCCTGGCAATCACCATTCCGTCACTGCATCTACATCTGTGGTTCTGGATATGATCGGAAAACCTGTGGGAGGGACGGTTTTCGTGCCCAGCACCTTTTGGATTGTTTGAGTGGTGCCACAGTTGCTGTCTCGGATGATATGGTCGCATCTGTCACTCGGGTGGTTAATCTCTTTCTCGTGGGCAGCTGCCCGCAGGTCTTCGGGGAGTACATTGCTAGTGCTCCGCTCACCCCACTTATTAAACAAGGCGGTGGTATTCGAACTACTGCTGTTGGTACGATTTGGAGACAACTTGTCTCTAAGGTTGGTGCTTTCCTGATTGGTCCGTCCCCGAGTGGCTATTTCTCTGGCCTCCAGTTTGGGGTTGGGGTATCTGGTGGGGGTGAGGCTATCTTACATGCCTTGAACCGGCTTGTTGAGGACCAGGGTGGTGAGGTGAGTCTTTCCATGCTTTTGGTGGACTTTCAGAATGCTTTTAACATGGTGGATCGGAAGATCATGTTATATGAGGTTCGTAATCACTGCCCTGTTCTTTCCCGGTGGGTGGAATTTTGTTATTCTAGTCCTGCTCGGTTATATTATGGTGAGCAACAGCCTGTGGTTTTGTCTGGGGGTCCAACAGGGTGATCCTTTGGGTCCTATGTTTTTTTTTTTTTACATCCCTTGGTTTGTAAGATCCGAGACTCTTTTGACTTGAGGTTGCAGGCTTGCTTGGTACTTGGATGATGGCACTATCGTCGGGGATACCTTGGTCGTGGGAAAGGTTCTAGAACTGATTATGGAAGATGGTCCTCGATCGGGACTTCATCTTAATGTCAGTAAAACTGAGACTTTTTGGCCTACCGAAGATCCTGGGAGCAGACTCCCTGGTGTCTTCCCTTCTTCTATCGCCAGACCGATGCGTGGTTTCAAAGTCTTTGGCGGGCCTGTTAGTGCATGACATGATTTCAGCAGTGAACTTCTGATGAGTAGAGTTACTAGAACCATCGCGCTTATGGGTTTCGTTGCTTTGCTTGATGATCCGCAGTGTGAGTTGTTGCTGCTCCGGGCTTGTACTGGAATTTCCAAACTTTATTTCGCTTTACGTACTTGCCCACCTACTATTTTTGAGTCGGCTAAGCATGCTTTTGACGCGGCACTTCGTTCTCATTTAGGACGTATTGTTGTTGCGTCTGGGCCTGGGTTTGGCGACTGACAGTGGCAGCTTGCCACCCTTCCCTTTTCTTTTGGAGGGCTTGGGATGTATGCCGCTGGAGATGTCATTGATTATGCTTTTGTGGCGTCTCGACTGCAATCTATGGGTTTGCAAGCTACGTTGCTTCGCGCGGCGGGCGTTTCGGCTCCTGGCCCTACTTTCGATGCGGCTTTGTGTAGGCTTAAGGAGGTTTTGGGTTCTGTTGTGTGTAATCCGAGTGAGATCGCTGCCCCAAAACTTATGAAGTCTTTGGCAGATATATATTTCTCGAGGGTTGTTGCTACTGCAAATTCAGATTTCTCTTTGACCCCCCGCCAGGTCGCGTTGTGGAAATCTCAGCAAGACAGTCATGGTTCTTATTGGCTGCGTGTTGTACCTATTTCTGGGTTGGGTCATACTGTGAATGGTCGGACGTACCGATGTGTGCTTAGTTATTGATTGGGCGTTCCCTTGTTCTCTATGCCCGGGTCGTGTCCTGCCTGCTCTCGGGTTTTTAGTGAGGACCATGCTGTCTCATGTGCGGGTGTTGTCGGTTTAAAACACCGGCATAACCTCGTCTGCGATACTCTTTTGGATATCTGTTTCCGCTCTGGGGTCTCGGCAGGGAAGGAGGTTGATATTGGCCTGATTGACGATCATGACAGATCCTTGCGTCTCGCTGATTCGCTGCTTTATTCATGGGACAAAAATATAATTTAAATTTGTCATAAAAGAAATAATCTCAAATATCACTTTACAATAAAACAAAAAGTATCTCATTCCAAATCTTCAAGCCATCAAAAACTTTCATTAGAGTGTCCAGTTGTTCTTGCATCTTCAGGATTCTTTCTTTCATTCTTTTATTCTTCTCTAACACCCTAGCATTCTCCTCCAGCACCTTAGCTTTATCCTCTTGCACCTCTAGCCAATGTCTAAAGTGTCATCGAGCTGATTACCCTTCATTGATCTTTTAATAAAAGATTACTGTCAGAACAGGCTTTATATGTCACTTAATGTATAAATTAACTCTCAAAATCTTGATGGAAACATACACAGTCTACAACTGAGGAATGCTAAAAAAACTCCACAGGGAGTTGTCCTACATGTCCGGTCTGGTCCATCATTCTGCCAAAAGAATAGCTAACAACTTCAGACTAACAATCAGGGAGCACAAGAAAGTACACAGGGAACACAAGAATAGCTAACAACTTCAGACTAAATTGTTATTATCAAAAAGCCCGAAAAGGTTAATTATCTTTCAACTGAAACTTTGTAATCTATGAACAAAAACACAAACAAGAAAACAACTACCTAAATTAATCCGAAAGCAATTACAGGAGAAGTTACTACTTGTATTTATTTTTCACCCTCCAATTAATATAAGGTTCTTATTTATTCAAATTCGATAAAACCTTAACAATAATATGCGCCCGAGTTGATAAACCGCTCATTGATGCCTTGGCGATCTTACCAAACTCGAATCCCGGCTAAACCCGATGTTGGTTAGCTAAACAATAGAAACCAATTATAAATGAAAGACACAAGTTGCATTTAAAGTATGAACATTCAGTCATTTTCCCAAGTAGTATACGAAGTATCAAACAACAATGATGAATTAAAGGCTTAAAAAGAAACTCATATGATTCAAGCAAAGTACGTTATGTTTAATTGAAATATTTACTAGGCTGATGTTTTTGAATTTTACTTTTCGGTTAGTACAGTATGTTCCTTTAATGAATTGGTTCATATAGCTTATACCAATTTGGAGATGAATTATGGCTATTTGTTGATCGAAGTTATAAATTGCTTGATTTTACTCAAGCTTTCTACCTTTCTACTCTTTATAGCTTGGTTGATTTGTTCCTACGGAAGATCAGTCATGAGATCAATCCAACTTCCTCACATCTATGGGATCATACCATGAGATAAATTCTTTTACAATCAAGGATGAAAAGCTTATAGGGATTCAACTTATCGAGAATTCTAGATACCCCTAGCACAAGTTATAGGTTGAAATTCAATAAAGACACTATTATCAAAATACTAACTAAGATAAACTAACTGTATAGAATAATAGCTGTATTTTTTAGCATATAAGAACTCAAGAGAGTCAAGACTCAAGACTACTCAATAGTCTACTCAATAACTCCCTCATTCGATTAAAGAACCACAACTTAAGCCCGCCTGATATGTATAGTAGTAGCTTGATTATATTATCGAAGCAATTGACTTGATATGTATAGGTTAGTCTGATTGTAGGAACTGATCGAATACTACTGGTCCGGAAAAGAAATGAAACGCAGAAACTAATTGAAACTAACTGAAACTAATTGCTCGGGTCTATAACAGTTCTATAAGAGGTGCTCTCTAAGACTAGAATTGTAGTAGTGAACGGCAGTAGCAGCAGAAGAAGAAGAAGAAGAAGAAGAAGAAGAAGAAGAAGAAGAAGAAGAGGGAACACGCGCAACAACCACAGTAACGACAAAGCGTCAAAACGATAACACGCAGACAAAAATACAACAATCGAACAGTTGCAGATGGTTGACATAACAGGGCAATAGAACGATGAATTGTAGAGACGACTATTAACAACTACAAAGACGAACAAAGGCACAACAGTTAACGATAAGAAGGAAATAAGACGGAGCAGGAGAAGAAAAGGGGCATTACTAAGTCAGGCGACGCAAGACGACAATAGTAGCAGCCACGACGAGAACAACGACGACGCAGGTGGATGAGGCCTGAGAATGCGACGCAGAGAAGAGGAAAGGATGAGGAAAGCGAGCGCAGTTGAGGCGAGGAGGATGAAGCCAGATTGAAGGTGGAGATTGATGGTGATGGCTGAAGGAGGATCGAAATAGAGGATGCAAGGGGAAGGTGACGGCTGACTAAGTGAAGAGGAAGGGGAAAAAGGAAACGTGACTCCTATTAGGTTAGAAACAAATTGGGTTAGAAATATTACCATGAATCGGATCAAGTAAAATACTACTTAACATGATATATATATATATATATATATATATATATATATATATATATATAAATATATATATATATATATATATAGAAGGGATCAAATAAGTTCACCATATGTAATTAAGTCTATATTAAAGTTACAGATGACATACGTTAAAGTTGCATTTTTTCAGAATTGATATGTAACTATAACATTCAGCTCTTTTATCACTTCAAATGATAAAGTGCAACTTTAACACTTATCTCGTGTAACTTTAAGCACCTTTTGTGTAACTTTAACACTGGAACTTATGAACTTATAAGAGTTGTTGGCCTTATGTGAACCTATCTCTCTCTCTCTCTCTATATATATATATATATATACATATATATATATATATATATATATAGAGAGAGAGAGAGAGAGAGAGAGAGAGAGAGAAGGGATCAAATAAGTTCACCATATGTAATTAAGTCTATATTAAAGTTACAGATGACATACGTTAAAGTTGCATTTTTTCAGAATTGATATGTAACTATAACATTCAGCTCTTTTATCACTTCAAGTGATAAAGTGCAACTTTAACACTCATCTCGTGTAACTTTAAGCACTTTTTGTGTAACTTTAACACTGGAACTTATGAACTTATAAGAGTTGTTGGCCTTATGTGAACCTATATATATATATATATATATATATATATATATATATATATAGAGAGAGAGAGAGAGAGAGAGAAGGGATCAAATAAGTTCACCACATGCAACTAAGTCTATATTAAAGTTACAGTTGACATACGTTGAAGTTGCATTTGTTCAAGATTGATATGTAACTATAACATTCAGCACTGTTATCACTTCAAGTGATAAAGTGCAACTTTAGCACTCATCTCGTGTAACTTTAAGCACTTTTTGTGTAACTTTAACACTGGAACTTATGAACTTATAAGAGTTGTTGGCTTTATGTGAACCTATATATATATATATATATATATATATATATATATATATGTTCAAATAAGGTCAATAATTTTTTTAAGTTTATATTAAAGTTACAGATTACATACGATAAAGTTGCATTTGTTCAAAATTGATATGTAACTATAACATTCATCACTTTTATCACTTCAAGTGATAAAATGCAATTTTATCACTCATCTCGTGTAACATTAAGCAGTTTTTGTGTGACTTTAACACTGGAACTTATGAACTTAAAAAAGTTGTTGACCTTATTTGAACCTACCCTTCTCCCCCCCCCACTCTCTCTCTCTCTCTCTCTCTCTCTCACTCTCTCTCTCTCTCTCTCTATTTATATTTATATATATATATATATAATACTTATCGAGACAAAAATAAATATTTGAAATAAATACGTAGTTTAGAGATATCATATATTAGTTCGAGAGGATTTATAAAATGTATTTCAAAAGTAAAACACAGGTTTACGATAAAAATAACGTTTCTTGTGAAAATTAACGAAGGTACGACGAAAGCATTGACATTTCGTGTTTCTGGTTTGATCATTTTGGGTTCGGTGAAATACGGGGCGAGTATATTTCGGGGAAAATATGTTTTTGAGTGTATAAAAAGAATAACCGTATATGAGCGATAAAGTATTTTTAATTTATGCATTGACATTAGTTAAAACAATTCATGAAATTTGGACCTACAAAATTTCCTACGGAATATTCCGTAGCCCAACAAGTTTCCTACCACACTGCGTAACAATTTCGTAGGAGTGCTTTAAAGGAGTGACAGATTTGAATTCCGTAGGAAATATCTGTAGGAACTATTACTTTCCGACGCCTTTTAAGATCCGTATGAATGTTTCCGTTGGAATTACCACTAATTCTAGTAGTGTTACAGGATGATTTAGGGATGCAGGAGGTTGAGGTTACTCCTGTTTCCTCTAAGGAGCAAGTGCCTCATGATATCTTATGTTAATCTCTTCCTGGAACATTAGAGGAGGGAATGAACCTTTCATTCAAAATGAAGTAATAAGATTCATGAAAGGTAGGGGGATTGATGTCTTGTGTCTTTTGGAAACAAGAATAAGGGGACATAAGGCTAAGGATATTATTAGGAATAAATTTCGGCAGTTTGGTATCATTACTAATTACTGCTCCCACTACAATGGTAGGATTTGGCTTATGTGGGATCCTATCACTGTGGGGGTTAAGTTGATTAGGAAAGGGGAACAGTTTATTCATTGTGAGGTCCAAAATTATGCTTCTAGTAAAAATTGTTTGTTGACAGTAGTTTATGGGAGGAATGATGCTATGGGGATGGAAATTTTATGGGATCAGATTGAGGAATTTAAATCCTTAGCAAGTTGGTTGGTAGTTGGAGACTTTAATATAATAAGGAATAGAGAAGAGAAGATAGGGGGTTCTGATCCTTTGGATGAGGAAATGGGTGCTTTTAATAATTGTTTGATGAGCAGTGATTTGCAGGAATTGCCAGGACAAGGGTGTGAATTCACCTGGACTAATAAACAAGATCCTTCTTCGAGGTTTTGGACTAAGTTGAATATAAAGCTCTTGTCAATAAGACTTGGGACTTCTCCGACTCCTATGTGCAGTATTTGCTTGCTGTGGTGTCTGACCACTCTCCGGTTTTGGTCTCTTTACTTGCCAAGCAGAAATACACTAAGAGGTTTAGTTTCTTAAACTGTTGGATTGAGCACCCAAGATTTCATTCTATTGTTGCTGAGGCCTGGAAGGTAGTGGTTTATGGTACAGCTGACTATAGGTTTTTTCAAAAGCTTAAACATGTTAAGAGAGCTTTGATCGAGTTGCATAAGAACAATTTTTCAGTCCTATCTTTGAGGATTGCTGAGTTGTGTAGGGAGTTGGACAACTGTCAGGTAGAGATTTAGTCTTCTCCTTTCTCTGAAGACTTAATCCAGCATGAAGCAGATTTAATTAATAAAATTTTGCAGCTAAGAAAGGTTGAGATGAGTATATTCAGGCAACGAGCTAAGATGGAAAACATCAAGGAGAATGATAATGCTACATCCTATTTTCATAGCAGGGTTAAGGAGAGAAGAAATCAACAAGTTATTGGAGCTATTCTGGATCATGAAGGAGTTCAAAGGGAAGGACGAGAAGAGGTAGCTGGAGGATTTGTTAAGTATTATGAACATTGGTTGGGTCAATCTATTAAGGTGCAGCATATTGATAACCACAGTATGAATGAAGGGGAGACTGTTCATCAGAGGGATTGGAGTGTGTTGCAGACCATACCTGATGAAAATGAGATTAAGAGAGCAGTTTTCTCTATTGGAGCTGAGAGAAGCCTTAATCCAGATGGGTTTTCAGCATGCTTCTTTCATGCTTCTTGGGGGATTATTAAGGAGGACTTCTGTCGTGCTGTTTGGGAATTCTTTGAGAAAGGAAAATTAGTAAAGAAAGCAAATACAACTTTGATCCCCTTGGTACCTAAGAAGAAGATTTGTCAATCGGTATTGGATTTCCGGCCTATTTCATGTTGTTCTGTTCTCTACAACACAATCAGTAAGTTGTTAACAAACAGATTAAAGATTGTAATTATTGACCTGGTTGGATTGGAGCAGGGGGCTTTCATTAGCGGCAGGAGTATGCAAGACAATATAGCTTTATCTCAAGCATTAGTGAAGGGTTACAATAGGAAGTACTTAACTCCTCGTTGCCTTATGAAAGTGGATTTGAGGAAGGCTTTAGACACTCTTCAGTGGGGGTTTATTGAGGAGATGCTAGTAGGTTTGCAATTTCCCCAAAAAAATCATCTTATGGGTACTAGAATGCATTCGAGGGTCTTGGTTTTCCTTGAAAATTAATGGAGAGGTCCATGGTTTCTTCAAAAGGAAGAGTGAGGTGAGGCAAGGTGATCCTTTGTCACCCTACCTCTTTGTTCTTGGTATGGAAATGCTATCTAGGAAGCTTAGGCATATGGAAAGTGAAGCTCAAGTTTCTTACCATCCAAAATGTAGGAAACTTCGGCTTAATCATCTAATTTTTGCTGATGATTTGATGATATTCTTGAGAGGAGATGTGCCTTCTGTAACTGCTGCTTTAAGGGCTTTGGAGATTTTTTCACTGGAGGCTAGGTTAAGGGCTAACAAGGACAAGACCGATATTTATTTTGGTGGTCTAAATCAGGAAGTTAAGCAGCAGATTCTGCAAGTGACTGGGTTTAGTGAAGGGGATATTTCATGCAGGTATTTAGGTATGCCATTGAATGATGTTTCAAATAGAATGGTGCATTATAATAGCTTGATTCGGAAACTTAAGGACCTAGTTAATTCTTGGTCTGCTCATACTCTAACATTTGCTGGGCGGGTGCAATTAATCAACTCTGTGGTGTTTGGTATCATGAATTTCTTGTCTGCAAATTGTCTGTTGCCAAAAAATGTTTTAAGTAGCATTACAAAGATCTGTCGGAATTATTTCTGGACAGGAACTCTTAATAGGAAGGAGATGATCTTTAAGAACTTGAAAAGCATTTGCTCTCCTTGGGTGGAAGGAGGTTTCGGGATCATTGACTTTCAGGCTTGGAACAAGGCAATAATTAGTGCCAAGTTTTGGGAGCTTGAAATAGAGAAGGATGGTTTATGGAGTAGATGGGTTAAGGCTTATGTTCTTGGACCTTAGAGAATTTGGGAAATACATAACATTAGTGGGATAACTGCAACACTTTCAGGTATTCTAACTGTCAGGGATGAAATTTTAGAGGTTGAGGGAAGTGTTGAGCAGGCTAAATATTTTCTTCATAGTTGGGTCAGTGGGGATAAGTTTCAGATCTACTCAGCATATGAGTGGTTTAGAAATAAGAATAGGACGATGAATTGGATTAATGGTCTTAAGGGCAGCAATATTATTCCTAAGCATAGCATTACAGCTTCGCTAGCTTGCCAAGGTCAGCTGGCTACTCAGGATCAGCTCAGATGAAGGGTATAAGCTTGGTGAATAGGTGTTACTTATGCAAAGACAGGATGGAAACTCACTCTCACCTGTTCTTTGACTGTATTTACTCTGGTATGGACTTCTTCACTGGATGCAAATGACAGAAAGGAGGAGCGATTTGAGGAAAGAGCTGAAGTGGGTGTCTTTGAAAAGGCATAGGAAGCACAGGAAGCATGAATGGTTCTGCTCCTGCATAGCTGCAGCAGTGCATTTCATTTGGATGGAAAGAAATAGGCAAATTTTTGAAGATTTAACCCGGCCACATACTGTTTTCATTAAACAAATTAAGTTTGAAGTTTTTACTAAGTTGAGATATACTAGAAAGGATTTGAAAAGAATTTTGAGATTATAGGGGATACTTGTATAGGGGAGTTCTAAATGATTTAGGGGTTTTCTCTTTTTAAAGACTAGTCTCCTTGTCTACCCTTTATGCAAAATAATAATAATAATAATAATAATAATAATAATAATAATAATAATAATAATAATAATAATAATAATAATAATAATAACGAAAAGCTCTTGCAACCTGCCGATCTTCTGCAGGTAAGAAGGTAGAGATTTGCCTCTGCGATGATAACGACAAGCCCTTGTGACCTGCCGATCTTCTGCTCTACTCGTGGGACAGGGGGCGTGATGTTTGTGTCGATCTGACCGGGTCCTCTCCTTTGACCCAGTCCGGCTTGACTTCTTTTGAGCCTGGACGGGCCGTTGCTGATGTTGCTCGTCGTAAGTGCTCCAAGTATCAAGCACGCTGCATGGCCATAGGGTATGGTTTCCTCCCTTTCTTCTTCTCCTCTCTCGGTGAGCTCGACACGGAGGCTATCTCTCTACTCCAGCGGATTCGTAAATTCGCTATGTCACAGGATGCTGGAGCGCGTGCCGCAGTTCATATTTTCACTAGAATTAGTTTCGCGATTGCTAAGGGAGTGGGGGCCCAGATAGTATCTAGGCTCCCCTCTAACTTCTTGTAATTTGTTCTGGTGTTAATGCAATATCCGTTTTTATAAAAAAAAAAATTAAAAAAAAATTAAAAATAAATAATAATAATAATAATAATAATAATAATAATAATAATAATAATGGCTTCTCTCTCTTTACTCTCTCTCTAGGGGAAGTTTCCTCTCGCCATCTACGCCGGAATGAGATGACATCGACGGCGCCACGAGGTAGGGGACGGGGGAGACCAAGAAAAACCGTAAGGGAAAGCTCGCAATCACACCAGTTTAATCAGGATTTTGAAGTTCGATCTACTAGTACACAATCAGAGGATTTAGATGAAGACTTGGGTCCTTAGAAACAAGGGAAGAATGTGATTAACGACCTAATCGATCTTGCTTTGCAATTTGCAATCCGTTTGACAGGTGATGTTGGATCCTCGGGTGCAAATAATGGAATTCTGGATACTACGGAACAGCCGGTCATCCAGAATTCTAAGAAGAGGGAAGGAACTCTGGATACAACAGAACAGTCGGTCATCCAGACGTCGGGGACGCTTAAACGATTTCAGAGTACTACAGAACAGCCGGTCAGTCTGAATCAAAATAAGTCTTCGAAGGATGCTCAGCCTGGGGTTGAGAAAGAGGGGGAGACTCAGAGTACAACGGAACAGCCAGTCACTCTGAAGTCTCATGAGCAGAAGGCCGATCCTTCGGGGGGCCCTTCTACAACTTGGGCTGGGCGTATGAAAAAATCTAAGGCAGGTATGGGATTGTACTTTGATGAATATTGGGCTAACTCTGCGGAAATTACTATTGATTATGAGGATTTTGAGGATGAGTTGTTGCTTTAGAGCACACCTTAATGGGTCATGTCATTGGTGCTCGTCCAACTCTGAAAAAGATGGTGAAATTTGCATCTGCTCAATGGAACCATATCTCGATGCCGACTGTCCAATATTTCAAGAAAGGATGGTTCTCTTTCAGGTTCAAGAGCAAGGAGGATATGGAAGGGGTGTTGAAGGGAGGACCCTGGCAAGTTGGGTCAAATACTCTCATTATGAAATAATGGAGTCCTACTTTTTCGTCGGAGATGGAGAAGCTAGCAGCTGTTCCGAGATGGGTTTTGTTTCCTGATTTGGATCCTTACTTGTGGACGGAGTCGGTGCTAAGTAAGATGGCAAGCAAAATTAGCAAGCCGATGTTTGCAAACACCATGACTACATTAAAGGAGCGACTATCGTTTGCTCGGATTATGGTAGAAGTGGATGTCTCTAAGGAGATGAAGTTGTGATTAACATTCCAAAATTAGGGAAGTCATTGCAGAGGATTACTTATGAGTGGCTCCCCTATTATTGCCATGGCTGTGGTAAAATGGGGCATCTCAAAGCCACTTGTAACCTTGAGAAGAGGAAGGCAAAGCTGGTGACATCTCAGCTCAAGTATATGTACACCTGTTAAAAAAGCTGTTGTAGCCGTTCCAAGAGGTTGTGAGCCGGATCCCAATCTGGTTTCAAAGGGATCAGGTGGAACTGGGAGGACTGACACACTGGACGAAGGAGGGTTGGATGGGAAAGTGGATGATGGCCTAGACCCCAGCTTGAAACTTCAGCCTGACTCAAACTTGGCTGTTGATTCAGGTGGATTGAGGGAAGGCAGTAAGGGTAATCCGGACTCCAAATCAGCTCATAAGTTGGATGGATCAGGGAGGATCAACACAATGGCAAGGCAACTCAGTCCTGAGACTTTCTTGCCTGTGACAAAAAGATCAGGTACAAAGGGCTCATTTGGTCTCCACATGAATAAAGAAGAGAAAGTTGAGCTACTGCAGTCCAGTAGGTATGATATATTGCGGGAAGGAGAAGTGGAAACTCATGAAGAGGATGTTGTTCCTCCATATTTAACATAATGAATCTCTGTACTTGGAATATTAGGGGGGAACGAAGAGGTTAAGCAGAATGCTGTTATTAATCTGCTCAAGAATAAAAACATCGATGTTTTGGGTTTACTTGAAACATGAATAACGGAAAATAAAGCTAGGGGTATTATTGCTAATAAATTCAAAAGGTATAATGTGGAATGCAACTATGCTCATCACTATAATGGGCGTATTTGTTTGATCTGGAATGCTAATACAGTTAGAGTTAAAGTCCTTTTTTCTACTGCTCAGCTTATACACAGTACCGTGTTCGATTACGGTACTGGTTGTGAGGTGGTTTTCGCAGTAGTCTATGGATTTAATGATGGGGTGGGGAGGAAAGCTCTTTGGAATGATTTAAATATGATCAATAGTGTTGATAAGTGGATTGTCTCGGGTGACTTTAATATTATTCGTAATATGGAGGAGAAGATTGGGGGGTCACTCCCTGATGAAAGTGATATGGAAGACTTTAATAACTGCATTAATCTTAATAGATTGCAGGAGCTTCAGCATCAGGGGCTTGAGTTCTCTTGGACTAACAAGCATGATGCTATTACTCGTATCTGGACTAGATTGGATAGGGTTTTGGCGAATGGAAATTGGATTAATTCTTTTCCTAATTCTATTGCTGCTACTCTTCCCCCTAGAATTTCTGATCACTCCCCCTCATTGTCTCGATTATGAGTGAAGAGAAAAGGACAGCCAGTTTTAAATTTCTGAATCGTTGGGTGAAATGCTCCTCCTATAATGACGTTGTGGGTGTAGCTTGGACGCATTATGTACATGGAACAACTGGGTTCCGACTATTTACAAAGCTCAAGGCTGTAAGAAAGACTCTTAAACAAATGCATAAGGATAATTTCTCTTGCATTCGCAGCAGGATTACTGAACTGGAAAGGAATATTGAGACCTGTTGTTGTGTGCCAAATTTGGACCATTTTTCCTCTGTTTTGTGAGACTTGAGTACGATTATCGCCATATTTTGCGTAATTCTCACATTAGTTTCTCTCTTTTGCATTTTACGTGTTTTTGGTAGTTTTCTGTCTATTTTGATAGGATTTTCGACCGAAAACTTGTTTGAGCTTCTACGAGCAAGAGAGAGATACGGTCGAAGAGCAAAGCACACAACTGAAAGTTCAAGTAATCCAACTGATCAACGAAGAAAAAGACCGGAAAAGAGTCAATGGACCACCGGGTGAAGTTTCGCCCGGTGAGTCATCACCGGGCGAAGTTTCGCCCGACGACATTTCCTTTCATCCCCGAAGATTTTCACGGCGACTTGACCGGGCGAAATTTCGCCCACCGGGTGAAATTTCGCCCGATGGTGAAACCGGGCCGGAAACGCAAAAATCGAAGAAAATCTCACCGGGTGAAATTTCACCCGGTGGGATTATTATGTCAAGCCGCGGGGCGAAATTTCACCCCATGAAGAGTCAAAGGGTGAAGGTCTAGCTAAATGAAGAGGAATTGGATTATGGGCCTTGAAGTTTGTGCAACCCATTAAGAACACTATATATACCCCTTCTAGGGTTTAGTGCCTCTTTTGCGCCTTAAGTGAGCCTTGGGATTAGCCCTTAGGAGTAGGAGTAGTGTAGAAAGCTCTCTAGTTTGTAGTAAGCTTACTAGAAAATTCTCTACAATAATTAATAGATCTACTTAATATCAATACAATTCTCCTATAACTAATACTAAAGCTACCACCTTTATTGAAGATTGTGCTTAATTGTTGAAGATTCAAGGGGTTTATCAAGGGTTTATGTGACAAAGATCCTTGCTTTATTTCTTGAAGATTCATATTTATATTATTGAAGATTGAAGATTTATGCATGGATTAGTGACAAATTCTTGTGTATCTCTATCAAGATTCAATCTTTATTATTATCTTCATCTTCCATCTTAGAATTTCTCCATTGTTGGTAAAATTCTCTTCTCTCCCTTTCCTCCATTAGTATAATTGTTAGTGTAGTTTTTATGCATGTTTTAGATAATTCATCAATTATTAGTGTTATATTGCTATTCACCATGATTAGTGAGTAGATTTCTTTATTGGGGAATTAGGGAGGAGGATTTGGATTATTTGATGTAAGGGATGTTGGTGGGTTGTTTACTTGTTAATTATCAATTTTAAGGTTTTTGTGTCTTTGTTGACTTAGAATCGCGACTAGGCCGACCTTGACTCATTTCTACCAATATGGGGAAACTCGGGTAGAAATTACTCTAATTTGAGACTTACCCTTTCGTCGCGAAAGCGGGTTTAGGTAGGTTGGGTGAAGAAACCGAAAGGGGGAAATTTCCCTTTTTATCGTTGTAACAAAAACTCGATCCTGAGACTAAAAGACCCCATTTCCGAATCCCGACTCTCCCCAACACCTTTCCTATTTATTGACCCTAGCCTACGATCTATCGACCTCTCTCGACTCCTCTCGACCCAAAACCCCCATCTCAATTCCAACCACGATTTGACTCTAGACTTGACCAATACGGCTTAACCCATCTCCCTGCGGATCGATCCCGACCTACCACTACTACATTAGTTAGGTTTGTCGGAGTTAAAAATATTGTTTGATTGTACGGGTCACGACGCCCGCGCATCAAAATGGCGTCGTTGCTGGGGAGACGGTGATTAGTTAATTGATTAAGTCTTTGTTTCATTGTGCTTGGATAACTGTTTTCTCTTTTCCTCCTACCCTAGTACCATTAGGTGCTAGGAGGACTCATTGTTTGTTGAGTTTTTGCTAGGTTTACTTTTGATTTAGGTTGCTTGATCCCCATTCGAGAGCAAGTCACATGGAAATATTGTTACCAAAGCAACAACTCGATAGTGTATCCCTCCACCAATTTCTTCATTTCTCAACACTCCATCCTCAAAGAATTTTCAAGGATTCAAGTATGGCTACACTTGGGTCCCATTCTCAACCATCTATTGAAGATATTTCTTCACCCGTCTTCATTGGAGCTGTCCCGGAGAGTTTCGAGCTTAATCCTTCCATCTTGCATATGATTCAACAACAAACTTTTCGAGGATTGCCGGATGAAGATGTGATAGAACATGTTTGCCTCTTCAAGGAAAGTCTTATTGGTGTCAAGCTTGAAGGCGTCACCGAGTGCCAACTACGTCGGATTCTTTTTCCCCGCACCTTGCGTGATGGAGCAAGGAGGTGGCTTAAGAGTTTCCCCAACAATACCTTTCGCACTTGGGAGCAATTGAGCAACGCTTTCCTCGAGAAATATTTCCCACCATCTAAGACCAACAAATTCCGAAGAGAAATTCAAACATTTCAACAACAAGAAAAACAAAGTATAAGTGAAGCTTGGGATCGATTCCAAACTCTACAAATGAAGTGCCCACATCATGGTATCCCTCATTGGCTTATGCTCCAAACATTTTTCTATTCCTTATCCGCCGATGCTAGGGACATTCTTAATGCAACCGCAAGGGGCGACTTCTTCCTACTCAACGAGAATGAATCCCATGAGCTTCTTGACAAGATAGCCAAAAGTGATATGTGTGCTAATGAAATGCAAAAGGGTGAATCAAATGGAGACTCGAAATCGTCAAATGACATGGAGGCCACTCTTGAAATACAAATTGCTCAACTATTTGAGAGATTTGAGGAAATGGTTGCAAAGGACACCTTTCAACCAGAAATGAGGCCCCCACCAAGAAGAGTCACTCCACCCAGAAGAGTCACCCCACCAAGAAGAATCACACCACCTAGGCGAACATCTATCTCGCCTCCAAAGCCATATAGAGTCGAAATTCCATGTGATCATTGTGAAAGATATGATCACGACTCCAATTTTTGTGCGAGGAAGGAACATGTTTATCAAGCCAACACTCAAGGAACATATGAAAATCCTCAAACGAACAATCCTAATTTGGGGACCGGATTCTATTCCATGCCGACTCAAGGATCATATCCTTTTCCGAGAGCCCCCAATCAAAGGGTTTATCCTAATTCATATGGACCTCATTATCAACCGAGACCTCCTCACACAAATCAATTCAATCAAGGCCATTTCCATCCTCAAGGACCGCCTAGACCGAACTATGGTCCCCCTTTTGGAACTCAACCTCCATTTAATCAAGGACCTCCTTTTGGAGCTTATCCACCGCCTAACCAAGGTCCTCCAAGAAACTTTCAAGGAAACTCTCAACCCTTCTATGACATTCAAGAAACGATCAAGTTCTTGTTGAAAGAAAATGCGTCAAACCGAGCTAGACTTGAAGCTTTAGAGGCGCGAGCCGCATCGCAAGCTCAAACTCCTCAAGAACCGACCGATTCTTTCAACCAAGCCTCCGTGAATGCCGTTAAAGTAATTAGTAAAGAGAAACCGGTGAAACCCTTCGTTCCTCAAACTTCATCTCATCCCTCAATCAATGAACCCGGTGAGAAAGTGGTCAAGAGTGCAACCGACAAACCAATGAGAGATCCGTCAAAGTATCTTGTGAAAGACCTTGCATTTGTTATTGAACAAATCCCAATAGAGGACACAAATCTAGTCTCGAGGATCGAAGTGCCTCCTTTGAATGACAAGCCACCAATCTCATTCGATGGCCAAGCTATGGAGTATATAACCTTCACCGATTTGATAGAGAATTTGGAAACTAGTCCCTCCATGCCAACTCCGAACGAGTATATAAGGGATATAATTTTGAATTCTACCATAAGGAAGGAAACTCCACTACCACCTGGGGTCACTCCAAAAGTTACCATACCTACTAAGCTTGGTGACCCCGGTAGTTTCTGCATACCTTGTTCGATCGACGATGTTGAGATACATCGAGCATTATGTGATCTCGGGGCGGATATTAGCCTTATGCCATTAATCATTACTCAGATAATCAATATTCCAAGGATGGTAAACTTTCCGGTTAACGTTCAGATGGCCGACGGTACTACGAAAGCGCCAATTGGGTTAGCACGAAATCTTATGGTTAAGGTAGGTCCCCTATACATACCTACCGATTTCGTGGTCCTTGACATGCCCATTGAAGAACGAAATCCTATTTTACTAGGGCGACCTTTCCTAGCAACCGGCGGAGTGGTTATCGACGTGAAAAAAAGGGAAATTATCTTTTAATGTTGGCAATAGCACCGTTCAATTTGTATTACCCGACTTCTTGCCGAATATCCCTTTCGCAAAGGAATTATGGGACCATATGGTGGAAATACAAGCCGATGACGAATTTCTAGGCCAAGATAATTACCGAACTTCCGATACACCGACATTTGACTATGCCACCGAGGAACCATCCGAAGAAGATGTTCACTATAATGATAGTGATGATGATGGTGTTTTTCTTATACTTGGACAAGCCCCCGAAGAAGAAGTTTTGGATGAGTGGGGAATGCTACCGGAAGTAGCTCGCCTCATGGGTTTGCCAAGGCCAAGTAGAGAACATATGGTTGGTGGCGTTGTTATCAAGGACAAGGAGCGTGGAACTCCGGGTTGCTTTTCGAGCAACCCCGATTAAACTCAAAACACTTAATTCGGTTTGGTGGTGTCCATAATAACCACCATTGTAAATATTTGTATATTCTTTTCCTTTTTCTTTTCTTTCTGGACAATAGATTTAGATTTTTCCTTTTGGGAGTTTGTTTTCTCTTTGGTACTTGCAGGAATCATGAAGATTTTTCTCGGGAATTTTTGGAATCGCGCTTTAAACGATTATAAACAAATTGGATTGAGAAGATGAGTTGTATTTTTTAAGAAGCTAATGATGTTTGGACCGAGTCATAGAAAAATTTTCGTAGCAAGAAGCTTATTCGGAGTGGAGGATCTCGCCGGGCAACGTTTTGCCCGATGGAATTGTGGCCCGAGGTCTGTCGGTGAAACTTCACCCGATGGCAACTTGCTCGAACATAAAGGAATTGACGGAAAATCCGTCGGGCAAAACTTCACCCGGTGGAATCTCACCGGGCGAAATTTCGCCCTGCGGTAAAAATATTTTACGACTTGGAATTTGACGGAAATCCGACCGGGCGAAATTTCGCCCGGTGGTGAAGTTGCGCGGAAATGCCGAAAACCGACCCGAAGTCCGTCGGGCGAAATTTCGCCCGATGGTGACTCACCGGGCGAAACCTCACCCCGCGTCCTATACCCAGCCAAACCCACCCTTCCCATTTTCATTATACATCTTTTCTTATCTCTTTCCTCAATCAAAACCCCAAAAACCCAAACAAACCCCAAAACCTCCACCTTAAACCATCGCTAATCCGTCCAATCCTTCACCAAAATCAAATTAAATTACGGAAATTTCCCATGGTACCCTCGAACTATGTCATATTACACATGGTACCCCTGCTTTTAAGTTTGTTCCCATGGTAACCTTGTGTTTTATAGTTTAGTTCCCGATTTACCCTTACCCAATTTTCTGTCATGACGCCGTTAAATTATGACCAAAAGTTGAATGATTAATTGTTAATTAATTTTGAAGGGAAAAGTAATTACATCACTTAACAACTACTTTTTCCCATGGTACCCCTAAGTTTTCATAGTTGTTCCCATGGTACCCCTAAGTTTTCATAGTTGTTCCCATGGTACCCCTGAAAGGAAAGCAACGACTCATTGAAGCAAAACAACGACTAGTTTACTGAAGTAGTTGTTACACAAGTGCATATAAATTCACCCCCTTTCTATTTTGGTAGGAAGAAGAACAAACAATCCACACTTACTCACTCAACCTTTTCCCCTCCTTCTTCACTTGTAGAAAAAATTGAAAAAACTTCATCACCGTAACCTTGAAGCTCGATCATACTGAAACATCAATTTTCAAATTTTTTGTACAAGTGAAAAAGAAGGTGAAAAGGTTGGGTGAGTAAGTGTGGATTGTTTGTTTTTCTTCTGCCAAAATAAAAATGAGAGTGAATTTATAAGCTCTTGTGTAATGTTTAGTTCAGTAAACTAGTCGTTGTTTTGCTTCAATGAGTTTGTTTTCCTTCCAGGATACCATGGGAACAACTATGAAAATTTACGGGTACCATGAGAACAACTATGAAAACTTAGGGGTACCCTGAGAACAACTATGAAAACTTAGGGGTACCATGGGAACAACTATAAAAACTTAGGGGTACCATGGGAACAACTATGAAAACTTAGGGGTACCATGGGAAAAAGTAGTTGTTGAATGATGTAATTAATTTTCCCTCCAAAATTAATTAACAATTAATCATCCAACTTTTGGTTATATTTTAACGGCGTCATGACAGAAAATTTGGTAAAGGCAAATCGGGAACTAAACTATAAAACTCAAGGTTACCATGGGAACAAACTTAAAAGTAGGGGTACCATGTGTAATGTGACATAGTTCGAGGGTACCATGGGACTTTTCCCATTAAATTATATATTCTTCATCCCCATCACATTCCTAACACTTCCTTGGAGTTTGTTTTGAGAAATCGTTCAAGTTCCGACAAACCCCAGATCGAGACCGTCAACACATAATCATCAAATTTCAAGCATTGAAGATGAAAAGAGTGAAACAAATGGCAAGAAAAAGGATTTCATCAATGCTTAATCGTAGTTCGGGGTCAACATCATCCTCAAGGTCCGAGGAGCAACCGGCCGAGGCTCGGGACGAATCTGTCCCGATGCCTGTTCAAACGCAAGGAGCCGTTCCGAGCGAACAACCTGTTCCGCTCGAGGTATGTTACCCGAAAATCCGTCGTAATTTCCGTGAACCTTTGTCTGGTCTATATTTCGCTAAAAAAGCTCATTTTGATAAATGTAAAAAATTATGGGTCTGTCGTCTCGAGCCAACTCGTTGGGCGGCTCGAGATGTACTTGAGCGTATGGGCATAGAACCGCAGGTACGAGCAATGTGCCGAAGCCTTGGTCTCATCAATTTTTATGCCTCTCAAGAGGAAACTTTTCAGAAATTGACGTGCGAATTTTTCGCAACTTTCGAGTTAAGTGGTGACGATAATACCACTGTCTCTTTTCAGTTGCGAGAGACATCGTACGTCCTCAACTTGAGAGACTTCGGTACACTGCTTGGTTTACCCTCTTCAGTCCTCGGAAAGCCTAGGGCGGGCCAGACTCGGGACGATAAATTCGGCCGAGATCGATTTTGGTTTAAAATAGCCCGCCAGAGGCCTTTCAAGGGAGGGAAGATGCGTTCTTTCTCGATCCGGAACCCCATCCTCCGGTATGTGGCGCGCATCATAGCTAACTCGTTCTTGTCGAGCTATGATACGCATCACAACTGTAGCGCTACAGCTGTTCAGCTTTTAGAGGATGCAGTTTCGGATAGAGGCCCATCGATCGACATGTCAGAGGCCTTAGCTACTCATTTCGCTCAGATTGCGAAGGGCAGCCGCAAGAGAATTTCTTGCGGCGGTGTTGTAACGATGTTAGCTAGAGCCTTGAAAGTTGATTTTAGCGATTTAGCACCAGTTGATGGAGCGGGAATTTTCATAGATGAAATTTATTGTCCTTTTCTTGTGTGGCCCCAGAAAGGGGATTATAACAGTTTGTTTCTGTATAAGATTACTGAGCTGCGCGCTATTGCAACGCCTAACCCTGATTGGGTAAGGCTAGATATTGAAGAGAACTTCGGCATGCCGAAGAGGTCCGGGGAATACGTTCGGGATAACACCCGAGGTAAGTTTCGTATAGTTCAATACCCTGAGGGACCCTTAGACTTTGGCGACGATGACGTAGAGGTCGTAGATGTGTCGGAGGAGGAACAAGAGGTTAGAACCTCTCGGGATGAGGGTTATAGGACTTTACCGTCATCATCACATGCACCCTCTTCCTCCCGCCAACCCGAACCCCAGACCTCACAATTTTTCACCCCAAATTTCTCAGACTTTGAACCACACCGACACTCCACGTTCACCCAGTCTACCCCTGGTTTTCAGGAGGACGTTAACATGAGTCCTCCACGACACTCCTCGTTCATTGGATTAGAGGACTTTTACAACCAATGGGGGGAAGTCTATAACCGTACACGTCAGACTTGGGAGAACTCGACATCCTCACTAAACCTGGCCCAAGATGCCTACAATTTGCCCAGAGATGCGTGCGATACTGCGCATGGCTCGTACGCGTACTCTAGGGATGGTTTTGAGTACGCACGGACCAGTTTTGAGATGGCTAGGGACGCCGCTAGGGATGCCCAAGCGGCGAGGTTGGCGGCAGAGAAGAACCAAAGGATGTTGCAACAGCAACAACACTATTTTGATCGATTTTTCGGTATGCCTCCGCCCGGGTCTCACTACCCACCACCACCTCGTCCCCCAGTTCCTATGTGAGTGGTCGAGTGTTGTTAGTGTCAGTGTGGGGGTGTAAGTTGTCAGTGTCAGTCGCCAGTAGTCTGTTCTCTTGTCTCAGTTATCGTAATCTTTGTCAGTCCTTGCAGCGCCAATTTTTTGCATTTGATAAATTATGTTGTTGATTGATTTATAATGATTATTTTGTTGATTTGAGGAATTGTAAGCCCCTCCGTGATCCTACTTGGGTCGTTACACAGAGGTTTGTTGCAGGTGCCTTAGAGAAGAAGGACCTGATTATTGCTCCCGGTCTTCGGTGACTTGATCGCACCAAGACCATTTGAAAAATCCAAAATTTTCTTTTTCTTTTAATTTTCCCGATTCGTGCAGAATCCGGGCGAGGTGATGTGATTACACCTACGTCCTTTTTCTTCCCTTATCGATTTTTCTTATTTTTCTTCTTTTTCATCTTTCATTTTTTTTCTTTTATCCCCTTAATTTTTCAAAAATCCAAAAACATTTGAAAAATCTTCAAAAACCCAAAAACATTTGAAAAATCATAAAAATTCAAAAAGATTTTCCATTCTTTTCTCTTTTTCTTTTCGATTCTTCCCCTACTTGTACATTGGGGACAATGCACAGTCTTAGTGTCGGGGAGGGATCTACTATCCTTTTCTTTATTTTCTTTTTCATTTTTCCTTTAAAAACCAAAAATCCAAATTTCTATTTTTTTTTTCATTTTTTCTCCTTTTAGTTTTTTCGTTTTTGTGTTACTTGTATTGTCTTGCATTCTCCATCTTGTAGGTACACCGCCAACCATTTAGCATGGATACATTAGCTAGCGGAAATGAAATGAAGACCGCGCGGTAATACTTTCTACCTTCGTTTATCCCTTTCTCTTATGCATGGGAGTTTGGGCGTATATGCTATTTGGAGGTTCACTTGGTGAACATTTTGGAATTGGTGGTTGTGGATTGTGTTGACTTAATGGAGTATGGAGTGCTTGGCTATACTTGTGTATTTGTGTTGTTTTCGTATTTTTGTCCCCTTTTGTGTTCTTTTTATTTTTGTGTATAGTTTTTCTAGGTAAAGTTTTCGAAAACCCGATTTTGAGATTAGGCCAAGTGTTTATTACTCACTTGTTAATGACCCTTTTTGATTTTTGGACATAATTCTAGTAGAATGACCTTGAACCAATTTTTGCATTGGATTTTTACCATGAGTCCATCTTTTCTACTAGGAGTCTACATCGAGATTTGCATTTGACCACCTTGACCACCCATGGAGTGATAAGGCCTTGGTTACCGTTCCCCGTTCTCTTAGGTGACCTTACTTGAGAAGCCACCTTTAGTCCAAAATTTTCATTCTTTTATGGGTTCGAAGGGGGTGCACATCCGACTAGCCTATTTCTCTACCATACATCCATCTCCACAAATAAGCTTGCAAAAATATGCTTTACCTTGTTCCTCGAATGAAACATCTAGCCAAAAATGGGCTATTCAAAGAAATAAAAAGGGAAAAACGAAGAAGAAAGGGCATTGAAAAAAAAAAAAACCCTCGATCGAAATAATGGGGAAAGAAAAACCGAAAAAAAGAAAACAAATTCTCAAAAATCGTTCCCAAACCCAAATAATCCCTTGGTTGTCTTATTGCCGTGAAATGCCTACTAGAGGACCGAGTCCCGAGGAAGGAAAATAGCGGTAATTTGGCAATCCTTAACACTTTGCAAACACTTATCCACCTTTTTGGTCTAATTGACTTTCTCGAGTTTGGAACGACCCTCTAGGCTTAGCTTAGGAGACGGCATAACACTTACCTACAGTGCTTACTAACTCCATGGTTCTCACTTATCCACTCCATCTATCGTCCCGTTGTAGGCGTCTTTAGTGGAATTAGAAGGACCTTGGTAAATTTTCAATGTTTTTATTGTTTGATTGTCATCCTATTAGGATCTTGTCCATGTCAATTCGTGTTACTAGCTCGGTAGTGTTCTCGCTTGTCTTAAGCTCGAATCGGTGCTTTCTCCGCCGTTTCGATGAGGGATTCAGTGATTTATTTTCTCTTTGGTTGCGACTATCTTTTTGTGTGTGTCTTCTTTGTTATGTGTTTGTGTGTGTGATAGTCGCAACCCTAATTTTGAGGAAGACCCAACTTGCCTTGCATGGAGGTACCTTACCTCATAGGTATCTCAATGTGAGTTGAAGGGACGGAGCGGGCCTTGTTAATTACCTCGTATCGGCTTAACATAGTCTAGCTTAGTAGTAGTAGCTAGTTTCTTTTTGGGTCATTGCTCGAGGACGAGCAACGGTTTAGTGTGGGGGAATTGTTGTGTGCCAAATTTGGACCGTTTTTCCTCCCATTTAGACCCGTTTTTCCTCTATTTTGTGAGACTTGAGTACGATTATCGCCATATTTTGCGTAATTCTCACATTAGTGTCTCTCTTTTGCATTTTACGTGTTTTTGGTAGTTTTCTGTCTATTTTGATAGGATTTTCGACCGAAAACGTGTTTGAGCTTCTACGAGCAAGAGAGAGATACGGTCCAAGAGCAAAGCACACAACTGAAAGTTCAAGTAATCCAAATGATCAACGAAGAAAAAGACCGGAAAAGAGTCAATGGACCACCGGGCGAATTTTCGCCCGACGACATTTCCTTTCATCCCCGAAGATTTTCACGGCGACTTGACCGGGCGAAATTTCGCCCACCGGGTGAAATTTCGCCCGATGGTGAAACCGGGCCGGAAACGCAAAAACCGAAGAAAATCTCACCGGGTGAAATTTCACCCGGTGGGATTATTATGTCAAGCCGCGGGGCGAAATTTCACCCCATGAAGAGTCAAAGGGTGAAGGTCTAGCTAAATGAAAAGGAATTGGATTATGGGCCTTGAAGTTTGTGCAACCCATTAAGAACACTATATATACCCCTTCTAGGGTTTAGTGCCTCTTTTGTGCCTTAAGTGAGCCTTGGGATTAGCCCTTAGGAGTAGGAGTAGTGTAGAAAGCTCTCTGGTTTGTAGTAAGCTTACTAGAAAATTCTCTACAATAATTAATAGATCTACTTAATATCAATACAATTCTCCTATAATTAATACTAAAGCTACCACCTTTATTGAAGATTGTGCTTAATTGTTGAAGATTCAAGGGGTTTATCAAGGGTTTATGTGACAAAGATCCTTGCTTTATTTCTTGAAGATTCATATTTATATTATTGAAGATTGAAGTTTTATGCATGGATTAGTGACAAATTCTTGTGTATCTCTATCAAGATTCAATCTTTATTATTATCTTCATCTTCCATCTTAGAATTTCTCCATTGTTGGTAAAATTCTCTTCTCTCCCTTTCCTCCATTAGTATAATTGTTAGTGTAGTTTTTATGCATGTTTTAGATAATTCATCAATTATTAGTGTTATATTGCTATTCACCATGATTAGTGAGTAGATTTCTTTGTTGGGGAATTAGGGAGGAGGATTTGGATTATTTGATGTAAGGGATGCTGGTGGGTTGTTTACTTGTTAATTATCAATTTTAAGGGTTTTGTTTCTTTGTTGACTTAGAATCGCGACTAGGCCGACCTTGACTCATTTCTACCAATATGGGGAAACTCGGGTAGAAATTACTTTAATTTGAGACTTACCCTTTCGTCGCGAAAGCGGGTTTAGGTAGGTTGGGTGAAGAAACCGAAAGGTGGAAATTTCCCTTTTTATCGTTGTAACAAAAACTCGATCCCGAGACTAAAAGACCCCATTTCCGAATCCCGACTCTCCCCAACACCTTTCCTATTTATTGACCCTAGCCTACGATCTCTCGACCTCTCTCGACTCCTCTCGACCCAAAACCCCCATCTCAATTCCAACCACGATTTGACTCTAGACTTGACCAATACGGCTTAACCCATCTCCCTGCGGATCGATCCCGACCTACCACTACTACATTAGTTAGGTTTGTCGGAGTTAAAAATATTGTTTGATTGTACGGGTCACGACGCCCGCGCATCACCTGTCAGATGGATTTGATTCAACATCCTTTTTCCCAAAGTTATATTGACAAGGAGAAGGAGTTACTGCAGCAATATAAGGCGTTATGTGAAGCCGAGATAAGTATACTTAGGCAAAGGTCTAAGATGGAGAATATTATCATGGGGTATGAGTCCACGAAATTCTTCCATTCTAGACTTAAAGAAAGGAGACAGCAACAAACAATTGGAGCTATTGTTGATGGTGACGGTAATTACATGGAGGGGATGAATAATGTAGCCCAAAGTTTTGTGAGATACTATGAGGGAATGTTTGGTAGTAGTAAACCTATACGGTAAATTGATCTGGGGATGATTTCAAATGGTCCCTTGGTGCAACATGGGAGTTGGGAAACAATGCACAGGCTGCCTACTGAAACTGAAATTAGGAATTGCATTTTCTCTATTGGCTCGGATAGAAGTCCATGACCCGATGGTTTTTCCTCAAAGCTTTTTAAAGCTTCTTGGCATACTATCAAAGGCAGTTTTTGTGCATTGGTGATGGAATTTTTTAAGAAAGGGAGAATGATAAAGCAGGCCAACGCAAAGATTATTACCCTAATACCTAAAAAGGAGGTTTGTCAATCTGTACTCGATTTTAGGCCTATTTCTTGCTGTTTAGTGATCTACAAAACTGTTAGCAAGATCCTTACGCTTAGAATTCAAGAGGTGTTAGAGGGTATTATTGGTTTGGAACAGGCAGCCTTTGTTCCTGGGAGAAGTATCCATGCCAATATTGCTCATTCCCAGGCTCTAATCAAGAACTATGGGAGAGCTTATATTACACCCCAATGTCTTATGAAAGTAGACCTTCGGAAAGCATTCGACTCTCTTCAATGGCCTTTTATTGAGAGCATGCTCTTGGCTTTTAACTTTCGTCCAAAGTTTGTTAGATGAGTTTTGGCATGTATTACTGGCTCTTGGTTTACGATTAAGATTAATGGAGCTGAACATGCTTTTTTTAAAGGCAAAAGTGGGATAAGACAAGGGGATCCTTTATCCCCCTACCTTTTTGTTCTTAGTATGAAGGTACTTTCTAGGAGGCTTAGGAATATTAATTCTCAAGATATGGTTTCATAACATCCTAAATGCTGTCAACTTCGGTTAAATCATCTCGTATTTGCAATCCTCTAGAAAATTTAACACGATACAGTGGCGGAAACACTGCAGAGTCGGGATTAAAACACACTGTAACTATGTCTTAGTAAAATTAAAATGGTAAAGTCAAACTATAGGCCTTAAATAAAAATGGTCAAAATTAAAACAATCCACAAAAGGGGTTTGAACAATCTGTAAGACATAATTATTCAAAATAAATAAGCAGGATCTACACTGCTCGCTAGCCCACACCCGGAAACACGTTTACCTGCCATGTTAAAACATAACAACCACAATCAGTGGGGAGAACGTCAACGTTCTCCCGGTCGTATAACAGGATTTTAAAACTGTAATTACTACTATAGAAAAATAGTAAAAATGAAAATCAGTAAAACATTATAAAGAAAATAAGCTTTCAGTGAAAAACTTCACGTAACGAAACAATATAATAAAAATGAGTTTTCAGAAGAAACATAAAATATTTGCCAACCTGCAAACCAAATTATATTGATAATAATAAGAATATTCAAAATGGCGTTATGGAAATTCGATCAGTGTGCACAAGGCTAGACTTTCACTAGTATATTACTGGAAACTAGCTTTAAGAACTGTAGACTTAACTCATAACAGAATCAAGTCTCTAACTAGGCAACTCAACTATAACAGGACTGCGTGCAGCGAGGTTATCGTTTAAGTAGTATACACCCCTCCTGGGTACAAACCATATCCAGTTCAACTCGACGCGACTTACACGATGCGATATCTAAGTTTAAGGGCACAATGCACACTCTCCTGAACACAAACCATGCTCAGTTCAACAACCAATTGCCTCATATAGACACACCAACCTTACAATTGATGGCAAAACGTACATCCCAGACTATATTACTCTAACCCCACACTTGTTCTTATTCCATAACTCCAAAACAAAGTCATTATCAATATTCAAAAGGATATAATCATTGTAAATAATAAGAGAACAAAAGGGAAAACGGATCGCCTTCCAAAAGAGGAAACTTTCTATTTTAGGAAACTTTAATATTTAGAAACTTTACAAAAATAGCATCATATCAAAATAGCGAAAATATTAGTTCATACTAATAAAACATTTTTAGTAAAAAATATAGATTTATAAAACAAATACTTTCGGCCTTAACCATATTAATTGCTAAAGTAAAATTATTTGATCAGTTTATGAAATTATTAAAATATCATACAAGTGTTTATAAAATGATTAAAAATGTCTTAAATATTTTAATACTACTAATTAGGGTGTTTCTAAAATTTATAAAATTAAAATTCCCTAATTATTATTAGTTTCGACAATACGAACATAAATAGGATTTTACGGCAAATGTAAAAATAAATCTTTTAACGTGTTTTATTTAATTAAACCATTAAACAAATTTAGAATATGATAAGGGGTGATTTAACTATCAAATTTTCAGATTAAAATATTTTCAAAATTGCTGGAAAAATAATTCTTTTAGGTAAGACGAAGCATTTTAACGATAAATCGTAATTTGTCCAAAACTCATTACTATTAATTAAAGACTTTAATAAATAGTTTAAAAAATACGTAAAATAGCTAAAATGTATTTTTGGACATTCTGTCCAGAAAAGAGAATTTTCCAGAATCCTTAAACTCGGGTTTTAAAGGATTTTCTCGTTAATCGTCTAATCTCGACAATAACGATTAATAAAAATAGTAATTACAAAACGTTTTAAGTATTAATATCCAAAAATTATTGTTAAACTTAAAAATAATGATTTTCCAGAAACTACTATTTTTTTCCAGATTTAAACAAAAGACCAGAAATCGAGAATTTAAACGACAAACACGGTTTTAATGATAAACGATGATTTAAAGTGATTAATTAATTCACCCACTTAATAATTCCAAAATAATTATGAAATTTTTTTAGAAAATTCTTTTTCATCAGAAATATTTCTCATGTCAAATTTCAGATTAAAATAAAATGTTTAAGTACTAGAAATAAAAATTGGCTTTTAATCGTTTTTGTTCGTAAACGGTAATAATTCAATAATCGATAACTAAAATATCAGAAAAATACCAAATTATTAAAAATCATTAAAAAATTCATTTTTACAGAATATAATAATATATTACAAGTTTAGGCTGAATATTACGATTTAAAAAAATAATATAACTATTTAATCGTTAATCTCGTAAAATCAATAAAAATATCAAAACATGCAAATTTTCAACTTTTAAAAATTTCCAGATTATATGACATACATATATTGTCAAAAATGAAATATAAAAATATACATGCAATTACACAAATATAATCACGAAATACCGAGTAACACCGACGTTACCTCTAATCCAAATCAGAATCGATAATATACTCGTCGACCTCGGGATCGTCCACAAAACCTTAACCATAGGAAAATCATGGCGGAAAAATACCATGAGAAAAACTAATAAAATCAAGGTGAATAACGCTCGAAAACAACATCGATTATTACCTTAACGATAGGATCGGAATAAGGATTAATTTGACGATAAAGACGAGACGATTATGACTCCAATTAGAGCAAGAACCAGCCTTGAAAAGGTGGTAGAAGTCACGGTCAAAGAGATAGCAAGAAAGGATTGCAATATTTTTTTTATGAACAATGAATGTAAGAGAAGATGAATGGTCTCCCTTAAGCTTGAATGATATTAAATGTGATGAAAACAAGGTGAGAAATGGGGTAAATGTGCTGGCCAAATAAAGAGGGAAGGAATATGAAAAGTTTACTCATAAATGCCTTGGTTAAATGCAGAAAAAGAATCCTACGCAACAACATTTAACGTAATGAAATAAAACGTATTATAAAAACGTAGTAAGATTGTGACAATGAGCTTTCTGGCTCCAAAATATGGGGAAAAGGTCTCAAATGATTTATAAATTGATAAAAAGAAGAATCGTAAAATAGTTAGAGGCATTTCAAAGCAATTCGAGTAAACCTCGCGTAAGAAAATAATTATTCGCGAAGCTTCGTAATAAAATCATTAATGCCTAAATTTTCGTCAATAAAAATATTTACTAGTTGAAAATATTATAAAAATATGTTTAGACATTTGTAGAAAAAGGAATAATTTAAATCCGAGCTTAAATACGTTAATTCGTAGAGAAATAGAGTTCCTCGCGGAAAAATAAATAGTTTACGAAGAAAACCAAATAAATAGATTTAAAAGAACTAAAATCTTTTAAAATATAAATAAATATCATTAAACTCAAAAATGAAAATAAAGCTTGGAAAAATGAAGAAACATAAGGCCAAAATGTGACAGAGTTATGGCGAAGTCATGACGAAAATGATAAAAACGCTGGAAAATAGCGGGTGTTACAGTATTTGCTGATGATTGAGATTGTCCTTCTGTTGATGCTGCTATGCAAGCCCTTAAGGCTTTCTCTCTAGAGTCTGGCTTATATGTTAACTGTGAGAAGACTAATATCTTCTTTGGAGGTGTTTCAACCGAGGTGAGAGAGCTCATTCTCAGCCAAGCTGGATTCTCTATGGGTTATTTTCCTTGCAGGTATCTTGGACTTCTAGCCGGTATGCCGCAAATTTCAGATTTCAAACTTTCCAAAATATTTTAAAAAACGGCCCGGCGACACTTTGCCAATTTTTTAAAAAGTCGGGCCATCCACCGATTTTTGTCGGAATCTAAATTTCCCTTTCTAAAGTCCGGTCTTTTACTAAAGTCGTCGAAGTCTCTAGCGTCGAAACTCCGTCGATCTTACATCACGGGTTCCCCCTATCCCAGTCTGCCTTATTTGTCAAGGCACGGCCCACCTACGTAGGACGTACTCCTAAAAAGGGAAGCCCGTTTACACATTTGAGTCCAAAGTCTGGGGAAATTTCACGTGGACCCTGTTTTGAACAGGACTAGGCCCACTCAGCCGAATCCTAAGGAAGGCCCACCACTCACGAGTCACCCGTCTAGGTGTCAATCTCGAGTTGTTTTCTTGTCACGTCTTTTCCTTGCTCGGGATTCTCCCGTCTAGGTGTCAATATCATCCCGATTCTCCTTTAGAAAACCTATAGGAAAACCAAGCCGAGCCAAGCCAAAATACAACACCATACTCCTCCTATATCCTCGTTACTCCTACGCAAGCGCCATTACTACGAGTCCGTGATTGAGGTTGAAATTAGCATGTTGGTTGAGGGTGTTAAAAATCCCGATCACTCTCTTTCTTCTCTTCCTTCTTCTCGTTTTTTCCGTCGTCAAGCGTCGTTTTCTTTTGTTTTATTTTATCGTTTCTAATATCGTTATTAATCTTACTACTATCGTAATTAGCAAAAGTGTCATCCCTAGGATTCGATATTGACTCTATAGTCGAATATCGGATCTAAAGGAATCAATCATTAAATACTGTTATGCATAATCCCGTTGAAGCCGAGTAATGATCCCATGGTCCAAAAAGACTAATTACGACATTACAACGCGGAGTAATTATTTTGTCTTAATACATCCAAAACGATTTATAAACGTCTTTATCCAAATCCACTCTAAATATTCGATATTGATTCTATATTCAAATATCGAATATGACGAGTATCGAAAACTAGATCAAGTGTAAATCATACTATATTTTCACGCAATTTAGCAAAATTATCGATTTTAAAAGTAAAATTAAATTCACGGACAGCAGTCCGTACAGGGGGCACTCGATCGAGTGACACCTCATAATCCGGGCAGAAACTTTTTTTTCGAGACCACTCGATCGAGTCCCTCAATGACTCGATCAAGTGGCTCCTGGTGTAGCAAAATCCCGAGTCTTTCAGCTATTTTCGAGTCCCCATAAAATTCTTTTTACAACTTCAGTCGTCGCGTGTCAAGTCTATCTCGGGTTCGCCTTTTCAAAACCATGCTTCGTGTCATGTTTACATCTTCTAACTCGTTCTCTTCGCTATTATCGCAATTATTGTATCGTTTGTCGGATTGTATTCCCGGGTGGTATGCCGCTCGTATATTGTAATCTGTTGTCGCACTTTTCTTTTTTTCGTTGTTTTTTTATTGTACTAAAATGAACCTCGCATGCTAAAACAACTTTGACGTTAGTTTAGATGCATTAATCGACGTAGTCAAACATAATTCACATGTTTAGTCAAAACGTTGTTTGCATATCATTCAACCATCAGACTAACACGCGTACACGAACAACAAACGGTATCTTAGTAAAGGTCG
Source organism: Agrostemma githago (assembly GCA_958450325.1). Lineage (NCBI taxonomy): Eukaryota > Viridiplantae > Streptophyta > Magnoliopsida > Caryophyllales > Caryophyllaceae > Agrostemma > Agrostemma githago. The sequence goes on along the minus strand of OY288254.1, from coordinate 45,558,503 downwards.
CTAAGTGCGGGCGGGGTTGGGTGTTCTTTGTGAACTTCCCAACACGTACCCTCACCCCTTACTCAGAACCATGGTTTCTGGATGTCCGAAACCGTTGGCATACGAGAGTCATTCAATACACGATTTCCGATAATGTCGGTATCGATATCGCAATGCAAAGGGACGAACCCCATAAACTCTGAAATCGGATTAGGCCGTACTCTGTGCACGGCCCACTAAGATATAGAGTGGGTTCGAACGGGCCCGAACTCCCACAATGTTCGGTGGCGACTCCAACTTCGATTAAAATTTCAATCCGAGATCCATCTCACATGAGATTAATTCGCCGCCCCAAACACGCGCGTGGCCGCGTCGGGGTGGACCTATGTCATGTCCACACAGACCAATCATATCACTCGAAAAAAACATCAAATATATATACAAAGTATAGTAATTTTTTGATGTGGGATAATTTTACTTATGTTTATAATCTTGGGATTTTTTTAAGACTCAAAAGATTGTTGGTTGATAAGTAAGAACGAATGGTTTTTCTTATTAATATAGAATTTCAATCACTTTATCATAATTTATCGATGTAGGATAATATACTTAAGTTTATAACTGTAGGAGCTTTTTTAAGACTCAAAAGATTGTTGATCGATATCTAATAATGAATGATTACTCTTATTTAAAATATAAAATTTCATTACTTCATCATAATTTTTCGATGTGAGATAATTTCTACCTAAGCTTATAATCTTTGGAGCTATTTTAAGATTCAAAAGATTTTTGGTTGATATCTAAGAACGAATGATTGCTCTTAAGTTTTTTTTAAAAGCTCAAAAGATTGTTAGTTGATATCTAAGAGCGTATGCTCTTAAATAAAAGACTGTTAGTTGATCTCTATGAAAGAATGATTGTTCTTTTTTTTGGAAAATTCATTGATTCTCATTAGTTTATTGTACTGTTCTTGTCTATAATATAGAATTTCATCACCTCATTATAATTTTTCGATGTACGATAATTTTTACTTAAGTGTATAATTTTTGGAGTTTTTTTTAAGATTCAAAAGATTTTTGGTTGATAACTAATAACAAATGATTGCTCTTAAGCTTTTTTCTAAGACTCAAAATATTGTTGATCGATATCTAAGAATGAATGATTGCTCTTATTTATAAATAAAGTTTCATCGCCACATCATAATTTTTCGACGTGGATAATTTTTAATTAACTTATAATCTTAGGTGATTTTTTTAACACCCAAAAGATTTTGTTGATATCAAAAAAATGAATGATTCTTATTTATAATAAAGAATTTCATTATCTCATCACAATTTTTCAATGTGTGATGCGGAGTATTTCTTACTTAAGTTTATCATCTTGTTCAAAAGATTGTTTGTTGATATATAAGAACGAATGATTTCTCTTATTTATAATCTCATGAGTAACATAAAATATCATCACCCTCTTATAATTTTTCGATAAGAATTTTTTTTACTTAAGTTAATAATCTTATGAGTTTTATCTAAGACTCAAAACATTGTTGGTTGACATCTAAGAACGAATGAATAATTACCTTTATTTATATAGAATTTTATCACCTCATCATAAACTTTCGATTGTGAGATGATTTTATTTAAGTTTATAATCTTAGAAATTTTTTAAGATTCAAAAGATTGTTGAATGGTATCTGAGAACTAAATATTGTTCCTATTTATATAGAATTTCATCAACTCCTCATAATACTTTTGTAGAATTATTTTTTCCCTACACAAATTTCTATATATTCTTTATTTAAATTTAAAATATATATTAAAACTATAAAAGTTATTGATAATAGTTATTTAAAAAATTCAATTTTATATTTTGTAAGGAGGGATAAATGAATATTAAAACAATTATCAAACAGAATTGATGAAGAGTTTCACGTTGTCGTTGTCCAATTTTTGTTGCCTTATGAGGTGATAATCGTCTGTTTATATAGTGATAATTTTTTAAATCCTAAATGAAATAGGATAGTTTTTTCCAATACAAATTCCTTTATTCTTTTTTAAAATTTTTAAAAAAAATCGAGCCTTAGGTGGACTAGGATTTTTTTTCATATACAGATTTTATATTCTTTATTTAACTTAAAAAATATATTAAAAAAAATTGAACCAATCAAATCGCTCGAAAAGATCCTTCTTTATTAATATATATTGATTTTATACTTAGTAAAATAATTCAAAAATCACATAAACTTATTAAAAAAAAAATTAACCTTGTTAAAGCTGATATTCCTCAAAACTTAGAGTTTTATAAAATAATAATAACTTTAAGTAATAACGAAATCAATATTCTTAGTAAGGGTACTAAATAAGCCAGGTTACAAGAAAACAAAAGGCAAACATCCATTGGAACAAAGATCAATCTTTTGATGCGGAAATTGAAGACGTTTTACTACTTTTTCGGGTCATAATGTTATCTTTTGGAAGAACATCCTCAAGCATGGAAGCAAAATCATCTATACAACCGAAGGGTAGGTTAAACTCGCATTTCAGAGTTACTATCCTAGAGACGACTTCTAACGTCTTATCGCACCCTGGCCTCCCTATAATTTCTTTTCTGAAGCATTTAACTTGTCGAAAAAGGCTTTTTCTTTTGGGTTTGGTTCATAGACATGCTCTCCTCGTTAAAGACAGTGCACTCCAAATCATCAACTATCATTCCTCTTATACCTCTGTGGACATGACATAGGTCCACCCCGACGCGACCACGCACGGGTTTGGGGAGGCGAATGAATCTCATGTGAGATGGATCTCAGATTGAAATTTAAATCTAATTAGGAGTCGCCACCGAATTTTGAGGGAATTCGGACCCGTTCGAACCCACTCTACATTTAGGCGGATTGTGCACAAAGCACGGCCCGCTTTCAATGCTAGAGTTTAGGGGTTCGTCCCTTTGCATTGCAATACCGATGCTGAGTTATCGGTAATCGTGTATTGAATGACTCTCGTGTGCCAACGGTTTCGGACATCCGGAAACCATGGTTCTGAGTAAGGGGTGAGGGCACGTGTTGGGAAGCTAAGCCCACAAAGGACACCCAACCCCGCCCGCACGTAGCGGCCTCTACTTAGATATCGTCCGTTTTTCGTGTACACGCGTTAGTTTGACGGTTAAATGTTATGCAAACAAAGCTTTTTAACTAAACATGTGAATTATGTTTAACTAAGTCGTTTATTGCATCTTCGAATTAGGTCGAGTTGTTTTAGCATGTGTGGTTCGTTTTAGTATAATAAAACAAATAACGAAAATAAAACTTAAAACGATTACAAATGCGCGGGCGGAATACAACCCGAAAATACAATACGACAAACAAACTATACAATTGCAACAACAACGGAATGTAAATAGACCAAATGATATAAGAAGACACTGGTCACAGTTTTGAAAAGAGTAGGACGCGTGATGGACTTGACACGTGTTGACCGAAGTCATAAAAAAATATTTGATAAGGCTTAATGCATGCGAAGAGCTCACGATTTGGTGCGTGAGTGAGGCCACTCGGCCGAGTCATGGGGATACTTGATCGAGTGCCCTACTTAAAACCCCTCTGCCGTTTTTTTGGGGTGCCACTCAATCGAGTGGGCTAGGCATTCGGTCGAGTGCCCCCTGTACGAACAGTAGTTCGTTTTGGAATTTGGATTTCGAATTTGCTTTTAATTGTAAATCGATAATTTGCCAAGTCGTGCGAAAATATAGTATAATTTATACTCGACTTAATTTTCGATACTCGTCATATTCGATATTTGATTACGGAATCAATATCTAATATTTAGAGCAAGTTTTGTAAAAGACGTCTATAAGTCGTTTTAAATTAAACTAGGATGAAATATTTCACTCTGCGTTATAATGTCGTAATTAGTCCTTTCGGACTATGTGACAATTATTTCGGCATCAACAGGTTCGTGCTAGCTCGATTCATTGACTGATTCTTTTAGACATAATATTCGACTATGGAGTCGATATCGCATCTTAAGAATAAACGTTTTTTTTTGTTTGATTAGAGGGAAAATTGATTCCCTCCGCGTCACGACATCGTAATTAAACCTTGCGGATTATGTGATGTTTGATTCGCATCAACAGGTTTCGTTCTAACTGTAAAAAAAAAGGAATCGAATATGTTTAAGGAGGAATATTCGTGATCCCATCATGCCCTTGAGTGTTTAGGGTGGAGCTCCTCGAGGGGGCTCCACTACTGTTACAACTCGTAAAGGGATTAGAAGGTTCTTATACGATGTTCGTCCTTAAACGTATTCGAATCGAGATAGTTTTAGAAAATCGATATATGCGCGATGTTGATGATGATAAAAACGCTATTGATGAAATAAAATAAAAAATGACAAAAAAGAAGAAGAAGAAAAACGAGATGGAGAAAAGAGAAAGAAGAGAATCGGGATTTTCGTTAACACCCTAAACCTACATGCTTAATTATCTCAGAAACAGACTCGTATAGTAGTGGCCTAGGCACGGGAGCGTCGAGATGCATATAGGAGAGTTATGGTGTGTATAATTGGGAAGGGATTTGACGAGTTTTGCTCTCGGGTTTCCTAAAGAATTTCTAGAGGAAGGATTGAGATTATATGTGTGTATAGTTTGCCTAAGATTGCTGAATTTTTTGGTTGTGAATTGTGTGTTATTCGTGGTGCAAAGGGGGTGCATTTATAGGAAAAGGTACCCGGTTTTTGGATAGATTTTAGGAAAGAAATTATATCCTAAATAGAAGAGGTTTTGGTTGTCGGGTTCTCTTCATGCAGCTGATATTTTATGGTTTTTGACTTCGAGTCAGACTCTTGAGGCTTTGTGCGGCTGATTTGCGTATCGGAAACAGCTTTGACCGGGGTTTGACCCAGTCGCTAAAATACGGTTTTATTTCCGGTGTCGGTTTTGACCCAAATTAGTCTTATTTTATTGGAAACGACCCACTGGGCCTGAATTTGAGGTCGGTTTGGTGATATTTCTACTCTGCTAAAAGCTCGCGCCAAATACTATTGATTCCGAGTCCGAAATTGAGCGTATTAGGCCATGTTTACGTCCGATCATCATCGGGTGTTTGCCGGAAGCTGCTATAGACACTAGCAGGCAAAATGTGGATGTCTACACCCTCTCATTTTGTTAGAGCTCATGTTGTTCACGTAATTGAGGAGACGTCACCATTAGGGGTGAGCAAAATCGGATATCCGGTTTTAAAAAAAAAAATTATGATCCTTATCCGATCTGGTTTTCTGTATATCCGAAATCCGAATATCCGGTTTTTCGGATATCCGGTTTTCGGATATCCGGTATCCGATTTTTATACTTTCTTCTATTTTTCTTTTTTAATTAAGATTATTTAAATGATTTTTAAGCAACGTTACATTTTACAAAAAATTAATATAAGAAAAATACATTAAAAAATTTCAAAAAATATGGTACATATGTCTTACGGTACCATTATTCTCGCAAAATATTAAGTTTCATGAAATAATATCAAAAATTCACCAATAGTTTTGTTTTTTTACCTTTGAGAATAATTTTTGAGGTTTGAATTATTTATTATATAATTCATATTAGGATTATACATTTCATTTTAATTTTTTTTTTTAAAAATCGGATCGGAAACCGGATATCGGTTTCAATTTTCCCCGATACATATCCGCTACGGTTTAAAGGAAAACTGTATCGTATATCTGGTTATTCGTATTGGATATTCGGAAATTCGTATGATTGAAAGCGTATACCGTATCGTATACGTATAATAAAACTGTATCGTATATTTTTGCTCACCCCTAGTCACCATGACAAATTCATCGATAATAATTCAGAGAAAACCCATATGTGATAACATGTTTCTCAATCTCAAAAATCAATATCCTAAAAAAAGTCTAAGGTTCTTGCATTTAACACAAGGAAACCTGTTTACTCTCCAATACATATTCATATTGATGTTTAGCAAACTCCATAAAACCCTCAAGACCCTTAACAAATTCCTTGGTATGACGTCTTCTCTTATCAAATTTTTCCTCATACATTTATTTCCGTTTAAATCTATTCATTTCGATCTAAAAAAAATTCATACAACAACAACGAATTATTCACTTTTCGCTAAGTTATTTTTATTAATAACTACTAATAACCTATTTACACATTATTACTAACATTACTTGATACTCTATCAAACAAAATCGTAAAGAAATAAAAACAAAACTAGCTAAATATTAATTTAATCTAATACAACCAAATTGAACATAATCAACAAGTTACTAACAATAAAAACCTAAATATTATATTCATAGTCACCACCCTAAACGTCCTAATCTTAAACAAATTCATGCTAACATATTTACACTAACATCTAAACTTAATTAACATTCTATCAAAACACCCAATTTCACATCAACATAATAATTATTTATCGGAATCACTTTTTCATAATTGCTTGTTACTCAATAATCCCTAAAATTTCATAAATTTTCCAATAATATCCTTTCTCTTTTCCATTGCCTTCCTTCTAAACTAAACCATAATTTTTCTAATCAAAATTAATTTCTCATCAATTCTAAACCAATTCCATCAATTATTTGCGAATTCAATGTAAATTATAATTCGATAATTGATATTTTGTTGTAAATAAGTTTTAATTGATTAATTAGGGTTAATTCCGATTTAAGGTTACCAAAATCATTCTTCCCAAAAAAATCTTGAAAAATTATACTAACATTAATAATCTTTTAAAAAAACAAAACAAAATGTGGTAGCTGGAGTGGCGATTGGCGTGGCGGCCGACAAGGTGGAGGGAGATGAAGTTTGAGAGCTTTGAGAATATTTTTTTTCTCTCTCAAGAAGCTCTCTACAAAATAAAAGGGGAAGGAGAAATGAGAAGGGTAAGATTGTAATTTACATGTACAATTGACTAACAAGCAAATATGAAAAATTATCACCCATTATATCCCATCAACCTAATACTGTAATTCATATTTATTACTACTAAAAACAATAAAAAATGCGGCGGACGAAAAATCCGATCAAAGGATAAAATGTTATGGCGGCTTACGTCGGATATTACGCCACAATGATGCTTTCTTCGGCTAGTCCGCCGCATGTTAAATTTTTGTCACTAAATAGTCGGCCAACACTTTACGTCGGTATGTCCACAGCGAAATGATTTTTGCGTCGGATTTTCGTGTTTCGCGGTGGAAAAATTCGTCGTGGGCACGAGTGCACTTTTGTAGTGTATACTATCAATTTCCTAAACCTAAACCTAATACATGCATTCACTAAACCTCCAATTAATACTAATATCAAACCATATAACTTTAACTTCATACTAAGGTCATGTTCTTTTCAGCTGAAACATGGCTAGGTTGAGCTGAGCTAGACTAATAGAAGCTAAGCTGAACTAAAAGAACCTGAAACTAATAACAACTTATATAAATTATCTAATACTCCCTCCGATTTTTAATAATCTTCTCCTTTGTTTAATATATGTGAGGTATAATTTAATCAAAGAGGAAGATAATTAAAAATCGGAGGGAGTAATATTTTAAAAAATGAAAAAAAAATATAACACCAATTAACAACAACAACAACAACAACAACAACAATAATAATAATAATAATAATAATAATAATAATAATAATAATAATAATAATAATAATAATAATAATAAATTGATGTAAAATAAAATCACGAATCTTATAGCGGAAATAAAGATTCGATCTTTGAACTTCTTAGAATGAAAAGTAATGACTTTTAGTGTCTCAGCGAGACGTTTTTGTGAATATACGGATAGTATTGTAGTCTCGCAAGATTACGGTTTTGTGAACTACTCTTAACCTCGCAAGGTATAAAGAACACGAGTTTGAGAACTATCAACCTCGCAAGGAATCTAGAACTCAATTTTTAACTCGCAAGGAAGAAAAGATTATTTCAATCTCGCAAGAAAGAAATAAAGAACATAAAAACTCGCAAGTTTATAAGCACAAACAAGAAACTATAATAATAATAATAATAATAATAATAATGATAATGATAATGATAATGATAATGATAATGATAATGATAATGATAATGATAATGATAATGATAATGATAATGATAATGATAATGATAATGATAATGATAATGATAATGATAATAATAATAATAATAATATTATTATTATTATTATTATTATTATTATTATTATAAATATTATTATTATTATTATTATTGGGAGTGGGGGTCCAGATAGTATCTCGGCTTCCCTCTAACTTCTTGTAATTTGTTCTGGTGTTTAATGCAAGTTCCGTTTTATAAAAAAAATAAAAAAATAAAAATAATAATAATAATAATAATAATAATAATAATAATAATTGAATAAATAGAATAGAGTTTCCTCTCTCCTCTCTCTCTAGGAAGTTTCCTCTCGCGATAGCCATTAACGTCGACAATGACTACCACTGCGACAACGGGAAGGGGAAGGGGAAGACCAAGGAAAATTACTCTAAATGATGCGCCTACTCATTGTGGTTCCATTGATGCAGGTTTCTCCAAGAATCCGCCATTACCGGTGGAGAAAACTAAAACCCAACCGAAAAAACAAGAAAATTACATAATAAACGATTTAATTGATCTCGCTCTTCAGTCTGCAATCAAACATAGCGGGAAAAGCAGCTCGAGTGCTCCTAAGAAGAATCAGGAATCAAGTAAGGAATCAGATAAGAAAGAGGAGGGATGTTCTGGTTCAGCGAAAAACAGAGAAGTTCTAGTTGGAAATGTTCAGAAGAAACATGGTGAACTTGAGAAAAAGAATCTTGACCCTGCTGTCAGCTCGACATGGGCCGAGAAAGCTAAAGAGCAAAGAATGGGTATGGGGTTATACTTCGATGAGTATAGCGCTCAATCGGAGAAAATTGACATTTGTCAAGAAGATTTTGAGGATGAACTGGGATTATGGCGTTTCACGCTCATGGGGAACATTTTAGGGGCCAAGCCATCACTCAAGCAAGTCCAAGATTTTGTGGATAAAAATTGGAATCATGCCAAATCCCCTATCGTTCAATATTTCAAATGAGGATGGTTTTCGTTCAGGTTTGGAAGTAAAGAAGCAATGGAATCAATCTTGAAGGGTGGTCTATGGCAGGTGGGGGTGAACTCTCTGATTCTTAAGCAATGGAGTCCAACTTTCTCGCAAGAGATGGACAGGATTTCAGTTGTTCCAACATGGGTCATTTTCCCAGATCTCGATCCTTTCTTATGGACTGAATCAGTTCTCAACAAGTTAGCGAGTAAAATTGGTAAGCCAATGTTCGCTGATATGACGACAACTTACAAGGAACGTCTCTCATTTGCTAGGGTGATGATAGAGGTGGACGTCTCGAAGGATTTGCCAAATTTCATTTAACACCCCTTTTTCTGGTAAGTCAGTCCAGCGTGTGGATTACGAATGGCTCCCTTACTACTGCGTGGGATGTGGAAAATTGGGGCATCTCAAAGCAGCATGTAAATGGGAAAAAAGAAAGATACAAGAGGACGGTGCAAGCAGGCCTGTAATGCGTTACACGCCTGTTAAGAAGGCCTCTCATGGGTTAGGTGGTACCTCGGTAGAAGGAGCACCAGTTTTGGTCCTTCCTGTTTCTGCCGTAATTCACTCAGGACCCCATGAGAGAGAGCCAACTGGAGGTCGATTCACTGGCTCTGGACCCCAAATGCTAGGCGGTACCTCAACAGGTGGAGAGCATAGTGAAGGACAGCTGATTGCACAGGTTGATTCAGGCCAAGTTGCACCTGCTGATCCTCACTCTGACTTTACCCCTGTTGTAATTAAAGCGTTCAGGATGCATTGGGAGAGGCCTTAAGGTGCTAGACTCCAGTAGGTGCTTAAGAGAAGGGGAAATTGCTCAGTGCTCACTTGATAAATTACATTCTCCAAACAGTTTTGAATTGTTGAATTTGGAGGGCATTGATGCACAGGAAATCTCTTTGGATAATGATTGTGTAGAGGATCTTCCTCTAATATTGGAACCTCTCCCTCCTGATCCTGCGGCATGATTGTAGGCTCTTGGAATATAAGAGGAGGTAATGAAATCCTTAAACAAAATGAAATTTTACATCTTATCAAGGATAGTGGAATGGATTTTCTGGGTGTACTGGAAACTAGAATAAAGGAGAAGAAAGCAAAAGGCATTATTAGGGGAACGTTCAGTTCATTTAATGTGTATTGTAACTACAATAGTCATTATAATGGACGCATCTGGGTTATTTGGAATCCTAATACACTTCGGGTTGAAATACTGGAGGAAAATAAGCAATTTATTCATTGCAAATTACATCATTTTGCTACTAGTAAGGAATGTTTCATTAATGTTGTTTATGGTGTTAATGATGCTAGAGGGAGGGATGAATTATGGACTCAATTATGTAGGCTTAGTTTGGCATCTAGTTGGCTAATTTTGGGTGATTTCAACATCATCAGGCATCTAGGGGAAAAGGTGGGAGGATCTACACCTGTTATAACTGATATGGATGACTTCAACACCTGCATCTCTCAATGTAGGTTACAGGAATTGATTGGCCAAGGTGATGAATTTAATTGGACCAATAAACAAGATTCGAGTACTAGAGTATGGACCAAACTTGACAGGGCACTTATTATATCAGTTGGGCAAATGAATTCCCTAATTCTTTTGCAAATTATGCTAATTCGGGGATTTCTGATCATTCTCCAATAATTGTGCATATGTTGAAAGAGGAAAAGATGAAAAAATGTTTTAACTTTCTTAATTGTTGGACTACTCAACCTGACTATCAGTTTATAGTTAATAATGCTTGGAGGAAACGAGTTTTTGGTACTGCTGGATATAAGCTTTTCCAGAAATTTAAGAATGTTAAATTGGCTCTAAAAGAGCTGCATAAGGAGCACTTTTCTAACATAGGGGTAAGAATAAAGGAAGTGGAGAAAGAGATAGAGGACTGTCAACATAGTTTGAAGGCTAGACTTTTCTCTTCTGAGCTCATTCAGAAAGAAAAGGATCTGGTTGCATTATGCAGGCAGTTGAAACAAGCAGACATTAGTATCTTGCAGCAGCGAGCAAAAATGGAGAACTTGGCTTTAAATGATGATGCAACTACTTATTTCTACTCTAGAATAAGAGAAATAAGGCATCAACAAGTTATAGGTTCTATTGAAGATGCAAATGGTTGCTTGAGGAAAGGAATGAATGAAGTAGCTGAGGGTTTTGTGGAGTATTACCAAGGACTCTTGGGGACCGAGAAAAGAGTTCATCCTATTGATTCATGTATTTTTCAGCAGGGGGCTTGTGTACATGTAGATGATTGGAGCAGTCTACTTTCATTACCTGATGAGAATGAAATTAAGAGGGCGCTTTTCTCCATGGGATCGGACAAGAATCCAGGACCAGACGGATTTTCAGCAGGCTTCTTTAAGGCTTCCTGGCCGGTAGTCAAGGCGGATTTCTGTGCTGCAGTGCTAGAATTCTTTACCACTAGCAAATTGGTTAAACAAGCAAACACTACATTGGTCTCACTTATTCCTAAGAAACAAGTTTGCAAATCAGTTCTTGATTATAGGCCGATTTCATGTTGTTCAGTCTTATACAAGATCATTACAAAACTCTTGATGTATAGGTTGCAGAGAGTGCTCCAAGGGATTATAGGGCCTGAACAAGCTGCGTTTTTGCAGGGGAGGAATATACATGAGAATATAGCGTTATCTCAGTCTCTCATTAAGAGTTATGGGAGGAAATTCCTAACCCCAAGATGCCTAATGAAAATCGATCTAAGGAAAGCTTTTGATTCCTTACAATGGGAATTCATTGAGAGTATGCTCAAAGGCTTCAAATTTCCTGCTCAATTTATTAATTGGGTACTCTCTTGTATCAAAGGGTCTTGGTTTTCCCTTAAAGTGAATGTAGTTTCTCATGGTTTCTTCAAGGGTAAGAGTGGTGTTCGACAAGGAGATCCTTTATCTCCATATCTCTTTGTGCTAAGCATGGAGGTATTCTCAAGAAGGCTAAGAATGATTCATAATCAATCTCAAGTCTTTTACCATCCAAAGTGTAGGAAACTTAGATTGAATCATTTGATATTTGCTGACGATTTGATGGTGTTTATGAGGGGGGATACACCATCTGTTAAAGTTGTTCTTACAACTCTGGAAGTATTTGCAGCGGAATCTGGACTGCAAGTGAATCGAGATAAGACAAACATATACTTCGGTGGGATTCAGGAGAACATTAGAAATGAAATTTTGGATGCTACTGGATTTACTCGGGGGAATTTCCCATGTAAATATTTAGGGCTTCCACTTAACGATATCAATAACAGACTTGAACACTACATGGTATTAATCCAAAGGATACAGGATGCTATGTCTAAATGGGCTGCCACTTGCTTATCCTATGCAGGACGACTTCAACTTATCAATTCAGTAGTTTTTGGTCTTATGAGCTATTGGTGCGCAAATGCTCTTCTTCCTCAGAATGCTCTGAATAAGATAAAACAGCTCTGTCGAAATTACTTTTGGACAGGTACTTTGGCGAGCAGGACGCTTATTTTCAAGAGTTGGGATGGTCTTTTTTCACCATGGGAAGAGGGGGGTCTAAATGTGAAGAATCTTCAAGCTTGGAACAAGGCATTGATTTGTCAATGGTTATGGAAGCTTAGCAATAAGAGTGAGGGACTATGAAGCAATTGGAATTTGTTGTACATTCTTGATAATCAAAACATTTGGAATGTTCAACCTAAGGAGAGGTTTATTGCTACTCTTAAGGGTGTCATTCGAGTACGAGATGAAATTCTTCTCAAAGAAGGTAGTATAGATATGGCGAGAAGGCTGCTGCATAGCTGGGTACATCATGATAAATTTCAGGTAGCAAAAACTTATGAATGGTTTAGGGAGAAGTATACAATGAGGAGATGGCTGAATTTGATGAAACGAAAGGAAATAATTCCCGAACATGGAATCATTGGGTCCCTAGCTGCGCAAGGATGTCTGGCTACTATTGACAGTTTGCAAGTTCGGGGGCAATACATTGTTAATAGATGTGTTTTGTGTAAGGAGAGGGCCGAGACCCATAAGCATATATTCTTTCGCTGCACTTATGCTACTAATATTTGGCAAGAGCTTATTTTATGGATGAGGATAGAGGGCAGGAGTAATGATCTGATTACTGAACTGCACTGGGCAAGATCACGACGTGCTAACAGGCATTGGAAACATGCCTGGTATGGAGCTGTTCTAGCTGCTACTATTCATCATATATGGAGTGAGCGGAATTCGAGAATTTTTAGCAATGTTGAGAGGCCTTACAAACATATAGTTTAGCACATTAAATTTGAAGTCTTTACTCGGTTACGAAGTAGAAATATAGTTTTATGATTCGATTTGTAATTACATGTACAATACATGTTATACGGGATATTATTTTTTTGTAAGGCTAGTCTCTTATATTTGCCCTATATGGATGAATAAAGGAGTCATAACATTCTTGCAAAAAAAAAAAAAAAGAAAAAAAAAAAAAAAAAATAATAATAATAATAATAAGGGAAAATTGATACCTTATACCTCACATAATACACTTTTTCAAACTTTATACCTCCAATAATTTTTTTTCAAAACTTATACCTACATACCCCATTTTTTGCGTAAGTTATATCTAACTCAAAATTTTGTCAAGACTCACAGATTAGTCATACTTTAGGTTTAAATTACACCATTTGTTTTTATCTTTCCAATTATACCCCTGTTTAGCCTAATATTCATCATTTCGTTCATCATTCCCATTTTCATTCCAATCCCTTAACCAATATTCATCTTCGTCAAACAACTCATGCTCTCATGGAACTGTATAAAATAGTACTCTCTTTCTTTAGACCTTGATCTAATGTTCTGCTTATATAGGCCCTGTTCTCTTGGACTTAAAATGACATAACTTAACTGAACTGAAAGTGTTTGAACTGAACTGAACCGAACTGAATAATTAATAAAAATAATTAATAAAAGTAATAAATAATAGAAATATTATTATTATTATTATTATTATTTATTAATAATAAAATTATTAATAATTATAATTATAATAATAAAATTAATTAATATTAATATTAATTAATTAATAATAATAATATTATTAATATTAAGTATTATTAATGTTAATATTTATATTATTAATTATAATTATAATAATAAATTAATTAATATTAATTTTAATATTAAAATTAAAATTAATATTAATTAATAATAATGATTATATTTATTAATAATAATACTACTACTACTAATAATAATAATTAACAATAATTGTTATTATTATTATTATTATAATACTAAATATTATTATTAATGTCAAATAATAATAATAATAATAATAATAATAAAATATTAAATAATAAAAATAATTAATAATAGAAATAAATAATAGAAATATTATTATTATTATTTATTAATAATATTATTAATAATTGTAATAATAATAATGAAATTAATTACTTAATTAATATTAATATTAATTAATTAATAATAATAATATTAATATTATTATAAATATGACGGAGTAAGTATTAATAATAATAATAATACTAATATTATTATATTACCGAGTAAGTATTAATAATAATAATTAATAATAATAATAATAATAATAATAATAATAATAATAATAATAATAATATGTCTGAACTGAACTGAACTGAATGTGTCTGAACTGAACTAAACTGAAATGAATGTGTCTGAACTGAACTGAACTAAACCGAATGTGTCTGAACTGAACTGAAACTGTCTGAATATAAGCTAGGAGAACAGGGCCTTAATCTAATGATCTGCTTTTATACCCAACAAATCTGAGTTTAAACTTTAAAAATGGTGCTGATTTTGCTTGCTTTGTTCAAGCATACGACTTCACTGGTAAAAGTCACATCACACCCATAAAACTCGGCACAATTAAGTCCAAATCAAGCAAAAATACAATTATTCTTCGTTTTGAATATGGTAATTGTTTTGTGAAATGCAGAGTAGCGGTGGTGAAGTGGAACTTGGTGGTTGATGTAGTCGGCTAGTCGCTTTAGTCCAGGTTATAATTTGGGGGTAAATCATGAAATTGGTTTGTTTTAGCGATTGAAATTAATTGAAGGAGTGATTTACTCGTAGTTTTGATAAAATGGTCATTTTTAGTTCTTCATGTTCACTTAAACAAGGGCAAAATGGTCCGTCCATCTCAATCCGTTAGGTTTTTGGACGAAAGTTGGAGTAAGGTATAACTTATGAAAAAAATAGGGTAAGTAGGTATAAGTTTTGAAAAAATTTTATTGGAGGTATAAAGTTTGAAAAATGGTATTATTTGAGGTATAAGTTATCCATTGGTTTGTAAGATCCGGTACTCTTTCGATTTGAGGCGGCAGGCTTGGTATTTGGATGATGGCACCATAGTTGGGGATACCTTGGTTTTGGGGAAGGTTTTGGAGCTGATTTTGGATGATGGTCCACTTTCGGGACTTCATCTTAATGTCAGTAAAACCGAGATTTTTTGGCCTTCAGAAGATTCTAGGAGCAGGCTCCCTGGTGTCTTCCCCCCTACTATCGCCAGGCCGATGCGTGGTGTCAAAGTCCTTGGTGGGCCTGTTAGTGCGAGTCATGATTTCTGCAGTGAGCTCGTGATGAGTAGTGTGACCAGAACTATCGCACTTATGGGTTCCGTCGCTCTGCTTGATGATCCGTAGTGTGAGTTGTTGTTGCTCTGTGCCTGTACTGGTATCTCCAAACTCTATTTTACTTTGCGTACTTGCCCACCGACTGTTTTTGAGTCGGCTCAGCTTGCTTTTGACGCAGCTCTTCGTTCTCATTTAAAACGGGTTGTTATTGCGTCTGGGCCGGGATTTGGGGATTGGCAGTGGCGGCTTGCCACCCTTCCCTTTTCCTTTGGGGGGCTTGGGTGTATGCTACTGGAGATGTCCTACATTATGCTTTTGTGGCATCCCGACTGCAATCTGCGGGTTTGCAGGCTATGCAGCTTCGAGCTGCGGGCATACTGACCCCTGGCCCGGCTTTCGATGCGGCCTTGTGTAGGCTTAAGGAGGTTTTGGGTTATGTTGTGTGTAATCCAAGTGAGATCGCTGCCCCTAAACTTATGAAGTCTTTGGCAGATATATATTTCACGAGGGTTGTGGCTAATGCGGAATCGGATTTCTCCTTGACCTCCCGTCAGGTTGCCTTGTGGAAGTCTCAGCAAGGCCGTCATGCTTCTGATTGGCTCCGCGCTGTCCCTATTTATGGGCTGGGCCAGACTATGAATGGTCGGACGTACCGTTGTGTGCTTAGCTATCGGTTGGGCATTCAGTTGATAAGTGTAGTTTGTAGTGCCTAATTGTTGTGTTTTGGTCCCTTTTTCCTTGTGGAATCGCTCCTGTGGAGCGATTCATGGGCTTCTTATGCCTCCTTTAGTTCGTTTCAGGTTCCCGAGGTCGAATTGGAAGAGTTGGAGCGATTCCGACTCAATACATACACATTTTGGAGCCAACGAGATAAAGGAACGATGACTCGAGACCTCGGAATCGACCCCGAGACCTTGGGACCCAATCCCGAGCCTCCGAGACCCGATCCCGAGTCCCAAGAATCGGTGGGAAGCCCATGAGAGGCAAGGAAAGACCAAGGAGTATTAAAGGAAGGCATACAAGACCCTTCCCGGTCAGGATGGTGGCCTTCCCGATCGGGAAGGGATGCACGTTTAGGAGCGCCACTGTGGGTCCTTCCCGGTCGGGTTGAGCCCTTCCCGATCGGGATGGAAGAACCCTTCCCGATCGGGATGATGCTTCCCGATCGGGATGGGCTACAGCTCACCCGCTCTTCTCTTTTCTTCTTCCTCATTCTTGTACCCATATATATACTCCCTTCTTGTAATTTTAAGACATCTTATCATAACCTACATTAGTTTAAGCCTCCAAAACCCTAGATTTACTCTCACTCATTAGCTTTAATCTTCTCTTAATCTTAGTTAATTCTTAGTTAATTATTGTAATTAGTTCTTGTATTAAGAGGATACTTGAAGAATTCTCCAAGATTGACAACCTTGGGTTTTATTTAGGTGTCTTATTTATACAAGTTCTCATCTTTTCATCTTCCTAGTATTGGTATAACCCTTCTTACTCTTGTCTTTGTTTATTCAATCTTGTTTAATCTTTTTACTGTTATTGTTGTTAGTTGTTCATAATGAATGCTTGGATGTTTAGTTTGTTCTCTCTTGTTAATGTTAGTTTCTCTTTGATAATGAGTGAGTAGTTTCTTTGTGGGGTTAGTAGGGGGATTAGGGGTAGATTATGGATGATTAGGGTTGATTAAGGGGAAAAGGTTGTATCTTTGTTGTTAGTCACATTGTAGGCACTCTATGTGTTTGTTGATATGCCTGTGTGAGTTGTAGTGGCCATGCTTCCCATGCTTGTGTTCATCTTCCCATTGATTGCTTATTTTCTGGAAATGTTGAGAATAGTCATAGTCACGAGAGTGCCGACTAGAGTCTAAGTTGCGAGAGCCCGGACTCACCTTGACATCGGTCTAAGTTGCGAGAGCCCGGACCGACTCTAGCGATTAGGAGACACCTATACCTTTGATCACCCCAATTACCCTTCTACCTCTATGAACCCGACCTACCCCACTTCTCTTCCATATTTGTGTTAATCTTCTTTAGTTAGACATCGTTCTTCTAGTTTATTTGCTAGATCGATCATTAGCCTAGTTCCCACTTCTCCTCCATCTCACTTTGTCAATTTTAGCCTTCTTTGTGTTTGTTTGTGTGACTTAGCCTAGTTTTTAGTGGACCTAGTCTAGACCTTACTCTACCGTCCCCGTGGATATCGACCCTACTTGCCCTAGCTACCCACTAGGAATAGTCGGTTTATTATTGACGGTTGGACCCACGGCAAATCCCAACCATCACATTCATTTGTTTTCTGTACCTAGGCCGTGTTCTGCCTGCTCTCGGGTTTTTGGTGGCGATATTTTTGGGGACCATGCCGTGTCTTGTGCGGGTGTTGTCGGTATTAAACATCGACATAACCTCGTTCGTGACACTTTTTTGGATATCTGTTTCCGTTCCGGGGTCTCGGCTGGGATGGAGATCGATATTGGCTTGATTGATGATCATGACAGATCCTTGCGTCCTGCAGATTTGCTTCATTATTCGTGGGACAGGGGGCGTGACGTTTGCGTAGATTTTACCGGGACTACTCCTTTGACTCAGTCCGGGCTCTCTGATTTCGCGCCAGGCCGTGCTGTGGGTGACGCTGCCCGGCGCAAATGCGTTAAGTACAGAGACCTATGCTCGGGGCTTGGGTATGGGTTTTTGCCTTTTTCCTTTTCTTCGCTGGGAGAATTGGAGGCGGATGCTATCGGCTTACTCAAGAGAATTCAAAAATTTTCGATAGCACAGGATGCCGGAGCACGCGCTGCTCCTTTTATTTTTACCAAACTTAGTTTCGCTATAGCTAAGGGGGTGGGGGCCCAGATTGTATCTCGGTTACCCACCAATTTTTTGTAAACTGCTTTTTGATTCATCAATAAAATTCTCCTTATTATAAAATAATAATAATAATAATAATAATAATAATAATAAGAACAATAATAATAATGATAACAATAATAACAACAACAACAACAACAACAATAATAATAATAATAATAATAATAATAAGAGGGGGAACGTTATAATAATATAATTTAAATTCCAAGATATAAGTGTGGACACGACATAGGTCCACCCCAACGCGGCCACGCGCGGGTTTGTGGAGGAGAATGAATCTTCATATGAGATGGGTCGAATTGAAATATAAATCGAAGTGGAGTCGCCACCGAACTTTGTGGGAGTTCAGGCCCGTTCGAACCCACTCTGTATCTTAGTGGGCCATGCACAAAGTATGGTTCATTCAGATGTCAGAGTTCATTGGGCTCGTCTCTTTGCATTTGATACCGATACCGACATTATCGGATACCGTGTATTGAATGACTCTCGTGTGCCAATGGATTCGGATATCCGGAAACCATGGTTCTGTGTAGGGGTGAGGGTACGTGTTGAGAAGTTCACAAAGAACACCCAACCCCGCCCGCACATTAGCGTCCTCTACTAAGATATCGATTGACGTTTTAATACGCGCGTTAGTAATGCGATGAGATGATATGCAAACAATGTTTTGATTAAACATGCAAAAATTAGTATAGGTTGCTACGTTGATTTAATGCATCTAAAATTAACGTTAAAGTTATATTTAGCATGCGAGATTCGATTTAGTACAATAAATCGAAACAAATAACAAAATAAGTTGACAAAGATGGAAGCAAACATGTTAGTAACGGTAATAACGATAATAACAGTTTGCAAAGAATATAGAATGCTATAAAATAATGTACACATAATGCATGGTTTTGGAAAAGTAGTAGACCACGTGATAGACTTGACACATGTTGACCGAGGTCATAAAAAAGTATTATCGAGACTAAAAGAAGAGTTGCAGGACTTACGGTTTTGTCGTGATAAGGCCACTCGATCGAGTCATTGAAGGACTCGACTGAGTGGTCCTCGGAAAAAGTCTCTGTCCCAGTTCTCTAGATGTCACTCGATCGAGTTATTGAAGAACTCGACCGAGTGAGCTGCCACTCGATCGAGTCATTGCGAGACTCGACCGAGTGGTGGTTAAGAAAAACCTTCTGTCTAGGTTTTTGGGGTGCCACTCGACCGAGTGGACTAGGCACTCGATCGAGTGCCCCCTGTACGAACTAGGGTTCGCTTCACAATTTATTATTGATTTCGAAATTGCGTTTTGATTTTGGTAAATCGCTAATTTTGTCAAATCGGGCATAAATATTGTAGGATTTATGCTCGATTCGGACTTTGATACTCGTCGTATCCGATATTCGATTATTGAATCGATATCGAATATTTAGAGCGAAATCAAGAAAATACGTTTGTAAGTCGTTTTAAATCAAACTAAAGGGAAATAAATTATCTCCGCATTTATAGTGTCGTAATTAATTCTTTCGAATTATGTGACAACTATTTTAGCATCAACCAATTCGCATTAGTTAGATTTATTGACTAATTCGTTTAGATACGACATCCAATTATTGAATTGGTATCGAATCTAAAGAATGACGTTTTATGATTACTTGAATTAAAAAGGACTTGATTTGATTCCCTCCGCATCCCGACATCGTAACGAATCCTTGCGGATTATGTGATGTCGGATCCGCATCAACGGGTTTCGACCTTAACTAAAAAAAAGTGTTTGATTCGAAAATAATTTTAAAATTGATGAATATGCGATGAATGACGATTATGACGATAATAATACGACAAGAATAAAAAAGAGATGATTTTGTTGAAGTTAACTAGCTTCAACAATCAAATATTCGGGGTGTCGGGATAAGCGACCGGCCATGTAAGTGAAAGACCTTTGTATTCGGATTTCCTTATTCCATCATCCTTCATATTCGACACGAATTAGCGAGTATTTTTAATGTCTTATACTAGTGATATTAACGATATTATAAACGCAACGATAAAATAAAATAAAAAAACAAAACGGCGACGACGAATGGAAAAGACGGACGACACGAGGAGGAAAAAGAGAAGAAAAGTCAGGATTATTGCACCCCCAACCTACATGTTTCATATCTCGGATAAGACTTGCTTAATTGTGGCTTGCACGGGAGTATCGAGGTTTTACGTAGGTTAAGTTATGGTGGTTAAGGGTTTGATTCCTAGATGGTAGGGTTTAGGGTTGAAGATGTATGATTAGGGTTTTTATGAAGGTGAAAAGTTGTTAAAAAAGATCTCAATTGTGTGTGTAGAGAGGGTTATTTATAAGAAATCCCTTATCACTCGTCCTAGGGTTACTCGATCGAGTGCCTTGATGGACTCGATCGAGTGGCCCAGCTGAATGGAGACAGCGGGCCTATTGGAGGCCCACTCGATCGAGTGGGAGGACACTCGATCGAGTGGATGAGGTGGGCCGGATATATTTATGAATTTTGAAATGGCTGTTTTGTGTCTCGGAAACGGCTTGACCGGGGTTTGACCTAGTCGCTAAAAGTCGGTTTTATTTTCGGTGTTGGTTTTGA
Organism: Agrostemma githago; assembly: GCA_958450325.1. Lineage (NCBI taxonomy): Eukaryota > Viridiplantae > Streptophyta > Magnoliopsida > Caryophyllales > Caryophyllaceae > Agrostemma > Agrostemma githago. Next base: position 45,537,402 of record OY288254.1, on the reverse strand, counting down.
CCCAAATTAGTCTTTTTTGATTGGAAACGACCCGCTGGGCCTGAATTTGAGGTCGGTTTTGTGAGATTTGTACTCCGTAAAAAGCCCAAGCCAGAAACTAACGATTTTGAGCTCATATCCGAGCACGTAGAAACATGTTTGTGTCCGATCATCATCGGGTGTTTTTTTGGAAATTGCTATAGACACCTAGCAGCCAAATGTGGGTGTCTACAATAAGTAACATGGAGCATCGTTTCTTACAATCAAAACAAATTGAAAGAATACCATTACAAATGTTTTCAAAAAAAGAGTGAAAAATATCAACTGATCATCTTATGTTTTCTACGAAAGGTGCAACATACTTATGTTTTCTATATAAAAAAAATTTATCTACAAAAGTAATAAATTCTAACTAGAAGATCCGTCTAATTAGCTCCCAAAAGTGAATGTGGGAATTGTTGCTTTCATCCAGAAGCATCGCCAAGAGCATTTATCTGGTCACATGAAAGGGTGGTTAGGGCCGAGAAAGACGGTGTATATTTTCAAGAAAATAAGCATAGAAGTCAATGTATCTTTATATGACATCTATACACTTATAATACATACAGAAAACGTAGTGACAAAACATCATTGAACGCTTAACAAAGGCAAAATAGAGAAGCATATTCACATACTACCTCATACGAAAATATGGTTTCTCCTCCTTCTACATCATATACTACTTGAATATGATGTTAACAATGAAAAGAAAATAAAGAAATTGTCATACCCAATATCCGCTGTAGATATGGCCAAGAAACTTTTATTAGTGGAAGTATTTAACTGCACTGAGAAAATAAAAGGGGAGATAAACAACAACATTAACATTATAAATAAAGAAAATGAGAATATGACTATAAAGTAATGGAAAAACGATAACGTTCTGTCGAAGCTACAAATCATAAAGAGAGGAAGGGTGGGGGCCCAGATTGTATCTCGGCTCCCCACCAATTTTATGTAATCCGCGTTTAGATTTATCAATAAAATTCTCCCATTTTATAATAATAATAATAATAATAATAATAATAATAATAATAATAATAATAATAATAAGCGAAGTGAGAGAAAGTCTTTCTCTCTCTAGATTTTTCTCTCTGAAAAGGCGATTCTGTTATTCTGTTTTCTGTTACGTTCTTCGAGCTTCTCCCATGGCTTCCACATCAAAACGGGGTCCTGGCAGACTGAAGAAGGTCAATCGCTCACTTCCTCCTAAGAAAGGAGAGCAACAGGAGAATGATTTGCCTCTGCAGAATGAAATTCAGAGCTCTTCGCAACAAACCCTGAATGATGTAATCATTGAAGCTATGGTTTTTGCTGGTAAAATTCTTGAAAGTACGGACTCTTCCATTGATGTTAATAATTCTATTATGAATACTGATCCAATTGTGGCGAATTCTGTGAACATTGATAAACCCTCTATTTCGCAACCTGAGATTGTTATGCCTCCTAAATCTAACTGGTCTAAAATTGCTGCTAATCACCAAAAGTTAGGAATGACTCTTCAATATTTTGAGGAAGTGGCTGATTGTCCTGAAATTCAAATTGGCTTGTGCGATTTTGAGGATGAACCGAAAATTTGGAATAATACTTTGATGGGGAATGTTATTGGTTCAAAACCCACTTTGCAACAGGTTAAGAAATTTGTTGATGAAAAATGGGGACGATTAGCTTCTCCGGTGGTACAGTATTTTAAAAAAGGATGGTTCTCCTTTAGATTTGACTCTAAGGAAGCCATGGAAAGGGTCTTGGGAGGGGGTCCTTGGAATATGGGCATCTATACCCTTGTTTTGAAAGAATGGACTCCATCCTTCTCGGATACCATGGATAAGTTCACCAATGTTCCTATATGGGTCCTTTTCCTTGACTTAGATCCTTTCTTGTGGTCTGATATGGTACTAAGCAAGCTTGCTAGCAAAGTTGGTAGGCCCCTATGTGCTGATTTTGCAACTACAGCAAAAGCTAAACTTTCTTTTGCTAGGGTTCTAATTGAAGCAGATATGTCTAAGCCATTACCTGAACAAGTGATTATTTGTACTCCATTTAATGATTTCTCTGTTCAGAAGATCCAATATGAATGGATACCTTATTTTTGTAAGGGATGCATGATAAGTCTGGTTTGTAGTGCCTATTTTGTAGTGTTTTGGTCCCTTTTTCCTTGTAGAATCGCTCCTTGGGAGCGGTTTAGGGGCTTCTTATGCTTCCTTTAGTCCGTTTCAGGTTCTCGAGACCGATTTCGAAGAGTTTGAGCGATTCCGACTCTATACATACACATTTTTGAGCCAACGGAGTAAAGGAACGATGATTCGATGCCTTGGAATCGACCCCGAGACCTTGGGACCCAATCCCGAGCCTCCGAGACCCGATCCCGAGTCCCGAGAATCGATGGGAAGCCCATGAGAACAAAGGATGGACCAAAAACTTCATATTGGAGGCCTACAAGGCTCATCCCGGATGGGTATGGCCTCATCCCGTCCGGGATGAAGGAGGAATCGAAGATGAAGCTACTGAGGGTCCTCCCGACCGGGACCATGGCGTCCCGACCGGGACCGACCACGTCCCGACTGGGACCACCTCATCCCGGCCGGGATGGCTATGCTGCAGCTCCGCCTTGTTTCCTTTCAATTCCTTTCCACTTGTAACCCTATATATACCCCCCTCTTGTATTAAGAAATCATTTTATGTTAATATTCCTCACCTCTCCTTAAACCCTAGACTACTTTAGGTTAGATTAGATTAGATTAGTGTAGATTAGTCGGTGATTAGTAGTTAATCTTAGTTTAATCTTGTATTATTGGATCTCTTGAAGAATCCATCCAAGATTGACAACCTTGGTGGAATTATTTGGGTTTTCTTCTATGCAAGTGTTCTCCTTTTCCATTTCCCTTGTAGTTTGGTATAATCTTCTTCACCTTTTACTCTTAATCCATTATTGTTTATGAAGTTCTCATCTTTATTCATTGTTTGTTGTTTACCCTTGTTTTCCATTATGTATGTTTGGATTCTTGTGTTGATTCCTTTTGTTCTTGTTAGTGTTAGTTTGATTATGTTTGAGTAGTGTTCTTGATAGGGTTAGTAGGGTGATTAGGGTGTTAATTGGGTGATTATGGGTTTGTTGGAGATGTTGGTGGAAGATTTGGGTTTCCTCTTGGTTTGATGCACATCACATGTTTGTTGAAATGCTTGAATGGCTAGTAGTTGCAAATACTTGTTTTTCTTGACTTTCTCTTGTGGGTGATAGTTTGTTTGTGGGTTCGGTTCCCTCACTACGTAGCGAGAGCCCGGTGAGGACGACCCCTAGGTCGGTCTAAGTAGCGAGAGCCCGGATGCGACCTAGGCCACTATAGCGTGCTAGTAACCCCGTTTGTCATGTGTGTCGCCGAGATGGGTTTTAGGTGAAACCTCTAGGTCGGTCTAAGTTGCGAGAGCCCGGACCATACCTAGATTACCCTACTACCTCCTTCACTCTAGTTCCTCCTCGACCATTCCGTTACCCCTTTGACCCCGACCTAATCCTAGCCCGTTTTCCTTAGTTGTTTTCTCCGTCTCCTTAGCCATAGCCTTAGTTCTCTCCCCTCGTATCATTCTTGTTTAGCGTAGTCCGTTGACTTAGTCTCGTTTTTAGGTGACCTTAGTCTAGACGCCTCATTACCGTCCCCGTGGATTCGACCCGACTTGCCCTATCTACCCTAGTTAGGATTAGCCGGTTTATTTATTGATCGGTTGGGATTCCCGACAAATCCCTAACCATCAATGCAATAAGCTAGGTCACACTATAGCTAATTGCAAATGGGAAAACAAAAAAATTGAGGCTGCTAAGAAACTGAAAGAGGTTAACATGAAGCTTTCAGTACCAGTGGAGACTGTTCCTCCAACTGGGGCAACTGCTAGTAACTCTATTGAGCTAGGTGGTACCTCAGAGCCCTCAGGGATGAGCAAGTACTCAGAGGTGGGGATTGAGTCCCCTTTGCCTGATGGAAAGCCCCCTTTGGTTGCTGCTGTAAAGCACTCAGAATGCTCACAAGAACATCCTAATGATGATTCTTTTGTGCCTGTTTCAAGAAAGAATTCTTCTTCTATGAAACAGAAGCCTGTGAAATCTGTTGAGCCTCTTACTGTAGGAAATAAATTTCAGGTATTTCTGAAATCCACTGCAGATATATATAGTGATGAAGTAGGACTAGGTGGTACCTCAGACCCCTAGAGGTTGATGAGTACCCAGTTGAGGAGTGTTCTTCTCCCTCTGGTGGAAAACCCTCTAGGGATGCTGCTATAATGCACTCAGGATGTCCTAATGGGGAGATGTCTACTCTACATAGGGTAGGTAGGGATGAGAATGTTCCACCTGACATAAACCCTCATGAAGATAGCATCTTGGAATGTTAGAGGATTTAACAACCCCCTGAAACATAGTGAGGCTAGGGATTTTCTTTTATCCAATAATGTTGATCTTGTGGTTATTTTGGAGACTAGAGTAAAGAGACATAAAAGTGAAGGTATCATGAAGAGATCTTTTAATTCGTGGGTTAAAATTGATAACTATGACAACCACTACAATGGAAGAATTTGGTTACTCTACAATCCTTCTTCTATTTCTTTCCTAAGACTGATCAGCACATTACTGGTGAAGTCCATAATTTTTCTTCAAATAAGAAGCTGTTTATTTCAGCAATTTACGCTTTCAATAATGGTGCTCAGAGACAATATCTTTGGGCTGACCTACAAGCTTATTCTTTCAATGATCCTTGGCTTGTTATTGGTGATTTCAACATCGTTAGGCATCCTGATGAAAAATTGGGAACCTCCCCTCCTTCTTTTCAAGATATGTGGGAATTTAATCAATGCGTTCTTAATTGCCAATTAGATGATCTTAACAGTTCAGGATGCACTCTAACCTAGACTAACAAACAAGAGCCTGAAACTAGAGTTTGGTCTTAACTGGACAAGGCTTTAATCAACCCTGCCTGGGTTCAGTCTTTCCCATCCTCTTCTGCAGTGGCTTGTGAACCTGGTATATCTGACCACTCACCCATTCTAGTTACTGTAACATCAAACAGTAAGCCCAGGAAGAGCTTCAGTTATCTTAACAGCTGGACTCATCATCCTAACTATAATAGTGTGGTTCAAAAGGCTTGGTCTACTTATGTTAAAGGCTCCCCTATTTTCAGATTCTTCCACAAGCTGAAAATTGTTAAGAAGGGTCTCCTTGAACTTCAGTCTCACAATTTCTTAAATATACATGATCAGGTTGTCAGGGCTAAGGATGATTTATCTAATTGTCAAAACTCTTTGAGGAATGATCCTTTCTCTGCTTCTCTAATTGTTCAGGAAAATGTTCTTATGGAACAATATTGTAGCTTAAAAAATGCTGAGATTAGTATGCTGCATCAAAGGGCTAAGATCAAGCACCTTCAATTAGCAGACTGTTCTTCTAAATATTTCTATGCTAAAATAGCTGAGAGAAGACAGCAGCATATGATAGGGTCCATTACTGACCATGCTGGTTTGTTGCATAATGGGGTGGAGAATGTTTCCAAGGCTTTTCAGGCCTATTACAAAACCCTATTGGGTAACACTGCAGTATCTCAGGAACTTTACCACCACCTAGGAGATTATCTGAGGTTATGGTGAAGGATTTAATCAAACCTGTTCATATCTCTGAGATTAAAGCTGCAATTTTATCTATGGACTCAAATAGTAGCCCAGGAATGGATGGCTTTTCTGCAGGATTTTTCAAAGCATCTTGGACTTTAATTGAAAAAGACTTGAATCAAGCTGTTTGCAGTTTCTTCAAATCTGCTAGAATGCCTAAAGTAGCCAACTCTACTGTGGTTTCTCTCATCCCAAAAAAGAGAAATGTTGCTTCTGTCATGGATTTCAGACCAATCGCCTGTTGTTCTGATTTTTACAAGGCTATTTCTAAAATTCTGGCCAACAGACTGAAACAAGTTTTGCCCCATATCATTTGACCTGAGCAGGCTGCCTTCATTGATGGCAGATCCATTTTTGATAATGTACATCTGTCTCAGGCTCTGGTTAAAGGCTACAATAGGAAATATCTTACCCCTAGATGTCTAATTAAAGTTGACATCAGAAAAGCTTTTGATTCCCTCCAATGGAATTTTATTGAGGTAATGATGCATAACTTTGGTTTTCCTGCTTTGTTCATTAATTGGATAATGGGTTGTATCTCTTCTCCTTGGTACTCATTTAAAATCAATGGGTGTGTTCAAGGATTTTTACAAGGCAAAAGTGGTATTAGGCAAGGGGATCCTCTATCCCCTTACCTATTTGTTATGAGCATGGAAATACTTTCTCAATTTCTCAGGCAGATTTGTAAAATGGATCAAGTCTCTTATCACCCTAAATGTTGTAGGGTTAACCTTACACATTTAGTCTTTGCGGATGATCTTATGATTTTTACTAGAGGGGATATTCCTTCTGTTAAGGCAGTCAAGCTTATTCTGGATAGATTTGCTCAGCTCTCTGGTCTCCATGCTAATATTGACAAAACCTGTATATACTTTGGGGGAGTGGACACTGCTGTACAAGAAGCTATTGTATCTGAAACTGGTTTCTCAATAGGAACTTTCCCATTCAGATATTTAGGAATCCCTCTCTCTGAAGGGAGATTAACAGTGGTTATGTTTGAGGGTCTCATTCTGAAGATTCAAAACCATTTTCATCACTGGACTACTCAGCTGCTGTCTTAAGCTGGTAAGGCACAGCTCATCAACTCAGTAATCTTTGGGTTAGAGAACTACTGGTGCTCTGGTGTTTTATTTCCTAAAGCCATTGTGAAGATAGTTAACAAACTCTGTAAGGATTTTTATTGGGGAATTAAAGAAGGAGATAGAAAATTAGTGTTCAAAAAGTGGAAGGAGATTTGTTTTCCTTGGGATGCAGGAGGGTTTAACATCAAGGATTTTGAAAATTGGAATGCTGCAATGATAACTAAGTGGCTTTGGCAATTCTCTGGAGAAGGGAGTAGCCTTTGGAAGCAATGGTGTCAGGAGTATATATTTGATAAACGCTCTGTTTGGACAGTTGAATCTAAGGAGTTCTATTCTTCAGGCATGAAAGGAATTTTGAAGGTGAGAGACAGATTAATTCAGGCTGCAGGATCTGTTCATAGTGCTCAAGTACTGGTGACAGCATATACTTCTAAGAAGTTTCAGGTGACTAAGATTTACCATTTCCTTAGGCCTTGGGAGGAAAAAAGATGGAGTAGAAATCTGATCTCTGATAGAATAATGCCAGGGAACAAGATCTTTCTTTCACTGGCAATTCAAAGACAGCTACCTACATTGGATCAATATTGTAAAAGGGGTTATCAACTTGCTAACAGATGCAGTCTATGTTTGGCTGAACAGGAATCTCACAGTCATCTTTTCTTCTCCTGTCCTGTTTCTAGACAGGTTTGGAAGAAATTAGAGACTGGATGGAGGTTGAGATTCAGAGTTTTAATCTTAGTGTAATAATGAAGTGGATGGCATCTAAATTCAAGAGGAAACATAGGAAGAATCCGTGGATGCAAGATAGCATTGCAGCGACTATAGCATCACTTTGGAAGGAAAGAAATAAGCGCATTTTCTCTTCTAAGGAGTCAAGTGTGGAGTTCTTAATCTCTAGAATCAAATTTCAAGTGGCAGCCCGGTTTTGTAGTGAGACAATGGATAAGTTTGATAGAATTAAACATCAATTAGGGGCTTTACATGCTTTGGCATAATTGTGTGATACTTCTTTTGCACCTAATGTAATTTCACTCAAATTAATGAATGAAATGATATCTTTTCTTGCAAAATAATAATAATAATAATAATAATAATAATAATAATAATAATAATAATAATAGAGAAAGGAGTGCTGCGGTTAGGCGATTAGGGCACCTGACGCGCTTCACCACCACCACCCTTCTGCCACCCTTTCTGCCACCCTTCTGCACGCACCACTACCGCGCCGGCCTCCCCAGTCGCCGGCCTCCTCTGCGTCGCCGGTCGCCGTCCGATTTAGGTTGCTTTTGTTGTTTTGCGTTTAGGGCACCACCCTGCAGTGCGTCCGCTGCCACCTTCCTCACCCAGCCAGACTCACGCCACCACCTTCACCCGATGGCCACCAGACCTCACGTCGCCGGTCATAGGATTTTGTGAGCACGAGAGATAACCTTGTCACGCTGTTGCTTCTGCTGCTCTTCGCCGGTGAGCGCTGCTGCGCTGATGCTCTTCGCCGGCGCACGTTGTCGCCGGTGCCGCTGATTCGCCGGTGCCACGTTGGTCAGGTCTGGGTGCGTGTTTTCAGCGGGTACTTGGGCTGCCGACGTGTGTTCGGTTTGCAGGAGTTTCGGGGTTGCCAACTTGGTGTTCGGGTTGTTTTCAGGCTGTTACGGTCTGTTCCGACTGCTGCGGTCCACCTCCGTCCCGGGTTTAGTTCTTTTTGCTCATTTTGTTTCTTTTTCATTCTCGGTTTTCTCTCGCTTCCGTTGTTTGCCTTTTTCTTTTTCCGTTGGGTTTATTTTTTTTGGTTTGTCCCGTGATGCCCGACCTTGTGCGTTTTCACTGCCCTTTTGTGGGCCTCGATAGGTGTAGGGATGGTTGGGGTAAGGGTCTTGTTAAGAGTTCTTTGCTCATCCATCTCCGGGATCATCATTGTAAGGGAAAGGCCCGGGATAACACGCGTCAATCTCTTACTTCTTCATCTGTTTTTTTGGCTGCTGAGACTACTTTTCGTCGGATGGGTATTTGGTTGTGTGGAGTTTGCTTCCGTACTCACACTCATAGCATAGGGTGTAAACACGGAGGGGAGTCTATTGAGGCCCCTAATTGTGAAGACGGGGTTATTCGCTTTGTCCTCTATGGCTTTCCCCGACCATCTGCCCCTACTATTTCGTCGTCTAGTGTCGTTGTTGGTCCTCCGGCTGTTGGGTTTAATGTGGCTTCTCTGGATCGTTTATTGGCTAAGGGGTTGTGTACTGTTAAATCCATCCCTCCTAAGTGTCGTTTAGGGTTTTCCCGGGTTCTTAGGGGGGCCCTTGATGAGATGGCTGCCTCTCGTCGTGATCTCTCTTGTTGGGTCACCTTGCTTGCGCTGCCTCTTTGCCTACTTTAGACTTTCTCCCCTAGGAGTAACCTTGAGTGCCGATCAGTTATTCGGCGACAAGGCCAGGAGGAGAGCATTTCTAGTGCCATTCGTTGTTGTGGTGAGCCGGGTGGCCGTTTGCTTCTTCTGCAGGATACTTTGGCTGAGGTTGCTCCTTCTTTTAGTGTGGATGAGGACCTTGACTTGAGTGACCTCAACATTAGGCAGTGTTGGAGGAAGATATGTGATGGGCATTACACTACTGCCATCCGTGTTCTTTCTTCTTCTGGTGTTGCTCCTTACACAGATGGTACTCTTTTGGCTTTGAAGGATAAGCACCCCGTCGTCCCTTCCCCCGCTTTGCCTCGCCTGGTAGTCACCATTCCCTCACCGCGTCTGCATCCGTGGTTCTGGATATGATTAGAGGTTTTCCGCGTGGCACTTCCCGTGGGAGGGACGGTTTTCGTGCCCAACACCTTTTGGATTGTTTGAGTGGTGCCGCAGTTGCTGTCTCGAATGATCTGGTCGCATCTGTCACTCGGGTGATTAATCTCTTTCTCGAGGGCAGTTGTCCGCATGTCCTTGGGGAGTACATTGCTAGTGCTCCGCTCACCCCGCTTGTTAAACCGAGCGGCGGTATTCGGCCTATTGCTGTTGGTACGATTTGGAGACGGCTTGTCTCTAAGGTTGGTGCTTTCCTGATTGGTCCATCGCTGAGTGGATATTTTTCCGGTCTCCAGTTTGGAGTTGGGGTATCTGGTGGGGGTGAGGCTATCTTGCATGCTTTGAACCGGCTTGTTGAGGTTCAGGCTGGTGAGGTAGGGCTTTCTATGCTCTTGGTGGACTTTCAGAATGCTTTTAACATGGTTGATCGAGAGATCATGTTACAGGAGGTTCGTAATCACTGCCATGTTCTCTCCCGGTGGGTGGAATTTTGTTATTCTCGTCCTGCTCGTTTATATTATGGTGAGCACAGTCTATGGTCTTGTCAGGGGGTCCAGCAAGGTGATCCTTTGGGTCCTCTGCTTTTTACTTTGGTGTTACATCCCTTGGTTTGTAAGATCCGGGACACTTTTGACTTGAGATTGCAGGCTTGGTATTTGGATGATGGCACTATCGTCGGGGATAACTTGATTGTAGGGAAGGTTTTGGAGCTGATTAAGGATGATGGTCCTCGATCGGGACTTCATCTTAATATCAGTAAAACTGAGGTTTTTTGGCCTACGGAAGATCCTAGGAGTAGGCTCCCTGGTGTTTTTCACCCTACTATCGCCAGACCGATGCGTGGTGTCAAAGTCCTTGGCGGGCCTGTTAGTGTGTGCCATGATTTCAGCAGTGAGCTCGTGATGAGTAGAGTGACCAGAACCATCACGCTTATGGGCTCTGTTGCTCTGCTTGATGATCCGCAGTGTGAGTTGCTGTTGCTACGGGCTTGTACTGGTATTTCCAAACTTTATTTCGCTTTACGTACTTGCTCGCAAGCTGTTTTTGAGTCGGCTAAGCTGGCTTTTGAAGAGGCGCTTCGTTCTCACCTAGAACGTATTGTTGTTGCGTCTGGACCTGGTTTTGGCGACTGGGAATGGCGGCTTGCCACTCTTCCCTTTTCTTTTGGAGGGCTTGGGGTGTATGCAGCTGGAGATGTCCTTAAATATGCTTTTGTGGCATCTCGGCTGCAATCAGCTGGTTTGCAAGCCTCGTTGCTTCGTGCTGCGGGTGTCTCAGCCTCTGGTCCGACTTTTGATGCGGCCTTGTGTGGGCTTAGAGAGGTTCTGGGTCCTGTTGTGTGTGATCCTAGTGAGATCGCTGCCCCTAAACTTATGAAGTCTTTGGCAGATATATATTTCACGAGGGTTGTTGCTACTGCAGAATCAGATTTCTATTTAACCCCCCGTCAAGTTGCGCTGTGGAAGTCTCAGCTAGGTGGTCATGCTACTGATTGGCTGCGAGCTGTCCCTATTTCAGGGTTGGGTCAGACTATGAACGGTCGGACGTACCGCTGTGTGCTTAGCTATCGGTTAGGCGTTCCTTTGTTTTCCGTGACTGGGCCTTGTCGTGCCTGCTCTCGAGTTTTCGGCGACGATATCTATGGGGATCATGTTGTGTCCTGTGCGGGGGCTGTTGGGATAAAACACCGATATAACCTCGTCCGGGACTCTTTTATGGATATCTGTTTCCGTTCTGGGGTCTCGGTAAGTAAGGAGGTCGATATTCGCCTGATCGACAGTCATGACAGATCCTTGCGTCCCGCAGATTTGTTGCTTTATTCGTGGGACATGGGACGTGATGTATGCGTCGATCTTACTGGGTCTTCTCCTCTGACTCAGTCCGGGCTCTCGGAATTCATGCCGGGTCGTGTTGTGGTCGACGCTGCTCGGCGCAAGTGCGCTAAGTACCGAGACCAGTGCACGGGGCTTGGATATGGGTTTTTGCCTTTTTCCTTTTCTTCGCTGGGGGAATTGGAGGCGGATGCTATCAGCTTGCTCAAAAGAGTCCAAAAATTTTCGATAGCACAGGATGCCGGAGCACGCGTTGCTCCTTTTATTTTTACTCGGCTTAGTTTTGCAATAGCCAAGGGGGTGGGGGCCTAGATAGTATCTCGGCTGCCCACCAATTTTTTGTAAACTTTGTTCTGATTCAGCAATAAAATTCTCCATTTCATAAAAATAAAATAAAATAAAATAATAATAATAATAATAATAATAACAATAATAATAATAATAATAATAATAATAATAATAATAATAATAATAATAATAATAATAATAATAATAATAAAAAAAATAAAAAATAATAATAATAATAATAATAATAATAGTAATAATAGTAATAGTAATAGTAATAGTAATAATAAAAATAGTAATAAAAATAGTAATAGTAATAGTAATAGTAATAGTAATAGTAATAGTAACAACAACAACAACAACAACAACAACAACAACAACAACAACAACAACAACAACAACAACAACAACAACAACAATAATAATAATAATAATAATAAGATAGCATGGCAATGGGGGGAAGGTTGAGCGCAATGACTGGAGTATACTGACGGAATAGCCTACGGATGTGGAGATTAAAAGAGTTGTTTTTTCCATAGGTTCCAATAAGAGTCCTGGTCCGGATGGCTTCTCAGCGGGGTTTTTAAAGGATTCTTGGGGCATCGTGGCTAGAGATTTTTGTAATGTTGTGAAGGAATGTTTTGCAAAAGGAAAATTGGTGAAGCAGGCGAATGCTACTCTTATCACCCTGGTGCCTAAGAAACAGGTTTGCCTTTCTGTGATGGATTTCAGACCTCTTTCTTGTTGCTCTATTTTATACAAGACTATAACAAAATTACTTACCAATAGATTGCATAAGGTAATCCATAAGATTGTTGGGCCTGAACAAGCGGCTTTCATTCATAATAGGAGTATTCATGAGAACATTGCTTTATCCCAATCTCTTATTACTCCCTCCTAGTGCAAGTATTCCTCCCCAATTTTTTTGGGGGAGAAATTAAGAAATGGGTAAAAAGTGGGGTATAAAGTGTAAAAGGTGGCGTATGAAGTGAAAAGGTGTTTGGTTTAGGTATGGAGGAAAAGAATAAAGAATTGAAGAAAGAATAAAGAATGATTAAAAGTACATCCAAAAAAGGAAAGTGGGAAGAAAACCAAACTAAGCTCAAAAAGGAAAATGGGAGGAATACTCAAACTAGGAGGGAGTAAGAATTATAGTAGGAAATACATAACTCCTAGATGTTTAATGAAAATTGACCTAAGGAAAGCGTTTTATTCCTTGCAATGGGAGTTCTTGGATAACATGATGAGGGAGTTTAATTTCCCTGAGAAATTTATTACTTGGATTAAAACTTGCATTGAAGGCTCTTGGTTCTCAATTAAAGTGAATGGTTCAACTCAAGGATTTTTTAAAGGAATGAGTGGGGTTAGGCAAGGGGATCCCCTTTCTCCTTACTTATTTGTCCTTAGTATGGAAGTTTTATCTACACATCTCAGGCACAGTCAAAGCCTTCCTCAGGTTTGATATCATCCGAAATGTAGGCGAATTAATCTTAACCATCTTGTTTTTGCTGATGACTTGATGGTTTTTTCTAGAGGAGATATTCCTACAATATAGGCTATTATGAATGCTTTGGACCAGTTTGAAGGTGAGTCTGGATTAAAAGCTAATAAGGACAAAACTAATATATATTTAGGGGGTGTTAATGATGATGTTATGAATCTATTTATGGATACTACTGGATTTTCGAAGGGAGTCTTTCCTTGTAACTATTTAGGCATACCTCTGAATTCCATTACTAATAGGATGGAGCATTATAATGGGCTTTTTTCCAAGGTTCAGGCCTCTATGATTGGTTGGTCTGCTGCTGCGCTGACTTATGCAGGTCGTGTAGAGCTAATTAACTCAGTTATTTTTGGGGTCCTAAACTATTGGAGTGCCAACACGCTGCTACCTCAGAATGTGCTGATTAGAATCCAACAGCTCTTCAGGACATATCTGTGGACGGGTAAGCTTGACAAAGGGCGTATGTTCTATAAAAGTTGGGATAGTATGTGTGCTCCATGGGATGAAGGTGGATTTGGGATAATTAACATGGAAGCTTCGAATAAGGCTTTAGTTTGCCATTGGCTTTAGAAGATACTAAGCAATAAGGAAGGTATTTGGATTAATTGGATGAAGAGCTACATTCAGGGCTCGCATTCTATTTGTGAGATCAAGAAGGAAGAGAGGTACACTTCTACTATTAAAAGCATTATTAAGATAAGAGATGAGATTATGGTTGGAATGGGAGATGCTCAAGAGGCCACCGCACTTATTTGTAGTTGGCAGAAGAATGGTGTTTTTCAAACTATGATGGCTTATAATTGGTTCAGGCATAAATTTTCCAAGCAGCGTTGGTTGGATTCTTTACGATGTCAAAAAGTTATTCCCAAACACGGATTTATTGCTTCATTGGCTGCTCAAGGACGACTAGCTACGGTAGAGAACATGAAGAGGAGGGGGCTTCTTATGGTTAATAGGTGTGTTTTGTGCAGGATAGAGAAGAGGAAGATCATGGTCACCTATTCTTTGATTGTAGCTTTGCGAGTAGTGTATGGCAGGGAATTCAAAGTTGGCTAAGCATTCAAGATAGAGGACAGGACTTGAAGACGAAGCTGAAATGGAGTATGGCTAAAAGACGGAAAAAGCACTGGAAGAATCAGTGGTACTGTCATGGGCTGGCTGCTGCAACTTACCATATTTGGCTCGAACGCAATAACAGGCTATTTCAGAATGAGATGAGGTCTTGTATTAGCATTATAAACAAGATAAAATTTGAGGTTTTTATTAGGATGAGAAGTAGAGGTATGGATCTTAGCTTGATTAGAAGAGGTTAAGGGGAGTCGAAATTCCTTAGGGGGTAGACTTTGTAAGATAAGCCTCTTTCTTTACCCTTTTGGATGAATAAAGAGACGTAACTTTCTTGCAAATAATAATAATAATAATAATAATAATAATAATAATAATAATAATAAACTGTTCTTTCTTCGCTGGGGGAATTGGAGGCGGATGCTATCGGCTTACTCAAGAGAATTAAGAAATTTTCGATAGCACAGGATGCCGGAGCACGCGCTGCTCCTTTTCTTTTTACCAGACTTAGCTTTACTATAGCTAAGGGGGTGGGGGCCCAGATTGTATCTCGGCTACCCACCAATTTTTTGTAAACTGTTCTTTGATTCATCAATATAACAAAAAATAGTAATAATAATAATAATAACCTTGTCCGTGACACACTGTTGGATATTTGCTTCCGGACCAGGATCTCTGCAGGTAAGGAGGTGGAGATCGGCCTCTGCAATGATAACGACAAGCCCTTGCGACCAGCCGACCTCCTGCTCTACTCGTGGGACAAGGGGCGTGATGTTTGTGTTGATCTGACTGGGTCCTCGCCCTTGACTCAGTCTGGCCTTACCACTTTTGAACCTGGACGGGTCGTTGCTGATGCTGCTCGTCGTAAGTGTGCCAAGTATCAGGCACGCTGCACGGCGATTGGGTATGGTTTCTTACCTTTCTTCTTCTCCTCTCTCGGCGAGCTCGACACGGATGTTTTTTCTCTGCTCCAGCGGATTCGGAAATTCGCTTTATCACAAAATGCTGGAGCGCGTGCCGCAGTTCATATTTTCACTAGAATTAGCTTTGCAATTGCTAAGAAAGTGGGGGCCCAGATAGTATCTCGGCTTCCCTCTAACTTCTTGTAATTTGTTCTGGTGTTTAATACAAGTTCCGTTTAATAAAATAAATAAAAAATTAAATAAATAAATAAATAAATAATAATAATAATAATAATAATAATAAGGGAAAATCAATAACTTATACCTTCAATAACTTCATTTTTTAAATTTTATACCTCAGATAATTTTTTTTCAAAACTTATACCTACTTATTCAATTTATTTCATAATGCATACCTTAATCCAAATTCCGTCAAAAAACTAACGGATTCCGTCATACTTTAGTTTTAAGTCGCAAAGTTTGTTTATCCTTTTACGTTTATATCCTTATTCAACGTAAAAATTGATATGCAAATTAGTGAAATCGGGTCAAAAACTGCTTCGGAAACCGGTTCAAAAACCGATTTATAACGAAGATAACCATATTTTGAAAAAACCGGGTCTTAAAAACCGGATCGATTTCGGTTTACAATTTGGACAAAAAAACGGGAACCCGATTCAAGCCGGGTTGGTTTCGGTTCAGGAAAAAAACGGTTTTTAAAAACCGGGTAACCAAACCGGTGTAGGTACTCGGTTTTGCTCACTCCTACTTATGTTATAGTAGTCGTCCAATGTTACTAAAAATAAGGGCAAAATGGTCAATTAGTAATAGCCCGTTAGTTTTGTGACGGAATTTGAATGAAGGTATGCATTATGAAATAAATTAGATAAGAAGGTATAAAATTTGAAAAAAAATTATCCAAGGTATAAAGTTTGAAAAATGAAGTTATTGGAGGTATAAGTTATCAATTTTCCCTAATAATAATAATAATAATAATAATAATAATAATAATAATAATAATAATAATAATAATAATAATATATTTTTGGACATCTGGAAGAGATGGACAACGAATGGTTTATAAGAGTTGGAGTAGTGTATGCAAGCCTTGGAAGGAAGGTGGATTTGATATCAAGGATTTAGTCTCATGGAATAAAGCTATGGTTGGTCATTGGATCTGGAAATTGATGAATGATAAGGAGGGAATCTGGACTAAATGGCATAAGGAATATGTGTTAGGTGGGGCTGATTTTTGGCACCTCAAGCAGCAGGAAAGATATACTGCAACATTCAAGAGTATACTGCGGGTTAGGGATGAAATTTTGGGAAGATTAGATGGTATAGAGGAGGCTGTGACGCTATGCCATAGTTGGAGATACAAAGGGCATTATAAGGCCAGTCTAGCTTATGACTGGTTTAGAGTACAGGCGCATGTGATTCCCTGGATGGCAGGCATGCAGCGAAGACCTATAATTCCTAAAGATGGATTTATATTAGCTATGGAAGGTCAAGGACGACTAGCGACTACTGATAATATGCAGAAAAGGGGGCTGAATATTGCTAGTAGGTGCGTTTTATGTCAGCAGAATGTGGAATCGCATCATCATCTTTTCTTTCTTTGTCTATTTTCTAGGAGCTATTCTATGAGCAGTGAACTAAGCTGGGTGGTTAGGAGGAAGGCGAACACTGGAAAAGTTCGTGGTATAGTGGATGTTTAGTGGCAGCTGTATATGGTATTTGGCAAGAGCGTAACAAACGTATTTTCTGTAGTTGTGTTCGTTCTCATCAGAGTATTATAAGGCAGATCAAATTTGAAGTTTGTACTAGATTACATAGGAGTGGAATTAATCTTGATTTTATGCTTTTTAAGTAAGTAGGGGTTGAGATAGAGGCAATGACTAGGGGTGCATTACTTAGTGGCTAGCTCTTTTTTTGTAAGATCCTGTCTCTTTTAATACAATGAGGCAAAATTTTTCTTGGAAAAAAAAAAATAAAAATTAATAATAATAATAATTAGGCCCCCTCCTTGAACCGCCTTGCATTCCTTGAACCGCCTTGTAGAGGATCGTGGCGCTGATGTGGGTCTCTCCATGTTACTTGTCGATTTCCAGAATGCCTTTAACTTGGTTGACAGAGAGACTATGCTGGGAGAGGTCCGTCGTCAGTGTCCTGCCCTCTCCCGCTGGGTTGAGTTTTGCTATTCCAGCCCAGCTAGGCTCTACTACAGGGAGCACTGCCTCCGCTCTTGCCAGGGGGTCCAGCAGGGTGACCCCTTAGGCCCCCTCCTTTTCTCCCTGGTTCTACACCCCCTGGTTTGTAGGATCAAGGACTCCTTTGATCTTTGCTTCTAGGCTTGGTACCTCGACGATGGTACAATCGTTGGGGATACGCTTGTTGTGGGGAAGGTTCTCCAGATGATTATGGATGAGGGCCCTCGTTCTGGCCTCCATCTCAACGTAACTAACACGGAGGTTTTCTGGCCTGTCGAAGATCCGAGAAGCAGGTGTGCTGGAGTTTTCCCCACCTCTATTGCCAGGCCCTTGCACGGTGTTAAGGTCCTTGGGGGACCGGTCAGCATGTGCCCAGCTTTCAGTGGCACTCTTGTCTCGAAGAGGGTCGCCCGTACAATAGAGCTCATGGACTTGGTTGCTACGATTGAGGATCCCCAGTGTGAGTTACTTCTTCTCCAGGCGTGCACAGGTATTTCTAAGTTATACTTTGCTTTGCGCACTTGCTCTCCCCATGCTTTTGGGTCGGCCCACCTTTCTTTCGACACTGCGCTCCGCTCTAGTCTTGAGCGTATTGTCACGGCGTTCGGACCCGGTTTCGGGGAGTGGCAGTGGCGGCTGGCCACCCTCCCCTTTTTCCTAGGGGGGCTCGGTGTCTTTGTCGCCGCTAATGCCCTGCACTTTGCCTTCCTCGTTCTCGACTCCAGTCTGCCGATTTGTAAGCTAAGCTGCTTCATCCCTCCGAGATCGCCTCCCCTGGATTTGCCTTCGAGTCTGCCTTGAGTGGGTTTGTTGAGGCTACCAGTTCTGTCTTCTTGAGTAACCCCTGTGAGATCGTTGCCCCAAAACTTATGAAGAAATTGGCAGATATATATTTCACGAGGGTTGCTACAGTAGCGGAATGTGTTTTCTCCTTGACTCGACAGGTTGCCCTGTGGAAATCTCAGTAGGGGGACAATTCTTCTGACTGGCTGAGGGTTGTCCCTATTACTGGGCTCGGGCAAACCATGAACGGTCGGACTTACCGCAGTGTGCTTAGTTATCGCGTTGGAGTCCCTTTGTTTCCGCTTTCCGGGACCTTCTCTTCTTGCTCCAGGGACCTCAGAGACGATATTTTTGGTGATCACGCGGTGTCGTGTGCTGGCACTGTGAGGATTAAACATCGCCATAACCTTGTCCGTGACACACTGTTGGATATTTGCTTACGGACGGGGATCTCTGCAGGTAAGGAGGTGGAGATCGGCCTCTGCGACGATAATGACAAGCACTTGCGACCAGCCGACCTCCTCCTCTACTCGTGGAACAAGGGGCGTGATGTTTGTGTTGATCTGACTGGGTCCTCGCCCTTGACTCAGTCTGGCCTTACCGCTTTTGAGCCTGGACAGGTCGTTGCTGATGATGCTCGTCGTAAGTGTGCCAAGTATCAGGCACGCTGCACGGCGATTGGGTATGGTTTCTTACCTTTCTCCTTCTCCTCTCTCGGCGAGCTCGACACGGATGTTGTTTCTCTGCTCCAGCGGATTCGGAAATTCGCTTTATCACAAGATGCCGGAGCGCGTGCCGCAGTTCATATTTTCACTAGAATTAGCTTTGCAATCGCTAAGGGAGTGGGGGCCAAGATAGTATATCGGCTTCCCTCTAACTTCTTGTAATTTGTTCTGGTGTTTAATGCAAGTTCCGTTTTATAAAAAAACATAAAAAAAAATAAAAAAAAATAAAATAATAATAATAATAATAATAATAATAATAATAATAATAATAATTTGATAATATTCACCCCTACTTCATGATAATTTGCAGCCTTTATTGCAAATAAAAACATTCATGACAATGTGGTGCTTTCTCAAGCTCTTATTAAAAGCTATGGCAGATCCCTCCTTACACCTAGATGTATGCTTAAAATTGACATGAAAAAGTCTTTTGATTCAATGCAATGGCCTTTTCTCAAGAACATGTTGGAGGTCCTAAATTTTCCTCCTAAGTTCATTAGTTGGGTCATGAGCTGCATTACTTGTCCTTGGTTTTCTCTCAAGTTAAATGGAGGATTTGTTGGCTTCTTTAAGGGTAAGAGTGGAATTAGACAAGGGGATCCCATTTCCCCTATCTCTTTGTTTTAAGTATGGAAATCCTGTCTAGATACCTCAGAAGGATGCATAACTTAGACAATGTTTCAAATCACCCTAAGTGTGCAAAGCTCAGACTATCCCACCTTGTCTTTGCTGATGACTTGATGATCTTCTCCAGGGGAGATGTTCCCTCTGTTATGGCTACTTGTAGACATCCACATTTTGACAGCCAGGTGTCTATAGTAGTTTCCGACAAACACCCGATGATGATCGGACGTAAACATGACTTAATACGCTCGATTTTCGGACTCGGAATCAATAGCAGTTGGCACGAGCTTTTAGCGGAGTAAAAATCTCACCAAACAGACCTCAAATTCAGGCCCAGTGGGTCGTTTCGAGTCAAATAAGACTAATTTGGGTCGAATCCGACTCCAGAGGCAAAACCGTCTTTTAGCAACCGAGTCAAAACCCGGTCAAAGATATTTTTCGAAACGCGCGAGTCAGCCGTGTCACCCCACGTATCTGATTCGAGCTCAAACGCTACAAAAATCAGCTACACAAAATATTAAACAAATCCATTTAAGGATAGAATTCGATCTCAAGTAGGAATTCTATCCGAATACCGAATCAAACACTCGACCGAGCATGGGATACTCGGCCGAGCAGCCTGATTTCAGCCAAATTCCGTGGCTTCCTCACCAAGGAACGGAGTTCTCGTGGTACTCGACTTCTTACATTTTCTATCCAAACCGGTATTTCTTGTCATCCAAGCAAGAATATCTTTCCTAGCTACAATCGAGGACCTCCCCTATAAATAGGACCCTCCCATCAATCATTGACACCAATCATCCCATCAAATATACATCCATCATCAACAAAATTCGGAAAAATCACAAACTTTCTATCACACATCTACGATTCATAAATATACACTTAGCATCGAGAAACCGATAGTATATCCGAGACCCGACGAAACCGGCCACCTTTTACCCTTTACACGTCCAAACCAAAAAACCACCATAACTCACCGATATTAACTCGACGCTCCTGTGCCCTAGCCATATTCCGACGAGCCCCGATCCGAGTAAACAAAGCATGTAGGTTGAGGGTGTAAAATCAAACCCGACTTCTCCTTTCTCTCTTCCTTTCCTTCTCGTCTTTTCCTCGTCCTCGTCGATCGTTTTTTTATGGGTCATTCGTCGTATTTTTTTATTATTCTTAATATCGATACTACAAATTATTTTACAACGAAACGTTCTTAAAAATACGATTCTCTAATCAAATATCGTACTAAAAAAGAACTAAATTAATCTTGTTGATGCTAAAAGTCGTTACGTGGTTTTCTTAAAACAAAATACAACGATTTTAACGCGGAGAGAGTCAAACATCGTTTTTTTTAGTTTAATTTTACAAAACGATTTTCAAAACTTTTTTTTATCTCTTCAAAAAAATCATTCCGAGTATTTGATATCGATTTCATAATCGAATATCGAATATAACAAATATCACGAAGTTAAGTCGAGTATAAATCATGCAATATTTATACACGATTTAATAATCGATTTTCCGAAAAACAAATTTCGAAAACAGCCCTAGACGCGAGTCGAGTGCGTCCCGGGCGAGTCCCCTTCTCGCGCGAGTCGCGCCCCTCCCGGGCAAGTCGCGTGGTCTCCTGGAAAACGTAACGTGAATAATCAATTTCGATCTATTTCTATTATTTTTTGAACATCGTTTTTTAGACAAAACAACGGTTTTTTCAAATCTCGATATATTTTTCCTTGACCCCGGTCAACACGTGTTAATCCATCACGTGTCATAAAAATCATGCATATCATTATATTTATTTTATTTATTCGATTTATAACCCGTTACTAACTTGTTTTTTCATGTTTGTAGCGATTTCTTTTTTTTAATTTGTTTTATTAGAATAAAACGAACCTCACATGCTAAAATACAACTTTGACATTAAATTTTAGATGCATTAAATCGACTTAGCAACCCATTCAATTTTTCGAATGTTTAGGGAAAACAATGTTTGCATAACATTCATCGTATTACTAACGCGTGTATTCAGAAATCATTCGATATCCTAGTAGAGGCCGCTAATGTGCGGGCGGGGTTGGGTGTTCTTTGTGAACTTCCCAACACGTACCCTCACCCCTTACTCAGAACCTCGGTTTCCGGATGTCCGAAACCATTGGCAACGAGAGTCATTCAATACACAGTATACGATAATGTCGGTATCGGTATCAAATGCGAAGGGACGAACCCAATAAACTCTGAAATCGGAATGGGCCGTATTTTGTACACGACCCACTACGACATAGAGTGGATTCGAACGGGCCCGAACTCCAACAAAGTTCGGTGACGACTCCAACTTCGATCTAAATTTCAATTCGATCCATTCTCATATGGAGATTCATTCGCCTCCCCAAACCCGCGCGTGGCCGCGTCGGGGTGGACCTATGTCATGTCCACAATTTGGCGACTCCGCTGGGGATTAACTGATGCGTGACTTACCATCGGCATCCTCAGGGTGAGACTCGAATAGAAATCGTTTGACTAGTACAATAAGCGTTTTAGTTTTACGGTTCATGTATAACCCATATTTTCCCGGGCCGGTACTGGTGACCGACTTCCCACTATACTATTGATGTAGTCCAAATTGGATATGTCAAAGGTGTCCATGGTCGATTCGTATGGGTTTTACGACATGTTCTAAGCTCAACTCGACTTAGGAAGTCCGCCCCGATTCTCGGATAGGCTATGTACACTGGTATAGACCCTTTATAGACCGACCGAGACTTATTATAGAGCATACATGGTGTCGTTATAATGCTTGCGTGACTATATGCTACTTGGTTTCCGTGTCCTTTTCAAAAACCGTCTTTTTTCAAAATACATCCTTCCAAAAATATTCAATTTT
The DNA here is from genome assembly GCA_958450325.1 of Agrostemma githago. Lineage (NCBI taxonomy): Eukaryota > Viridiplantae > Streptophyta > Magnoliopsida > Caryophyllales > Caryophyllaceae > Agrostemma > Agrostemma githago. The sequence goes on along the minus strand of OY288254.1, from coordinate 45,515,060 downwards.
CAAAAATTCGGAAAGCTACCGAAATTTAGACTTAAGATTTGACTCAAAACAAGCCCATTTTCTAGCCGGCATCCTATCCTTTTCAAAATTCGAATTTCCGATCCACCCTTCGATTTTTCGAATTTTCAAAATTCTATTTCAATTTTCAAATCTTCGAGATGTCATTCTCGATTTTCAAATCTTCGAGATGTCGTTTTCGATTTTCAAATCTTCGGGATCTCATCTTCAATTTTCAAATTGTCGGAATTTTTTTTTTCGATATTCAAATTTTCAAGGTTTCAAATATTCAACTTTTCAAAAACCCGGTCCTATTGGCCCACTGCCAATTTCAGGACCATCTTCTCAATTTTCAAGGTTCAATCATTTTTTAAAACCCGGGAAGTATACCAAATTTAGGACTTATGATTTTACTCAAAATAGCCTATTTCTAGCCGGTATACTGCCCATTTCAAAACTTAAAAAAAAAATATCGAAACTTCAAAATCGCGGCCCGATGACACTTTTCCGATTTCCGAAAATCGGGCCATCCACCGTTTTTTCGGGGTTTTCTACAAAACTTCTTTTCGAAAACTTTCCTCTTCTTAGGACTTCCCGTATTTAGCAGTGTCGGGTCGTGTCATAAGTCGTCGAGGTCTTTAGCGTCGAAACTCCGTCGATCTTACATCACGGGTTTCCTCCCTATCCCAGTCTGCCTTATTTAACTAAGGCAAGACCCACCAACGTAGGGCATACCTCTACTAAGGAAAGCCCGTTTACACACTCGAGTCCAAACTAGAAAGTCTCACGCGACCTTTTCCTCCAGCAAGACGGTCCCACGACCTTTCCTAAGGGAATTTCGTCCGTCTTTCAATCCGTTAGTCGAGTCATCCTAATTCAAAAGTCCTTTAACTTAAGAGTCTACCCTAATCACAGGGATGTCCTTATTCAAGTCGAGTCGAGGGTCTCTAGCGTCGAAATTCTGCGGATCTTACATCGCAAGTTTCTTCCCTTACCCCGTCTGCCTTTCCTCGAGGCCGAGTCAACCTTTTACAAGGCATAGCCCTATAACAAAAGGTTCGTGATCCTTACGTCTAAGGGTCACTCGTCCAACACTCGATTCACCTAGGGTTAGGTCACCAGGGTTGGTCCGAGCACGTGGCACGGTCAAACACGGTCGCCCCATTTTTGGATTCACCCTTCTGCAGCTCGAGTCTAATTCGCGGTCGTTACTTTGTCTAGGTCAACGTTCGGGTTTCCCGATCCAAGAGTCTTTGTCATCCCGTCACCCCGGGCCGTGTCTAGTTTGACTCCCTCTCTTGCATTTGCGCAAAGCCGAGTTTAGGCGAGTCGTGGCACCTGTCGTTCTCTCCAATCAAAGACCTTACCAAAAAAAAAGAAACAACCAACCGCGCATCCGGAAGTCCGAATTTGATTCGAGTCTAAGTCCGAGTCCGAGTCTAGGATACCAAACATCCTCATTTCCAAATCAGAGTCAGAGTCATTTGTATTCTGTCCTCTTTTTCAAATTCAATAAACTCAGCTTTTTTATTGCTCATATTACTTTCCTTATGTGTTTCCGAGAACATGATGAACACCGTCATACACTGTGAGCACATGCACGTGACTATTACAGGCACATCTATAATGACTGCAAGAAATCAAGACCCGTGTTTTCCTTTACCTGTTCCATGTCTGACATAGGAAGCTACAAAACTACATTTAGCAGGAGCGGTATTGAATCCTAGGACAAATCTGGGTAGTCTCCTAGTTTGGGTTCAAGACGGGAGGCAAGCCCATTTCCCACAATAATTAAACACCCGTCCAATAAGATCAACCAATCCCTACCTTAGGTGTTAGTCTGACCGACAGGAAAAAGATCATCGAAAGTCCAAGAGGAAAAAGCAAAAGGCCAAAACAAAAGAGCTGGCCATGATAAAAAAGAATTCTCAACATTCCCCGACCAGATACGGTTAACCCTTTGATCGGGGCACGGTCAACTCAAATCAAGAATTCCAGGACCGGGGCTAAGAGGTCGACAAAAAAATATTCCAAAAACCCAGGACCGTAGTGAAAACGGTCAATTCAAAATTATCAATACTCATGCCATCCAATAGGGGAGAAACAATCAAGCTGGTCAGCTAACACCACATTTAGCCTTCCCACATTACAACCCTCAAGGCCTTCTCGAGACCTAGGCTAGAGATAGCCCAGAATTTTGAGGATTCAAGCTCCATAGGATACCCTAGCCATTAGGGCCAGACATGGAAACCAGATCCCGCATTATCAAACATGCCCGATCGAAGTTCGAGTCATTTTTACTCGACTTCCCCATTTCCTACCACATTACAATACTTTTACCCTCGAAGCCTTAGCTCCACAAAATTGAGCTCCAGATTTCGAATCATCAGAGCCACTTACGACCTAGCACCACATTTCCAAAAACATTCAAACCAGTTACCATCCCCAAACACGGGAACTCAACTTGCGGTCGGCATAGAACATGCCCAAATAGCTCACACCACCTCTGGGGGCTACCCCAGAGAATGTTCATAGTCACAGGATCAACATCCTAACTATTCTAGCCCTTTGATCAAGACATCATTGGGAACACACCTAGCCTACACTATCGCTACGGCTAGTTACACACAAAGCCCTAATAGACTAGGCATCATAATATATCTTTCAACACTGAACTACGGCTTGGTTTGATTTCACCACACGTGAATACGTAGGCAGCCTTTCAACAGAGGCACAACCACCCACATTGACGCACATTCAAAAAACACTACCATTCCGGTCACGACACTGTCATGTTCTCAACAGCTAGCTTTGTCGTCCTGGGGGCTTCTCCTAGGCAGAAGTTCTCCATCCATTCACATAATCAAAATACTTTCAAAATCTAGCCTCCTTTCTATAGTGTGTCCTAGTACTCGGCTCAGTCGAAGACAAGAATTTGTCAGGGACTCGAAGTTGCACCCTACCTTGCTACTACAAAGAACACCAGTCTATGACATTGCTACTACAAAGCCCTGTCATACGGAAACAATCTCATAACATCTTTCCCATTCTGAAGTTCGACCATGTTGCCACTCGCCTAGGCTACGGAATAGCGCAACTTAAGAGTCTTGTTAGGTGGCCCACCCCCCTACCGAGTCACGGTCCAGCCCTTCGAGAGTCCAGTCGTGTCTGTCAACTTGTCCGGTCACGTCAAGAGTCGAGTCTGTCGGTATACCTCTCTTCTCGAATTCCCGTTTTAAAATTTGCAAAACTTAGCCATTTGAGAAAATCCTTCTCGGCAAGGTCAAATTTCTGTCTATTTAAGCTGCAAATTTCTTCTCTACCCCTCTTAATTTTGAAAAACCTATCTCCTAGCACGTGAGTTGCTTTCTGGACTTCGATTTCAAAATGAAGCAAAAATCATTTTCCCCAGTGCAAGTCAGTCTATAGATGCTAAATGCATTTCCTGTATGCTATCTTGCTATTTCTATCTATATATCTAACATTTCAGGTACTAGCTTGGCTTCCCAAAGGAACATCAAATTATTTCTTCCCCAGCGTGAGTCGGTGTTTCGCCTAAATATTACATACAAATAGCTATGTGTCAGCATACAGGTACACCCAAGACTCCAGAAGAAATCTCATTACAAAAAAAACTCCCCAGCAGAAGCCCTATGCAGCATTTCTACTGGAAACAAGGGATGTGTCTGCAAACGGACACACCCATAGCTTCCAATGCAAGCTCCCGTGCAACTCCAAGATGGGATGCGTCTGCAAACGGACACACCCGAGACTTTTTAGGCGATTCCCCACGAAACTATCAACCTCTATCCAGGTATGATTTCTGTCTCATGGCTGGCGAGGCCTTCACGCAAGTCCACTGGACTATAAGCGACCCGACCGGAAGTCTGCTAGGTCTTAATCCTTGATTGGCCTGGTAGCTACTCTGACTTTCGCCTTGTCCAAGCCTCAGTCAGAGTGGGGGCTCTGTAGACACCTACATTTTGATCGCCAGGTGTCCATAGTAGTTTCCGACAAACACCCGATGATGATCGGACGTAAACATGACTTAATACACTTGATTTTCGGACTCGGAATCGATTAATAGTAGTTGGCACGAGCTTTTAGCGGAGTAAAAATCTCACTAAACAGACCTCAAATTCAGGCCCAGTGGGTCGTTTCGAGTCAAATAAGACTAATTTGGGTCGAATCCGACTCCAGGGGCAAAACCGTCTTTTAGCAACCGAGTCAAAACCCGGTCAAAGATATTTTTTGAAATGCGCGAGTCAGCCGTGTCACCCCACGTATCTAATTCGAGCTCAAACGCTACAAAAATCAGCTACACAAAATATTAAACAAATCCATTTAAAGATAGAATTCGATATCAAGTAGGAATTCTATCCGAATACCGAATCAAACACTCGACCGTGCATGGGATACTCGGCCGAGCAGCCTGATTTCAGCCAAATTCCGTGGCTTCCTCGCCAAGGAACGGAGTTCTCGTGCTACTCGACTTCTTAAATTTCCTATCCAAATCGGTATTTCTTATCATCCAAGCAAGAATATCTTTCCTAGCTACAATCGAGGACCTCCCCTATAAATAGGACCCTCCCATCAATCATTGACACCAATCATACCATCAAATATACATTCATCATCAACAAAATTCGGAAAAATCACCAACTTTTTATCACACATCTACGATTTAGAAATATACACTTAGCATCGAGAAACCGATAGTATATCCGAGACCCGACGAAACCGGCCACCTTTTACCCTTTACACGTCCAAACCAAAAAACCACCATAACTCACCGACATTAACTCGACGCTCCCATGCCCTAGCCACATTCCGTCGAGCCCCGATCCGAGTAAACAAAGCATGTAGGTTGAGGGTGTAAAATCAAACCCGACTTCTCCTTTCTCTCTTCCTTTCCTTCTCGTCTTTTCCTCGTCCTCGTCGATAGTTTTTTTATGGGTCATTCCTCGCATTGTTTATTATTCTTAATATCGATACTACAAATTATTTTACAACGAAACGTTCTTAAAAATAGGATTCTCTAATCAAATATCGTACTAAAAAAGAACTAAATTAATCTTGTTGATGCTAAAAGTCGTTACGTGGTTTTCTTAAAACAAAATACAACGATTTTAACGCGGAGAGAGTTTAATTTTAATGCTAAAAGTCAAACATCGTTTTTTTAGTTTAATTTTACAAAACGATTTTCAAAACTTTTTTTTATCTCTTCAAAAAAATCATTCCGAGTATTTGATATCAATTTCATAATCGAATATCGAATATAACGAATATCGCAAAGTTAAGTCGAGTATAAATCATGCAATATTTATACGCGATTTAATAATCGATTTTCTGAAAAACAAATTTCGAAAACAGCCCGGGACGCGAGTCGCGTGCGTCCTGGGCAAGTCGCCTTCTCGCGCGAGTCGCACCCCTCCCGGGCGAGTCGCGTGGTCTCTTGGAAAACGCAACGCGAATAATCAATTTCAATATATTTCTATTATTCTTCGAACATCGTTTTTTAGACAAAACAACGGTTTTTTCAGATATCGATATATTTTTCCTTGACCTCGGTCAACACGTGTTAATCCATCACGTGTCATAAAAATCATGCATATCATTATATTTATTTTATTTATTCGATTTATAACCCGTTACTAACTTGTTTGTTCATGTTTGTAGTGATTTTTTTTATTTGTTTTATTAGACTAAAATGAACCTCACATGCTAAAATACAACTTTGACGTTAAATTTTAGATGCATTAAACCGACTTAGCAACCCATTCAATTTTTCGCATGTTTAGGGAAAACAATGTTTGTATAACATTCATCGTATTACTAACGCGCGTATTCAAAAATCATTCGATATCCTAGTAGAGGCCGCTAATGTGCGGGCGGGGTTGGGTATTCTTTGTGAACTTCCCAACACGTACCCTCACTCCTTACTCAGAACCTTGATTTCCAGATGTCCGAAACCATTGGCAACGAGAGTCATTCAATACACGGTATCCGATAATGTCAGTATCGGTATCAAATGCAAAGGGACGAACCCAATAAACTCTGAAATCGAAATAGGTCGTATTTTGTACACGGCCCACTACGACATAGAGTGGATTCGAACGGGCCCGAACTCCCACAAAGTTCGGTGGCGATTCCAACTTCGATTTAAATTTCAATTCTATCCATTCTCATATGGAGATTCATTCGCCTCCCCAAATCCGCGCGTGGCCGCGTCGGAGTGGACCTTTGTCATGTCCACACTACTAAAGAGATCCTCCTTCAATTTGCTAAACTTTTTGGACTGCACATTAATAAGGAAAAGACTGAGGTCTTTTTTGGTGGCATTAAGCCTTTGATAAAGGATGAGATTCTAAGGGCTACTGGGTTTGTTGAGGGCCAGCTCCCCTGCAAATACTTGGGAATGCCTCTGAATTCTATCAAGAACAGCATTACTAATTATGGAAGTCTCATCACTAAGATCCAGAATGCTCTTCTTCACTGGTCTACCAACTCTTTTTCTTATGCAGGACAGATTGACCTTATTAGTTCTGTTATCTTTGGAATATCCAACTACTGGTGTGTTGTTGCTCTGATTTCTAAGAATGTAATACAGATCATTAATAGATTCTGCAAAAACTTCTTTTGGTCTGATAGAAAAATGCAGTTCAAGGGATGGAGGTCAATATGCTCACCTTGGATTGAGGGTGGCTTCAATGTTAAAGAGTTATTGTCTTGGAATAAAACGCTCATTGCAAAGTGGATTTGGCAAATTGAGATTGATCACAACAGCCTTTGGATTCAATGGCTAAAGTCATATGTGTTTCATGATATATCACTTTGGGCCCTGGAAACCAAAGATAGGCATGCTGAGGCTATAAGAAGTATTATCCATGTCAAGAATGCAATTTTGGAGGGATCTGGTTAAGTTGAAGCTAGTAAAAAGCTCATCCTTAGTTGGACTGAAGGTCATAAATTCTCTACCAGAAAAGCTTATGAGTGGTTTCTTGAGAAAAGCATTAAGCTGCAATTTCTTAAAGTTCTGAAGATGAATGCTATATATCCCAGACAGAAGGTGGTCACTTCGTTAGCAGCTCAGCAGCAACTCCCTACTGTTGACAAACTACAATCTAGGGGAATGATGATGGTGAATAGATGTGCCCTATGCAAGATGGCTTTGGAGTCACATAGTCATTTATTCTATAGATGTCCTTATTCAAGGAGGCTCAGGGCTGAGGTTCAGCAGTGGTTACAGGTGAAGATGTACCAGCAGGACCTTCAGCATGAACTCAGGAAGTTGAGTTTTCAATCTACAAATCATATTGGATATAAGGTGGTTGTTTGCTCAATTGTTTACAACATTTGGGAAGAAAGGAATCATCGAATTTTCAATGAGATGGAAAACAGTATTGATCAAAGACTTGAGAAGATAAAAATGGAAGTTCGAGCTAGAGTGAGTCAGTTGTAGGCTTATTGTTGTCTTTTTAGATTGTTCCAAATTAAAGGGTATGACTTTTGTAACATCATCTCTTCATTTTTCGCCATTGTGGATGAATAAAGGGATTAATTTTCTTGCAAAAAAAAAAAAATTTAAAATAATAATAATAATAATAATAATAATAATAATAAGGTTCTTCAGATGATCATGGAGGAGGGCCCCCGTTCTGGCCTCCACCTCAATGTTGCGAAGACAGAGGTCTTTTGGCCTGTCAATGATCCGAGAAGGAGGTGCGATGGTGTTTTCCCTACCTCTATTGCCAGGCCCTTGCACGGTGTTAGGGTTTTGGGGGGACCGGTCAGCGTGTGCCCAGTTTTCAGTTGCGCTCTTGTCTCGAAGAGGGTCGCCCGTACTATAGAGCTCATGGACTTGGTTGCTACGATTGAGGATCCCCAGTGGGAGTTATTTCTTCTCCCGGCGTGCACAGGTATTTCTAAGTTATACGTTGCTTTGCGTACTTGCTCTCCCCTTGCTTTTGGGTCGGCCCACCTTTCTTTCGACACTGTGCTCCGATATAGTCTTGAGCGTATTGTCACGGCGTCCGGACCCGGTTTCGGGGAGTGGCAGTGGCGGCTGGCCACCCTCTCCTTTTCCCTAGGGGGGCTCGGTGTCTTTGCCGCCGCGGATGCCCTTCACTTTGCCTTCCTTGCTTCTCGCCTCCAGTCGGCCGATTTACAAGCTATGCTGCTTCGCCCTCCGAGATCGCCTCTCCTGGATTTGCCTTTGAGTCTGCCTTGAGTGGGTTTGTTGAGGCTACCGGTTCTGACTTCTTGGGTAACCCCTCCTTAGATCGCTGCCCCAAAACTCATGAAGAAATTGGTAGATATATATTTCACGACGGTTGCTTCAGCGGCAGAATCTGTTTTCTCCTTGACTCCTCGGCAGGTTGCCCTGTGGAGATCTCAGCAGGGGGACCATTCTTCTGCCTGGTTGAGGGTTGTCCCTATTACTGGGCTTGGGCAAACCATGAACGGTCGGACATATCACAGTGTGCTTAGTTACTGCCTGGGAGTCCCTTTGTTTCCCCTATCCGGGACCTCCAGGGCCCTCAAAGAGGATATTTTTGGGGATCATGTGGTTTCCTGTGCTGGTACTGTGGGGATTAAGCATCGCCATAACCTTGTCCGTGACACACTGTTGGATATTTGCTTCCGGACGGGGATCTCTGCAGGCAAGGAGGTGGAGATTGGCCTCTGCGACAATGATGACAAGCCTTTGCGACCTGCCGATCTTCTACTCTACTCGTGGGACAGGGGGCGCGATGTTTGTGTTGATCTAACCGGGTCCTCTCCTTTGACCGAGTCCGGCTTGACTTCTTTTGAGCCCGGACGGGTCGTTGCTGATGCTGCTCGTCGTAAGTGCGCCAAATATCAGGCACGCTGCACGACGATTGGGTATGGGTTCCTTCCTTTCTCCTTCTCCTCTCTTTGCGAGCTCGACACGGAGGCTGTCTCTCTGCTCCAGCGGATTCGTAAATTCGCTATGTCACAGGATGCTGGAGCGCGTGCCGCAGTTCATATTTTCACTAGAATTAGTTTTGCTATTGCTAATGAAGTGGGGGCCCAGATAGTATCTCAGCTCCCCTCTAACTTCTTGTAATTTTTTCTGGTGTTAATGCAAGTTTCTTTTTATAAAATAATAATAATAATAATAACTTTCTCTAGGATTTTTGTTACAAAGGCGATTCTGTTTTCCCGCTTCTCTGCCATGGCTACTACTACTGGTAGACCGCCAAAAAAAGCTCAGCAATCATCTCTTCCTCCTCCTGCTGGTCATGCTAGCTAAGGTTTGGAAGGAAATGATGAAGAATCTTCTTTGCAATTCGAAACCCAGAGTTCTACGCACAAGATTTCTTTGAATGATGTTATTCTTGAAGTCATGGCTTCTGCTGGTAAAATTGATCCTAATCTCAATCCTTCTGTTTCTTTGAATGTGAATGAACCAATTGTTGAAACTGTTGCTTCTGGTGTGGAAGGAAAAATTGCAACGAAACAAAACTGAGCGTCTATTGCGTCTAAACAGAAACAATTAGGCATGAATTTGTGTTACTTCGAGGAGTCTGTAGATAGTTCTGAAATTACTATTGCTATGGATGATTTTGTGGATGAATTGAAGCTTTGGGAATTCACACTCATGGGGCATGTCATTGGTTCTAAACCGTCTTTACAGAAGGTTAAGATGTTTGTGCAAGATAAATGGAGTGCATTAGCTTTGCCTGTAGTGCAATATTTCAAACGGGGTTGGTTTTCTTTTTGATTTTCATCTAAGGAAGCCATGGATAAGGTTTTGGGAGGAGGACCATGGACTATGGGAGTTAACACGTTCATTTTGAAGGAGTGGTCGCCTTCTTTTTCTACCGAAATGGATAAAATAGCTTGTGTCCCTGTATGGGTCTTGTTTCCAGATTTGGATCCATTCTTGTGGTCAGATATTGTCCTTAGCAAGCTGGCTAGTGCTATGGGGAAGCCATTATGTGCGGATTTAGCCACAACTACGAAAGCAAAACTCTTTTTTGCTAGAGTGCTTATTGAAGTTGAAGTATCTAAACCATTGCTAGATCATGTAGTGCTCAACACACCTTACTGTGAGCAATCAGTTCAAAATATCCAGTACGAGTGGGTACCATACTACTGTAATGGGTGTGGTAAGCTTGGTCACACCATTAAATCATGCAAATGGGAGAAAGAGAAGGTGGTACAAGATGCTGGTAAGGGTATTCCAGATGTTGTAACTGTCAGTACAACGGCTGAAGTTGCGCATTCTACCATGGGGGAGGGTGAGTACGCAGGGCAGACTGCCACTGTAGGACAGCTTTCCATGGGGGAGTGCGTACGGAAGGACTCTGTTGGGTCTGGAAAAGATAGCATTTATCCGACTCCAGGAAGGCCTTTGGAGAAGGATCAGTACATTGGGGAGAAGTCCATTGGAGTAGACAGTGGTAATCTGCTCTCAGGAAACTGTCCCTCTAAAACTGCTAGAAGGGACAGTCCAAAGAAATTTTATCAAGATGACACGTTTATGCCAGTCTTGATGAGGCACTCCTCAGCAAATAAGGTTGTGAAGGAGTCCATCCTTGAGCCTGTGATACTGGAAAATGCTTTTCATGCCTTCTCACTTGAAGAGGAGGCTATTCCTGTACCCCAAACTCATTCAGAGTATATTGGAATCCTAGAAAATCCTATCCCTCCTGATAAATAATGAGGATTGCATCTTGGAACATTCGAGGGTTTAATGATCCTGTCAAACATAGTGAAGTAAAAGAGTTGTTTTCTTCTCAAAAGTTGGATATTCTGGGTATTCTAGAGATTAGAGTCAAGCAAAGCAAAGCTAGTCGGATTATTGATGCTAATTTTAGGAATTTGGAAGTGTTGACTAACTATGAGCATCGCTATAATGGGAGGATTTGGGTTGTTCTTAATCCTAATACTGTGAAGATTACTAATATAGTTGCTACTAATCAGTCTATTTCTGGTATGGTACACCACTTTGAATCAAACTCTTGCTTTCAGATTAGCATAATATATGGGGCTAATGGTGCTGAGGATAGGGAAAGTTTATGGGCATCTCTCAGCTCGCTAACTACTTCTTCTCCTTGGATTGTTTTGGGGGATTTTAATATTGTTAGAAATCCAGATGAAAAAATTAGCTCTACTCCACCCTCTTTGCCTGTTATGTTGGCTTTTAATGATTGTCTTTCATCTTGTCAGCTGGATGATCTCCCTAGTACAGGCTGCTCGTTAACTTGGACGAATAAACAAGGAGCCGATACTAGGGTTTGGTCAAAATTTACCAGAATTTTATGAAGCAATTTACTTCTGGCTTGGATTGGTGACTTACGAAAGAATAAATAAAAAGCGGGTCCAAAATACTTTGACTTCTTGTATTTGAAATTTATTTTTTACTGGACAGGGTACGGCCGGTTCTAATTAATACTCATTGGTTTTCGTACTTTCCTGCAACTTCGGCTATTATAGCTGAAGCGGGTTTATCTGATCACTCTCCCATAATTGTGAGTGTATTGCAGCAGCAGCCTAAAGCCAGAAAAGCTTTTGCATTCCTAAACAGCTGGATTGCGCATCCAGACATCCTTTCAACTGTTAAAATGGCTTGGGAAGGAAAGGTTTCTGGGTCTCCTATGTTATGTCTTTTTGGTAAACTCAAGTTAGTCAAGAGAGCACTTCAGAGCTTTCATAAAACCCATTTCTCCAATATTTCTAATCAAGTCAAGGAATCTAAACTTCAATTACTTTCTTGTCAACTTAAGCAGCAAAATTTTCCTTTTTCTGAAGCGCTACTGCTGGAAGAAAAGGAGTTATCTATTAATTACTCGAAATTGAAGGAGGCTGAATTGTCCATGCTACAACAAAGGGCTAAGATCCAGGATTTGCAACTCTCTGATTGCTCATCTAAATATTTTTATGCGAAAATTGCTGAGCGCAGAAATCATCAAATGATTGGAGCTATAAAAGATGCATCGGGTTTATTACATGAAGGAACTACTTCAGTTGCTGCAGCATTTTAAGACAATTATATCGGGCTTTTGGGCAGTAGGTGTGATATCAGTCCACTCTCGTCTCAGCTGATTAATAAGGGACCGCGTCTTACTGAAGATCAGCAGACTACTCTTAGTAGTCCAATTACTAGACAGGAGATTAAAGAAGCAGTTTTTCAATATGGACATTAATAGCAGTCCGGGCATTGATGGATTTTCAGCAGGTTTTTTCAAAGCCGCTTGGACCATTATTGAAGAATTTTTCAGCAAAGCTGTCATGAGTTTTTTTCTGAAGGGTAATATGTCGAAGCAGGCAAATTCTACACTCATTACATTGATCCCTAAGAAGATGGATGCATCCTCTGTCATGGAGTTTAGGCCGATCTCGTGCTGTACAGTTTTCTACAAGACTGTAAGTAAGATAATTTCAAATCGACTTAAACATATCTTGCCAACTCTTATAGGGGATGAACAAGCCGCTATCATTAAAGGTCGAAGTCTTTTTGAAAATACACTTCTATCTCAAACCTTGGTTAAAGGATACACTAGGAAATTTATTACTCCTAGATGCATGATTAAGGGCGACATTAGAAAAGCATTCGACTCACTTCAATGGCCTTTTCTGCAGAATCTTCTTACTATGCTTGGTTTTCTTCCGTTATTTGTTAAATGGGTTATGGGTTGTATTTCCAATCCTTGGTATTCTTTCAAATTGAATTGAGGTGTATATGGATTTTTTGAAGGGAAAAGTGAATCAGACAAGGGGATCCTTTGTCCCCTTATCTCTTTGTTCTTAGTATGGAAGTTCTCTCAAGAACTCTAAGAGAAATTGGGGGTTTGGAGCAAGTTTCTTATCATCCTAAATGTTGCAGGATCAATCTAACTCATTTAATTTTCGCGGATGATCTTATTATATTCTCAAGGGGGAATGTTCCTTAGGTTAAGGCTATTAAATCGGAGCTTGATTCTTTTGGGAACATCTCTGGATTAAAAGCAAATCTTGAGAAAACATGCATTTATTTTGGAGGAACAAAACCTGATGTTCAGTTCAGTATTCTTCAATGTACAGGTTATACATCTGGTACATTCCCATTTCGTTACCTCAGTGTCCCACTAGATGATGCAACTATTAAAGTATCGATGTTTGATCCTCTTATTCTCAAGATCCAGAAAGCCATACAACACTGGACATCTAGACTGCTGTCTGTTGTGTGCTAAATTTAGACCATTTTTCCTCCCATTTAGACCCGTTTTTCCCTCGTTTTGCGAGTCTTGAGTGCGATTATTGCCATATTTTGCGTACTTCTCGCATTAGCGTCCTTCTTGTGCGTTTTACGTGTTTTTGGTAGTTTTTCTATCAATTTTGATAGGTTTTGCTACAAAAATCACGATTGAGCTTCCACGAGCACAAGAGAAGGGAAAACCGTCGAAAGAGCAAAGCACACAACTTAAAGTTTAAAGCCATCCGATCGAACAACGAAGAATGAGACAAGACTCGAGGCCACGAAAAATGACCGGGCGAAATTTCACCCGGGGAGACACCACCGGGCGAAATTTCACCCGACGGTGAAAAGTGCCTCCCGAAGATTTTCCGAGCTTACCCACCGACGAAACTGACCGGGCGAAATTTCGCCCACCGGGTGAAATTTTGCCCGATGGAAAGAAGTGCCGAAAACGCGAAAAATGGAAGAAAATCTCACCGGGCGAAATTTTCACCCGGTGGGAATTATCGTCAAGTCTGCAGGGCGAAGTTTCACCCCATGGAGATGCTAAGGAAGATTGTCTCACTAATGGAGTATAAAGTTGGATTTGGGCTTTAGGTTAAGGATCCATTAAGATATTACTATATATATGTTACCCTAATTCATTGCCTAACTCACCTCTCAATTGTGCTAAGGACGGAAGACATTACACCTTCCACCATCCTATTACACCATCCATTAGTAGTAGTAATCTAGAAAAATCCTCCAAAATTCTAGTAGTTTACATAGTAATTAATAGTAGATCTACAAGTTTCCATCAACAATTATTTAGATTTCAAGGTTGTAAGAAGATTATTCAAGTTTTATTTGAAGATTTGTTGGGTTTATTTGAGGATTAGTGACAAGTTCTCTATTTTATTCATCAAAGATTCAATCTTTATCTATGATATCTTCTTATTTCTTATAGATCTACATAGTTGGTATAATTCTCTTCCACTCTCTAATCTCTAGTTTAGTTTTTGTGTTGTTTTCTCATCATCATCTTGTTTAGATCTAATTAATATGCATGTTGTGATGATTTCCATAATGATGTGTGATTAGATTTCTTGTTGGGGAGTTTAGGGATGAGTGCTTGGATTATTTGAATACAGGGATGTTGGTGGGTTGCTTGCATGTTGGTTTATCTTATTTATGGTGTTGTGTCATTGTTGTTTTAGTCCGGCCAACTAGACCGACCTTGACTAATTTCTATCAATATGGGGAAACTCGGGGTAGAAATTACCATGACTAGGGACTTACCCTCATTCGCCGCGAAAGCGGGATTTTAGGTGAGTTTATCGACATTGCGACAAAAACTCGATTCCGACCTTCTTAGACTCCAAGTACCGAATCCCGACTTCTCCCCAACGCCTTCTACCTAGATTGACCACCCTTAGCTATTTCTCTAGATATTCCCACAGTTTAAGACTCGACCCCCAGAAAAACCCCCTTCTAAGACATCAAACACGACACTTTAAGCTTCACAAACACACACCGTTCCCTGTCGACCGACCTCGACTTACCACGATTACTCTAGTAGTTTTTGTGTTATTCTGAGTCTTACAAATATCGTTTGATCCCCCGTCCTTCGTTAACGACCGATCCGATTGGGAGGCGATCAAAATGGCGCCATTGCCAGGGAACGGCTAGTTGATTGTGTTTTTAATTGTTGTGTTTGATTCTTTTCCCTTCTCTCTTTTCCCTAGTACCGCGAGGTGCTAGGAGTCTCACCGTTTAATTGAGTTTTACGCCCAGGAACACGTCATCGCCCTTGTGGTTCGATCCGGAACCGGAAAGGACTTTTAGAGCATTGCGTTTTCGAGGAAATAACTCAACCACCATCATTCCACATCCTTCATTATCACCTCCTAACCTTAATCCCATCCTACCACATTCACCTTCTACACCTTCTACAACTTCTACATCACATAAACCCCCTCCAAACAATCCTTCCATACCTTCCACTTCACAAAATTCACCACCACCACCACCATCACCAAGAACACCACCACCAATTCCATCCCCTCCAAACTCACCAAACCCTCCAAATTCTCCAAATCCACCATCACCACCAATTCAACCAATGTCGACTCTAGGTTCGCACTCTCAACTCACACATGAAGAAACGCCTTCTCCCGTCGATTTCGGAGAGATTCCCGAGAACTATTAATTGGAAGCTTCTTTGACCAACGCGGTCCAACAAGATACATTTCACGGCTTTTCTCAAGAAGTTGCTCAAGAGCACATCGCTTCATTCAAAGAAAAATTAGTAGGAGCCCGTCTCAATGGGTTAACTTCATGCCAATTGCATCGCTTATTATTTCCGAAGACTTTGAGAGATGGAGCTCGTAGATGGCTTCAAGACCATCCCGCTAATACTTTCACAACATGGGCTCAACTATCTAATGCCTTCTTGGAGAAATATTTTCCGCCGTCAAAGACTAACCAATATCGCATGGAGATACAAACGTTCAAGCAAGATGAATTCGAAAGCCTAAGTGAGGCTTGGGAAAGATTTAGAGACTTGTTGCGCAAATGTCCACATCATGGAATACCCGATTGGCTAACCAACCAAACGTTTTACAACACCCTTTCATCGAGAACCAAAGGAAAACCTCAATTCGACCGCCGGAGGAGACTTCTCTTCTATCACCGATGAGGCATCTAAAAATCTTATTGAGAAGATGGCAAGGAGTGATTCTAGAATGGGTCAATCGAGGGATTCTAGGAAGAAATTTGAAGTGAACTCATCTACGAGTTCTAATGAATTGAAACTCCAAACGGAACTTGAAGAATTGAAAAGGAGAATGGATGCCATGAATTCTAAGCCCACTCCTAGAGGTATTTACCAAATTCAAGGGAGTGTTCCACCAAGGCAACCATCACCTCCAAAGCAATTAACATGGGAAGTTCAATATGATCATTGTGGCAATCATAGTCACGATTCTAGCTTCTGCATTCCTAATGAAGATGTTTATGTTGAAGAGCCAAATGAAGTCCAAGCTATACAAGTATATGGGAAAAGACCTCAATTTGATCCTTTTTCTAATACTTACAATGTCGGCACAAGATTTCATCCAAATTTCTCTTATGGAAATCAAAATGTTCAAAATCCGATGTCGCGCGCCCAAGGGAGTCAAATGTGGCCATTCAATCAATGTCAACAAAGGCCCTTTAACCAAGGTCCTCCAAAGATGCCCCCATATACGCCTCCTCATCAAAGGAGCAACTTCAATCAACAAGGTAGCAACTTCCATGTTCCTAACAACTACAACAATTACAAAAATCAACACGGTAATCACTTTAATCATGGATACAATTAAGGGTTCCAAGGAAATTCGCATGGTAACCAAGGTTACAATAACCAATCATTCAATCAACCTTCTCAACCTTATGGCCAATCAAGCAATTCTCAATTTGGTCAAGGAGGTCCCTCATGGGAGAACTATAATGATTTGCATAGAACCGTTGGCCAACTATGGAATGAACATCAAGATACCAAGGCAAGGCTAAAAGCTTGGGAATCACAAGAAGCAACAAAAGCCTTAGCCGCACCAATTTATCCACCACATGGTTTGCCCGGTCAACCCCAAAACCCAAGAGATCCTTCACACCAAGCAAATGCCGTAATTTTGAGAGGTGGCAAAGAACTTGAGGACCCATATAAGAACTTGAACTTGAACACCAAGACTACCCCATCCGAGGTTAATCAACCAAGTGCACCATAAGAATCATCTCCCTCTTCCCCCCAAACAAAACCGGGGAATACAAGCGGAGTTTGATATCCTCCAAAATGCGGAGAATGAACTAAGAGAACAAAGAAAGAAGAAAGAGCAAATGGAAGCGGAAGAAGCCAAAAGAAAAGAGGCGGAGCGATTAGCCGAAGAAGAAGAAGAATCCAATGTTCCACCGCCTCCCGCTCCTATCCCTCCATTGTCTTTTCCCGAGCGAGCTAAGCCACACAAAGAGAATGCTCAATTTAGCCGTTTCGTGGATATGTTGAAGAAAGTAGAGGTAGCTTTACCTTTCACCGAGGTAATTTCTCAAATGCCCCTCTATTCTACGTTTTTGAAAGATGTCTTGACTAAAAAGAGAACCATAGAAGATAAAGAATGTGTCTCTCTCACGGGTCAATGTAGTGCCATTCTTATGAACGAAATGCCAAAGAAACTAGATGATCCCGGTAGCTTTTCCATCCCTTGTCGGGTAGGAAATATTGTTGTTAATCACGCTTTATGCGACCTAGGGGCTAGTGTTAGTTTATTACCCTATTCTATTGCTAAGAGACTTAGTGTGGGGGATATGAGACCCATAGCATGTCGATTCAACTTGCGGATAGGTCCGTCAAGTATCCACTTGGGATACTTGAGGATGTACCCGTTCAAGTTGGTAAGTTCTTCATCCCCTCCGACTTTGTTGTCATGGATATGCCCGAAGACACTATTACCCCCATTATCTTAGGTCGACCTTTTATGGCTACCGGTGGTACTATAGTTGATGTTAAGAATGGAAAGTTATCATTTAACATAGGGAACGAGTCGGTAGAGTTTTCCCTTTCTCAAGCTCTTAAACAACCAATGGTTGAACAAATGAATTCCATTGAAGCTATTGATAGTTTGGTTGAGTATAGCTTGATAGATGACGATAAGCAAGAAGAGGAACCATTTGACTCTCCACCTCTTGAAGAAGAATGTTTGCATGATGAAAAGGTAGAACCGCTACCGGTGGGTAAGAGTATGGTATCTTCTCCTCCTAATCTTGAACTTAAACCACTCCCCTCTTCCCTCAAATATGCTTTTCTTGAAGGAACTAATTATCCCGTTATCGTCAATGCTACCCTTGATGGACCTCAATTGGAAAAACTTTTAATTGTTTTGAGAAAGCACAAAAAGGCCATCGGGTATAGCATTGCCGACCTCCAAGGCATAAGCCCAAATGTTTGCATGCATAGGATCATCCTTGATGATGACCACCGTCCTTCGGTTGAGGGTCAACGTAGGTTGAACCCCACCATGAAAGAGGTTGTCATGAAGGAAGTCCTCAAGTTGTATGAGGCTAACATTATATACCCAATAACCGGAAGTAAATGGTTTAGCCCTGTACAAGTTGTGCCGAAAAAAGGAGGAATGACGGTTGTTAAAGGAGAAAAGGGTGAGTCAATATCTACTAGGACTATTACCGGTTGGCGCATGTGTATAGACTATCGTAAATTGAACATGGCCACCATAAAAGACCATATCCCCCTTCCCTTTATTGATCAAATGCTTGAAAGATTGGCGCATCATTCTTATTTTTCTTTCCTTGATGGTCATTCCGGATTTCTTCAAATTCCTATTCATCCTGATGACCAAGAGAAAACCACTTTTACTTGTCCCTATGGCACCTATGCTTATAGAAGGATGCCGTTTGGATTGTGCAATGCGCCGGGAACGTTTCAAAGATGTATGATGGCTATTTTCTCCGATTTTATTGAAAAATCCATGGAAGTTTTTATGGATGATTTTAGTGTCCATGGTACATCTTTTGATTCTTGTCTTGAAAATCTTGATCAAGTGTTAGCTCAATGTGAAGAGTATAGACTTGTTTTGAATTGGGAAAAGTGTCATTTTATGGTTGAACAAGGTGTTGTCCTAGGTCATATTGTGTCTAATAGAGGAGTTGAAGTCGATAAGGCAAAAGTCTCCGTGATTGAGAACTTGCCACCACCTACGAATGTCAAAGGGGTGAGGAGTTTTCTAGGTCACGCCGGTTTTTATAGACGATTTATTAAAGACTTTTCTAAGATTGCTAAGCCTTTGACTTCTTTGCTTATGAAAGATGCACCTTTTGTTTTTGATGACTCGTGTCTTGAGGCCTTTTGCAGGATAAAGACCGCTCTCACTACCACTCCAATTATCAAAGCTTCCGATTGGAATCATCCATTTGAAATCATGTGTGATGCATCCGATTTTGCCGTTGGTGCCGTTCTAGGTCAACGGGTTGATAAGAAGCTACATGTGATTTATTATGCAAGCAAGACCCTAGATGAAGCCCAATCGAGGTACACCACAACCAAAAAAGAGATGCTCGCCGTTGTCTATGCCATGGAGAAATTTCGAAATTATGTTACCGGTTTGAAAGTCATTATTCACACCAATCATGCGGCTATTCGTTACATCATGTCAAAAAAGGAAACAAAGTCCCGACTCTTTCGGTGGGTGCTCCTTTTGCAAGAATTTGATATTGAGATCAAAGACAAAGTCGGATCGGAGAACTCGGTAGCGGATCATCTAAGTAGACTAACGGTAAGTAAAGAGAGCAATGAAGAAGATGGCATTCCCATCAATGAAGCTATGAGAGATGAGGCCTTGATGGCCGTTGAAACTATTACACCTTGGTATGCCGATATCGTCAATTTCTTAGTGTCTTATTTTATTCCGGACGATTATTCCAAACAAGAGAGGAAGAAACTACGTTATGAAGCCCGACGCTATTATTGGGACGAGCCTTATTTATTTCGTCGATGCGTAGATGGAATTTACCGACGATGTGTTACGGCCGAAGAAGGATATAATATTGTGAAACACCTTCACTCGACATCTTATGGTGGACACTTGGACAATCAAAAGACAATTGCCAAGGTTCTCCAAAGCGGGTTTTGGTGGCCTTCCATGTTCAAAGACATTCGAGCTTTCATTCTCACCTGCGATACATGCCAAAGAAGTGGCAATATTACAAGAAGAAATGAGATGTCCCTTCAACCTATTTTGGAGATTGAATTGTTCGATGTTTGGGGCATTGACTTCATGGGTCCGTTCACATCCTCTTTTGGTAACAAGTACATTCTAGTCGCGGTTGATTATGTCTCAAAATGGATCGAGGCCGTAGCTTCCCCCACCAATGACTCCAAGGTTGTAATCAAGCTTTTCAAGAACGTGATTTTCCCGAGATTCGGTATGCCTAGAGCCATAATTAGCGATGGAGGCTCTCATTTTAGGAAAGATACCTTTGAACACCTTCTTAGGAAAGATGGTATCACCCACAAGATGTCCTTAGCCTACCACCCTCAATCAAATGGGCAAGCCGAGATCTCCAACCGTCAAATCAAGGGAATTTTAGAGAAAGTTGTAAATACACACCGAAAGGATTGGTCACTAAAGCTAAATGACGCCCTTTGGGCATTGAGAACGGCTTACAAAGCGCCGATTGGAACCACTCCTTATCGTCTTGTGTATGGTAAAGCTTGTCATTTACCGGTGGAGCTAGAACACAAAGACAAATGGGCAATCAAGGAGCTAAACTTCGATGAGAGTGTTGTAGGAAATAATCGCCTTCTCCAACTACAAGAATTGGAAAAACTAAGACTTGAAGCCTACGAAAATTCGAAGATCTACAAAGAAAGAACTCGCCAATGGCACGATTCTCGAATTCTACGTAAGGACTTCTTCGTTGGTGATAAGGTATTACTCTTCAACTCTCGCTTTAAGCTCTTTCCCGGTAAGTTGAAATCAGAATGGTCGGGTCCATTTGAAGTGACCGGAGTGCAACCATATGGATCGATAGAGATATCAAGCCCGGAAACCGGGGAGTTTATGGTTAATGGGCAACGTTTGAAGATTTATCATCCCAGTCATATTCGTGAGACCTTCGCTACTATGAAGTTTGGGGGGCTCCCATCGGGGAGCATTGTTTGACCCCCTCTCGAAATTGATGTAGGTTTGGTGGTATCCTCAACAACCACCTTGTATATATGTATCATATTTCTTTGAGTTTATTAGTTTTGTTAGCTTGAGAAGATTGATTGAAATTGGAATTCACTATGGAGCTAAATTTGGATGAAGACCAAGCATTTGGAGAAGTTATGGAGCTTAATCGAAGACCACAAGCATGTTTGCGGGAAATATTGATTATGTAATGAGAGTCGAGTCATATATTTGAATCTCTAGGTGATTATTGAAGAGCCATGAAATGGCAAGGCGGAAAAACGCAGCAAAGAAGAACGCCGGGCGAAACTTCGCCCGGTGAGACTCGACCGGGCGAAACTTCGCCCCACGGAAAAGTTGCCAGAATTGCCGGAACCGAAGAATATACCACCGGGCGAAAAATTTCGCCCGGTGAGATTTTGACCGGGTGAAATTTCATCCGGTGGAAAAAGTTGGCAAAAACGATTTTCACGACGAAAAGTCGTCGGGTGAAATTTCACCCGATGATGCCCGACCGGGTGAAATTTCACCCGGCGGTGTGACTTGGCCAATCACCTACACCTTTTTACTCACTCACTACATTTTCATCTCCCTCCAACAATTTACCTCAACATAACTTTCCCTCCAAATATTTTAACACCAAATTTTTACCACCAACTTTAAACTTTCACTCTCCCTCCTCAAACACCCTTATTTATACCACCTTTTTCACCTCACTCATCATTTCACCCATCACAAAATCATTACACCACCTTCCATACACCATATTTAACCTCCATTCATAAACTCCATTCCATACTTGGGTGAATATTTATTTTGGGTTTTTGAAGAAAGGAGAAGCAAAAGTTTTGGGATTTTTCTTGCAAATTATTATCATGGAGACAAGAGCCCAAAGAGCCGCGCGTAAACAAGGTATGGCCTCGACTTCTAATCCTTCTAAATGTTCATCTTCTAGTAAGTCTTCTAGGCCTAAACTTTTACTGTGCCCTAATTCACCTCTTGCTCGTACCTTCTCTAAAAAGAACTTTCAGAGTACGAGATGGCCTTGTCCATTCACAATGAAAACTCTAGGAATTAAGAACGATATTAGAGAGTTATCGTCTAAAATTGGTATTAGTAAACTCCTTGATTTTGTGCCTTTCACAAACAAAGACTTGACTTGTGAGTTTTTAGGTACCTTTACAATCGATAACCCGACCACAACTAAAGAGTTCAAATTTAATTTGTTTGGTAGAAATTACTGTTTAAATATTTCCGACTTTAGCTTAGCTCTAGGTTTGCCCTCTTCGGGTACCGGACTAAGTAGACCCCTAAGTGATTCGCAAAGTAGTGCGACTAGGAGAGACTTGTGGAGGCGCATAGCGCCGGGTCAACGTGATTTCGAACCCAATTCTAATTTTACCGCTAAAATCCGTAACCCAACCATTCGTTATTTAGCTGAAATCCTTTCACACTGTCTATTGCCATCTATCGACAATATCATTAACCTCAATGTGTGTGTCCTACAATTGATATTTGACTCTTTACTCGGTAACCCTTATCCCCTAGACCTACCTATTGTCGTGGCGTTACACTTTCATCAAATTATCATTGACCAACGCCCCTCTGTCGACTGTGGTGGTCTTGTGACCGTAATAGCAAGAAATTTGAGTTATGCGACCGACCATCTTAAACCACATGACCTCCGTGTCTGGCTTGACGAGGCTTATTTCCCTACTTGGATCTTTCATGTGCCTGACCACCGCCTCGTCTCTCTTAGCCATGACCGAGCCTTAATTGTCCCCAGCAAAAACCGAACCAACATTTATAACCCTCGTAATTGGACCTACCTCCAGGTCCCTGTGAATTCCGACTGAACAACTCGGGGGATGTAGGAGTTTGGGAGTATGCCGGTGAGGGAACTCCCACGGCCTCCTTTGCGTCAAATGACTATTCATACTAGACCCCCCCTACAAGAGTCGGTAGATTATGTGGTTCGTATGTGTTGTGGGTAAATGTGTGTGGAGTCGGTGAGTCTTAATCATCTACAATTGTATGTGAATTAATGTTGTTCCTTTATTCCCTGTCCCATTCATTTTAATCATTGTGATTGTTTTATCTCGAACAAAATTGCAAGCTGTCCCACCGTCCCATTTAATGATTTTTGCGGCTGTCGCGGCCTTGGTAATGCTCCCGGTCTCTTGGTGACGTGATTACGTCACTACACCTACGCCCAATTTTTCACCCTTTCATTTTATTTCATTTTCATTTTCTTAGCCACTTGGCTAGGGTCTAAGTGATGTGATTGCACCTAGGCCCGCCACTATTTTATCGTTTTCTTTATTTTATTTTCCTTTTCTTTTTCTCAAAAATTTTGAAAAATCCAAAAACACTCAAAAAAAATTATAAAACCCAAAAACATTTAAAAACCATAAAAATCCAAAAAGATTTTTCTTCTTTTTCTTTTTCGTTTTTTTCGTTCTTCCCTACTTGTCCATTGAGGACAATGTACATTTTAGTGTGGGGGAGGAGTCTACTATATTTTATTTTTCAAAAATCTTTCAAAAATCCAAAAACAAATTGAAAAAAATCAAAAAATCAAAAACATTTTCTTTTCTTTTTCTTTTCTTTTCTTGTTTCTTGTTATGTTTCGTGTCCCGTGTATGGTCTTGTTCTCTACTCTTACAGGTAACCACCACCTTAATAGCGCGACTTGAAGAGATTATGAAAGCACCGCTTGGTAACTTCCTTCCTTCTTTCTTCTTTAAATTTTGTAGAGGAGTTAAGTTGTTGCTATTTGGAGGCTCTCGAAGTTGAGCATTTTGGTGTTGTGGTTGATTGTGCTTGAATGTTGATGGAGTATGGCGTTCATGACCTTACTTGTGTTTTCTTTTATTTTGCTTTTTCATTTTCGTGTGTTTTGTTTTTTTTTGCTTTTGTATAGTGTGTCTAGGATTAAAACTTTTCGAAAACCCGATTACAAATCTTTTACAAGAGTTTACATTCCATTGTAGATAACCCGTTGTAGATTTTGGACCTTAGTCTAGTAGAATGACTCTTAGGCAATGAATTTGTTGATCCTTTAGCTTTGAGTCCACCTTTTCTACTAGAGGTTTACTTCGGGGTTTGCATTTGACCACCTTGACCACCCATGGAGGAGTTAGGCCTTGGTTCCCGCATCCCGTTTTCTAGGTGACCTTGCTCGAATGACCATTGCACCTTTAGTCCAAATCCTTTCCATCTTTTATGGGTTATCCGGAATGGTGCGCGTTCTCGATTACCTATTTTTCCTCCACCTATACATCATCACAATAAGTTTACACAAAAATAACCTCCAAGCTTGGTTACAAACCACATCAAAAAGCCAAAAAGGGCAAACCAAAGCAAGAGAAAAGGACACAAAAATATGAAAAACAAAGAAAAACAAAGGAGAAGAAAAGGAGCTTCAAATGAAAATCAAATTATCAAAAACGTCTCCTTCAAAAAAAAAAAAAAGCCCTTTGATCGATTCGTCGCCGTGAAGTGCCAACTAGAGGACCGAGTCCCGAGGTAGGAAGATAGCGGTGATGAGTCGATCCATCCCAATAATTGTAAACACTCCACCTTTTTATTTGGGCTAATTTAGGAAATTCGAGTTTTGGAACGACCCTCTTGGCTTAGCCAAAGATAGTGGGACTGCACTTACCTACAGTGTCGAACGAATCCATGGTTCACTTTTTCCACTCCATTATACGCCCCGTAGTACCCCTTTAGAAGATTAGGCGGACCTAGCTAAGTTATCAACATCTATATTGCTTAATTTTCATAGTATTAGGCGTTGGTCCTTGTTTACGTGGGTGATTTATCTTGGAAGTTTATTGTTGTTTTAGGTAAGTAATCATTGTCTTTCCCCGCCGTCTCGATGAGGGATTCGGTGTTTTATTTTTGCTTTGGATGCGTCTATTCTTTCCCAACTTGCCTTGCATGGGAGTACTTTGCCTCATAAGTATTTCGATGTGAGTTGAAGGGACGGAGCGGGCCCGTTAATTGCCCCGTATCGGCTTAGCATAGTCTAGCTAGTAGTAGTAGTTTGTAATTTCTTTTTGGGTCTTTGCTCGAGGACGAGCAACGGTTTAGTGTGGGGGAATTGTTGTGTGCTAAATTTAGACCGTTTTTCCTCCCATTTAGACCCGTTTTTCCCTCGTTTTGCGAGTCTTGAGTGCGATTATCGCCATATTTTGCGTACTTCTCGCATTAGTGTCCCTCTTGTGCGTTTTACGTGTTTTTGGTAGTTTTTCTATCAATTTTGATAGGTTTTGCAACAAAAATCACGATTGAGCTTCCACGAGCACAAGAGAAGGGAAAACCGTCCAAAGAGCAAAGCACGCAACTTAAAGTTTAAAGCCATCCGATCGAACAACGAAGAATGAGACAAGACTCGAGGCCATGAAAAATGACCGGGCAAAATTTCACCTGGTGAGACACCACCGGGCAAAATTTCACCCGACGGTGAAAAGTGCCTCCCGAAGATTTTCCG
This sequence comes from Agrostemma githago, assembly GCA_958450325.1. Taxonomy (NCBI): domain Eukaryota; kingdom Viridiplantae; phylum Streptophyta; class Magnoliopsida; order Caryophyllales; family Caryophyllaceae; genus Agrostemma; species Agrostemma githago. Next base: position 45,489,661 of record OY288254.1, on the reverse strand, counting down.
AGCTTACCCACCGGGCGAAACTGACCGGGCGAAATTTCGCCCACCGGGTGAAATTTTGCCTGATGGAAAAAAGTGCCGAAAACGCGAAAAATGGAAGAAAATCTCACCGGGCGAAATTTTCACCCGGTGGGAATTATCGTCAAGTATGCAGGGCGAAATTTCACCCCATGGAGATGCTAAGGAAGATTGTCTCACTAATGGAGCATAAAGTTGGATTTGGGCTTTAGGTTAAGGATCCATTAAGATATTACTATATATATGTTACCCTAATTCATTGCCTAACTCACCTCTCCATTGTGCTAAGGACGGAAGACATTACACCCTTCCACCATTGTAGACACCCGCATTTTGCATGCTAGTGTCTATAGCAGTCTCCAACAAAACACCCGATGATGATCGGACGTCAACATCACTTAATACGCTCGAATACGGACTCGGAATCAATAGTATCCGACGTGGGCATTTAGCGGAGTGCAAATCTCTCAAAACCGACCTCAAATCCAGGCCCAGTGGGTCGTTCCCAATAAAATGAGATTAATTTGGGCCAAAACCGACACCAAAAATAAAAATCGTCTTTTGGCGACCGGGTCAAAACCCGGTCAAAGACGAAACCGTCTCACAAATCAGCTAGATTCAGCTTCTCGAAACTGGCGCACAATTTAAAATTCAAATTAATCAATCAAATCAACAAGGTCAACACCTTCCTAAAATATCCCGATTCACTTGATCCACTCGATCGAGTGGATAGACTCACTCGGTCGAGTGGAGCGTCATTCAGCAGATCAGACCCGTTTTGAAGGGCACTCGATCGAGTGCACTAGGGCCACTCGATCGAGTGACTCTAGGTCGGGGGGTAAAGCCTATAAATACCCCCTTAACCCCATTCATTTTCACAAGACTTTACACAACACAATTCTACCCTACATTTCTAATCTAATCCATCTTCATCACTTCAATACTACAAACCCTAAGCAACCTTAGTAAAAAACCGAGTTAGCATCCCTCGTAAAACCGATACACACACACATACATACATACAATCAAACTCGAGATCAAAACTCGCCAAAGACCCGAGAGCATCCTCTCCCTAACCAAACACACCCTAACTCACCCTACATATCTCGACACTCCCGCGCACACGCCGCTACTACGAGTTCGTTTCCGAGGCCATTAAGCATGTAGGTTGAGGGTGTAATTCAAATCCCGACATCCCTTTCTCCCTTCTTCTTTTTCGTTTCTTTTATATATTTGTATTATTATTATTATTATTATTATTATTATTATTATTATTATTATTATTATTATTATTATTATTATTATTATTATTATTAATATTATTATTATTATTATTATTATTATTATTATTATTATTATTATTATTATTATTATTATTATTATTATTATTATTATTATTATTATTATTATTATTACTAACCGCTAACACTAACCTTTAATTTTGTGCATACTAACTTTTTATTTATTTTTGTATACTAACATTTTATTTATGTACTCTAACCACTAACATTTATTTATTTATTTACTTACATTTCGTCATAATACTTATACCGTGTATATATACATACTAGAATTAAAATCTCGGTTTTGAATACGTTTAACTATGACGATCGCCTAAAGTCCATCTAATTCCTTTACGAGTAACGACGGAGGTGGCGCCTTTTCGAAGAGCGCCGCCCCAATGTGCTCAAGGACGTGATGTGATCGTGATCGGTCATAGTTGAACGTATTTGATCCCATTTCCAAGATTAGTGCGGAACCCGTTGACACGAAAATTGACATCACATAATCCGAAAGGGTTGGTTTTGATGTCGTGACGTAGAGGGATGCAATTTCGTCACTATTTCAAAATTTCTAATTTAAACGATAACGTTTTCATAAAAATCCGATAACGGTGTTATAATCGCATGCATACAAGATTATAGCACCGGAAGCCGAATTAAATTCAAATCGTGCAATATTTGTATTTAATTTAGCCGACCATCGATTTTGGAAAATAAAATGAAACGAGTTATCACTCGTACAAGGGCTACTCGACTGAGTACATAGGCTACTCGATCGAGTAGCACCCAAAAATCTGGACAGTAGCTACGTTAAAGACACACTCGACCGAGTCAGGCCATTACTCGATCGAGTGGGTTCTGTAGCCCAGAAAATCGAGAGCTCTAATGCAACATTCGAGCCTCGTCATTCTTTTTACGACTTTTAGTCGACACGTGCATAATCAATCACGTAATCCTAATTTTCAAAACTCATGCATATCATATCACTTAAAGCGATTTTGATCGACAGTCTCGCTCTATTAATTTTATGTCGACGACTCTTTAGTCGTATCCGACACATAATTAATTTAGACTCCATTTCTCGAGGTGATAAGTCGGGACAAGGCATCGAGGTTCGAGATCGGGTTAGCACCACGCCTAGGTCTCGAACCTCCGTCCTTTGATTAATATGCAATCTAATGTGTAATTAATTAAGGTTCGTCCGTCTATCTAATTCACGATCTAGTGTGCATTTATTATATACGGGTCTTTGTCGGGTCGTGTATTTATTTATCACTCTTCTTATTTTATTCAATTATTCTATTTTATTGCTCGCTATATTGTGAATTCCGGGTTGTATTCCGCCCGTGTAATTTGTAATTTATTTACGAGTTTTCTATTCTGATGTTTGCCATTTATTGCCTTAAATGAACATCACATGCTAAATCACTTTGACGTGAATCAAGATGAATTAAATGACGTAGCTCACATATAATTCACATGTTTAGCAAAAACGCTGTTTGCATATCATTTAGTCGTTTTACTAGCGCGCGTACACGAACACGAACGATGTCTTAGTAGAGGCCGCCATTGTGCGGGCGGGGTTGGGTGTCTTTAGTGGGCTTCCCAACACGTACCCTCACCCCTTACTCAGAACCTTGGTTTCCGGATGTCCGAAACCATTGGCGCACGAGAGTCATTCTATATACGAAAGCCGGTGTAAACGGTATCGATATTGTAATGCAAAGGGACGAGCCCCATAAACTCTGAAATCGAAGTGGGCCGTACTTTGTGTATAGTCCACGACGACATAGAGTGGGCTCGAATGGTTCCGAATAACCACAAATTCGGTGGCGACTCCATCTTTGACTTAAATTTCGAACCCGAGAACAATCTTACCACGAGATTCATTCGCCTACCCAAACCCGCGCGTGGCCGCGTCGGGGTGGACCTACGTCATGTCCACAATTTGGCGACTCCGCTGGGGATACCTGATGTACCACATGTCATCGGGGTTCCCAGGGTGAGACTCAAAGAGAAATCGTTCGAATATTAGTGTGCGCGTATTAGTTTAATGATTCATGCATAACCCAAATTTTGCCCGGGCCGGTTACTTGTGACCGACGTCCCACTATACCGCGGTGCATTCCTACATGGGTGCGCTAAAGAATTCGATGGTGGAACTCGTATGGGTTTTGCGGCATGTCCTAAGACCAACTCGGCTTAGGGAGTCTGTCTTGATTTACGAGAAAGCCATCGTTGTTGGTATAGACCCTATTTTGACCGACCGAGACTTAGCGTAATGCATCCATAAGCGTCGTTATAATGCTTGTTTGACTACGTGCTACTTGGTTTCCGTGTCATTTTTTTCAAAAAACCGTCATTATAAAATTGCATCTTTCCAAAAAATACCAAATATCGAAAAAACCCGAAATACTGTCCGTTTCGGGACCCATCTTTCCAAAATACCAAATTTTGAAAAACCCGAAATACTGTCCGTTTCGGGACCTGTCTTTTCAAAATATCCAATTTCAAAAAACTCGGAATGCTGCCGAAAATTAGACTTACGATTTGACTCAAAACAAGCCTTTTTTTTAGCCGACATGCTATCCATTTCAATTCGAATTTCCGATCCACCATTCGATTTTCGAATTTTCGAAATTCAATTTCAATTTTCAAATCTTCGTGATGCTATTCGCGATTTTCAAATCCTCGAGATTCCATTCTCGATTCTCAAATCTCCGAGATGTCGTTTTCGATTCTCAAATCTTCGGAATCTCATTTTCGATTTTCAAATTTTCGGAAATTTATTTTCTATATTCAAATTTTCAAATTTTCAAAAATTCAACTTTTCAAAAAAACTCGGCCCTGTCGACATGCTGCCAATTTCAAAAGACGGGACCGTCTCCCAATTTTTCAAAACGCGAAATTACTCGCAACCATTCCAACATTTCAAAATGCTCGGCCCTATTGGCCCACTACCAATTTCAGGTCCGTTCTCTCAATTTTCAAAATTCAATCATTTTTCAAAAACCTTCCTTATTATAGGACCTACCGTAATCCGTGTGTCGGGTCTTTCCATAATTTGTCGAAGGTCTATAGCGTCGAAACTCCGTCGATCCTACATCACGGGTTTCTTCCCCATCCTAGTCCGCCTTATCCTAAAGGCATAACCAACCAACACGAGTCATACACTCGTAAATGGAAGGTTCGTAAACACTTGAGTCCTAACTAGAAAGTCACACGCGATCTTTCCCTCCGACAGGACGGTCCCCACGACCTTTCCTAGGGGAATTTTGCCCGTCTTTCAATCCGTTAGTCGAGTCATCCCAATTCTAGTCCTTTAACTTAAGGGTCTAACCTAATCACAAGGTCTATCCTTATTCAAGTCAAGTCAAGGGTCTCTAGCGTCGAAACTCTGCCGATCTTACATCGCGAGTTTCTTCCCTTACCCCGTCATCCTTTCCTCGAGGCCGAGTCAACCTTTTACAAGGCATAGCCCTGTAGCAAAAGGTTCGTGATCCTTACATCTAAGGGTCACTCGTCCAACACTCGAGTCTTAGCAAAACCTTCGGTCTCACTCGGGGGCTACCCTTCAGCAGAGCGATCAATCATGGTTGCTCTAAGGGTCATGTCCTACACGTGGTGTCTCACGTGTGTCACTTTCGAGTCATTCAAATGTCGCACCATCTGAGTCCTATCAGAGTCTTTAGCCTCACTCGGGGGCTGTCCTCCACCCGAGCATTCGACCACAGTCACCTTAAGGGGTACCTTACATTCATCCGACACCGGCGTCCTTATGATGCCTTCTTCAAGTCGTACATATGCTACGAACACTCGAGTCTCCTAAAGGTTTAGGTCGCCACGGTTGGTCCGAACACGTGACGCGGTCAAACACGGTCGCCCCATTTTCGGACTCCCCCGCATGCAGCTCAGATCTCATGGTCGAGTCCGAGCCAGGGTCGTTACCTCGTCTAGGTCAACGTTCGAGTATCTCAGTCCAAGAGTCTTTGTCATCCCGTCACCCCCGGCCGTGTCTAGTTTGACTCCCTCTCTTGCATTTGCGCAAAGCCGAGTTTAAGCGAGTCGTGGCACCTGTCGTTCTTTCCAATCAAAGACCTTACCAAAAAAGAAACAACCAACCGAGCATCCGTAAGTCCGGATTTGATTCGAGTCTAAGTCTGAGTTCGACTCTAGGATATCCTACATCCTTATTCTAAATCAGAGTCAGAGTCATTTGCATTCTGTCATGTTTTCAAAATTCAAAAAAATCAGCTTTCAATATTCTATCTCTACCATATGCTTTCCTTATGTGTTTCCGAGAACATGATGAACACCATCATACACTGTGAGCACATGCACGTGACTATTATAGGCACATCTATAATGACTGCAGGAACTGAGACCCATATTTTCCTTTACCTGTTCCGTGTCTGGTATAGAAAGCCACGAAACTACCCCTAGTAGGAGCGGTATCGAATCCTATGACAAATCTAGGTAGTCTCCTAGTTTGGGTTCTGATAAGTGTGGTTTGTAGTGCCTATTTTGTTATGTTTTGGTCCCATTTTCCTTGTAGAATCGCTCCTTGGGAGCGGTTTAGGGGCTTCTTATGCTTCTTTTAGTTCGTTTCAGGTTCCCCAGACAGATTTGGAAGAGTTGGAGCGATTCCGACTCGATACATACACATTTTGGAGCCAATGGAGTAGAGGAACGATGACTCGATGCCTTGGAATCGACCCCGAGACCTCGGGATCCAATCCCGAGCCTCCGAGACCCGATCCCGAGTCCCGAGAATCGACGAGAAGCCCATGAGAGGCAAGGAGGGACCAAAGAGCTCTTAAGGGAGGCCTATAAAGACCCATCCCGTTCGAGATGGCCTCATCCCATTCGGGATGAAGGGAGCATGAAGAGCGGCTACTGTGAGCCCATCCCGATCGGGAAGGTCCCGACCGGGAAGGGTGGCCCATCCCGATCGGGACCAACTCATCCCGACCGGGATGAGCCCAGTTCAGGCCCGTGAATGCTCCTTTCTTCTCCTTTCCACTTGTAACCCTATATATACCCTTCCTCTTGTAATCTTATCTTATGCCTTTCATTAGAGACTAAACCCTAGATTGATTAGCATAGATTAGTGTAGATTAGTCCTTAGATTATCGTTAATCTTAGGTTAGTGCTTGTAATTTGGGAATTCTTCAAGATCTTCACCAAGCTTGACAAACTTGGATGTTTGTTTTGGGTTCTTCCATTTATGCAAGTTTTCTTCTTCTTTTCATCTTCTAGTTTGGTATTATCTCTTTTCATTTCTCTTGTTCATTGTTTTATTAATCAAGTTTGAATCTTTAGTTCTTGTTAGTGTTTAGTTCTTCATTCTTGATAGTTTCATTATGTTAGTTTTGTTGTTTGGTTTGATTCCTCTTGTTAGTGATAGTTTTAGTTTAGATATGTTAGAGTAGTGTTCTTGCTAGGGTTAGTAAGGTGATTAGGGTGTTAATTGGATGATTAAGGGATTGTTGGAGTTGTTGGTGGAAGATTTGGGTATCTTCTTGTATGATGCACATCACATGTTTGTTGAATTGCTTGAATGACTAAGTATGTACGAATGCCTGTTTTCTTGCCTTTCTTTGTGGGTATTAGTTGTTTGTGGGTTCGGTCCCCTCATTAAGTTGCGAGAGCCCGGTGAGGACGACCCCTAGGTCGGTCTAAGTCGCGAGAGCCCGGATTCGACCTAGGCCTATAGCGTGCTAGAACCCCGTTTGTGTTGTGTATCGCCGAGATGGGTTTTAGGTGGAACCTCTAGGTGAGTCTAAGTTGCGAGAGCCCGGGCATCACCTAGATCACCCTACTACCTCCTTCACCTCTAGTTTTCCCTTGACCATTCCGTTACCCCTTTGACCCCGACCTAATCCTAGCCCGTTTCCTTTGATAGTTTTCTTGCCTTAGACCTAGCTTAGTTCTTAGTCTCCCCCTCCTTAGAATAGCTCGTCTCGAACATAGTCCTAGACCATAGCATACCTTAGTCCGACCTCCCATCCCTGTGGATTCGACCCGACTTACCCTAGCTACCCACTAGGTATAGCCGGTTTTATTTGACGGTTGGGATTCACGACAAATCTCTCCCATCAAATTGGCGCCGTTGCCGGGGACGGCGTAGTTTAGACTTTTGTTTGCTTAGTTGTGGACTTTGTTCTTGATTTTTGTGTTCTCTTCTCCTTGTGTATCTCCGTTCTTCTTCTTGTTTGTTACTCTCCCTTCCTAGTGCCTCAAAAGCACTAGGATACTAACATTTGCTCAAGTGCTTCTAGCTCATCCTAGGTACCTAAGCGCTGTTATGGACATGGCTTGTCCAAGCTACCATCAATCGTCACGAGACAACTATGGGGCGAATTACCAAAACCCACAACTTTACCAACCATATCAACCTCATCAACAATCTTATGAACCCTCTTCTTATGGTTACCAAGAAAGTTGTCAAGGATCGTCCCCACATCCTAACAACTACCAAACACCCTCACATAACCCACAACCGCAAAATCCCAACTTTGAGACTTATCAAATGATGATTCAATTGCTTAAGAGCCAACAAGAGTCGATGACTCTATTGCAAAAGAATCAACAAGCGATGGTGGCTCAAATAATAGGGGTTAAAGAGGAGTTCAAGGCCCAAATTGAGGTGCAAGATGCTCGCATCAATGCACTCATGGCTCATATCACGATGTTGGCCGCTCGAACTCCACAACATGTTGAGGAAGGTTCATTTGGGCATGAAGGTCGGGTGTCTCAACCCAATCTTGAAGCTACAAATGAAGAAGAGGGGGTCGATCAAGAGGTCATTGTTGAGTGTTGCTTAGGCGGTGAAGATGAGGGAAGAATAGAGGAAGTTGAGGCTTCAAGGGCCCACAATGAGGAGGGAGTTGAGCATGATTATCAAGATAGCTCTTGGGGAGCCAATGTATTGGCTATAAAATTGGATTTGTTCGATTTTATTCGTGATGAACCACTAGACAATCCAAAGCCAAATGAAGACATACCTCCTCTAGGCCATATAGACAAGGTGAGTGAAAAGGAGCGCAATACTTGGGAAAAAGAAGTAGATGCCTTGGAACTTGCCTTTTATGGGGGATTGGAGGATCCTAAAGCCTCCAATGAAGAAAACTTGATGCCTTCTCCTCCTCTACCGCACTCGATGTCTAGCCCTTTGTCTTGTGAGACGGTTGGAGAAGAGGATCCTTGTCGGGCGGTGGAAAAGAGTTCCACTCTCGACCCCGTAGAAGAAGCGACACCTCTAGGGTGTGATCTCCCACATCATGACACCAAGCACGACTCTAGACCACTATACCTACCGGATGGTCATAAGAGTCGTAGCTATGTTGGTTTAGAAGACCCGGAAGATCACGAGAGCCCCGAGCATAATGAAGATGATCGCTTCTTCCCTCCGACTTGGAAACTTTTGGGAGTGGCTAGGCTCGGCCATGAGAGCTTAAATGAAGATGTTGCTAAGGCATTTGACTTACTCCTCCGAGCTCTTGATGGCTATGGAGGCGTTGTTGGCGAGAGTAATTAGTGTAAATATCTTTTCCCTTTCTTTTGTGCTTGTATTTGTGTTTATGTTTGTGTTTAGGACTTGTTAGTTTTTTTGTGTAATTCTTGTTTATTTTGATTTTTGATGAGCGATGTGAGGGAGGGAATTTGATGTTGTATTTGAGTTCATTGTGATAGGTGTGAAGGAAAGGTGATACCTAGAGGAGAGTAGATAATGATAGAGCTTGGATCGTGGGAATGGAAGTCGGTTTTTGAAGCTTCGTCGAAGCTTTTGAGGTTTTGGGAGTCATGAAGACCCTTCCCGACCGAGAAGGAGGTTTCCCGACCGGGAAGGGTATGCCATCCCGACCGGGAAGAAGGCTTCCCGATCGGGATGGAGGTGCAAAAATTGGAGCATTCTAGAGTGGCTTCTCGACCGGGAAGGAGGCTTCCCGATCGGGAAGGGTTCATCATCCCGATCGGGACCACCTTTCCCGACCGGGATGGTCCCCTTCCTCCTCTTTTGGCCTCTTCTTTGACATTTGAGCCCACCCAACCATTATATACCCCCACCCAACCTCCCTACCCATCCTTGCTCATGTCATATGACCCTTACACTTCATTTACATTCCCTCCCCTCATTTCTCTTCCCGTTCCACCGAGTTTCACATCGAATCCTACCCCCCCACACCATTACTACCTCAACCATGCCGTTCTATCAAGTTTGAAGAGGAATAGCATTGACGAAGACAAGCAAGTGCCTATATTGATCTATGAGACGATGGTGAGAGTGAGTTGCTAACCTATGGTACGACAACTATCCTTTCTTTTCCGTCTTTTATTGCTTGTTTTCCTTTGTTTACTCCTCTTCCCCTTGTACACTTTTGTGTCATGGTGTCATGGTGGCCCTCGAGGCCTTGATATTTGTTGCTCCCGACTCTCGATGATGTGACTACATCGAGAGTCATTTTCAAAATCCAACTTTTACAAGTTTTTCATTTTCTTTTTGAGGATTTAGGCGGATTTAGGCGGAATCCGAGCTAGGTGACTTGATTACACCTAGCCCTCCCCTCCCATTTCCTTTTATTTCCTTCTTTTTATTTTTCTTCCCCCATCCATATCTTTTCTTGTCTCGGCCCATGGTGACTTGACTGCACCCCGGCCAGACACCTTCTACCTTTTCTTCATCTTTATTTTTGATTTTTAGTTTTATTTTCGTAGTTTCTTTTTCTTTCTTTTGTCTCTCCGCACCCTACGATCGAGCATGAGGACATGGCTCGATTTAAGTGTGGGGGAGCGATATTCTAGTATAGTTTAGTTTTATTTTCTTAGTTTTTCAAAAAAATCTTAAAAACCCAAAAAATTTGAAAAATTTCACAAAAATCAAAAAGATTTTTCTTTTGTGTGTTTTCTTTTTTTGTCATTGTGTCGTATATTTGTTTTGTGTGCGTTTTTTGCCTCCCTTTTTACTTATAGGTCGCTAAATCGTCGTTAACTTTGGAAGGCTTTCAAGACTCCCGGTAACATCTTATCCCTTTTTCCTCTTTGTTCCTTGTGGAGTTTGGAGGAGATGTGTGTTGTGGTGTGCTCGGGTGGAGCTTTGTAAAGTTTGTGGTTGTTTTGGTGACTTGTTGGGATGTTCGGGGCGGTGTTTGTTTTGTTTTTGTGTTGTTTCTCCTTGTTTTGTTTTGTTTTGTTTTGTCCCTTTTTCTTCCATCTTCGTTGTGTCTTTGTTTTGTGTTTTGTTGTGTATCATGTGTGTAAACATTTTGCGAAAACCCGGTTTAGAGGCTAGTGTGTGAGTGTGTACTTTCCCTTTTTAGTAGTATAAATCGAGTCTTGGACTTTAGTCTAGTAGAATGACCTTAAATCAATGAATTCATTGGTCCTTTACCTTGTGTCCTCCTAGCTTACTAGGGATTTACTACGGGATTTGCACTTTTGACCATTATGACCACCCACGGTGTGAAAAGGCCTTGGTTACCGAGTCTCGTCCCTTAGGTGACCGTGTTTAGGATCGTTTGATTAGTCCAAGGTCTCCCCTTTTTGTGAGTATGAAGGGAAGACGTCGTCCCGACATACCCATTCACCTACCTCCTACACATACCCACACAAATAAAATGCAATTTGTTGATCTCTCTTTCTTATTACTCAAGAAGTGCCAAAAATGCCAAATCATGCCAAAAGGGCAAGGAAAAGAAAAATGAAAGAAAAATGAAAGAAAGAAAAGAAATGAAGAAAAGGAAAAGGCACAAAAGCCAAAAAGAAAATAGAAAAGAAGAAAAAGAAATAGCATGGCAACAAACAAATCAAAATGTCGAAAAGAAAGAAAATGCCAAAAGAAAACCCGAATCACAAAAAGAAATCCCCACAAAAATAAGCCTTTTTCCGACTTTTTGCCGTGAAGAGCCTACCAAAGGACCGAGTCCCTAGGAAGGATGATAGCGGCATTAGTCGGTCTTCCCTCATTTTGCATGTTTTCCACCTTTTTACTTGGACTAGTTAGGTGGTTTTGGACACGGGATGACCCTCTTGGCTCACGCTAAAGGGGGCGGGGTCTCACTTACCTACAGTGTCGACTAACACCGTGGTTCTTCACTTTTCCACTCCGCCGATCGTCCCGTAGTACGTTTTTAGAAAGTTAGGAGGACCTAGGTAAGTTACCAACGTTCTTGTTGCTTTATCGTCATACTATTAGGGTCTAGTCCACCTTGGTTTGTATTGCTAGCTTGGGAACGTTGTCACCTACCTCGAGTCCTAAACCGGTGTTTCATTCACCGCTTTTTGAGGGAAGCGGTATTTCTTTTCTTTTGGGTGCAACCGATTATGTGTTCGTTTGTGTGTTTGTTTGTTTGTGTGTTTTGTGTCCGGTTGCATCCACGGTTTTGTCGCAAGACCCAACTTGCCTTGCGGAGTGCACTTGTCCTCTAAGTTCACTCGCCTGAGTTGAAGGGGCGTAGGGTGCGCTAATACCCACTCGGATAGTTAGGTAGTAGTATGTGCTTACTCGAGGGCGAGTAAGGGTTAACTGTGGGGGAGTTGATAAGTGTGGTTTGTAGTGCCTATTTTGTTATGTTTTGGTCCCATTTTCCTTGTAGAATCGCTCCTTGGGAGCGGTTTAGGGGCTTCTTATGCTTCCTTTAGTTCGTTTCAGGTTCCCGAGACCGATTTGGAAGAGTTGGAGCGATTCCGACTCGATACATACACATTTTGGAGCCAACGGAGTAGAGGAACGATGACTCGATGCCTTGGAATCGACCCCGAGACCTCGGGATCCAATCCCGAGCCTCCGAGACCCGATCCCGAGTCCCGAGAATCGACGAGAAGCCCATGAGAGGCAAGGAGGGACCAAAGAGCTCTTAAGGGAGGCCTACAAAGACCCATCCCGTTCGGGATGGCCTCATCCCGTTCGGGATGAAGGGAGCATGAAGAGCGGCTACTGTGAGCCCATCCCGATCGGGAAGGTCCTTCCAGACCGGGAAGGGTGGCCCATCCCGATCGGGACCAACTCATCCCGACCGGGATGAGCCCAGTTCAGGCCCGTGAATGCTCATTTCTTCTCCTTTCCACTTGTAACCCTATTATACCCTTCCTCTTGTAATCTTATCTTATGCCTTTCATTAGAGACTAAACCCTAGATAGATTAGCATAGATTAGTGTAGATTAGTCCTTAGATTATCGTTAATCTTAGGTTAGTGCTTGTAATTTGGGAATTCTTCAAGATCTTCACCAAGCTTGACAAACTTGGATGTTTGTTTTGGGTTCTTCCATTTATGCAAGTTTTCTTCTTCTTTTCATCTTCTAGTTTGGTATTATCTCTTTTCCTTTCTCTTGTTCATTGTTTTATTAATCAAGTTTGAATCTTTAGTTCGTGTTAGTGTTTAGTTCTTCATTCTTGATAGTTTCATTATGTTAGTTTTGTTGTTTGGTTTGATTCCTCTTGTTAGTGATAGTTTTAGTTTAGATATGTTAGAGTAGTGTTCTTGCTAGGGTTAGTAAGGTGATTAGGGTGTTAATTTGATGATTAAGGGATTGTTGGAGTTGTTGGTGGAAGATTTGGGTATCTTCTTGTATGATGCACATCACATGTTTGTTGAATTGCTTGAATGACTAAGTATGTACGAATGCTTGTTTTCTTGCCTTTCTTTGTGGGTATTAGTTGTTTGTGGGTTCGGTCCCCTCATTAAGTTGTGAGAGCCCGGTGAGGACGACCCCTAGGTCGGTCTAAGTCGCGAGAGCCCGGATTCGACCTAGGCCTATAGCGTGCTAGAACCCCGTTTGTGTTGTGTATCGCCGAGATGGGTTTTAGGTGGAACCTCTAGGTGAGTCTAAGTTGCGAGAGCCCGGGCATCACCTAGATCACCATACTACCTCCTTCACCTCTAGTTTTCCCTTGACCATTCCGTTACCCCTTTGACACAGACCTAATCCTAGCCTGTTTCCTTTGATAGTTTTCTTGCCTTAGACCTAGCTTAGTTCTTAGTCTCCCCCTCCTTAGAATAGCTCGTCTCGAACATAGTCCTAGACCGTAGCATACCTTAGTCCGACCTCCCGTCCCTGTGGATTCGACCCGACTTACCCTAGCTACCCACTAGGTATAGCCGGTTTTATTTGACGGTTGGGATTCACGACAAATCCCTCCCATCAGGTTCAAGACGGGAGGCAAGCCCATTTCCCACAATAAACACCCCTCCAATAAAACTGACCGATCCCTACCTTAGGCGTTAGTCTGACCAGAAGCAAAAAAAGAAGCATCGTGACTCTATAGACTTGATGCCAAAAATACTCAACTCGGGACGATACTCCCACCAAGCCTGTTCGGAATTATGATGACAATACCGAGATCCAAATCACCATGCTTATCGTAGAGTACTCCACCGCGAGTTGCACTCACATAAACACCAACTAGGCTTACACCCTACAAAGGTTTAGCTCCACAAGCCTAACCCAACCGATGGTCCCACCCCCATATCCACCCATAACATCACAGGGAGGGATAGGCATGAAAAAAAAAAAAAAAAAATAAACTGGACAAAAAACAGAAGTCCAAGGAATAAAGCAAAAGGCCAAAACAAAAGAGCTGGCCATGATCAAAAAAGAACTCCCAAACATCCCTCGACCAGATACGGTCAATCCCATGATCATGGTCAACGGTCAACTCAAATGAAGAATCCCACGACCGGGGCTAAGAGGTCAACCCAAAAAAAAAACACACAAAATTCAAATACCCATGACCGTGGTCAACGGTCAGCTCAGTGAAAGTCCCTTGACCGGGGTACGGTCAATTCAAACATTATTGATGCCCATACCATCAAATAGGGGAGAAACAATCAAGCTGGTCAGCTAACACCACACTTTGCCTTCCCACATTACAACCCTAAAGACCTCCTCGAGACCTAGGCTAGAGACAGCCCAGAATTTTGAGGATTCAAGGTCCATAGGATACACCCTAACCATTAGGGCCAGACATGGAAATCAGATCCCGCATTACCAAACCTACCCCGATCGAAGTTCGAGTCATTATTACTCGACTTCCCCATTTCCTACCACATTACAATACCTTACCCCCGAAGCCTTAGCTCCACAAAATCGAGCTCCAGATTTCGAAACATCAAAGCCATTTTCGACCTAGCTCCAAATGTCCAAAAACATCCAAACCAGTTACCAACCCCAAACACGGGAACTCAACGTGCGGTCGGCATAGAACATGCCCAAATAGTTCACACCACTCTGGGGGCTACCCCGGAGAACACTCACAGTCACGGGATCAACATCCTAACTATTCTAGTCCTTTGATCAAGACATCATTGGGAACGCACCTAGCCTACATCATCGCTATGGCTAGTTACACACAAAGCCCTAATAAACTAGGCACAATAACATATCTTCCAATCCACTGAACTACGGCTTGGTTTGATTTCACTACACGTGAATACGTAGGCAACCTTTGAACAAAGGCACAACCACCCACACCCACAAATTCAAAAAAACACCATCATTCCGGTCACGACACTGTCATGTTCTCAGCAGCTAGCTTTGTCGTCCTGGGGGCTTCTCTTAGGCAGGAGACCTCCATCCATTCACAAAATCCAAATGACTTTCAAAAAAATAGCCTCCTTTCTATAGTGTGTCCTAGTACTCGGCTCAGTCTAAGACGAGAATCTGTTAGGACACGAAACGACACCCACTTTGGGGATGTACCCCAAAGCCAAAAATTCAAAGAGCACTAATCTACAACACTGCTACTGCTAAGTCCTGCAAATACAGTCTCATTACAGACTACTGCAGTTCCCCTGTAACACATCCTTCCCAATTTGATGTTCGACTGTGTTGCCACTCACCTAGGCTACGGAATAGCGCAACTTAAGAGTCTTGTCATCTTGGGTGGCCCACCCCGAACCGAGTCACAGTCCAACCCTTCAAGATTCTAAGTCGTGTCTGTCAACTCATCCTGTCACGTTCAGAGTCGAGTCTGTCGGTATGTCTCTCTTTTCAAATCCTTACTTTGAAATTTGCAAAACTTAGCCATTTGAGAAAATTCTTTTCGACAAGGTCAAATTTCGGTCTATTTAAACTGCTAAATTCTTTTCTACCCCTTTCAATTTTGAAAACCTATCTCCTAGCACGTGAGTTGCTTTCAGGACTTTGATTTCAAAACTAAGCAAAAATCATTTCTCCAGTGCAAGCCAGTCTATAGATGCTAACTGCATTTCCTATGTGCTATCTTGCTATATACTATGCCTGCTATTTCTGCCTATGTATCTAACATTTCAGGTACCAGCTAGTGCTTCCCAACGGAACAACAAAGGCAGTGTTTCTCCTGGAATGCTACATCCATGATGTGATGTGTCGGCATACGGGTACACCCAAGACTTCAGAAGCAAGTCCCTGCGCAGCTACATTACTCCCCAGCAGAGTCGCCAAATTGTAGCCGCGTCGGGGTGGACCTACGTCATGTCCACAACCATCCTATTACACCATCCATTAGTAGTAGTAATCTAGAAAAATCCTCCAAAATTATAGTAGTTTACATAGTAATTAATAGTAGATCTACAAGTTTCCATCAACAATTATTTAGATTTCAAGGTTGTAAGAAGATTATTCAAGTTTTATTTGAAGATTTGTTGGGTTTATTTGAGGATTAGTGACAAGTTCTCCATTTTATTCATCAAAGATTCAATCTTTATCTATGATATCTTCTTATTTCTTATAGATCTACATAGTTGGTATAATTCTCTTCCACTCTCTAATCTCTAGTTTAGTTTTTGTGTTGTTTTCTCATCATCATCTTGTTTAGATCTAATTAATATGCATGTTGTGATGATTTCCATAATGATGTGTGAGTAGATTTCTTGTTGGGGAGTTTAGGGATGAGGGCTTGGATTATTTGAATACAGGGATGTTGGTGGGTTGCTTGCATGTTGGTTTATCTTATTTATGGTGTTGTGTCATTGTTGTTTTAGTCCGGCCAACTAGACCGACCTTGACTAATTTCTATCAATATGGGGAAACTCGAGGTAGAAATGACCATGACTAGGGACTTACCCTCATTCGCCGCGAAAGCGGGATTTTAGGTGAGTTTATCGACATTGCGACAAAAACTCGATTCCGACCTTCTTAGACTCCAAGTACCGAATCCCAACTTCTCCCCAACGCCTTCTCCCTAGATTGACCACCCTTGGCTATTTCTTTAGATATTCCCACAGTTTAAGACTCGGCCCCCAGAAAAACCCTCTTCTAAGACATCAAACACGACACTTTAAGCTTCACAAACACACACCGTTCCCTGTGGACCGACCTCGACTTACCACGATTACTTTAGTAGTTTTTGTGTTATTTCGAGTCTTACAAATATCGTTTGATCCCCTGTCCTTCATTAACGACCGATCCGATTGGGAGGCGATCACTGTCCTATACGGGTAAAGCTCAGTTAATCAACTCGGTGGTGTTTGGATTGCAAAATTTCTGGTGTTCAAGCATTCTTCTCCCAAACACAGTTATTAAATCAATCAACAAATTATGTAAGGAATTCTTTTGGGGTATAGAACCTGGTGATAGGCGGCTTACATTCAAAGAATGGACGGATATATGTCAGCCATGGTCTGCAGAAGGATTCAACATCAAACTGTTAGACGCCTGGAATAAGGCTCTACTTACTAAATGGTTATGGCAGCTCTCAGAAAATAAAGGAAGTATATGGATTCGATGGTGTAAATGCTATATTCTTCAAGACAGCTCTATTTGGTCACTTAAATCGAAAGAATATTTCTCCTCGGGGCTGAAGAATGTACTGAAAGTTAGAGATGAATTCGTTAGCAGGTGTGGTTCCATAATTGCTGCTACAGCTTCTGTCAACGATTGTGTTACAAGGGGCAAGTTTCAAGTATCCAAAGCTTATGCTTTCCTCCATAATCCAACACCTATGGCTTGGACATAAGTGTTTGATATCCCCTACTTTGGTTCCTAGACATAGAATTATACTGTGGTTAGCAGTTCAGGATCAACTAGCTGCGATGAAGAAGTTGCAGCAGAAAGGTTTCTCCCTTGCCAATAGGTGCGTTTTATGCCAGCAAGAGGAAGAATCGACTCGGCATCTATTCTTTAATTGCTGCTATTCTAGAGCTATTTGGTATCAATTGAATGATTGGATTGGCATTGCTTTTCCTCATCCTGATCTTACTCATTCATTAAAGTGGATATCCCAAACATGTAAGAAGAAACACTGGAAATCAGATTGGGTTCGTGCGAGCATTGTTGCTGCTGTCTACTTCATCTGAAAAGAGAGAAATTCGAGATTGTTTAGCTTAGCATACATGGATGAAGCTGCGTTATTTTCCCACTTAAAATTTATAGTTTTAGCTAGATTCTCATTGTACAAAGCAAATCCCAAGTATAAATGGATTATAGACACGATATCTAGTCAGTAGTGGCATATTAATAGTGTGTTAGCTCTTTTGCAAATCTGTAATTTCATAACCATATATGAAATGATAACTTTTTTGCAAAAAAAAAAAAAAAAATTAATAATAATAATAATAATGAATTTTGAATTGGTTTTAGTGATTCGGGGTTCCTCTGCTTCTCTTCCCCAGCCTCCGTCTAGGGTTCGCGGCGCCGACGACCGCTGGCCGCGGCGGTTTGCCCGCCTTTGCCGGCCGTCTTCCCCAGGCCTCTGCCGGCCGGTTTCTCCTCCCTCCTGCCGTCTTCTTCTCTATTTCTTTCTTCTTCGCGCATTGTCGTCGGTTTGTTTATCCCGCCGGTGCTCTGAAGAAGAAGAATCAATCAAGAACAAAGAAAAAGGAAGAAAGATAAATAAAATTACCAAAAGGAATGAAGGCGATTCGAATCCGAAAGTTTTACAATAACCGAGTTTTAAAGGAAGAAAGTTGTGGACATGACATAGGTCCACCCCGACGCGGCCACGCGCGGGTTTGGGGAGGCGAATGAATCTCTATATGAGATGGTCAAATTGAAATTTAAATCGAAGTGGGGTCGCCACCGAACTTTGTGGGAGTTCGAGCCCGTTCGAACCCACTCTATGTCGTAGTGGGCCGTGTACAAAATACGGCCCATTTCCGATGTCAGTGTTTATCGGGTTCGTCCCTTTGCATTTGATACCGATACCGACTTGATCGGATACCGTGTATTGAATGACTCTCGTTGCCAATGGTTTCGGACATCCGGAAACCGAGGTTCTGAGTAAGGCGTGAGGGTACGTGTTGGAAAGTTCACAAAGAACACCCAACCCCGCCCGCATATTGGCGGCCTCTACTAGGATTTCGAATGATTTTTTAATACGCGCGTTAGTAATACGATGAATGATATGCAAACATTGTTTTCCTAAACATGCGAGGAATTGAATGGAATGCTAAGTCGGTATTTCCACCTTTTTCCGACTTTTTTTGTGGGTATTTCCACCTTTTTCCGACTTTTGCCGTGAAGAGCCTACCAAAGGACCGAGTCCCTAGGAAGGATGATAGCGGCATTAGTCGGTCTTCCCTCATTTTGCATTATTTCCACCTTTTTACTTGGATTAGTTAGGCGGTTTTAGACACGGGACGACCCTCTTGGCTCACGCTAAAGGGGGCGGGGTCTCACTTACCTACAGTGTCGACTGACACCATGGTTCCTCACTTTTCCACTCCGCCGATCGTCCCGTACTACGTTTTTAGAAAGTTAGGAGGACCTAGGTAAGTTACCAACGTTTTTATTGCTTTATCGTCATACTATTAGGGTTTAGTTCACCTTGGTTTGTATGTCTAGCTTGGGAACGTTGTCACTTGCCTCGAGTCCTAAACCGGTGCATCTTTCACCGCTTTTAGAGGGAAGCGGTATTTCTTTTGTTTTGGGTGCAACCGATTATGTGTTTGTTTGTGTGTTTGTTTGTTTATGTGTTTTGTGTCCGGTTGCATCCACAGTTTTGTCGCAAGACCCAACTTGCCTTGCGGAGTGCACTTGTCCTCTAAGTGCACTCGCGTGAGTTAAAGGGGCGTAGGGTGCGCTAATACCCACTCGGATAGTTAGGTAGTAGTATGTGCTTACTCGAGGGCGAGTAAGGGTTAAGTGTGGGGGAGTTGATAAGTGTAGTTTGTAGTGCCTATTTGTTGTGTTTTGGCCCTTTTTCCTTGTGGAATCGCTCCTTGGGAGCGGTTTAGGGGCTTCTTATGCTTCCTTTAGTTCGTTCTAGGTTCCCGAGGCCGAATTGGAAGAGTTGGAGCGATTCCGACTCAATACATACACATTTTGGAGCCAACAAGATAAAGGAAGGATGACTCGAGACCTTGGAATCGACCCCGAGACCTTGGGATCCAATCCCGAGCCTCCGAGACCCGATCCCGAGTCCCGAGAATCGACGAGAAGCCCATGAGAGGCAAGGAGGGACCAAAGAGCTCTTAAGGGAGGCCTACAAAGACCCATCCCGTTCGGGATGAAGGGAGCATAAAGCACGGCTACTGTGAGCCCATCCCGATCGGGAAGGTCCTTCCCGACCGGAAAGGATGGCCCATCCCGATCGGGACCAAGCCTTCCCGACCGGGAAGGGTCAGCTGCAGCTCCGCTTTCTTTCTTTTCTTCTCCCTTCCATTTGTAACCCTATATATACTCTTCCCTTGTTTTGTTAATGGGATACACTCCATTAGACACTAAACCCTAGACTACTTTAGGCTAGATTAGATTAGATTAGTGCAGATTAGTCGATAATTAGTAGTTAATCTTAGATTAGTACTTGTATTAAGGGAATTCTTCAAGATCTCCACCAAGATTGACAACCTTGGTGGTTTGTTTTGGGTTTTTCTTCATTAATGCAAGATTTCTTCCTTTCTTCCTCTCTAGTATGGTACAATCTTCTTCCTTTTTACTCTTAATCTTGTTTAGTTATTCAAGTTTGAATCTTTAGTTGTTAGTTTTGTTCTTGTTCGTTGTTATTACTAGTTTGTTTATGTATGTTTGTTTTCTTATGTTGATTCCTCTTATGCTTGTTAGTTTTAGTTGGATTATGTTAGAGTAGTGTTCTTGCTAGGGTTAGTAAGGTGATTAGGGTGTTGATTGGGTGATTAAGGGTTTGTTGGAGATGTTGGTGGAAGATTTGGGTTTCCTCTTGTATGATGCACATCACATATTTGTTGAATTGCTTGAATGACTAAGTATGTACGAATGCTTGTTTTTCTTGCCTTTCTTTGTGGGTGATAGTTTGTTTGTGGGTTCGGTCCTCTCACTAAGTTGCGAGAGACCGGTGAGGACGACCCCTAGGCCAGTCTAAGTTGCGAGAGCCCGGATTCGACCTAGGCCTATAGCGCGCTAGAACCCCGTTTGTGTTGTGTATCGCCGAGATGGGTTTTAGGTGGAACCTCTAGGTGAGTCTAAGTTGCGAGAGCCCGGACCAACCTAGATTACCCTACTACCTCCTTCACTCTAATCCTCCCTTGATCATTCTGTTACCCCTTTGACCCCGACCTAATCCTAGCCCGTTTTCCTTAGTTGTTCTTTTTAGTCATAGCCTAGTCTTCCCCCTTTCTATCTTTTTCTAGTTTAGCTCGTTGACTTAGTCTCGTATTTGGGCCGACCTAGTCTAGACGCCTCTTACCGTCCCCGTGGATTCGACCCGACTTACCCTATCTACCCTAGTTAGGTTAGCCGGTTATATTATTGACGGTTGGGACGTGACGAATCCCTACCATCAAAACACGATGAATATGCGAGATCGAGAAAATATTAGTCTAAATCTGAAAAATATTACTAAAAAGTATCGTTTTGTATAAAAAACGAAGTTCGAAAAAATAATAAAAAAACGAGAAAAGGTGTCGTGTTATAGCCGGCCAGGCGAATCGCTCGGGACCCGCGCGACTCGCGTCCCGGCTTGTTTTCGAAACCGATTTTTTGAAAATTCGATGTTTTTTATTAAATTGCGTACAAATATTGCACAATTTGCACTCGATTTAATATTTTCGAAATTCGTTATATTCGATGTTCGATTATGTAATCGATATCAAATACTCGGAATAGTTTTTAGAAAAGGTGTAGATTTTGAGAAATCGTTTCGTAGAATAAAAAAATGAACAAAAAGAGCTAAAAAGGAGACTCGGGTTTCAGGCCCGTGCGCGAGTCGCCTGGGAGGGGCGCGACTCGCGTGCAGGTCTGTCCGGTTCCGTTTGTTGTTCGAAAATTGCTAATTTTGATAAATCGCGTACAAATATGAATTAATTTATACTCGATTTATGTTTTCGTTATTCGTCGTATCCGATATTCGATTATGAAATCGATATCGAATATTCGGAATGAATTTTAGGAAAAGTTTTGTAAAAAAGGACTTAAACGAAAAAGATGTTAATTCTCTCCGCGTTAAAATCGTTGTATTTTGTATGTGTAACGATTTTTTAGCATCGACGAGATTTAATTTAATCCTTTTGATACGATATTCGACTATAGAGTTGATATCGTATTTTAAAGAATGTTTGTTATATGAAAATAATTTTAGTAATATCGATATTAGAAAAAAAAAACGACGAACGTCCCGTAATAAAAAAGGACGACCGAAGACCCGTAAAAGGAAAAAACGGACGACGAAAAAAAAAAGACGAGAAGGAGAAGAGAAAAGATAGAGAAGTCGGGTTTGGTTACACCCTCAACCTACATGTTTTAGTTTACTCGGATCAGAGCTCGTTGGAACGTGGCTTGGGCACAAGAGCGCCGAGTGGATGTCGGTGAGTTGTGGTGGCTCGGTTTGGTGGGACGTGTGAAGGGTGTCGGGTATCGGGGCCGGTTTCCTTCGGGTCCTAGGTATAATATCGGTTTCTCAATGCTAAGTGTAGGGAGTTTTATGGGTGTGTGTAATTGATAATCGATGTGTAAAAGGTGTGTATTTGATAGATGAATATATTGTGTGTGCAAGGGGCCTATTTATAGGAATATTCCCGACCTTGGCTAGGAGAGGTGTTTGAGTTAGAACTACCGCTTAGGATAGGAAACGCAAGAAGCTGAGAAGAACGAGAATTCCGTTTACTTGACAAAGAAGAAAGGGAATCTCGGCTGGTATGGGCTGCTCGGTCGAGTGTTCGATTTGGTTTTTGGATAGAATTCCTACTTGAGATCGAATTCTATCCTTAAACGGATTTGTTTAATATTTTGTGGAGCTGAATTTTTTTGTAGTATTGGAGCCCGAATCAGCCACGTGAGGTGTCACGGCTGGCTCGCGTGTCTCGAGAATATTTTTGACCGGGTTTTGACTCGGTCGCTAAAAGACGGTTTTGCCCCTGGTGCCGGATTCGACCCAAATTAGTCTTATTTGACTCGAAACGACCCGTTGGGCCTGATTTTGAGGTTGGTTCTGTGAGATATGTACTCCGTAAAAAGCCTAAACCAAATGCCAATGATTTTGAGCCCGTTTCCGAGTATATTAAAGCACGTTTGCGTCCGATCATCATCGGGTGTTTGTCGGAAACTGCTATAGACACCTGGCAGTCAAAATATGGGTGTCTACAGAGCCCCCACTCTGACTGAGGCTTGGACAAGGCGAAAGTCAGAGTAGCCACCAGGTCAATCAAAGATTAAAACCTGGCAGATTCCGGACGGGTCGTTTAAAGTCCATTAGACTTGCGTAAAAGGGCTCGCCAGCCATAAGTCGAAAATCATACCTGAGCTGATGATTCTAACTCCGTGGGGAATCGGACTTGTCGTATAAGTCTTGGGTGCGCCTATATGTGGGCTCATCCCGTTAAATGCCGCTGGGGAGTTGGTTGCAAGGTTTTGCTTGAGTCGCCCTGTACAATGATTTATGCAAAGTTTGCATGTAACACATTTTTAGGAGAAATGACTCGCGATGGGGAATAAGATTTTTTTGAATTTTTGGAATTTTGAATTTGGAAGAATTTTGAAAGATTAAAGTATTTTGACTCCGAAAAGGAATAGGAATGCTCAGGATGACTTAGCTAGATCCTAGGATAAGGCCTGTATGCTAAATCCTCTGTGATTAGGAATCCTTAGATGAGGAGGAGAATCCGATTTCATGCTATAAATACCCTCTCCCTGCTTAAAATTTATTCATAATTCCCACAATTCCCTTCTTCCTTCAAAGAAAAAACAAGCCCTGAGAAACTTATTTCCCCTTTTTAGAAATTCATTATGGGTATCGATCGATTAGTTGGAATGTTGCAAGATTGGTCTCGGCTTTTCAGAGACGCAGATAGAGTTATCCTGAACCAGAATGGCGTCACCAAGTTATTTACGATCTGTCAAATGCAAGTGGACCGCCACTTTTTGGATGCTTGCCTGTCCTACTGGGACGATACTTATCACGTTTTTAGCTTTCCTCGAGGCGAAATTTGTCCTATTCCTGAGGAAATTGCTGCTGTAGGAGGATGGAATCCCATGCTTCGCCCTGCCGTCCCGTTCTCAGTTCATGACACGAGGAGAAAAATACGAAAATTTTTAGGGCTTTTCCACATGAAGGTATCTCGCATGACAGAAGACGATACCGTTTCCTTGATCGACCTGGCTGAAAAATTTATGAACCCAGATGACGTCCGGGTCAGGCCGGTATATAGCCGCAGGCCTTTACTTTTTGCATGCTCCATGTTTATGCCTTCGAAGGTCATATGGATTTGTTATCTTGCATGGGCAGTGTCAGACTTCTTTCTGTGGTCGATCTGTTGGAGACAGAGCACAGCCCGGCTTGGCTGATTACGGGGGAGATTATCCAGGGCTTGGATAATCGTAAAAGGGATCCATCGATCCGGCTGACTGGGAGCACCCGTCTTCTACAGGTAGGCTGATTTTTCTTCATTTTTCGCAATTTTTGATTTTTTGCAATTCCCGATTTTTCCGATTTTTCTGATTTTTCGGTTTTTTTTTCGATTTTTCTCGGTTTTTTTCCGATTTTTGCGTTTTTTTTTTTACTTTTCACGATTTTGACTTCTCGCGACTTTGAATTTTCAACTTTGGCTATTCGAGAGGCTATCGATCCTGGACCCTCCTCTTGACGTAAGTCGATATCGCCCGAATCAAGTGATGACGAGAAGACGGACTGTTGACTTTTCCCGTCTTACTACCCAAAAATTCTGGGAGGAGCTGCTATCTTTTCATGGAGGCCCATTGATCCGTTGGACCGTACCCTGGTGGCCCATTTATGTCTGGACCGGTTTAGAATCGAGGGATAGGGCCCGATATCAATTAATCCTATCTTTTAGGCAGACCATCCATCTTTACCCCGATCGCATACTTAGGCAATATGGTCGGGCCCAGAGAATCCCGGAAATCGAAGCGGTGGTGAGTGAATCTACTCAGCTAACGGATGTGATGTGTGACACCTGGATGCAAAGGTGGTATACCCGGGATACTTGGCCCGTGTCCAAGACTCTTCACTTGATCTGGGTATCCGATTCTTATGTGAAGTGGACCAAGGCGGACTCTGCTAAATCCCGTGCTACTTTGAAGACCGACGAAGCCTTCGACTTGCTGCGCCGAGAACAAGCTAAAGATAATCGAGGCTTTTTCGATGACGGTGATACCCCGGCTACCATGGTTTGCCTGATGTCAGGCCAGAAAGGGAAGACTAGGACTCAGACTGAAGGGTCCAGTACTAAAGGTGCACGGGGGAAAGTGAGCCCCCAGACGGACTTGAAAAGGAGACTCGACCCAAGACTGGCGGTTAAGGACCGAATTGGTCCACGCGACAGACTTCCCGAACACGTACGGGCTCGGCTTGAGCCAGTGACGATAGCTGAAGATCCGTTGTCGAAGAAACGGGTTTGGGCTAAGGAGATTCCCTTGGTGATACGGGAACGTTCGCCGCCGCCCCGTCGACCTCGGTCTCCGCGTGACCCAAAAGATAAAGGGAAGCGGAAGATGTATGAGCAGTAGTCTCCTATATTTTATTATTTAAGTACTACTATTATTTTTGTGTGATTTTTGTGTGATTTATTTTTGCGTGAGGCATTTTTTTGAAATAATAAAAGACATATTAGTGAAAACCATTCCTGTCTTTTCGTTTATTGCAGTGGTTGTACCCTTTTGAGGGGTGATGGTAGGGATTTGCCGCGGATCCCCACCATCAATTTGGCGCCGTTGCCGGGGACGGTGCTAGTTTAGACTTTGTTTTCCTAGTTACTTGACTTTGTCTTTTGTTTTGTGTTTTTCTTTTTGTCCCTTTGCTTCTTGTGTGTGTGAGGTTTATTTCTCTCTTGTCTAGTGCCCAAAAAGCACTAGGCTTCTCACGTTTGCTCTTAGTCTACAGTTTGTGCTTAGAGGTGGTGACCATCTTCTTCTTGCAACTTAGAGCCGCTTTAACGGACGGTTGCTAGATTGAGAAGTCCTCAACCGGGTACAAGCCACGATTTTCGAGCATAATATGAGGTTTGATCTAAACTCCGCACCCATGGAAGCCAACATGAGCTACTCCTCTTCCTCTATGAACCAAGGGTATGACATGACATCCCCCTACCACTATCAAGCTTCGAGGGGTAATCAAGACACTAGTGGGTATGAACTTCAAGGATATGGAAACGGCTACCAACAAGTGGACGCTTATCAATCATATGATCATGGTGGATATTACTCAAGCTATCAATGTGAACCCACCATGTTTCATCATGACTCACCGTATGGAAGCCAATTTCCCCAAAACCCACCACATTACCCTCCACCCCAACCACAATATGAACCTCATAACCCACAATACTACCAATCACCTCAACCTCACTATCAACAATATGATGCCCCAATCCTTGGGCATCATAAAGATTTTCAAGGAGCACTACAAAACCCCAGTGACCACCAATTGCCCGACTTGGAGTTGTATCAATCTATTCTTCAATTGCAAAGGAGCAACCAAGAAATGGCCATCCAAGTGCAAAAAGAACAAAATGAATACATGGCCCAAATTCAAAGGAAAAATGAGGCGTTGGATGCTCGAATGAATGCGTTAGCGGCTAAAACCGTAATGCTTTTGGCCCGAACGTCACAACTTGACGATGGTTGCTCACTTGAGAAAGAGGAGCAACCTAATCCCGAAGCCGCCGATGAAATTCCTTTTGGAAGCTAACTTTGCTTTGAAGAACCTCAATCGTCTACCCAAAAAGAGACGAATGAGGATATGGCCCTTGGTGAAGGCATCGTTGGTGATGAATTGGAAGAGGTTAGTGATTTGGATGAGTTGGTAGAATTTGTGAAGTTGTTGGGTGAAATTGATAGCCTCAAGTTGCCCTTGTGCGATAATATGGAAAAACATCAAGAGCCCCTTGCTAGTACACCAAGCAATGGTTTGGAAGAGATTGAAACCGCCGGTAGAAGTTTCAATTCTCTCCTCCAAGATGATGTGGGGACAAGTGATGAAGATGGGGAACCACAACTTGAGGAAGGTGTTGGGATGTGCAACAAGGAAATGGGGCCAAAGCCATTTTTTGTGCCTCATGATGAAGACTTGAAGCTTGCTTGTGATTGGAGACGGTGCCTAGGGACGAAGAGGTCAGTGAAGCTCTTAGGATGGATAGACCCCGGAGACAACACGAAAGATGACGTTGGGTCTTTTGAGGACTACTTCTTGCCTCCACCTTGGAGGCCGTGGAGGATAGCTTGGCTCGAGCACTCTTTGGGCCTTCATTACGATGTCGGTCGTGCGTTTGACTTGCTCCTCCAAGCCCTTGAGGGCTATGGTTGAAGAATGAGAGTCCACCATCCTCGGTTTGACGGAGTTCCTAAAGAACCGTCATGTTGTATATTCCCCTTTCTCTCTTCTCTTTAGTTTTTGTGTTTGTAATTGTGTTTTTATGATTTTGTTTCTAGGATTTGTTTGTTTTTGTGGGATCCTTGTAATTTTGGTATTTTGATGAGCGATGTGAGGGAGAGATTTTGATGAATGCTTTGAGCTTGTTTGGTAGGTGTGAAGTGAAGATGAATCCTAGAGAGGAATGGTTGTGGTTAGAGTTTGGATTTTGAGCTAGGGAGTCGGTTTTTGAAGCTTTGGATGAGCTTTTGGAGTTGTGGAGAGTTGGAAGACTCTTCCCGGCCGGGAGGAGAGCATCCCGGCCGGGAGGAGAGCATCCCGACCGGGAAGGATGAGGCGTCCCGACCGGGAAGGAGCCATCCCGTTCGGGATGAGGGTGCCATATTATGAGTTTACTGGAGTGCCATCCCGACCGGGAAGGGAGCTTCCCGACCGGGACGGGTGTGTCATCCCGACCGGGACGGGTGTGTCATCCCGACCGGGACGGGTGTGTCATCCCGACCGGGACCATCCATCCCGACCGGGATGGTCCCCTACTCCCCCTTATGCCTCTTCTTTGACATTTGAGTCCACCCAACCATTGTATACCCCCTCCCAACCTCCCTTCTTCTCCTTGTTGCTATAATATGACCCTTACACCTTATTTGCATACCATCACTTCATATCCTCTTCACCTTACACCGAGATTCACACCAAACCTCACCTCCTCACACCATTGCAAGCTTACTACCTCAACCATGCGATTTTCTCAAGTATGAAGTGGGATGACAATGAAGACAACAAGCAAGTGCCTATATTGATCATTGAGACGATGGAGCGAGTGAGTTGCTAACCGATGGGTACGACAACTATCCTTTCTTTTCCGTCTTTTATTGCTTGGTTTCCCTTGTTTATCCCCTTCCCCCTGTTCACTTTTGTGTCATGGTGTCATGGTGGCCTTCGAGGCCTTGGTAGTTGTCGCTCCCGACTCTCGATGACGTGACTACATCGAGAGTCATTTTAAAAATCCAAATTTACAAGTTTTTCACCCCTTTTGTAGGATTTAGTCGGATTTGGGCGGAATCTGGGCTAGGTGACTTGATTACCCCTAGTCCTCCCCTCCCATTTCCTTTTATTTCCTTCTTTTTATTTTCTTCCCCTTCCATATCTTTTCTTGTCTCGGCCCATGGTGACTAGACTACACACCGGCCGGACGCACTCTAACCTTTTCTCCACTTTAATT
Source organism: Agrostemma githago (assembly GCA_958450325.1). Lineage (NCBI taxonomy): Eukaryota > Viridiplantae > Streptophyta > Magnoliopsida > Caryophyllales > Caryophyllaceae > Agrostemma > Agrostemma githago. Next base: position 45,461,430 of record OY288254.1, on the reverse strand, counting down.
TTAATTTTTAGCTTTATTTTCGTAGTTTCTTTTCTTTCCTTTTGTCTCTCCACACACTACGATCGAGCATGAGGACATTGCTCGGTTTAAGTGTGGGGGAGCGATATTCTATCATAGTTAGCCTTATTTTTGTAGTTTTTCGAAAATTCTTTAAAAAAACCCTAAAAATTTGAAAATTTTCACAAAAATCAAAAAGATTTTCTTTCTGTGTCTTTTTCTTTTGTGTCCTTGTGTCGTATATTTGTTTCGTCGTGCGTGTTTTGCCTCCCTTTTCCCTTGTAGGTCGCTTAATTGCCGTTAACTTTGGAGGGCTTTCAAAATATCCGGTAACATCTTTTCATCCCTTTCTCTTCTCTATTTCTTGTGAAGTTTGGAGGAGGTTTGTGATGTTGTGTGCTCGGGTGGAGCTTTCTAAAGTTGGTGGTTGTTTTGGTGACTTGTTGGGAGGATTTAGGGTGGTGTTTGTCTCGTTATATGTTTGTTATGTTTTGTTTTTGTTGCCTTTGTTTCTTTTCCTCTCGTTTTCGTCATGTCTTTGTTTTGTGTTGTGTAGTGTGTAAACAGTTTTCGAAAACCCGGTTTAGAGGCTAGTGTGCAAGGGTCTACTTTCCCTTTTTCTAGTGATGTAAATCGAGTCTTGGACTTTGGTCTAGTAGAATGACCCTAAATCAATGATTTCGTTGGTCCTTTACCTTGAGTCCACCTAGCTTACTAGGGATTTACTACGGGATTTGCATTTTGACCATTATGACCACCCACAGTGTGAAAAGGCCTTGGTTGCCGAGTCCCGTCCCTTAGATGACCGTGTTTGGGATTGTTTGATTAGTCCAAGTTTTCCACCTTTTTGTGGGTTTGAAGGGAAGGATGCTCCCCGACTTACCCATTTCCCTACCTTCTACATATATCCACCAAATAAATTTGCAAATTGTTGAAATCTCCCTTTCTTGTTGCAAAGAAATGCCTACAATTCAAATCAAGCCAAAAGGGCAAAGAAAAGGAAAAGAAAGAAAAAGAAAGAAAGAAAAGATTGAAGAAAAAGAAAAGGCACAAAAAGCCAAAAAAATAAAATAGAAAAGAAGAAAAAGAAATGGCATGGCAACACACAAAGCAAAAATGCAAAAGAAAGAAAAATGCCAAAAGAAAACCCGTCTCACAAAAAGAATCCCCACATCTCAAAATAAGCCTTTTACAGACTATTGCCGTGAAGAGCCTACCAAAGGACCGAGTCCCTAGGAAGGATGATAGCGGTGATGGTCGGTCTTCCCTCATTTTGAAAATATTTCCACCTTTTTATTTCGACTTATTGAGCGGTTTTGGGCATGGGACGACCCTCTTGGCTCATCGCTAAAGGGGGCGGGGTCTCACTTACCTACAGTGTCGACTAACACCGTGGTTCATTCCTTTTCCACTCCGCCGATCGTCCTGTAGTACGTTCTTAGAAAGTTAGGAGGACCTAGGTAAGTTACCATTGTTTTTATTGCTTTGTTGTCATACTATTAGGGTTTAGTTCATCTCGATTTGTGTTATTAGCTTGGGAACGTTGCCACTTGCCTTGAGTCCTAAACCGGTGTTTCATTCACCGCTTTTTAGAGGGAAGCGGTATTTGTTTTCTTTTGGGTGCAACCGATTATTTGTTTGTTTGTATGTTTGTTTGTTTATGTGTTCGTTTCCGGTTGCATCCACAGTTTTGTCGCAAGACCCCACTTGCCTTGCGGAGTGCACTTTTCCTCTAAGTGTACTCGCGTGAGTTGAAAGGGCATAGGGTGCGCTAATACCCACTCGGCTAGTTTAGTAGATAGTATGTGCTTACTCGAGGGCGAGTAAGGGTTAAGTGTGTGGGAGTTGATAAGTGTAGTTTGTAGTGCCTATTTTGTTGTGTTTTGGTCCCGTTTTCCTTGTGGAATCGCTCCTTGGGAGCGGTTTTTGGGTTACTTATGCTTCCTTTAGTTCGTTTTAGGTTCCCGAGACCATTCATGAAGAATTGGAACGATTCCGACTCGTTTCATAGACTTTTGGAGTCAACGAAGAGAAGGAACGATCACTCGATGCCTTGGATTCGATCCCGAGACCTTGGGACCCATTCCTGAGCCCCTTAGGCTCGATCCCGAGTCCCGAGAATCGATGAGAAACCCATGAGAGGCAAGGAGGGACCTTAAAGATCTTATTGGAGGCCTACAAGACTCATCCCCGACGGGAAGGACCTCATCCCGTCCGGGATGAGGTGCACGAATTGAAATGCTGCTGACTTGAGCTCTTCCCGACCGGGACCGACCTCTTCCCGACCGGGACCACCTCTTCCCGGCCGGGAAGGCCCACCTGCAGCCCCGCGCTTCATTCTTTCTTCTCCTTTCCTCTTGTAACCCTATAAATACCCTTCCTCTTGTATTCTTATGTTATGTTCTTGATTACCCATTAAACCCTAGACTACTTTAGCATATATTAGCTTAGATTAGAGTAGATTATTCGGTAATTAGTCGTTAATCTTAGTTTAGCACTTGTATTAAGGGAATTCTTCAAGATCCATCCAAGATTGACAACCTTGGTTGATTGATTTGGGTTTTTCTTATTAATACAAGTTTCAATCTTCCATTCATCTTGTTAGTAGGTATAATCTTCTTTTCCCTTCTCTTAATCTTATTTATTCATTCAAGTTTCAATCTTTATTCATTGTAGTGTCCATTGCTCATTGTTTTCATTAGTTTCATTATGGATGTTTTGTTGTTTGTGTTGATTCCTCTTGTCTTTGTTATTGTTAGTTTAGTTATGTTTGAGTAGACTCTTGCTAGGGTTAGTAGGGGGGATTTGGGTGTTTAATGGGTGATCAAGGGTTTGTTGGAGATGTTGGTGGTAGTTTTGGGTTGCCTCTTGGTTAGATGCATGGAACATGTTTGATGAAATGCTTGAATGACATGTAGATGCATATGCTTGTTTTTCTTGCCTTTTTCTCTTGTGGGTGGTGGTTTTCTCGTGGGTTTGGTTCCCTCACTACGTAGCGAGAGCCCGGTGAGGACGACCCCTAGGTCGGTCTACGTAGCGAGAGCCCGGACGTGACCTAGGCCACGAAAGCATGCTAGTAACCCCGTTTGTCATATGTGTCGCTAAGGTGGGCTCTAGCAAGAACCTCTAGGTTGGTCTACGTAGCGAGAGCCCGGATTACACCTAGATAACCCGACTACCCCTTCACCTTAGCTCTTCCTTGACCATTCCATTACCCCTTGAAACCGACCTAATCCTAGCCCTTTTCCTTATTTGTTTTCTCCGTCACCTTGGTCTTAGTCTTAGCCTTCTTCTCTTCCTATCATTCTAGTTTAGCTTAGTTCGTTGACCTCGTCTCGTTTTTGGGTGACCTTAGTCTAGACGCCTCATTACCGTCCCCGTGGATTCGACCCGACTTACCCTATCTACGTGTTAGGTGTAGCCGGTTATTTATTGACGGTGGGGATCCACGGCAACGGCGCCAAATTGATGGTAAGGGATTTGCCGTGGATCCCCACCGTCAATAAATAACCGGCTACACCTAACACGTAGATAGGGTAAGTCGGGTCGAATCCACAGGTAAGACTGGGATATGGAGGAAATCCGTGATGTAAGATCGACGGAGTTTCGACGCTAGAAGACTTGATGACTTATGACACGACCCGACACTGCTAAATACGGGAAGTCCTAAGAAGAGGAAGGTTTTGAAATTGAATTTTTGAAAGCCCGAAGAAATTCGGGGAGAACCAGCCCTTTTCGAAAAAACGGAAAAGGTGGACCGGTGAGGGTTTTGAAAGTTCGAAAATATTTTCGAGTTTTGAAATGGGCATAATACCAGCTAAAAATAGGCTATTTTGAGTAAAATCGTGGATCCTAAATTCGGTATATGTTCCGGGTTTTGAAATTGGATATTTTGAAAAGGATGCAATTTTGAAAATGACAGTTTTTTTGAAAAGCCGACTTATAAATCAGGTAGCACGTAGTCATGGAAACAGTATAACGACGCCATGTATGCTCTAATTCTAAGTCTCAGTTAGTCTGTAAGGGTCTATACCAGTGTACACAGCCTATCGAGAATCGGGGCGGACTTCCTAAGTCGAGTTGAGCTTAGAACATGCCGTAAAACCCATACGAATCGGCTAATGGATACCTTCGACATATCCAATTTGGACTACATCGATAGTATAGTGGGACGTCGGTCACCAGTACCGGCCCGGGAAAATATGGGGTTGTGCATGAACCGTAAAACTAAAACGCGTATTGTACTAGTCAAACGATTTCTATTCGAGTCTCACCCTGAAGATGCCGATGGTAAGTCACACATCAGTTAATCCCCAGCGGAGTCGCCAAATTGTGGACATGACATAGGTCCACCCCGACGCGGCCACGCGCGGGTTTGGGGAGGCGAATGAATCTCCATATGAGATGGTCAAATTGAAATTTAAATCGAACTGGAGTCGCCACCGAACTTTGTGGGAGTTCGGGCCCGTTCGAACCCACTCTATGTCGTAGTGGGCCGTGTACAAAATACGGCCCATTTCCGATGTCAGAGTTTATCGGGTTCGTCCCTTTGCATTTTATACCGATACCGACCCGGATACCGTGTATTGAATGACTCTCGTTGCCAATGGTTTCGGACATCCGGAAACCGAGGTTCTGAGTAAGGGGTGAGGGTACGTGTTGGGAAGTTCACAAAGAACACCCAACCCCGCCCGCACATTAGCGGCCTCTACTAGGATATCGAATGATTTTTTAATACGCGCGTTAGTAATACGATGAATGATATGCAAACATTGTTTTCCTAAACATGCGAGGAATTGAATGGGATGCTAAGTCGGTTTAATGCATGAAAATTTAACGTCAAAGTTGAATTTAGCATGTGAGATTCGTTTTAGTATAATAAAACAAACGATAAAAAAGGATGAATTTGCTACAAAAGATGAACAAACGAGTTATTATCGAATTGTGAATAAAAATATAGCAAATACGATGAATATGCGAGATCGAGAAAATATTAGTCGAAATCTGAACAATATTACTAAAAAGTATCGTTTTGTATAAAAAATGAAGTTCGAAAAAATAATAAAAAAAACAAGAAAAGGTGTCGTGTTACAGCCGGCCAGGCGACTCGCCCGGGACGCGCGCGACTCGCGTCACGGCCTGTTTTCGAAACAGATTTTTTGAAAATTCGATGTTTTTTATTAAATTGCGTACAAATATTGCACAATTTGCACTCGATTTAATATTTTCGAAATTCGTTACATTCGATGTTCGATTATGTAATCGATATCAAATACTCGGAATAGTTTTTAGAAAAGGTGTAAATTTTGAGAAATCGTTTCGTAGAATAAAAAAATGAACGAAAAGAGCTAAAAAGAAGACTCGGGTTTCAGGCCCGTGCGCGAGTCGCCTGGGAGGGGCGCGACTCGCGTGCGGGTCTGTCCGGTTCCGTTTGTTGTTCGAAAATTGCTAATTTTGATAAATCGCGTACAAATATGAATTAATTTATACTCGATTTATGTTTTCGTTATTCGTCGTATCCGATATTCGATTATGAAATCGATATCGAATATTCGGAATGAATTTTAGGAAAAGTTTTGTAAAAAAGGACTTGAACGAAAAAGATGTTAATTCTCTCCGCGTTAAAATCGTTGTATTTTGTATGTGTAACGATTTTTTAGCATCGACGAGATTTAATTTAATCCTTTTGATACGATATTCGACTATAGAGTTGATATCGTATTTTTAAGAATGTTTGTTATATGAAAATAATTTTAGTAATATCGATATTAGAAAAAAAAAACGACGAACGATCCGTAATAAAAAAGGACGGCCAAAGACCCGTAAAAGGAAAAAACGGACGACGAAAAAAAAAAGACGAGAAGGAGAAGAGAGAAGATAGAGAAGTCGGGTTTGGTTACACCCTCAACCTACATGTTTTAGTTTACTCGGATCGGAGCTCGTTGGAACGTGGCTTGGGCACAAGAGCGCCGAGTGGATGTCGGTGAGTTGTGGTGGCTCGGTTTGGTGGGACGTGTGAAGGGTGTCGGGTATCGGGGCCGGTTTCCTTCGGGTCCTAGGTATAATATCGGTTTCTCGATGCAAAGTGTAGGGAGTTTTATGGATGTGTGTAATTGATAATCGATGTGTAAAAGGTGTGTATTTGATAGATGAATATATTGTGTGTGCAAGGGGCCTATTTATAGGAATATTCCCGACCTTGGCTAGGAGAGGTGTTTGAGTTAGAACTACCGCTTAGGATAGGAAACGCAGGAAGCTGAGAAGAACGAGAATTCCGTTTACTTGGCAAAGAAGAAAGGGAATCTCGGCTGGTATGGGCTGCTCGGCCGAGTATCCTAGATCGGTCGAGTGTTCGATTCGGTTTTTGGATAGAATTCCTACTTGAGATCGAATCCTATCCTTAAACGGATTTGTTTAATATTTTGTGTAGCTGATTTTTTTGTAGTATTGGAGCCCGAATCAGCCACGTGAGGTGTCACGGCTGGCTCGCGTGTCTCGAGAATATTTTTGACCGGGTTTTGACTCGGTCGCTAAAAGACGGTTTTGCCCCTTGTGCCGGATTCGACCCAAATTAGTCTTATTTGACTCGAAATGACACGTTGGGCCTGATTTTGAGGTTGGTTCTGTGAGATATGTACTCCGTAAAAAGCCCAAACCAAATGCCAATGATTTTGAGCTCGTTTTCGAGTATATTAAAGCACGTTTGCGTCCGACCATCATCGGGTGTTTGTCGCAAATTGCTATAGACACCTGGCAGTCAAAATGTGGGTGTCTACAAAAGTAGACTAAGGTATAAGGAGAGGAAAAGTATTGAGAGAAAAGTAAGTGGTTGTTAAAAGTAGTCTAAAGAAAATTAAAAGAATAAAAGAAAAGGTTCTTTCTAAATTCTAGTCTAATAGTTTCTTAAATCCCCTATTCACTAAAACAAAAACCAAGGGGCAAGAGAGTCATTTCAACTTTCCCGCCTAAATGCTTCTGTTAATTATGGAAAGTGGATTTTCTAATCAAACAATTTCATTTCAACTTGAAGGTCCAATTAAATGAATCATAAGACAATTTTATTTAAAATACGAGTCCAATAAATCCCCAATTCACTAAAACAAAAATCAAGGGGCAAGAGAATCATTTAAAGTGGGTTTTCTAATCAAACAATTTCATTTCAACTTGAATGTCCAATTAAATGAATCATAAGACAATTTTATTTAAAATACGAGTCCAATAATTCGCCAAGATAATTTTAGAAAGAAAATATTTCTAACAACTGTATTTCCTAATTTTTTGAATAATTATAATCCTTAAAAAACTACTCCGTATTAGGTTACAAAATAGGCATATGAATACATAATAATAACCAAATAACATATCAAAAGTTATACGGAGTACTAAACATAACTTCAGAATAATGGGCGGATACATAATTTCCGAATCATTACTTTTTACCAATTAAAAATCCAGTTATTTGTTTAATAGTAATCATATTTAACGTCGTTAATGTAATTAAATTAAAACAATTACCATATCTTATTATTAAATGGTTTAAAAATTATACTCCTTTAATTACAATATTTTTTAATTATTTTTGTAATTTACAATATTAACATTATAAATTTTTAGTAATTATTTTAATTATTATTTTTTAATTACACGTCATCAAACTAACGAGTCAACCCGGGTTTTGATCCTAAATTAACGGATCATTTCAGGTTTAAGCGAAATGGATCGTGAGTCAAAGTTTTAGGGTCCTAACCTTAAAAAGATGTGATAGGTTTACGAGTTAACTCAAAATTTGAAATGACTATTTTCTAATCCAAAAATCTTCTTAATTTATATGATTACCCGATCTAATTAGCATTTTTGTCGTTCCTATCCCAATTAAAGAATCACTGATCAGCATAACCCCCTAATTTAGAAATAAATTAATTTTCGAAATACTCTACTAAACAGAGAGTTGAACTGCTGACGGAAGCACTAAAAAAAAGGCGTAAGTCATTGGTTTCGAAATATAATTTTATCACGTCACTAAACTCTTTCAGAAACAAAATTAATTAAAAAACCGTGCGTAGACACGGGTTTTGAACTAGTACTAAATCAAAACAAAAGCCTAAAAGTCTTATTAACCCTAAACGTCAAATTAGGAAAGTCCCGATCTTCGTCCAGTCTCGAGAATAGTCGGTTTACTATTTTGAATAGTCGGTCGACTATTTTGATAGTAGTTCGACTATTATTGACCTGTTTCCGTTCTCAGCAATGCGCGCTTAACTTCAAACGCCTGCCATTTCTTCGTTACTTCTTCAAATCGAGCTTGTAATATACCGTTGGAAAGATAAAAGAAAGAGCTTTCCAACGCAACTAAAATCAATTCAATTGGAGTTGTAAAACTCAATATATTCACGTTTTAATTTGACCTGTTTGGAAACGATCATTCTCTTTTCTTATTTCGCATAAATTTCATCTTTAAGCACGATTTTTGCCTTGTTTATGCGTCCACGGGTTCAAAGCTACATAAGATGCAATATGACCACAAAGTATCAAATTCGGAGGAAAATAGTAGACAATACTACTCGATATGCATGGAAATGCGTGCGTAAAAGACGGAATAATCATATATAAATAGCACGCATCAAACATCCCCAAACCGAACCCTTGCTTGTCCCAAGCAAGCACAAGACAAAGAAAAACATCCTAATGGAACGGTATACAACTCATAGCGGAATATGCTCCAAAGTTACTCGAACCGTACCAATGCGCAACGATCAAAATTAATGTAAACAACCACATATAACAAGCTTGACCAATGACAACAATACTGAACTTTCAACCTTGCAAGACTCGTCTATGTCGGACTCTCACGGATCGCTCATCACACAAAACGGGTGATATTGTGAGTTTATGTAAAAATGGAAAGACAAGGCACTCACCTAAACTGCGACCTACAAGAACATGCATGCATTCTAACATGAAATTAACCTCTAATAACCGTACATACGCATTCTATCGAGTAAAGACAAGTGCCAAGGGCTTACATATAGTATAAAGTGAGGATAATCGGGTAAGAAGAGGCAAAACGATATGGATATGAGGAGGTAAAAGCCAAGCTAGTATTTCTTACACCCATCAATAGTAGACATTCTGTTCTCACCAAACTCCAGTCGAAGAAATTAGGCATAGCAACAAGCGCCTTATAAAAATTGCTTCTCACCAATAACTATGAAATTAGAGAGATCAATTCTTTTCTCATAGCAAAAACACATTCTTCTTCTAGTTTCACTTCATTTTTTTTATTCTTTCCCTTATTCTTTCTTTCTTTTCTTCTTTCTTTCAAATTTTTTCTTTCATTGATTTTTTTTTTCTTTTCATTTTTTTTTTCAATTCCCCTTTTTTTTCCAATCATCATGGTACCAAAATTAACCCGGAAAAAAAAAAACAATTCTGTCTAATTCATCTACTAGCTTGACTAGGGTAGGCAATATATGGCATGTAGTTGATAAACGGGTCAAACAGGTCAATTTGGCTATGTGAGGCTCATGGGAATTAATTAAAAGAAAGGATTTGCCTTTTTCGCACATGTCAAAAGCATGAGTAAAAAACGTACAGGTACCTAAGAGACGAATGTCATGCTTATGCAGTTTGATATTACATGTCTCATAAGGAGTACTACTCTCAACCTAAATGAAACTGATCATGAATGTCATCAGTTTAAAGGCTCTAATTCCTTACAAATCTGAGTAGTTTGCCAAAAATGAGTCAAGTTTATTCATTCAGTAAAGTTCATCAATAACAAGAGAATGGTGCATGTTATATACAAAAACTATAACGGCGCACGAGCATAAGCAACTAAATGAAGACATAGAAGCATTATCATCATCGTTATATAACCATTCCGACTCGACTATATGAAAAAAAAACATATTTTTGTGATTTTTTTTTTGCTAACGGAAATGCAGTAAATATGCAGATGAATGAAAACAACAGATGCATACCCTCCCCAAACCAAATCACACAATGTCCTCATTGTGCACAACAAACAATAAGAGGTATAAAAAATATGAGGAAAGATATGAAAGACGATGAAAGTGCAAAAGGGAAAAAAAATAAGAAACTACAAGATTCATATAAAGGAGATCTCCCCATACCGCATCTAAGCATCATCTTCATAATCAAAAACGTCACAACGTTTCCGTTACCTTCATCGTCCTAGGAGCTCACAAAGACGGTACCTACACAAAAAAAAACAAAACAAAACCAAAAAAAACACATAAGAGAAGCAAAGAAAATATATAGAACAAATCTCAGCAACCTAGTGAATCGCCTAAAAAACTGGTCAAGGACCGCATTAGCTTGTCAAACAAGCTAGACCAATCATCAACAAAGTGGTCATAGTGAATCAACACTAACAAGCATGACCAATAATAAGCACAATAAGTAAGAAGACTAATGAGCAGTTTATGAGAAAAGACATACATACCAAATATCTCAAAATTATCCCAAATCTTATCATTTGACTCAAATTGCACAAGAGAAGGGTCAAATGACTCAAAACTACTCACGGCATCACACTTATACTCTTCTACTCCCTCGAAAGAGTTATTATTATCACCATCTTCAATGCTCTCAAGAAGACGACCATCAAACGATAGACCAAGAGCCAAAAGAATCTCTTCTAAGAGAGTCTCACAATCCTCATCCATAATCATAGGCTCAAGCAAAGGTGTAAGGGAATCGAGATCAAGATAATCAATAGGTGAAGGTGATTCATCTTCAAAATAAGGGGAAAACTCAAATTTCTCTAAAATTGGTTTCTCAAAGAAATCAGATTCACAATCCCATGCAAGTATCCTCAATAATGAAACTCTCTTCACTCAAAGTATCATTTAAAAGTGCACTCTTTTCCCGACTCTCGTCCGTTTGATATTTTCTCTCACGCTCACAGACTTCTCCTTTGTTCAACTCTCTTTCCAAAATCTCAAAATTGACATCAAATGACACATTCTCAAATTCAGATGAACCAAAATCCTCAATGTTATCCTCACAAGGAATATCATTCAAAGCATCAATACACACATATTCCTCGAATATCACACTTTCCATCTCACAATCATTATTTGCCACAACAATATTCACAAAATGAGAAGAAGGATCGTCTAAAGGGTATGAAAGTTGCTCCAAAGGAGAATAAGGTGGTTCACAAGTATCCAAGAAATGCAAGTCATCATCCTGCATCAAGTTAGAAATCATAGGGGTTGAGGGAACAAGGTGAGACTGAACACTATACTCATCATCATCTTCATCAATAATGTTCATGAAGTGTGGGCAAGATGGAATATCATGCATAACATTCATACTGTTAAGAGGAGAAGAAACATGACATACATGATCATCAGACACATCACCCGGCGAGTAAGAATCAACACATGATCATGATAAGTGTCGTTTGTAGTGCCTATTTTGTAGTGTTTTGGTCCCATTTTCCTTGTGGAATCGATCCTTGGGAGCAATTTATGGGCTTCTTATGCTTCCTTTAGTTCGTTTCAGGTTCCCGAGATCGATTTGGATGAGTTGGAGCGATTCGAACTCGATACATACACATTTTGGAGCCAACGAAGCTAAGGAACGATCACTCGATGCCTTGGAGTCGACCCCGAGACCTTGGGACCCAATCCCGAGCCTCCGAAACCCGATCCCGAGTCCCGAGAATCGATAGGAAGCCCATGAGAGGCAAGGAGGGACCAAAGAGCTCTTAAGGGAGGCCTACAAAGACCCATCCCGTTCGGGATGGCCTCATCTCGTTCCGGATGGCCTTATCCCGTTCGGGATGAAGGGAGCATAAAGCACGGCTACTGTGAGCCCATCCCGATCAGGAAGGTCCTTCCCGACCGGGAAGGATGGCCCATCCCGATCGGGACCAAGCCTTCCCGACCGGGAAGGGTCAGCTGCAGCTCCGCTTTCTTCTTTTCTTCTCCCTTCCATTTGTAACCCTATATATACCCCCCTCTTGTATTAAGACACTATCCTATCTTAGGCCTTTCATTAGAGACTAAACCCTAGATAGATTAGCATATATTAGTGTACATTAGTCCTTAGATTATCGTTAATCTTAGATTAGTACTTGTAATTTGGGAATTCTTCAAGATCTCCATTCAAGCTTGACAAACTTGGATGTTTGTTTTGGGTTCTTCCATTTATGCAAGTTTCTTTCTTCTTTTCATCTCTAGTTTGGTATAATCTTCTTTTCTCTTCTCCTAATATTTGTTTTATCATTAAAGTTTGATTCTTTGTTCTTGTTATGGTTCATAGTTCATAGTTCTTGTTAGTTTCTTCATGTCAGTTTTGTTGTTTGTGACGATTCCTCTTCTTAGTGTTAGTTTTAGTATAGATATGTTAGAGTAGTGTTCTTGCTAGGGTTAGTAAGGTGATTAGGGTGTTAATTGGGTGATTAAGGGTTTGTTGGAGATGTTGGTGGAAGATTTGGGTTTCTCCTTGGTTTGTTGCACATCACATGTTTGTAGAAATGCTTGATTGACTAAGTATGTGCGAATGCTTGTTTTTCTTGCTTTTCTCTTGTGGGTATTAGTTTGTTTGTGGGTTCGGTTCCCTCATTAAGTTGCGAGAGCCCGGTGAGGACGACCCCTAGGTTGGTCTAAGTTGCGAGAGCCCGGATTCGACCTAGGCCTATAGCACGCTAGTACCACGTTTGTCGTTTGTGTCGCCGAGGTGGGTTTTAGGTGGAACCTCTAGGTGAGTCTAAGTTGCGAGAGCCCGGGTATTACCTAGATTACCCTACTACCTCCTTCACCTTTAGCTCTTCCTCGACCATTCCATTACCCCTTTGACCCCGAACTAATCCTAGCCCGTTTTCCTTTGATAGTTCTCTTGCTTTAGACCTAGTTTAGTCGTAGTCTCCTCCCCTTAGATTAGCTCGTCTCGAACCTAGTCCTAGACCCGAGCATACCTTAGTCCGACCTCCCGTCCCTGTGGATTCGACCCGACTTACCCTAGCTACCCACTAGGTTTAGCCGGTTTTGTTTGACGGTTGGGATCCACGACAAATCCCTCCCATCAAATTGGCGCCGTTGCCGGGGACGGCGTAGTTTAGACTTTTGTTTGCTTAGTTTTGGACTTTGTTCTTGATTTTTGTGTTATCTTCTCCTTGTGTATCTCCGTTTTTCTTCTTGTGTGTTACTCTCCCTTCCTAGTGCCTCAAAAGCACTAGGATACTAACGTTTGCTCAAGTGCTTCTAGCTCATCCTAGGTACCAAGGCAACGTTATGGACATGGCTTGTCCAAGCTACCATCAATCATCACGGGGCAACTTTGGGGCAAATGGCCAAGTCCCGAAATCTCACCAACCATATCAACCTCATCAACAATCTCACGAACGCCCTCCATATGGTTACCAAGAAGGTTGTCAAGGATCATTACAACATCCTAACAACTACCAAACACCCTCACATGACCCACAACCAAATATCCCTACCTTTGAGACGTGTCAAATGTTGGTTCAAATGCAAAAGAGTCAACAAGAGATGATGATCCTATTGCATAAGGGTCAACAAGATTTGAGGATTCTATTGGATAAGACTCAACAAGCGATGATGGCTCAAATACAAGGGGTTAGGGAAGAGTTCAAGGCCCAAATAGAGGTGCAAAATGCTCGCATCAATGCACTCATGGCTCATATCACGATGTTGGCCACTCGAGCTCCACTACATGTTGAGGAAGGTTCATTTGGGCAAGAAGGTCGGGTGTCTCCACAAGAAAGTCAACCCGATTGTGAAGCTACAAATGAAGAAGAGGGGGTCGATCAAGAGGTCATTGTCGAGTGTTGCTTAGGCGGTGAGGATAGGGGAAGAGTAGAGGAAGTTGAAGCTTCAAGGGTCGACAATGAGGAGGGAGTTCAACATAATTATCAAGATAACTCTTGGGGAGCCAATGTATTGGCTATAAAGTTGGATTTGTTTGATTTTCTTCGTGATGAACCGGGTGTCGACAATCCAAACCCAAGTGAAGAGATGACCCCTCATGACCATTTTGACAAGGTGAGTGAAAAGGAGCGCAATACTTGGGAAAAAGAAGTAGACGCCTTGGAACTTGCCTTGTATGGGAATTTGGAGGATCCTAAAGCCTCCAATGAAGAAAACTTGATGCCTTCTTCTCCTCTACCGCACTCGATGTCTAGCCCTTTGTCTTGTGAGACGGTTGGTGAAGAGGATCCTTGTCGGGCGGTGGAAAAGAGCTCCACTCTCGACCCCGTAGAAGAAGCGACACCCCTAGGGTGTGATCTCCCACATCATGACACCGAGCACGATTCTAGACCACTATACCAACCGGATGGTCATAAGAGTCGTAGCTATGTTGGTTCCGAAGACCCGGAAGATCACGAGAACCCCGAGCTCAATGAAGATGATCGCTTCTTCCCTCCGACTTGGAAACTTTTGGAAGTGGCTAGGCTCGGCCATGTGAGCTTAAATGAAGATGTTGCTAGGGCATTTGACTTACTCCTTCGAGCTCTTGATGGCTATGGAGGCGTTGTTGGTGAGAGTAATTAGTGTAAATATCTTTTCCCTTTCTTTTGTGCTTGTATTTGTGTTTATGTTTGTATAGTTTGGTTTCTAGGGTTGTTAGTTTTCGTGAAATTCTTGTTTATTTGGATTTTTGATGAGCGATGTGAGGGAGGAAATTTGATGTGGTATTTGAGTTCATTGTGATTGGTGTGAAGGAAAGGTGATTCCTAGAGGAGAGTAGATAATGATAGAGCATGGATCGTGAGTTTGGAAGTCGGTTTTTGAAGCTTCGGTGATTTTTTTGGGGTTTTGGAGGTCAAGAAGACCCATCCCGGGCGGGAAGGGAGCTTCCCGACCGAGAAGGGTGTGCCATCCCGACCGGGAAGAAGCCGTCCCGATCGGGATGGAGGTGCAAAAATTGGAGCATTCTGGAGTGTCGTCCCGACCGGGACGAGGGCTTCCCGATCGGGACGGATGTGTCATCCCGACCGGGATGGTCTCTTTTCTCCTCTTTTGACCTCTTCTTTGACATTTGAGCCCACCCATCCATTGTATACCCCCACCCAACCTCCCTACCCATCCTTGCTCATATCATATGCCCCATGTACTTCATTTACATACCCTCACCTCGTTTCTCTTCCCTTTACACCGAGTTTCACATCGAATCCTACCCCCCCTCACACCATTACTACCTTAACCATGCGTACTTATTGAATTTGAAGAGGAATAGCAATGATGAAGACAAGCAAGTACCTATATTAATCTATGAGACGATGGTGAGAGTGAGTTCCTAACCTATGGTACGGCAACTATCCTTTCTTTTTCGTCTTTTATTGCTTGTTTTCCTTTGTTTACTCCCCTTCCCCTTGTACACTTTTGTGTCATGGTGTCATGGTGGCCCTCGGGGCCTTGGTACATGTTGCTCCCGACTCTCGATGATGTGACTACATCGAGAGTCATTTCAAAATCCAAAATTTTCAAGTTTTTCACCCTTTTTTGTTGGATTTAGTCGGATTTAGGCGGAATCCGGGCTAGGTGACTTGATTACACCTAGCCCTCCCCTCCCATTTCCTTTTATTTCCTTCTTTTTATTTTCTTCCCCCATCCATATCTTTTTCTTGTCTCGGCCCATGGTGATTTGACTACACCCCGGCCGGACACCTTCTACCTTTTCTTCATCTTTATTTTTGATTTTTAGCTTTATTTTCGTAGTTTCTTTTTCTTTCTTGTGTCTCTCCGCACCTTACGATCGAGCATGAGGACATGGCTCTATTTAAGTGTGGGGGAGCGATATTCTAGTATAGTTAGTTTTATTTTCTTAGTTTTTCGAAAAAAATCTTAAAAATCCCTAAAAATTTGAAAAAATTTCACAAAAATCAAAAAGATTTTCTCTTTTGTGTTTTCATTTTGTATCTTTGTGTCGTATATTTGTTTGTGTGCGTGTTTTGCCTCCCTTTTCCTTATAGGTCGCTTATTAACCGCTAGCTTTGGAGGGCTTTCAAGACTCCCGGTAACATCTTATCCCTTTTTCCTCTTTGTTCCTTGTAGAGTTTGGAGGAGATGTGTGTTGTGGTGTGCTCGGGTGGAGCTTTGTAAAGTTTGTGGTTGTTTTGGTGGCTTGTTTGGATGATCGGGGTGGTATTTATGTTGTGTATGTATTCATTTTGTGTTGTTTTTGTTTCGTTACTTTTACTTCTTTTTCTTTTGTTCTTCGTTGTGTCTTTGTTTTGTGTTGTGTTGTGTGTCTTGTGTGTAAACATTTTGCGAACACCCGGTTTAGAGGCTAGTTTATAAGTTTTTACTTTCCCTTCCTAGTAGTGTAAATCGAGTCTTGGACTTTAATCTAGTAGAATGACCCTAAATCAATGATTTCGTTGGTCCTTTACCTTGAGTCCACCTAGCTTACTAGGGATTTACTACGGGATTTGCATTTTGACCATTATGACCACCAACGGTGTGAAAAGGCTTTGGTTACCGAGTCTCGTCCCTTAGGTGACCGTGTTTGGGATTGTTTGATTAGTCCAAGTTCTCCCCTTTTTGTGAGTATGAAGGGAAGACGTCGTCCCGACATACCCATTTCCCTTCTTCCTACACAAATCCACACAATAAAAATGCAATTTGTTGATCTCTCTTTCTTATTACTAAGGAATGCCAAAAAGCCGAATCTAGCCAAAAAGGGCTAAGAAAAGAAAAATGAAAGAAAATGAAAGAAAGAAAAGAATGAAGAAAAAGAAAAGGCACAAAAAGCCAAAAGAAAATAGAAAAGAAGAAAAAGAATGGCATGGCAAAACAAAGAAAAAAATGCAAAAGAAAAGAGAAAATGCCAAAAGAAAACCCGATTCACAAAAATAACACCTACCTCTCAAAATAAGCCTTTTTCCGACTTTTTCCGTGAAGAGCCTACCAAAGGACCGAGTCCCGAGGAAGGATGATAGCGGCATTAGTCGGTCTTCCCTCATTTTGCATATTTTCCACCTTTTTACTTGGACTAGTTAGGCGGTCTTGGACACGGGACGACCCTCTTGGCTCACGCTAAAGGGGGCAGGGTCTTACTTACCTACAGTGTCGACTAACACAGTGGTTCTTCACTTTCCACTCCGCCGATTGTCCCGTAGTACGTTTTTAGAAAGTTAGGAGGACCTAGGTAAGTTACCAACGTTTTTGTTGCTTTATCGTCATACTATTAGGGTTTAGTTCACTTTGGTTTGTATGTCTAGCTTGGGAACGTTGTCACTTACCTCGAGTCCTAAACCGGTGTTTCATTCACCGCTTTTTGAGGGAAGCGGTATTTCTTTTGTTTTGGGTGCAACCGATTATGTGTTTGTTTGTGTGTTTGTTTGTTTGTGTGTTTTGTGTCCGGTTGCATCCACAGTTTTGTCGCAAGACCCAACTTGCCTTGCGGAGTGCACTTGTCCTCTAAGTGCACTCGCGTGAGTTGAAGGGGCGTAGGGTGCGCTAATACCCATTCGGCTAGTATAGTAGTTAGTTTCTGCTTACTCGAGGGCGAGTAAGGGTTAAGTGTGGGGGAGTTGATAAGTGTCGTTTGTAGTGCCTATTTTGTAGTGTTTTGGTCCCATTTTCCTTGTGGAATCGCTCCTTGGAAGCGATTTATGGGATTCTTATGCTTCCTTTAGTTCGTTTCAGGTTCCCGAGACCGATTTGGATGAGTTGGAGCGATTCCGACTCGATACATACACATTTTGGAGCCAACGAAGCTAAGGAACGATCACTCGATGCCTTGGAGTCGACCCCGAGACCTTGGGACCCAATCCCGAGCCTCCGAGACCCGATCCCGAGTCCCGAGAATCAATGGGAAGCCCATGAGAGGCAAGGAGGGACCAAAGAGCTCTTAAAAGAGGCCTACAAAGACCCATCCCGTTCGGGATGGCCTCATCCCGTTCGGGATGAAGGGAGCATAAAGCACGGCTACTGTGAGCCCATCCCGATCGGGAAGGTCCTTCCCGACCGGGAAGGATGGCCCATCCCGATCGGGACCAAGCCTTCCCGACCGGGAAGGGTCAGCTGCAGCTCCGCTTTCTTCTTTTCTTCTCCCTTCCATTTGTAACCCTATATATACCCCCCTCTTGTATTAAGACACTATCCTATCTTAGGCCTTTCATTAGAGACTAAACCCTAGATAGATTAGCATATATTAGTGTAGATTAGTCCTTAGATTATCGTTAATCTTAGATTAGTACTTGTAATTTGGGAATTCTTCAAGATCTCCATTCAAGCTTGACAAACTTGGATGTTTGTTTTGGGTTCTTCCATTTATGCAAGTTTCTTTCTTCTTTTCATCTCTAGTTTGGTATAATCTTCTTTTCTCTTCTCCTAATCTTTGTTTTATCATTAAAGTTTGATTCTTTGTTCTTGTTATGGTTCATAGTTCATAGTTCTTGTTAGTTTCTTCATGTTAGTTTTGTTGTTTGTGATGATTCCTCTTCTTAGTGTTAGTTTTAGTATAGATATGTTAGAGTAGTGTTCTTGCTAGGGTTAGTAAGGTGATTAGGGTGTTAATTGGGTGATTAATGGTTTATTGGAGATGTTGGTGGAAGATTTGGGTTTCTCCTTTGTTTGTTGCACATCACATGTTTGTAGAAATGCTTGATTGACTAAGTATGTGCGAATGCTTGTTTTTCTTGCTTTTCTCTTGTGGGTATTAGTTTTTTTGTGGGTTCCGTTCCCTCATTAAGTTGCGAGAGCCCGGTGAGGACGACCCCTAGGTCGGTCTAAGTTGCGAGAGCCCGGATTCGACCTAGGCCTATAGCACGCTAGTACCCCGTTTCACTACAAGAGAATTGCAATTTAGCTACTAATTTAGCAACTGCCTAAAATTCAGTGGCTAAATATATAAATTAGCTACTACTTTTGAGACATAAATATATTTAGTCTCTATTTTAGATATCAAAATATAGTGGTAGCTAATTACGTCACTATTATAGAGACTAAATAAAGTCGATAGCAAATTTGGTATCTAATTTAAGTTTTTAGATACGGAAAAACGTCAGTAGCTAAAGTTGTCTCAATATATATCGACATAAAATTGCGAATAATGTATTTAGTTTTTATATAGGAGACCAAAGTAAATTCGTAAATGAGTAGCAATTTTAGTATCTAATTTAAATTCATAGCTACAGAAATAATTTGGTAGCTAAATTTAGTTGTCGGTTGTTGCTATCATGTATTTTTTATAATTCTTATGATATTTTTTTTTATATTTTTTAATATATGTATATTACTATTGGAGTATTACAAAAGTATCTTACAATCCACATTTTAATGATTAATTTTACCTTTAAGTATACATTCATTGTCCGAACAAACATAAATCTTCAAGTGGCCCAATGGTTTGACACTTGGTCAAGTGTTTGAAGGTTATGGGTTCGATTCCTCTTGCGAACTTAAATCATCAAATTCTATACTAGAGGCGGTGGTGTGGTGTGTGGACGTACATGCGTGGTTTAGTGAGCTAGGGGTAACTCTACGTGCGGTATGGTACCCTAGCTAGGGTGATGTGGCGGGGTAGGGGTATGACGTGTATTTCTTGTTTTTTCGTGGCCATTTTAGATACCAAAAAATTGCGTCGCCAATTTTGCTACAACTGAATCGGTCTCTAAGTTCGTTCCTAAATTAGCTACTATACAATTTGCGGTCGCTAATGTAGCTACTCAAATTTTCGTCTCTATTATTGTCTCAAAATTTGCTACCACCCTTTCGTCGCTAAATTGGTAGCTAATTTTGGTCGCTAATTCAGTAGCTAAATTAGCGACAAGGCGTTTAGCTACTAATGAAATTCAGTCGCAAATTCAGTCTCTAAGTTAATTAGCTACGTAATATTGAAGATTTGCTACTAAAACCTCCGACTCTAAAGTGACTTTACCTTGTAGTGTTTGTCGTTTGTGTCGCCGAGGTGGGTTTTAGGTGGAACCTCTAGGTGAGTCTAAGTTGCGAAAGCCCGGGCATTACCTAGATTACCCTACTACCTCCTTCACCTCTAGCTCTTCCTCGACCATTCCGTTACCCCTTTGACCCCGAACTAATCCTAGCCCATTTTCCTTTGATAGTTCTCTTGCTTTAGACCTAGTTTAGTAGTAGTCTCCTCCCCTTAGATTAGCTCGTCTCGAACCTAGTCCTAGACCCGAGCATACCTTAGTCCGACCTCCCGTCCATGTGGATTCGACCCGACTTACCCTAACTACCCACTAGGTTTAGCCGGTTTTGTTTGACGGTTGGGATCCACGACAAATCCCTCCCATCAGGTTCACAAGTATCCAAGAAATGCAAGTCATCATCCTGCATCAAGTTAGAAATCATAGGGGTTGGGGGAACAAGGTGAGACTGAACACTATACTCATCATCATCTTCATCAATAATGTTCATGAAGTGTGGGCAAGATGGAAAATCATGCATAACATTCATACTGTTAAGAGGAGAAGAAACATGACATACATGATCATCAGACACATCACCCGGCGAGTAAGAATCAACCCATTCAGTCAACAAAGAAGAAAGTTGTGGCTTATCTCTAGGTTGTGGTCCTCTCCCAAATTCTCGATGGTCATGCCCACTAGCTATTATTTCAATCAAAACATGAGCATCTTCTACTTTCAGATCATAAAATTTCCAGTTACATGCAACAAGTATCAAATCTCTATGATGAGGAAGCAAGTTGTCAAAGAAGGGTAATGTAGTAAGCCAAAGTGGAATGCCATGATGGGGACATGCTCTCACTAAGCTCTTAAACCTACTCCAAGAATCACTCAAACTCTCAGACTCGCCCTGTTTAAAGTTAAGAATGTCTCGTCTAAACTTGGCAGTTTTATTAGGAGGGAAGTAATTTCTAAGGAAGGCTAGAGCTAGTGGTTCCCAAGAGATGAAGGTGTTAGGAGGGTATAAGTGTAGCCATCTTCGAGCTTTACCTTTAAGAAAAAAGGAAAATAACATGAGAAATATCGTCTCGATGGGTAAATCACCCCTCCTCACCAAACAACAATAGTCCACAAAATTCTTAAGAAGTTCATACACATCCTCACTCTCAAACCCAAGAAATGCATTCTGCTCCACTAAATCAATAAATCATGGATCAACATAGAAGTCTAGACCCTCTAAATTCCCGAGGTTAATAGGTGAACCAAACAACTCTGGTTTTGGTGTATTACGGTCGGCTAGAGTAGGCATGGTGAGAAAATCAAAGATATAAATAAACACTCAAGACGGGGAGAAGAAGAAAGAAATAAAATTAAAATTAAAAATTTAGAAAATTAAAATCTACAAATAAAAAAAAATAATAAAAAAAAAAATAGAAGTAATAATAAAAAAAAACTAAAAAAAAACTAAGGAATAAAAATATTATGAAAACTGTCTCAAGGAACTGGAGTTCTCCGAGAGAAAAGACAAACCAAAATAAACAAGTAGAAAAATACCGTCTCCCCGGCAACGGCGCCAAAATTTGATAAGCTAGTCGTATACCTATCAAAAATAACCAACTACGGTCTAACTAAAAATATAGCTAGGGAAGTCGGGATCGAATTCACAGGGAGACAAATAAATTCTACTCGTAATTAAAGTCTATCTACGTAACAAATCGAGGGTTTTTTAATTGTGTTTATCTAAACTAAAGTAGTGAAGGAAAGAGAATTAAAAGGGAAGAAATAACTAGAATAAAATAAGATGAATTTAAGATGAATAAATATATGGAGAGAAGACTAGGATTGTCGGTTCACTACGAATCTCATATGGTCACGGTCTAAGTCACAGGTCTGTCGCAGATATTGGTCTAAGGGGTATTGAAAAGGTCCTTCCGGTCCGCTATTCACCCTAGCCTGCGTCTAAAGGCTTCCGATCTTATTAGGGCAAACTAATGTGTTGTAGCATGTCTAACTTTTATCAGGCTTCCGATCTTAGGTTCAAGTCTACCGAATTCAATTAATCAATCGTGCGCATTAAATGACTAATCGCGATTATATGCTACAATTAAAACCTCAAACACAATATCATTGACATATCTATAAATTATTTAACGACCGCATTCAATTCGCAGATCCCCTAAATCCTAGCGAGGGAAATTAGCTACTCATAATTAATTTAATAACAACAAGATTAATGAAAGAATTTACTAGATTAAACATGACGAATAATAATAAATTTACGACAAACATAAAATAATGATTAAGTATGAAGAAGAAGAATCAATTAAGAACAAAGAAAAAGGAAGAAAGATAAATAAAATTACCAAAAGGAATAAAGGCAATTCGAATCCGAAAGTTTTATAATAACCGAGTTTTAAAGTAAGAAAGTAGACTAAGGTATAAGGAGAGGAAAAGTATTGAGAGAAAAGTAAGTGGTTGTTAAAAGTAGTCTAAAGAAAATTAAAAGAATAAAAGAAGAGGTTCTTTCTAAATTCTAGTCTAATAGTTTCTTAAATACTAAATCAAAACAAAAGCCCAAAAGTCTTATTAACCCTAAACATCAAAGTAGGAAAGTCTCGATCTTCGTCCAGTCACGAGAATAGTCGGTCGACTATTTTGATAGTCGTTCGACTATTATTGACCTATTTCCGTTCTCAGCACTGCGCGCTTAACTTCAAACGCTTACCATTTCTTCGTTACTTCTTCAAATCGAGCTTGTAATATACCGTTGGAAAGCTAAGAGAAAGATATTTCCAACTCAACTGAAATCAACTCAATCGAAGTTGTAGAACTCAAGATATTCACGTTCTAATTTGACCTGTTTGGAAACGATCATTCTCTTTTCTTATTTCGCATAAATTTCATCTTTAAGCACAATTTTTGCCTTGTTTATGCGTCCACGGGTTCAAACCTACATAATATGCAACATGACCACAAAGTATCAAATTCGGGGGAAAATAGTAGACAATACTACTCGATATGCATGGAAATGCGTGCGTAAAAGACGGAATAATCATATATAAATAGCACGCATCAGTGTTTACCCGGGGAGATGTCCCATCTGTGATGGCGGCAAAGAAAATTCTAATGCATTTTGCTAGTATTTCAGGTCTGCACATTAATGAAGATAAAACGGAAGCTTTCTTTGGAGGTGTTAAGCATCAAATAAATGAGGAAATTTTGTGAACTACTGGATTTATTGAAGGACAACTTTCATGCAAGTATTTGGGAATGCCTTTAAATTCTGTAACGAATAATATTGCTACATATGGGAGCCTAATAACTAAGATTCAGGGTGCTCTACTGCACTGGTCTACTCACACTTTCTCTTATGCGGGTCGTCTGGAGCTCATTAACTCTGTTATATTTGGTATCTCTAATTACTGGTGTGCTGCTGCTCTGCTACCTAAAACTGTGATCAAAATCATCAATAGGTTTTGCAAGACATTCTTTTGGTCTGACAGGAAGATGCAGTTTAAGGGGTGGAAAATCATTTGCTCATCATGGATTGAGGGAGGGTTCAATGTTAAGGAGTTACTATCATGGAATAAAACGCTTGTTACTAAATGGATCTGGCAATTAGAATCTGGTCACAATAATCTTTGGATTCAATGGCTGAAGTCTTATGTAATCAATGGTACATCACTTTGGGCTTTAACGATCAAAGACAGGCACTCTGAAGCGATAAGAAGCATCATTCAAGTTAAAGATGAAATTCTGAAGAGGACTGGGACAATTGAGGCTAGTAGGGAATTAATACTAAGCTGGACAGCAGGCCACAAGTTTGCTACTAAGCAGGCTTATAATTGGTTTCGTATAAAGTATAGCAAGCTTGAATTTCTTAAAGGACTATAGGGAAAGGCAATCTATCCAAGACAAAAGGTAGTTACTTCATTAGCAGCACAGCAACAGTTGCCAACAATTGATAAGATGCAGGGCATGGGTATTGCAATGGTGAACAGATGTGTACTATGTAAATTGGCGTTGGAATCTCACAATCATTTGTTTTTTCAATGCCATTACTCAAGGAGGCTTAGGGCTGAAGTCCAGGAATGGCTGCATATCAGACCAATTCATCTGGATCTTAAGAAAGAGCTCAGAAAACTAAGTTTTCAACCCAAATTGCAGTTGGAGTACAAGGTGGCTATATATTCGGTGGTTTATAACATATGGGAAGAAAGAAATCATAGAATTTTCAATGATACAAAAATGGATGATACTCAAAGATTTAAAAAGATAAAGATAGAGGTGAGAATGAGGTTGAGCAAACATCACTGTATGATACTTGGTTAATGATTTGTATTGATTTGGAGGTTGTTCCAAATAAAGGATATGTCTTTTGTAAGATCATCTCTTCTTTTTCCCTACATGGATGAATAAAGAGATTAACTTCTTGCAAAATAATAATAATAATAATAATAATAATAATAATAATATTATAATAATAATAATAATAATAATAATAATAATAATAATAATAAGTTCTGTTTTATAAATAATAATAATAATAATAATAATAATAATAATAATAATAAAATAATAAATAATAAATAATAATAATAATAATAATAATGGTTTAGTGAGAGAGGGCGATCCAGGGTTCCCCTGCCTCCGTCTAGGTTTCACGGCTCCGGCGACCGCTGGCCGCGGCGGTTTGCCCTCATTTGCCGGTCGTCTTCCCTTTCCCTTGGCCACTGCAGGCCGGCTTCTCCTCCCTCCTGCCGTCTTCCTCTGTGTCTTTCCTCTTCGCACTGCCGTCGGTTCCTGCCGGTACTCCGCCGTGCTCTGCTTGCCGGCTGCCTTTTCTGCTTCCCCCGCCGGTACTCCGCCATCTGCCTTCCTCTTCGGCCATTCCTGTCCGTTCCTCCGGTCATTTTCTGCCGGAATTCTGCTCCTCTTGGTTTGCCTCTGCTGCTGGTTTGTTCGCCGGCGCTCTGCCGTTGCTCTGCCACTCATTGCCAGCTGCCTCTTCTTCTTCCTTCGCCTGCCTTCATCTTCTGCCTCCGTGTCCATTCTTTTGGTTGTTTCATGTCGGATCTGCTGCTCTCCTGTTGTTCGCCGCTGTGCTGGGTTGTGTGCCGTCGACGGGCCTTTATCCTCGTCGGTGGTCGTGGTCCCTGGCAGACTGTGTGTCAGCTGCTGGTTTTGTTGGCTGTTTCCTCCGTCTCCCTCCCACCGTCTCTTTTTCCAGCCAGAATCGGGTCGGTTTCGCTGCTGTCCTCGGTCTTGTCGTTGCTGCTGGTATCTCGCCTCAATCCAGGACTCACCTTGTCTCGGTGGGATTTTGCCTCTGTCTTCTCCGTTTTCCTCGTTTGTGTTCTCGGGTTTTGATTCCCTTCTCCTCCTTGCTTGTCTCTGTTCTTTGTGCTTCCGCTCCGTGGTTTGTCTTTGCTCGATCTTGTCATGCCTCCGGTTGCTCGTTTCCATTGCCTATTCGTTGGTCTTTCTAAGTGTCAGGATAATCGTGGACAAGGTCTTACCAAAGCATCCTTGCGCATTCACCTTCGTGACCATCATTTTTGTGCCGGTGCTCAGGTATTAACGCGTCAAACCCTCTCCAGTAGCTTATTTGTCTATTCTGCGGCTGAGGTTACCTTTAAACGTATGAGCATTTGGTTGTGCGGTGTTTGCCTGGTGACTCACTCGCTCACCTATTGTTGTCAGCATGATTGGGGGGGGGGGTCAGGTTGAGCCGCCTGATTGTGGAGATGGTTTCGTTCGGTTTATCCTTTATGACCTGCCTCGCTCCACCCCGTCTCTTGTGCCGTCGGTGGGATCAGGACCCACTCCCTTGTCTTTCCTTGGGTTCTCTTGATCACTTGTTCTCTAAGGGGTTGCGCACGGTTAAATCGATTCCCTTTAGGTGTCGGCTTGGGTTCGTGCGGGCTTTAAAGGGTGCCCTGGATGATGTTGCGGGAGCTCCTTTTGATGTATCTTGTTGGGTTGCTTTGCTCGTGTTACTCCTTTGTGTTTTGAAGACCTTCGTCCCGAGGAGTAATTTGGAATGTCGATCTGCTATTCGACGCCAACGTCAGGAGGAGGCTATTGTTGATGCTATTCGTACTTTGGGGGTGCCGGGGGGAAAGTTATTGCTCTTGCACGAGCCTTTGGCAGAGGTCTCCCCTTCTTTTTGTGTGGAGGAGGTGCTTGACCCAGGTGAGCTTAACATTCGTCAGTGTCGTAAGAAGATTTCTGATGGTCATTATACGGCAGCCGTTCGTGTTCTTTCTTCGTCCGGTGTCGCACCTTACACTGATGCCACCCTCCGGGCCCTTCAGGATAAGCACCCGGCTGCTCCTCCCCCTGTCATCCCGTCTGACCCTCTTGACCACTGCCTCGATGCGTCAGTGTCTGTTGTTTTAGACATGATTCGGAGTTTCCCGCGGGGGACATCTTGTGGGAGGGATGGGCTTCGGGCCCAACATCTGCTGGATTGTTTGAGTGGTGCTGCTATCGCCATTTCTGATGATATCACTGCCTCTATCACTCTGGTGGTCAACCTTTTTCTCGGGGGGAAGTGTCCACAGCGGTTAGGTGAATACATTGCCAGCGCTCCACTCACCCCGCTCGTTAAGCCGTGGGGTGGGGTCCGTCCTATTGTCGTGGGCACTATCTGGAGGCACCTTGTTTCTAAGGTCGGAGCTTACTTGGTTGGCCCATCTTTATGTGGCTATTTTGAGGGTCTTCAATTCGGTGTTGGTGTTTCTAGCGGGGGTGAAGCTATTCTGCATTCCTTGAACCGCCTTGTAGAGGACCGTGGCACGGATGTGGGTCTTTCCATGCTACTTGTCGATTTTCAGAATGCCTTTAACTTGGTTGACCGGGCGAGTATGCTGCAGGAGGTTTGCCATCAGTGCCCTGCCCTCTCCCGTTGGGTTGAGTTTTGCTACTCCAGCTCCGCGAGGCTCTACTATGGGGATCACAATCTCCGCTCGTGTCAGGGGGTTCAGCAAGGTGACCCTTTAGGTCTCCTCCTTTTCTATCTGGTCCTGCATCCCTTGGTTCGTAGGATCAGGGATTCCTTTGATCTTTGCTTTCAGGCTTGGTACCTCGATGACGGTACCATTGTTGGGGATACGCTTGTTGTGGGAAAGGTTCTTCAGATGATCATGGAGGTGGGCCCCCGTTCTGGCCTCCACCTCAATGTTACGAAGACGGAGGTCATTTGGCCTGTCGAAGATCCAAGAAGCAGGTGTGCTGGTGTTTTCCCTACCTCTATTGCCAGGCCCTTGCACGGTGTTAAGGTTCTGGGGGGACCGGTTAGCGTGTGCCCAGCTTTCAGTGGCGCTCTTGTCTCGAAGAGGGTCGCCCGTACTATAGAGCTCATGGACTTGGTTGCTACGATTGAGGATCCCCAGTGTGAGTTACTTCTTCTTCGGGTGTGCACAGGTATTTCTAAGTTATACTTTGTTTGCGCACTTGCTCTCCCCTTGCTTTTGGGTTGGCCCACCTTTCCTTCGACACTACGCTCCGATCTAGCCTTGAGCGTATTGTCACGGCGTCCGGACCCGGTTTCGGGGAGTGGCAGTGGCTGCTGGCTACCCTCCCCCTTTTCCCTTGGGGGGCTCGATGTCTTTTTCGCCGCGGATGCCCTTCACTTTGCCTTCCTTGCTTCTCGCCTCCAGTCTGCCGATTTGCAAGCTAAGCTGCTTCGTCCCTCCGAGATTGCTGCCCCCGGATTTGCCTTTGAGTCTTACTTGAGTGGGTTCGTTGAGGCCACCGGTTCTGACTTCTTGAGTAACCCATCTGAGATCGCTGCCCCAAAACTTATGAAGAAATTGGCAGATATATATTTCACGAGGGTTGCTTCATCGACAGAATCTGTTTTCTCCTTGACTCCTCGACAGGTTGCCCTGTGGAAATCTCAGTAGGGGGACCATTCTTCGGACTAGTTGAGGGTTATCCCTATTACTGGGCTCGGGCAAACCATGAACGGTCGGACATATCGCAGTGTGCTTAGATACCGCCTTGGAGTCCCTCTGTTTCCGCTTTCCGGGACTTGCTCTTTTTGCTCCAGGGGCCTCAGAGACGATATTTTTGGTGATCACGCGGTTTCGTATGTTGGTACTGTGGGGATTAAACATCGCCATAACCTTGTCCGTGACACACTGTTGGATATTTGCTTCCGGACCGGGATCTCTGCAGGTAAGGAGGTGGAGATTGGCCTCTGCGATGATAACGGCAAGCCCTTGCGACCATCCGACCTCGTACTCTACTCGTGGGACAAGGGGCATGATGTTTGTGTTGATCTGGCTGGGTCCTCGCCCTTGACTCAGACTGGCCTCACTGCTTTTGAGCCCGGACGGGTGGTCGCTGATGCTGCCCGTCGTAAATGTGCCAAGTATCAGGCACGCTGCACGGCGATCGGGTATGGTTTCTTACCTTTCTCCTTCTCCTCTCTCGGCGAGCTCGACACGGATGCTGTTTCTCTGCTCCAGTGGATTCGGAAATTTGCTTTATCTCAGGATGCTGGAGCGCGTGCCGCAGTTCATATTTTCACTAGAATTAGCTTTGCAATCGCTAAGGGAGTGGGGGCCCAGATAGTATCTCGGCTTCCCTCTAACTTCTTGTAATTTGTTCTGGTGTTTAATGCAAGTTCCATTTTTATAGAATAATAATAATAATAATAATAATAATAATAATAATAATAATAATAATAATAATAAATCAATAGTTTTTGGTATGGATGCTAATAGTAGCCCTCGTATTGATGGCTTTTCAGCGGGGTTTTTCAAGTCCTCCTGGAATACTGTGGGGAATGACTTTTGTAGGGCTGTGCTCAGCTACTTCAGGTCTTGTAAGATATCTAAACAGGCTAATTCTACCCTTATTACTCTCATTCCTAAAAAGATGAATGCTAATGCCGTACAGGATTTTAGGCCTATTTCTTGTTGTACTGTGTTCTATAAGACAGTTACTAAGATCTTGCACTACAAGAAATACTTCCCATAGCTGCCACACACGCGCGACTGAAACATTCAGTCACTCACTTAGCGACTGAAAAATAATACGCGCGATCGATGTAAGTCGCTGGACGAAGCGACAAAATTAAAAAAATTGACTCCCCGTAGCGACCGATATCGGTCGCTAAAATTAATACGCGCGACCGATATCAGTCGCTACGTAGCGACCGAATAAAAAAGACGTGCGACCGATTTCGGTCGCTACGGAGGCTGAATTTTTTTTAAAGCCGCGAGCATCCCCCTCCCCCTCTCACAAATCCCATTTCACTCTCTCTCTCTCTCTCTCTCTCTCTCTCTACGCCTTCTCTCCCTTCTCTCTAACCCGCCTCCCATATCATCATTTCTTATCATTCCTTCTTCTTTCCTCCATTTTTTTCTTAGTTACGGTATGTTTTTTATCTATACTTAATTTAAATTATTTGTTAATTTTTTTATTTATTGATATAAATAGATTAGTTATTGAGTTAGATGTTTTTATAGTGAGTGTTGTTGTTAGTGTTGGAATATTTAGTGTAGTAAGCATGTTAATTGCCTGTAGGTTCCCTGATTTGAAATAGGTAGATTGTTAGTATAAAATTAGGGTTTGTGGTTGAGTAGTTGAATGAATTGGGCTGTTATGATGTGTTAGGAAATTGGAAGTGAAATACAATTATGCCGATTTAGTGATGTAATTATGGACGGATTGGGTGCAAATAGTACAATGTTTAGGTGAATTGAGAATTTTACAGAATATGTGAGTAGTGTATATATATTAGTAAATTACTTTAGAGGAAATAATTTGTATGTGGTTATTGTCTCATTGTTTTAGATAAAAAAATGAAGAGACAGGAACGAAAATGGATGTATGGGGAAAGATTGGATAAAAGACGACGTCCTACAAAGGAATTTTTAGAGGGTGTTAATAGTTTTCTTGAGTTCGCTAAAACCCATCACGAATATGCGTTAGAGTGTAGATTTAGGTGTCCATGTGTGAAATGTAAGAAGCTCAAATTCTTGGATAGTATTTTGATTAAGGAACATATTATCTCAAATGGGTTTAGCCCAAATTATTATTATTGGATTTGTCATGGTGAGACGTCTGCTGTTGAGGAATCTGAGGTTGATCAGAATGAGGGCGGGGTGAGAGGAAAGATTGTTGATGTGGTTGAGTGCAATTTGTTTAATGATGAGAGCATGTACACTAACGACGATGACCAACCAACCCCACAAGAGCCAAACCCACGAGCGAAAGCTTTTTTTGATATGTTAGAGGCTGCGGAGAAGCCATTATATGGAGGGTGTGATGTGACATTGTTAGAAGTCGCATCTATGGTAGTGACCCTTAAATGTGAGTATAACCTACCTTTTGGGTGCGTAGACGGTGTCGCTGCATTGATTGAGAAACTCATCCCAAAAGACAACATTATGACCAAAACATTCTACAATACCAAAACAATAGTTAAAGGTCTTGAACTTCCGCATCAAAAGATCGATGCTTGTCTCGATGGATGTATTCTTTTTTGGAAGGACGATGTCGTGCTTGAGGAATGTAAGATATGTTGGAAGGGTAGATACAAAACTGTAGATGGGAATATTGTTTTGAGGGGTAGGAAGGGAAAGAGTGTTGCGAGGCATAAAAAACCTATACCATTTAGTCGACTTACCTACTTTCCCATCGCCCCTAGTCTTCAAAAATTATAGGCAACCAGAACCATTGCCGAACAAATGAGGTGGCATAAAGAAGAAACTCGTGTAGAGGGGAAGATGTGTCATCCAAGTGACGGGGAGGAGTGGAAACGCTTTGATAGGATTTACCCTGAATTTGCTAAGGAACCCCGTAACGTGAGACTTGGGTTGTGTACCGATGGGTTGCGGTATGGTAGTGGGAGCAGCAACAGGACGCAGCAGTAGGAGGAGGACCAGGAGGAGAACCGGCCGGAGGACCAGAACGAGTACCAACTGGAGGATAATGAGGAGCAGGTGAACGACGAACAACCACAACAGGATCAAGGGCTTCGTTATACCGACGACGGGCGCCTAATTATTAGCCCCGAGAACACATGGTGAGACATCATATTTCCTTTTTTTTGTGAGACATCATCTTATTTCACTCTTTGGTGTAGGTTTCGGACTCGTGCGGTGGTGACTGGTGTCAAGGACAGTTTCATGAATGAATTGACTACTTATTGCACTAGTTCGACCATGGTGCCTCTGTACGTGGCAGCGGGAGAAGTGGTTTGCCAACTTTAAGGTGCACCAATTTTTTTGTTTTATTAATTATCTGTTATTGTTTACGGATTACTAATACAATGACAACTAACGATCTTGCAGATGAAACACTATTACAACGACGGTCTCGAGGTGGCGGCGAGAGACAGATACATGGACGTCGCGAAGGAAAGATACAAAGATAACATGTGAAAGTTGGCAAACGAGTGAAGGGCTAAAAAATTCCTTAAAGGTTTGATTACTCAATTAGTGTTCGTACTTGAATAGAAAGTTGTATATGTCTTCAAAACGCTTATTGATCTCAAAGTCTATAAATTGTAGGTGACACCATTAAAAAGTTCGAAGTAGCCCGCTCCGACCCGAAGTTCCTTAAGAGATCCGTCCAGGCGAAGAAGAACAAGAGGCAGGGAGGGGACCCCGAGGTGGAGGCGGAGCGCACCCACTACGGTGGGTCGCAGTCGATGCACGGGCTATGAATGTTAGTATTTCCTTACCTTTGATTTTTATTTTGGATTCTTATTTAATGTTTTCATTATAAATACAAATGAGAAATCTACATGTACTGTCAACAGTTGAAGAAGCAAACCGGAGAATTCCTCCGCCTGCGTAGCTATTTCTCGCCACGAAGACCAAGGGGAACGACACCACCGGTCGATCGTTCGCTACGAAGAAGGACGCCGACATTTGGATAAGTTTCAAACAACGCTTCTATACTTTTTTTTCTTTACAACTCACCTAATCATGACTCCAATTTTTTGTAGAGATCGTATATGGAGGCCACTAGAGCGCTCGAGAATGAAGGTGTGGACCCGAGCGATATTTGGTTCAGAGTCGCTGAGGGATACCGCAAGGGAGTGGTGTATGGTACGGGGAACTCTCATTCCCTGTACTGGACACCACCCAATGCTCGGGGGGGGGGGGGGGGGGGGGCATGTGACCTCGACGGAGTGTGTACCATCCGAAATGGCTGAGATGAGGTCAGAACTTCGAAAGGAGAGGGCGCATCGCGCGGCTATGGCTGAGAAGATGAAGGAGCAGGATGAGAGGATGAAGATGCAAGAGCCCGTTAACCTGCAAATTCTGGAAGAGCTACAGCGCCTTAGGAGCATGCACCAGCAGAACTGTAACTCCGGCCCCATTCCTCGACACCCAGATCCTAGAGACCCCTTTAATGGGGGTGGTAGTGGTTCTTCAGCTAGTTTCCCTGTTAGCTGAGTAGATTGAAAACAGTTTGCAGTTTGTGGATGTTTGTTGACAACAGTTTGTAACAACATTTTTAATTTAGTGTATTCACGACGTTTTCTTACTTGGTTGCCAATGTTAGAGTGTGAAGCTTGCGTAACATTTGGAACAACGTTTGGAATGTTTGGATTGATGTTTGGGACGTTTTGTGGCTGTTGGTTTGTTTTATTGTGCAGATTTTAGCTAGAAAAGAAATAAATACAATCGGCCTATTTCAGGTAAGGCAGCGACTGATATCAGTCGCTAAATTTTTCATTTAGCGACCGACGTCATTCGCTGCACGACGCTCAAAGAACGCCACGTCATACCCCTTAGCGACTGATTTCAGTCGCTAATCAGTCGCAACTAGCGATTGAAATCGGTCGCAACTTTAGCGACTGAAATCGGTCGCGCGTAGTTTTTAGCGACCGATTTCAGTCGCTAGAGGCGACTATCTGTTGCGACTGTCAACTGTCGCGCGTCTCTTTTTAGCGACATATGACGGTGGCTAAGATCAGTCGCCCCAGACTTAAATTCCTGTAGTGTTGGCTAATAGATTAAAGTCTATCCTGCCAGTCATTATTGGTGAGGAGCAGGCTGCTTTCATAGCTGGTAGAAGTATTTTTGATAACACTCTTCTGTCCCAAGCTCTTGTAAAGGGCTATAACAGAAAATTTCTTACTCCTAGGTGCTTGGTGAAAGTTGATATAAGGAAAGCTTTTGACTCCCTTCAATGGGATTTTATTTCTGAAATGCTTTCCCATCTTGGTCTTCCTGATCAGTTTGTAAGGTGGATTATGGGTTGCGTTTGTAGCACTTGGTATTCTTTTAATCGCAACGGGGAGGTGTCTTGTTTTTTCAAGGCAGAAGGGGTATCAGGCAAGGGGATCCCTTATCCCTATATATTTTTGTGATGAGCATGGAAATTTTATTTCAAGCTTTGAGGAAGATTTGCACTCTACCTAATGTGTCTTTTCATCCTAAGTGTGGAAAATTAAATCTTACACACCTCATCTTTGCTGATGACCTGATAATTTTTACCAGGGGTGATCTTCCATCAATTCTGGCAGTCAAGGGTGCTCTTGATTCTTTTGGATTTTTGTCTGGGTTGGTTGCTAATGTGGACAAGACTTCCATCTACTTTGGAGGTGTGCATAAAGAAGTTAAAAGCATGATTTTGGCTCAGTCTGGCTTCTCTGAGGGTAAATTTCCTTTTAGATATTTAGGGGTTCCTCTCACAGATGCCAAACTGAGTATAGATATGTTCAGTTCTCTCATCTTAAAAATTCGACATTCTGTGGGGTACTGGTCTAATCATTTCCTTTCATATGCTGGAAAAGCTCAGTTACTCAATTCAGTCATCTTTGGGCTTGACAATTTCTGGTGCTCAAATTTACTTCTCCCTAAAGGGGTCATAAAGTTGATTAACAAAATCTGTAAAGATTTCTTTTGGGGCATTCAGGATGGTAAAAGAAGACTCATCTTTAAGAAGTGGAGGGACATTTGTTCTCCTTGGGACTCAGGGGGCTTTGGTGTTAAGGATATTAGGGATTGGAATTTAGCCCTCATGTCTAAATGGATTTGGATCCTTTCAAATAATCCTAACTCTCTTTCGTCCTCTTGGTGTAATAGTTATATCCTTCATTCTGAGGATATTTGGAGTATTGGTTCTAAAGAATTTTTTCCTCCTGGTTTTAAGAATATCATCACTGTTAGGAATATTCTGATTGAGAAATGTGGCTCGGTTACAGATGTTCACCACTTGTTGCAGAGATGTGTTGCAGGTGGGAAATTCCAGGTCCATGAAATTTACCTATTTCTTAGAAGGGCTGCTCCTGCATCATGGCATTCTTTCTTTAATAATAGCATCTTTGATCCGAGTCATAAAGTGATTATGTCAATGGCAATACAAGATCAACTTCCTACCATCGATCAATATCAAAAACGTCAAATGGCAAATAGATGTTGTCTATGTTATCAGGATGTTGAATCAGCAAATCATCTCTTCTTCAGATGCTCGTACAGTAGGCAAGTTTGGATGGCTGTCCAAAGGTGGATTGATGTGCAAGGTGTGGGTTATCATCTCAAGTCTAGTGTTAAATAGACTAGTAATCTCAGACATAGGAAGCATTGGAAAAATGCTTGGCTTCGGGTGAGTATTGCAGCTACAGTTTACTACTTGTGGAAGGAAAGAAACAAGCGAGTCTTTACTGAGAAGGAGGCTACTAGTGATACTTTGGTTGCTAATATCAAATTTTTGGTTCATACTAGATTCTTATGTAAAGATGGAAATCCTAAGTACTCTAGGATTTTAGGTGAAATGGCTTGATGTTAACTAGTGTGATAGTCTTTTTGCAACTTTGTAATTTCCATCATATTGAATGAAATGATGATTTTTTGCAAGAAAAATAATAATAATAATAATAATAATAATAATAATAATAATAATAATAATAATAATAATAATAATAATAATAATAATAATAATAATAACAATAATAATAACAATAATAATAATAATAATAATAATAATAATAATAATAATAATAATAATAATAATAATAATTGAGCGTGCTTGCTCTCCCCATGCTTTTGGGTCAGCCCACCTTTCTTTCGACACTGCGCTCCGCTCTAGTCTTGAGTGTATTGTCACGGCGTCCGGACCCGGTTTCGGGGAATGGCAGTGGCGGCTGGCCACCCTCCCCTTTTCCCTAGGGGGGCTTGGTGTCTTTGCCGTCGCTGATGCCCTGCACTTTGCCTTCCTCGCTTCCCGACTCCAGTCTGCTGATTTGCAAGCTAAGTTGCTTCGTCCTTCCGAGATCGCCTTCCCTGGATTTGCCTTTGAGTCTGCCTTGAGTGGGTTTGTTGAGGCTACCGGTTCTTGCTATATGGGCAACCCCTCTGAGATCGCTACCCCAAAACCTATGAAGAAATTGGCAGATGTATATTTCACGAGGGTTGCTTCAGCGGCGGAATTTATTTTCTCCTTGACTCCTCGAACGGTTGCCCTATGGAAATCTCAGTAGGGAGACCATTCTTCTGACTGGTTGAGGGTTGTCCCTATTACTGGGCTTGGGCAAACCATGAACGGTCGGACGTATCGCAGTGTGCTTAGTTACCGCCTGGAAGTCCCTTTGTTCCCGCTATCTGGGACTACCTCTTCCTGCTTCAGGGCCCTCAGAGAGGATATTTTTGGGGATCACGCGGTTTCTTGTGCTAGTACTGTGGGGATTAAACATCGACATAACCTTGTCCGTGACATACTGTTGGATATTTGGTTCCGGACGGGGATCTCTGCAGGCAAGGAGGTGGAAATTGGTCTTTGCGACGATAACAACAAGTCCTTGCGACCTGCCGATCTTCTGCTCTCTACTCGTGGGATAGGAGGTGTGATGTTTGTGTTGATCTGACCAGGTCCTCTCCTTTGACCCAGTCCGACTTGACTTCTTTTGAGCTCGATCGGGTCATTGCTGATGCTGCTCGTCGTAACTGTGCCAAGTATCAGGCACGTTGCACGGCCATTAGGTATGTTATCCTTCCTTTCTCCTTCTCCTCTCTCGGTGAGCTCGACATAGAGGCTGTCTCTCTGCTCCAGCGGATTCGTAAAGTCGCTATGTCACAGGATGCTGGAACGCGTGCCGCAATTCATATTTTCACTAGAATTAGTTTTGCGATTGCTAAGGGAGTGGGGGCCCAGATAGTATCTCGGCTCCCCTCTAACTTCTTGTAATTTGTTCTGGTGTTAATGCAAGTTTTGTTTTTATTAAATAATAATAATAATAATAGTAATAATAATAATAATAATAATAATAATAATAATAATCTTAATAATAATAATAATAATAATAATAATAATAATAAGAATAAGAATAAGAATAAGAATGATGATGATGATGATAATAATAGAAATTTTTTAACTACTGCTGCTTTAGAGAAGGAGTGCGATGCATCGCCCCTGCCTTAGGGCCCCTACCGCCGGCGCCGGCTGACCGCGGCGACCCCCTCCCTCCTCCGGCTGTCGTCTTCCCGCTTTTCCCATTATCGTCGATCTGTTTCCTCCCTCCTGCTGCCAGTGCTCTACTGTAGATCTCCCGGGTGTTTCCGTCTTCTCCTGGTTGTTTCCGTCTCAGCTGTCGCCGGTGCCTGCTTCTGCTCTGTCGTGCGCTTCTTTTCTTCCTCCGTCCACCTTCCGTTGCTCTTGTCCGGTCGTCCTGGCCGAATTTCCGCAGGACCTGCTGCCCTGCTGTTCCGCTGTTCTATTCTGTTGTTCTCTGGCCGCAATTCCGCCACTGCTGTTCTCTTTGCTGCCGCCGGCTGGCCTTTTCGCATGGGTCCGGCCTCCTGGCTTCTGGCCGACATTTTTCTGGTGTCAGTTCCTCTCGCGAATGTTTCTTGTTGGCTATTCTGTTCTCTATTGTTCCTCCGTCACTCTTCTGCCGTTTCTGTCTCATGCCGAAATCTGGTCGGTCCTCTGCTGCTGTCCCTTTTTCTCTCTATCACTGCTGCTGGTTTCTCAGTTAGCCCCTCCGGGTTGTTCTTCCCCGCCGTCGCTGACCAGCCCATGTGAGCGGGTCTCTAGCCGGCTTTTCTCCGGTGTCGGTTTTTGCTCGCTGCGTTTCTTCTATTTCTTCCAATTTCTTATGGTCCTCTGTTTTTGTTTTGGGTGTTGTTGGTTTTCTTGGTGGCTGTTTTGTGTGCTTTGTGCTCTGGGTTCAATTTTCTTCTTTGTCCCGCGCTTCTCCTCGAGTGTCTTGCCGGTTCCTCATGCCCGATATCGCGCGTTTCCATTGCCCCTTCGTTGGTCTTTCTAAGTATTGTGACAATAACGGGAAGGATCTGGTTAAAACCTCCATGATCATCCACCTCCGAAATCGACATGGCCTTGGAGATGCTCAGGTAATTACGCGTCAAGGCCTTTCTTATACTTTTTCTATTTTTTCTGAGGCGGAGGTTACCCTTAAGCGTATGAGTCTTTGGCTTTGTGGGGTTTGCTTTACTACACATTCTCTTTCTGCCAAGTGTCGGCACTGGTCGGGGTCTGATTTTGTTACACCCCCTGATTGTGGTGACGGAGTTGCTCGTTTTTTTGTCTATGGCATCCCTCGACCGCTCGCTCCATCTTCTTCTCCTGGGGATGTTGTGGGGCCTGTTGGGTTGGGTTGTCTTGACGTGGCTTCTCTTGATCGCTTACTATCGTTTGGGGTGCGCACTGTGAAATCTATCCCTCCCAGATGTCGCCTTGGGTTTTCTAGGATCTTCAGGAGGGCCCATGATGCGGTGGCTGACTCCCCTGGTGAACTTTCGCTGGGTTAGCTTGCTTATTTTACCTCTCTGTATACTTAAGTTGTTTTCCCCCAGGAGTAACCTTGAGTGTAGAGCTGTCGTGAAGCGCCAGTGTCAGGAGGAGTGTATTACCAGTGCCATTCGTACTTGGGGTACCCCTGGTGGTATTGCTCTGCTTCTGCAGGAGATCTTATTTGAGGAGGGTCCTTCTCTTCGTTTGGAGGAGGACCTTGACTCTAGTGAGGTTAACTTGCGGCAGTGTCGGCGGAAGATTTGTGATGGTCATTACGCTGCCGCTGTCCGGGTGTTGTCTTCGTCTGGCGTCGCCCCTTATAAGGCTGATACTCTGCAGGCTTTGAAAGATAAGCACCTCGCTGTTCCGCCCCATTCCTTGCCACCTTTGCCTGCCGCTCACCCTCAGCTCATCGCGTCCACGACCGTCGTGTTGGATATGATCAGGAGTTTTCTGCGTGGCACTTGTTGTGCGCGGGACGGTTTTTGTGCCCAACATCTCCTGGATTGTTTGAGCGGGGTCGCGGTTGCTATCTTGGATGATTTGATCACCTCTACCACTAGGGTGGTTAACCTGTTTCTTGAGGGCAGATGCCCGCAGGTTTTCAGCGAGTACATCGCTAGTTCTCCGCTCACCCCGCTTGTTAAACCAGGTGGTGGGGTTCGTCCTATTGTTGTGGGCACGATTTGGAGACGCCTCGTCTCTAAGGTTGGGGCTGTTCTGATTGGTCCGTCACTTGGTGGTTATTTTGAGGGCCTCCAGTTTGGGGTCGGGGTTTCAGGTGGAGGAGAGGCCATTTTGCACGCCTTGAATCGGTTTATCAAGGATCGTGGTGGCGATGTGGGTCTTTCCATGCTTTTGGTCGACTTCCAGAATGCTTTAAATTTGGTCGACCCAGAGATCATGTTGGCGGTTTATTTTGGGATGTGTGATACTTGTGGAATCGTTGGTCATGATCCTATGAATTTTAGAGGAAGTATTGAGCAAGTGAACGCCTTTCAAGCGTTCAAGCAAGGTGCCTCCTACTCTAATCAATACCAAGCTTCCAATCAAGTTCCTCAACAACAAGCACTTCAACATCAACAACAACATCGTCCCTATGTTCCATCTCCCTTACGGGACAACAATGAAGGTTACCAAGGTTATGTGGGTAACCAAAGACCCTCCAACAACTTCAAGCAAAATAACCAAGGTACCTTCCACAACAACAAGCAAGGGTTCCAACAAGGGAACTTCAATCATGGTGGTTTCCAAGGATACCAAAATTTCCAAGGAAACCGAAACTATCAAAGCTACAACCATGGCAACAATCAAGGCCTTAACCAAGGCAATTCTCATGGGTTCCAAGGGAACCGTCAACAACAAGCTACACAAGGTAATCAACAACAAAGCAAGCCTAGGAGCCGGTCTCCTACTCATGATTATGGCATTCCTCTCGCCATCATCGACACTCCACATAATCCATCATCCCCACCTCGGGATTTTGACATTCAAAAGACTTTGATTGAAATACAAAGGAGCAATCAAGATATGCAACAAAGTCAAATGGACATATCAAGAAACCATCATGAGCTCTTCACTTATATTCAAGGGGAAAACGCGATGAGAGATACCCGTATGAAGATACTTGAGACTCAAGTATCTCAACTCGCTTCGGGGAGCTCCTCAAGGCAAAAGGGGCAACTACCTTCTCAAGGTGAAACACCGACATTTGAGCATGTAAATGCTATCACCACAAGGAGAGGTACCTCTTATGACTCCCCTCCATATCCTAATGAGCAAGAGCCAACGCAAGAACCGACAATGGAAATGGCATCTCCAAATCAAGAAGATTCAAGCTTTGATAATCCAATTGAGGAGCAAGTCTTATGGGAGGTCGAGAAACCCCAAGAAGACAACCCTCCCCCACTTCAAGAGAAGGACAAGGGAAAAAGGAAAGTGTCCTTTGAAGAGTCCACCCCTATTGAGCAAAACAAGTACCAAATCAAGTTGCCTTTCCCATCAAGGCAAATGAAGACTAGGGTGGACACTCAATACGAAAATTTCCTTAGTATTGTGAAGAAATTGGATGTTAGTGTCCCGTTTACCGAGTTACTTACCCAAATCCTGGCTTATGGTAAATTCATGAAAGAAATCTTGGCTAGGAAGAGGTCCATCGACAAGGAAGAGACGGTAGCGTTCACGAGGGTGGGGAGCGAGCTTATTCAAGGTTCCACGCTTCCGAAGTTGAAGGACCCGGGTAGTTTCTCGATCCCTTGCACCATAGGCAATTTTATGATCAAGAATGCATTATGTGACTTGGGCGCGAGTTTGAGCATCATTCCCTACTCTATTTGTTGCCGAATCGGGATGAAGGAGTTGAAATGTACGTCCATTACACTCCAAATGGCCGATAAATCTCTCAATCGACCATTAGGGATGCTAGAAGATGTGCCGGAAAGAATTAAGAAGTTCTTCATTCCGGTTGACTTC
Source organism: Agrostemma githago (assembly GCA_958450325.1). Taxonomy (NCBI): domain Eukaryota; kingdom Viridiplantae; phylum Streptophyta; class Magnoliopsida; order Caryophyllales; family Caryophyllaceae; genus Agrostemma; species Agrostemma githago. The sequence continues at coordinate 45,421,364 of OY288254.1, read as the reverse complement.
ATCGTGCTCGATATGCCGGAAGATGCTAACACTCCCATCATCCTTGGGCGCCCATTTCTACACACCGCCGGTGCTATGATCGATGTGAAGAATGGTAGGATCACATTTGAGTTAGGCGAGGAAAAGATAGTGTTCGACCTCCAAGGCAACACTTCGCCTACTAGCGATGAGTCATGCAATATGATCCAAGCCACGAAAGATGTTGGTCTAGGGAGTGAACCGGGACAAAGCTTGAAGAAGTACTCTTACGTACTTGAGGATGATGACTCCGAGAGTGAGAAGGATGAGAGCCCACATCATGGGTTGGATGACAAGTGCAATGACAAGGAAGAAGATGAGCCTCCCTTGGGGCCACATGAGGATCGTTGGACGTTTGGGTATATCCCGAAGGATCGCAAGTACAAGTTCAAGCCATTGAACTTAGTAGATCGGGATGCCCCGGGAACGTCAATGCAAGGTCATGAAGAGCCTTGGTTTGTGGACGGATATATCTCGAGCCTAATTGAAGACTTTGCTAGGGCCTTTGACTTGTTCCTACGTGCCCTCGATGGAGATGGAATTGGCCATGGTTGATGAAAAAGATTGAAGAAAGCACCATCTTGGTTTGACGGAGTTCCACAAGAACCGTCTCATTGTATATATTTCTTACTTGTAGTTAGTTTGAGTTTTGTGATATTCTTGTTATTTGGATTGATTGATGAGCGTTGTGAGGGAGAGAATTTGATGTGTATATGAGCTTTGTAGATAGGTGAAGTGCATGTGATTCCTAGAAAGGAATGGTTGATGATGGAGTTTGGTTTGCGAGCGAGGAAGTCGGTTTTTGAAGCTTACGATAAGCTTTTGGGTTTGGGGAAGGCCAAGAAGACTCATCCCGACCGGGAAGAGGGCTTCCCGACCGGGAAGGATGAGGAATCCCGACCGGGAAGGAGTCATCCCGATCGGGATGAAGGTGTAGAAAATCGGACTCACTGGAGTGCGTTCCCGACCGGGACGAGAGCTTCCCGATCGGGAAGGGTTTATCAACCTGATCGGGACCATCCATCCCGACCGGGATGGTCCCCTTTCTCCCTTTTGAGCCTTTTCTTAGGCGTTTGACTCCACCCATCCATTATACCCCCTCTGATAAGTGTAGTTTGTAGAGCCTATTTGTTGTGTTTTGGTCCCTTTTTCCTTGTGGAATCGCTCCTTTGGAGCGATTCATGGGCTTCTTATGCTTCCTTTAGTCCGTTTCAGGTTCCCGAGACCAATTTGGAAGAGTTGGAGCGATTCCGACTCAATACATACACATTTTGGAGCCAACGAGATAAAGGAACGATGACTCGAGGACTTGGAATCGACCCCGAGACCTTGGGACCCGATCCCGAACCTCCGAGACCCGATCCCGAGTCCCGAGAATCGACGGGAAGCCCATAAGATACAAGGAGGGACCCTAGAGCTCTTATTGAAGGCATACAAGACCATTCCCGGTCGGGATAATAGCCTTCCCGATCGGGAAGGGAGGCACATTTAGAAGCGCCACTGTGGGTCCTTCCCGGTCGGGTTGAGCCCTTCCCGATCGGGATGGCAGAACCCTTCCCGATCGGGATGATCCGTCCCGGTCGGGATGGGCTACAGCTCACCCGCATTTCTTCTTTTCTTCTCCTTCATTCTTGTACCCATATATATACTCCCTTCTTGTAATTTTAAGACATCTTATCTTACCCTAGATTAGTTTAAGCCTCCATTATCATTCAAAACCCTAGATTATTGCTACTCTCATTAGTTTAATCCTCTCTTTAATCTTTAGATAATTATTGTAATTAGTCTTGGATTAAGGGATTCTTGAAGATTGTTCCAAGATTGACAACCTTGGGATTGTATTTGGGTTTCTCGTTAATACAAGTTTTCATCTTTTCTTCATCTATTGTTGGTATAATCTTTTCCTCCTTAGTCTTTGTTGTTTATTCAAGTTTCTTTCTTATTGTTATTGTTATTGTTATTGTTCTTGTTAATGATAATGGATGCTTGTTTTGTGACATTGATTTCTCTTATTATTGTTGGTTTTCTCTTAATGATGAGTGAGTAGTTTCTTTGTGGGGTTAGTAGGGGGATTACGGGTAGATTATGGATGATTAGGGTTGATTAAGGGGAAAAGGTTACATCTTTGTTGTTAGTCACATTGTGGGCACTCTATGTGTTTGTTGATATGCTTGTATGAGTTGTAGTGGCCATGCTTCCCATACTTGTGCTCATCTTCTCATTGATTGCTTATGTTGTGGAAATGTTGAGAATAGTTTAGTCGCGAGAGCGCGGACTAGGGTCTAAGTTGCGAGAGCCCGGACCCACCTTGACATCGGTCTATGTTGCGAGAGCCCGGACCGACTCTAGCGATTAGGAGACACCTATACCCTTGATCACCCCAATTATCCTTCTACCTCTATGAACCCGACCTACTCCACTTCTTTCCATATTTATGTTAATCCTCCTAGTTAGCTATCGTTCTTTTAGTTTATTCATTAGTTCGATCATTAGCTTAGTCTTACTTCTTCTCCATCATAATTTTCCTTACATCGCTTCTTTGTGTTTGTTCGGTGACCTAGTCTCGTTGTAGGCCGACCTAGTCGAAGCTTTGATATACCGTCCTCGTGGATACGATCCCGACTTACCCTAGCTACCCACTAGGTGTAATCGGTAGTTTATTGTTGGCTAGGGTCGTGACGAATCCCAACCATCACCCTCCCAACCTCCCTACTCCTCCTTACTCCTATCATATCACCCGTACACCTCACCTTACACCGAAATCCACATAAATTTTCATCCCCTCGCACCATTACTACCCCGACCGTTAGTCCTTCTTGAGTGTGAAGCGAGATGGCAACCGAGAAGACAAGCGACGAGCCTCTAATGATCATCGAGACGATGGAGCAAGTAAGTTACTAGCCGCTCGGTTTGGGTAACTATCCTTACTTTCCCGTCTTTATATCGCTTGTTTTTTATTACTGCGATTGAGCATATGAGGACATTGCTCGGTTTAAGTGTGGGGGAGCGATATTCTATCATAGTTAGTTTTATTTTTCCCTTTTTCGAAAAATCTTTAAAAAAAACCATAAAAATTTGAAAAATTTTCACAAAAATCAAAAAGATTTTCTTTTTGTGCCTTTTTCTTTTGTGTCATTGTGTCGTATGTTTGTTTTGTATCGTGTGTGTTTTGCCTCCCTTTTCCTTATAGGTTGCTTAATCACCATCGTTTGGAAGGCTTTGAAGACATCCGGTAACATCTTCTAACCCTCTTTCCCTCTTTATTCCTTGTGATGTTTGGAGAAGGTTGTGTTGAGGTGTGCTCGGGTGGAGCTTGTACACACTTGTGGTTGATTTGGTGATATATTTGGAAGTTAGGGGTGGTGTTTGTTCATGTTTTGTTTTGTTGCTTTTGCTTCTTTTTCTTTCGTTCGTTTTCGTCGTGTCTTTGTTATATGTTGTGTTGTGTGTCTTGTGTAAATGGTTTTCGAAAACCCGGTTTAGAGGCTAGTGTGTGAGTGTGTACTTTCCCTTCCTAGTAGTGTAAATCGAGTCTTGGACTTTAATCTAGTAGAATGACCCTAAATCAATGATTTCGTTGGTCCTTTACTTTGAGTCCACCTAGCTTACTAGGAATTTACTACGGGATTTGCACTTTTGACCATTATGACCACCCACGGTGTGAAAAGGCCTTGGTTACCGAGTCTCGTCTCTTAGGTGACCGTGTTTAGGATCGTTTGATTAGTCCAAGTTTTCCCCTTTTTGTGGGTTTGAAGGGAAGGACGCTCCCCGACTCTCCCATTTCCCTACCTCCTACACATATCACACAATAAAATGCAATTTGTTGATTTCCACCTTTCTTGTTATACAATGAAAATGCCAAAAAGCCAAATCTTGCCAAAAAGGGCAAAGGAAAGAAAAGAAAGAAAAATGAAAGAAAGAAAAGAAATGAAGAAAAAGAAAAGGCACAAAAGCCAAAAAGAAAATAGAAAAGAAGAAAAAAAAAAGAAATGACATGGCAACAAACAAAGCAAAACGTCGAAAAGAAAGAAAATGCCAAAAGAAAACCCGATTCACAAAAATAACCCCTACCTCTCAAAATAAGCCTTTTTCCGACTTTTGCCGTGAAGAGCCTACCAAAGGACCGAGTCCCGAGGAAGGATGATAGCGGCATTAGTCGATCTTCCCTCATTTTGCATGTTTTCCACCTTTTTACTTGGACTAGTTAGGCGGTTTTGGACACGGGACGACCCTCTTGGCTCACGCTAAAAGGGGCGGGGTCTCACTTACCTACAGTGTCGACTAACACCGTGGTTCTTCACTTTTCCACTCCGCCGATCGTCCCGTAGTACGTTTTTAGAAAGTTAGGAGGACCTAGGTAAGTTACCAACGTTTTTTGTTGCTTTATCGTCATACTATTAGGGTTTAGTCCACCTTGGTTGGTATTGCTAGCTAGGGAACGTTGTCACTTGCTCGAGTCCTAAACCGATGTTTTATTCACCGCTTTTTGAGGGAAGCGGTATTTGTTTTTCTTTTGGGTGCAACCGATTATGTGTTTGTTTGTGTGTTTGTTTGTTTTTGTGTTTGGTGTCCGGTTGCATCCACAATTTTGTCGCAAGACCCGACTTGCCTTGCGGGGTGCACTTCTCCTCTAAGTGTACTCGCGTGAGTTGAAGGGGCGTGGGGTGCGCTAATACCCACTCGGTTAGTTTAGTATTTAGTTTGTGCTTACTCGAGGGCGAGCAAGGGTTAAGTGTGGGAGAGTTGATAAGTGTGATTTGTAGTGCCTATTTTGTAGTGTTTTTGTCCCATTTTCCTTGTAGAATCGCTCCTTGGGAGCGGTTTAGGGGCTTCTTATGCTTCCTTTAGTTTGTTTCAGGTTCCCGAGACCGATTTGGAAGAGTTGGAGCGATTCCGACTCGATACATACACATTTTGGAGCCAACGAGATAAAGGAACGATGACTCAAGGCCTTGGAATCGACCCCGAGACCTTGGGACCCAATCCCGAGCCTCCGAGACCCGATCCCGAGTCCCGAGAATCGACGGGAAGCCCATGAGATACGAGGGACCCTAGAGCTCTTATTGAAGGCATACAAGACCCTTCCCGGGCGGGATAGTGGCCTTCCCGATCGGGAAGGGGTGCACGATTAGGAGCGCCACTGTGGGTCCGTCCTGGTCGGGTTGAACCCTTCCCGATCGGGATGACAGGGCCTTCCCGATCGGGATGATCCGTCCCGGTCGGGATGGGCTACAGCTCACCCGCATTGTTTCCTTTCTTCTCCTTTCCACTTGTCACCCTATATATATACTCCTCTCTTGTATTAAGACACCATCTTATCATAGTTTAGACTCTCTTAAGCCTCCAAAACCCTAGATTTACTCTCACTCATTAGTTTTAATCTCTCTTTAATTCTTAGTTAATCATTGTAATTAGTTCTTGGATTAATGGGATTCTTGAAGATTGTTCCATGATTGACAACCTTGGGATTTTATTTGGGTTTCTCATTAATACAAGTTTTCATCTTTTCTTCATCCTATTGTTGGTATAATATTTTCATCCTTTGTCTTTGTTATTTATTCAAGTTTGAATCTTTATATTTTGTTTATTGTCATTGTTATTGTTCATTATGGATGTTTGGATGTTCAAGTTGTTTTCTCTTATTATTGTTAGTTTTTCATTGATAATGAGTGAGTAGATTACTTGTGGGGTTAGTATGGGGATTAGGGGTAGATTATGGATGATTAGGGTTGATTAAGGGAAAAGGGTGAATCTTTGTGGTTAGTCACATTGTGGGCACTCTATGTGTTTGTTGATATGCTTGTATGAGTTGTAGTGGCCATGCTTCCCATACTTGTGCTCATCTTCTCATTGATTGTCTATTATGTGGAAATGTTGAGAATATTTTAGTCGCGAGAGCGCGGACTAGGGTCTAAGTTGCGAGAGCCCGGACCCACCTTGGCATCGGTTTAAGTTGCGAGAGCCCGGACCGACCCTAGCAACTAGGAGGCACCCATTACCCTTGATCACCCTAATTACCCATCTACTCTTATGAACCCGACCTACCCCACTTTCTATCCATATTTGATCCATCATCTTAGTTAGTCATCATTCCATTAGTTTCATTGTTTAGTTAGTCTCTAGTGTTAGTCTAGTTCTTACTCCTCCTCCTTCATAGTTTTCCATTTATCGTTTCTTTGTGTTTGTTTGGTAGCATAGTCTCGTTTTAGGCCAACATAGTCTAACCCTTACAATACCCTCCTCGTGGATACGATCCCGACTTACCCTAGCTACCCACTAGGTGTAATCGGTAGTTTATTGACGGTTAGGGACGTGACAAATCCTTACCATCAGTTGTGGCTACTGCGGAATCGGATTTCTCCTTGACCTCCCGTCAGGTTGCCTTGTGGAAGTCTCAGCAAGGCCGTCATGCTTCTGATTGGCTCCGCGCTGTCCCTATTTCTGGTCTAGGCCAGACTATGAACGGTCGGACGTACCGTTGTGTGCTTAGCTATCGGTTGGGCATCCCTTTGTTTTCTGTACCTGGACCGTGTTCTGCCTGCTCTCGGGTTTTTGACGACGATATTTTGGGGACCATGCTGTGTCTTGCGCGGGTGTTGTCAGTATTAAACATCGACATAACCTCATTCGTGACACTCTTTCGGATATCTATTTCCGTTCCGGGGTCTCGGCCGGTAAGGAGATCGATATTCGCTTGGTTGATGATCATGACAGATCCTTGTGTCCTGCAGATTTGCTTCTTTATTCGTGGGACAGGGGGCATGACGTTTGCGTAGATCTTACCGGGTCTTCTCCTTTGACTCAGTCCGGGCTCTCTCATTTCGCGCCAGGCCGTGTTGTGGGCGACGCTGCTCGGCGCAAATGCGCTAAGTACAGGGACCTATGCTCGGGGCTGGGGTATGGGTTTATGCCTTTTTCCTTTCTTCGCTGGGGGAATTGGAGGCGGATGCTATCGGCTTACTCAAGAGAATTCAGAAATTTTCGATAGCACAGGATGCCGGAGCACGCGCTGCTCCTTTTATTTTTACCAGACTTAGCTTTGCTATAGCTAAGGGGGTGGGGGGCCAGATTGTGTCTCGGCTACCCACCAATTTTTTGTAAACTGTTCTTTGATTCATCAATAAAATTCTCCAATTCATAATAAATAAAAAATTTAAATAAAAAAAAATTAATAATAATAATAATAATAATAATATGCCCCCATCTCTTCTTTTCTTGTCAGTTTTATGCTCAAGTATGGTCATCTATTTTGAGCTGGATAGAGGTTGGAAGTGTTGGTTGTAAACTAGCTGCTGCTACTTGCTGGTTGAAGCAGCGACATCGGCAGAAGCACTGGAAGTTCAGTTGGATCTGCACTGGTTTAGCAGCCACTGTCAGATTTGGAAAGAGAGAAACAAAAGGATTTTTACAGCTACAAAATTTTTACAGCATATCAAATTTGTTGTATAAACTAGATTTGATAGTCTCAAGCATATTCCTAGATACAAAAGGATAATAGATAAACTTTGGCTTTTGCATTAAGCCTTTAGTGTGATAGTCTTTTTGCAACAAAATGTAATTTCTTTCTCAATGAAATGAAATGATACCTCTTCTTGTATAAAAAAAATAAAAGGTTTTTCTATGGGATACCCCTCAACTATCGGCTTTTCCAAGTGGCACCCTCGCCTTTTTCGAATTACAAGTTGTACCCCTAAACTTTGTAAATTAGTCTATATTGTAACCAAAGTTATATTTTCCAACGAAAATTTCTTAATTGATGATATAAATAATGATTATTCCTTATTTTACTTTCATCAACCGTAATATATTTCTTCAATTTGCATTTTTTACTCAAAAAAATCCATTCCACCACACTACTGCATAGGGGTGACGGAGGGATTGAGGTTGAAAGATTTAAAAGAGTGAGGGAGATAGGTCGATGTCGGTCGACAACAAAGTGCGTTTTGATGGGCATTTGGTGGCTTGGTGAATGGTAAAGAAAAAGAGGTGGTTTGTAGCATCAAATTGGATTGATTAATATGTTAATTATTCATTTTATAAAAATAATTGTAATACACTTATCACTTTGGTTATGATATGGAGTGATAAGTAAAGTTTAGGGGTATACCATGTAATTCGAAAAAGGTGGGGGTACCACTCGGAAAAGCCAATAGTTGAGGGGTAGCTCATAGAAAAACCCAAGAATAAATAAATAATAATAATAATCAAAAATTCAGCGAAGAGAGAGAAACTCCTTTCTCTCTCTAGAAATCAGTTAGATTTTGCGAGTCTGTTACTTCGCGTGCGCTGCCATGGCAACTGCAGTGAAGCGAGGGCCAGGTCGCCCTCCAAAGAACATACGCCATTCTCTTCCGCCTCCTGAACCTGATCGACCTGGTGGTGGTTTGGAGAAAAATGGTGATGATTTGGGGATTTCACCCGATAACCAGGGTCCTTCGTTGAAAGCTTCGCTCAATGATATCGTAATTGAGGCTATGTCTTCAGCTGGTAAAATCTCTTCTACTAAACCTAATTCTGATTCTAATAGGGTTCTTGATTCTGCTGTTATCTCTAATGGAGTAAACCCTGATTCTAAAATCGATACCGGTAAGGTGATCAAACCCTCATGATCTAAAATTACACAGACTAAACAACAAATGGGAATGAATCTTCAATTCTTTGAGGACATACCTGATTCTTCTGAAATCACCATTGAAATGGATGATATTCAGGATGAACTTAAGATTTGGCAGTACACTTTAATGGGTAATGTCATTGGATCGAAACCCTCTTTACAGATAATGAAAAAAATTGTTTAAGAAAGCCGGGGTCTGTTAGCAGCACCTATAGTACAATACTTTAAGAAGGGGTGGTTCTCCTTCAGGTTTGATTCGAAGGAAGCTATGGAGAGAGTTTTAGGGGGTGGTCCTTGGAAGGTAGGGTTGTGTACTCTAATTTTGAAGGAATGGTCTCCTTCCTTTTCTGATGAGATGGATAGGGTCACTATTGTTCCTATTTGGGTGCTATTTCCTGACTTAGACCCATATCTGTGGTCGGATGTTGTACTAGGGAAGATGGCTAGTAAAGTAGGTAAGCCTATCTGTGTTGATCTTGCTACTACTCTAAAGGCTAAACTATCATTTGCTAGGGTGCTTATTGAGGCAGATATTTCTCAACCCCTACCTGAGGAAATAGTGATTTGTACCCCTTTTAATCAGTTCTCAGTTCAGAAGGTGCAGTATGAGTGGCTTCCATATTTTTGCAAAGGATGTGGAAAGCTAGGTCATACTCTTGCAAACTGTAAAAGAGAAAAGAAGAAGGTGTTGGAGGAAAAGAGGAAGGTTGAACCTGCTAAAACACTATGTGAGGTTGATTCTGGCCCTCATGGTGTGGGTTCTCAGCTTCCTAAGGAGCTAGGTGGTACCTCAGAACTTCAAAGGGTGATGAGTAAACTAGAGGATGAGGATGAGTCATCTCTCCCTGGTGGAAAGCTCCATAAGAATGTTGCTGTAAAGCATCAAGAATGCTCCATCAAATTCTATCAGGATGACACTTTCATTCCAGTATCTAAGAGAACCTCTTCTTCTCAAAACATCAAGCTTGCAATAAGGGCTAAGCCAATGATTTTGGCTAATAAATTTCAATTTTTTTTAAATGGAGATGGACCAGGTGGTACCTCAGAGCACCTAGTGATGATGAGTAAACCAGAGGATGAGGATGAGTCATCTCTCCCTGGAGGAAAATCCCCTGGGTTAGCTGCTGTAAAGCACTCAGTAAGTCCAAAGGAGAAGGAGTCTACTTCATGTGGAATAGTGGAGGTCTTTAAGGTCCCACCTGATAAATTCCCACATGAAAGTAGCTTCTTGGAACATTAGGGGTTTTAACACCTCCACAAAGCATAGTGAGATTCTTAATTTCTTAGTAAAGAATAAACTGGATGTCTTGGCTATTCTGGAAACTAGAGTGAAGAGAAAGAAGGTGTCTAAGATTGATAATAAATGGTTTAAGGGTTGGTCCTTTGTTCACAACTATGATCAACTCTATAATGGTAGAATTTGCATTTTGTTCAATGCTGCTACTGTGACTTTTACTCAGATTTTCAAGTCTGATCAGCTTATTTCGGGGTCTATTCATCACTTTCAAACCGGTGTTAATTTTCAACTAAGTGTGGTTTATGGGCACAATGATGGGACGGCTAGAGAATCACTTTGGAATGAATTAATGGGGCTTGATACTGGTGCTGCTTCACTCACCCTTGGTGACTTCAATATTATTAGAAGTCCTGAGGAAAAGTTGGGAAATTCTCCCCCTTCCTTGAAAGAGATGTGGGATTTTAATAACTGTTTGTTAGCCTGTAAACTGGATGATTTAAATAGTTCAGGTTGTTCCTTAACCTGGACAAATAAAAGAGAGCCTGAGGACAGAATCTGGTCTAAGCTTGATAGGGCTGTGGTGAATCCTAATTGGAGCTCCATGTTCCCTAACTCTTCTGCTTTATTTAGTGAATCGGGCATATTTGATCATTCTCCCATTCTGGTTACAGTGTCACAGAAAAGGGGTTTCAGAAAGAGATTTCAGTTTCTAAATAGCTGGACATCTCATTCTTTGTATCATTCAGTGGTCTCTCATGCTTGGAATATTTCTGTATCTGGTTCTCCTATATTCTGTTTTTTTTAAGAAACTTCAGAATGTGAGAAAGGGTTTGACCATCCTGCATAAAAATCATTTTACTAATCTTTCCTCTCAAGTCTTAGAGGCTAAAGAAGCCTTAACTGATTGTCATAAGAAAAAAACTCTTGCTCTGCTTGAGGAGGAGAAGAAACTTCTTGCTGAATATCAGGAGTATAAATCTGTTGTGCTTAAGATGCTGCAATAGAGGGCAAAGATTAAACATCTACAATTGTCTGACTGCTCATCTAAATATTTCTTTGCAAAAATAGCAGAAAGAAAGACTCAACAGATCATAGGGGTTATTCATGACTCAAATGGAGTCTTGAAAACTGGTAGGCAAGAAGTGGCTAATGCATTTCAGGACTATTATCAATCTCTCCTTGGAAGAAATAAATCTACCTTGGTGAGTTTCCTTGCCAAAATTTACGCTTGGATAATAATGTGGTTACATCCTTGATCAGACCAGTTTCAATGAATGAGATAAAAGCTGTTGTGTTTGGTATGGACATTAATAGTAGCCCAGGATTGGATGGTTTTTCTGCTGGTTTCTTCAAGTCATCTTGGAACACTGTGGGAGAGGATTTCTGTAAAGCAGTCCTATGTTTTTTCAGATCAGGAAATATGTCTAAGCAAGCCAATACCACTTTGGTAACCCTCATTCCTAAGAAGAAGGAGGCCCACTCAGTATAGGATTATAGACCTATATCCTGTTCTACTGTGTTCTACAAAACAGTTTCTAAGATAATGGCTAATAGGCTTAAGCCTATTCTCCCAAGCATTATTGGAGTTGAACAGGCTGCTTTTGTGACTGGTAGGAGCATTTTTGATAACATTCTGTTGTCTTTAGCTTTGGTTAAAGGCTATACTAGGAAGTTCCTTACTCCTAGATGTTTAGTAAAGGTGGATATAAGAAAGGCCTTTGATTTTTTGCAATGGGACTTCATAGAAAAGATGCTCCAGAAGCTAGGGTTGTCTTAGTAATCCATGGTATTCTTTTAATGTGAATGGGGAAGTAACTGGATTTATTCATGGAAAAGGGGGGATAAGGAAGGGTGATCCCTTATCCCCTTACCTATTTGTTATGAGTATGGAAATATTATCCAAATCTCTCAGGGTGCTGTGTTCACAAGCAAATGTGTCCTACCATCCTAAATGTTGTAGGTTGAATCTGACTCACCAAATATTTGCAGATGATTTGATGCTCTTTTCTAGAGGTGATTTACCTTCTGTAATGGCTATTAAAAGGGCTCTTGATACTTTTGGATCTCTGTCAGGGTTAGTTTCAAATGTGGATAAGACTTGTATTTACTTTGGAGGTGTGGATCAGGGGGTGAAGGATCTTATCCTCTCTAACACTTGGTTTGTTGAGGGTCACTTTCCATTTCGTTATTTGGGAGTTCCTCTTACTGATGCAAGGCTTAGCATAAATATGTTTAGTCCTCTTATTCTGAAGGTGCAACATGCTGTAGGTCATTGGTCTACTCAATTTCTTTCTTATGCTGGTAAGGTTCAGTTGCTCAACTCATGCATATTTGGTCTCGAGAACTTCTGGTCATCTAGTCTACTTCTACCTAAAACAATACTGAAGTTACTCAATAAAATCAGCAAGGACTTCTTTTGGGGGATTAAAGATGGCAATAGAAGATTAATATTCAAGAAATGGGGGGACATTTGTTCTCCATGGGATTCTGGAGGATTTAACATTAAAGATCCTCAATGCTGGAACACTGCTCTCCTTACAAAATGGTTGTGGATCTTTACAACTGGTCCAAGTAGTCTTTGAAGCAATTGGTGTAGACAGTATGTTTTTGGTTCAAAATCTGTGTGGGATGCCAAGGCTAAGGAATACATCCCTGCTAGTATCAAGAACATTATAGCAGTAAAGGATCAATTGCAGATGCATTGTGGATCTCAGGAACAGGCTCAGTTGGCTGTAAGCAGCTGCTGTACGGCTTCAAAATTTCATGTTTCCTAAATGAATCTGATTCTCAGGGGACCAGTAAAGAAGTTCTGGGGTTCATACTTTGCCTCTGACCTCTTTTGTCTAAGTCACCAAGTGATAACCTCTGTAGCCTTACAAAAGCAATTGGCCACTATCGATCAATTTAAGAGGAAAGGATTTGCTCTTGTGAACAGATGTTGTTTGTGCCAGCATCAGGAGGAAAATGCTTCCCATCTATTTTTTTCTTATGAGTTTGCTCAGCAGGTATGGGTTAGTATGCTCAATTGGATAGGCTTGGCCTATGTAAAGCCTGATTTACAGGCAGTGGTTCGTTGGATGACAAATCATAGAAGTAAGAAGCATTGGAAGAACAGTTGGGTGCGGGTAAGTGTTGCAGCAGCAGTTTACCTCATTTGGAAAGAGAGGAACAAACGTATTTTCACTGAGATGAGTTCTACTCCAGAGGCTAGTTTTGAAAACCTTAAATTCATAGTTCATACAAGATTTTTGTGTAAACAAGGCAATCCTAAGTATTATAGGATGATTGAGAGAATGGCTTCAAGCTAATTCTGTACATTAAGTGTGATAGTATTTTTGCAATATTGTAATTTTGTTTCTCAATGAAATGAAATGATATCCTTTTTGCGACAAAAAAAAATTAAGAATAATAATAATAATATTGGTTTTATTAATATCATTATTAATATTGTTTTTATTGTTTCTTGTAATTTGTTTCGTTTTTAATGCACGTTCCGGTTATAAAAAAAATTAATAATAATAATAAGGGTTATTTAACAACAATAATAACAATTGTAGGGCGTCTTCCCAAAATAATATCAATTTTAATAAATTTGAGAATAATACTCTCTCTGATTTTTAATAATTTTCCCCTTTGTTCAATATATGTGAGGTATAATTTAATCAAAGGGGAAGATAAAAAAAATCGGAGGGAGTACGTATTATTGGAGTAGTTAAACCAAAGTAGTATAGGTGACCGGTTACCTGTAGAATCCATCCACCCTCCTTTTTCACCTTTAATTTTATTTAACGGCAATAATACCAACTATAGAGCGTCTTCCGAAAATGATTCCAATTTTAATAAATTTGAGAATAATACGTATTTTTGGAGTAGTTAAACCGGAGTAGTAGAGGTGACTAGCTACCGGTAGAACTCGTTCATATTTCTTTTTCCGTTTTAATTTATTTCACATATTTCACTCATTTTCACTTACTCAGTGTACGGAGCATTAAACGTCATTAATATCCCCAGTCTTCCTCTTCCTTCAACCTCACCAAATCTAGCTAATGACGGAGTCCTACATCAAAATCAACACGTTGATCCAAACGAAACGTATAGAAAAAAATAAAGAAGAATGAAGGTGATGGAGAGAGAGAATGAAGGAGAGAAATAATTAAGGAGGAGTAGACCTGACAAAACTGACCCGACCCGAATAAGTCAAACCGGATCCGACTCGACACCCGAACTGAAGACCTGATTTTGACCTGTAATCCGAATTGACCCGAGCTAACCCAAAACTTAACCGACTATTATTATAAAAAAACGAGTAGATATCCCTAAAAAAGTTGAAAACAACAAACCCGTGAATGACTCGAACCCGAAATTATCCGACCCGACCCGAAGTCAACCCGATTATTATAACACCAAAGTGGCCCGACCTGAAGTTGACCCGGCCCAAACCCGATCCGGTTCACCCGTTATCCAGGGCTAAGGAGAACGATTAAGTACCAGGTTAAATATTAATTTGTGACCTGATGTAGCAGATTATAAAGTCACTTATACTACTCTAGTTTAACTACTCCAATAATACGTATTATACTCAGATTAATTGAAATTGATATTATTTTGGAAAAAAGCCTTATAGTTGGTATTGTTGTCGTTAAATAACCCTAATAATAATAATAATAATAATAATAATAATAATAATAATAATAATAATAATAATAATAATAATAATAATAATAATAATAATAATAATAATAATAATAATAATAATAATAATAATAATAATAATAATAATAATAATAATAATAATAATAATAATAATAATAATAATAATAATAATAATAATAATAATAATAATAATAATAATAATAATAATAATAATAATAATAATAATAATAATAATAATAATAATAATAATAATAATAATAATAATAATAATAATAATAATAAGAATAATAATAATAATAATAATAATAATAATACTTACCTGGACAGGGTCTATGAGCTATCAAGAAGGCTCATGGCCTTGGCATGTGACCTCCATTGCACTCTGGAGGTGCACACGCTTAAGATCTCCCCAATGTGGGAGACTCTATGTCAATATTTCTTGCTTCGGGGTGGGGACTTCAACATTGTTCGAGTGGAGCAAGAGAAAGTTGGGGGATCCCCTCCTGATAAGGAGGAAATGAATGCTTTTAACACTTGCATCTTGGATAACAATCTTGCTGAAATAGTAGGGCATGGGTGTGAGTTCACTTGGACGAACAAGAGGGATTCTGCTACTAGGATTTGGTCTAGGCTTGATAGAGCCTTAATCAATGAGAATTGGATTACTACTTTCCCTAACTCGTTTGCTCAGTACTTAGACTCGGGTATATCTGACCATTCCCCTATTATGGTCAGGATTTATGAGGGGGGTAATAGGAGATGAGGCTTCAGTTTTTTAAATTGTTGGGCAAAACACCCTCACTATAATCCTATAGTCCAAAATGCGTGGAGTAAGATAATTAAGGGGACTGCTGGATTCCGGTTGTTTGGGAAGCTCAAGAATGCTAGAGAAGCTCTTAAAAGGATGCATAGGAATAATTACACTAGCATCGGGGAAAGAATTGCTGCTGTTCGCAAGGATCTGGAGAACTGCCAGGTTGCTTTGCAGGGGGATCCCTTTTCTATTGATCTTATTGATAGGGAGCAGGAGCTCCTGGATAATTATAGGTCTCTTAGGGAGGCTGAGATTAGCATCTGGCATTAAAGGTCTAAAATGGACAGCATAGCCTTTGGGGATGAGTCCACTAGCTACTTTTATGCTAAGATCAAGGAGCGTAGGAGTCAACAAATTATTGGTTGTATTGCAGATTGCCAAGGAAAGACTAGGGAGGGATTAGATGAAGTAGCTCATGGGTTCCTTGAGTACTATGAGGGGCTGCTTGGTCGATCCCATAATACCTATGATTTGGATTTGTCTGTAATTGCAAGAGGTGATGTAGTAGGGGAAGACTTATGGGATCAGATGACTAATAATCCTACTCAAAAAGAGATTAAGGATGTTGTCTTTTCCATTGGCTCTGATAGAAGTCCTGGCCCGGATGGATTCTCCTCGGAATTCTTTAAAACATCTTGGTCAATGATAAAAGAGGATTTTTGTGCCGCTGTTTGGGAGTTTTTTAGGGATGGCAGACTCATTAAACAGGCTAATGCAACTACTATCACATTAACACCTAAGAAGGACACTTGTCATTCTGTTCTTGATTACAGACCTAATTTTTGCTGCTCCGTGTTTTATAAATCTATCCTAACTAATAAATTGAAGACTGTGATGCAGATTTTGGTTGGACCAGAGCAGGCAGCATTCGTGCAGGGACGAAGTATCCATGAGAATATTGCCTTGTCTCAGTCTTTGATTAAAAGTTATTGTAGGAAGTATATTACTCCTACATGTTTGATGAAGATTGATTTGCGGAAGGCCTTTGATTCATTGCAATGGAACTTCATTAAACAAATGTTGACGGCATTTCACTTTCCTCCTAAATTTACTAGTTGGATTATGAAGTGTATTACAGGATCTTGGTTTTCCCTTAGGATTAATGGAGCGACTCAGGGATTCTTCAAAGGTGGTAGTGGAGTACGGCAAGGGGACCCCTTATCACCTTATTTATTCGTTCTTAGTATGGAGGTTCTGTCTAGGAGACTTCGGCACATTAGTCTTCAACCTATGGTCTCTTACCATCCTAAGTGTTGTAGGTTGAAGCTAAATCATTTAGTCTTTGCAGACGATTTGATGATTTTTGTTAGGGGAGATAGCCCTTCAGTCCAAGCTGTAGTTCATGCATTGGATGCTTTTGCTGCTGAATCGGGATTGCAGGCTAATAGGGATAAGACACATATTTTCTTTGGTGGAGTTGGTGACAGTGTGCAAGAGCTTATTCTTCATGAAACAGGGTTCCAGCAGGGTTCTTTCCCCTGTCGTTACCTTGGATTGCCACTCAACTCTGTGAGCAATAAGGAGCAGTATGGGTCTCTCATACATAAAATCCAGACTAATGTGGGTAGTTGGTCCTCAAATTTGTTGACTTATGCGGGTCGTGTACAATTGCTGAACTCGGTGGTTTTCGGACTTACCAATTACTGGTCAGCTAACACTCTTTTTCCAGTAAATGTTACAAAGTAGATAGGTCAAATATGTAAGAATTATTTCTGGAATGGTGGTAGAGGAGGGCAGCAAATGGTGTATAAAAGTTGGAGTAATATTTGCAAGCCTTGGAATGAGGGTGGATTTGATATTAAGGAGTTGGTTTCTTGGAATAAAGCTATGGTTGAGCATTGGATTTGGAAGCTACTCAGGAATATACACTCAGGAATACTGACTTCTGGTGTATCCAAAAGCAAGAGAGACATACTGCAACATTCAAAAGTATGCTTAGGATAAGAGATGAGATTGTGGGAAGAGTGGGTGGAATAGATAAGGCGGTGGAGCTTGTTCAAAGCTGGAGTTACAAGGGGAATTATAAGGCCAGTCTCGCGTATAACTGGTTCAGGTTGCAGCAGCTGGTAGTACATTGGATGGCGGGTATGCAAAGACGATCTGTTATTCCTAAGCATGTCTTTATTCTAGCTATTGCAGGCCAGAGACGGTTGGCCACTACAGATAATATGCAGAGACGGGTCATGTATATGGCTAGCAGGTGTGCTTTGTGTCAACTGAGTACGGAATCGCATCAGCATTTGTATTTTCACTGTCCTTTTTCTAGATTAATTTGGCAGAATTTGTTGTGTTGGATGCTAATTACAGGAAGAAGTTATAATCTAGAGACGGAACTAAACTGGGTGGTGAGAAGTGATGGTAGGGATTTGCCGTGGATCCCCACCGTCAAATAATAACCAACTATTCCTAACACGTAGATAGGGCAAGTCGGGTCGAATCCACGGGGACGGTAAGAGGCGTCTAGACTAAGGTCACCTAAATACAAGACTAGGTCAACGAACTAAGCTAAACTAGAATGATAAGGAGGGAAGAAGGCTAAGACTAAGGTGACGGAGAAAACAAATAAGGAAAAGGGCTAGGATTAGGTCGGGTTCAAGGGGTAATGGAATGGTCAAGGAAGAGCTAAAGTGAAGGGGTAGTCGAGTAATCTAGGTGTAGTCCGGGCTCTCGCTACGTAGACCGACCTAGAGGTTCTTGATAGAACCCATCTTGGCGACACACATGACAAACGGGGTTCCTAGCGTGCTATCGTAGCCTAGGTCACATCCGGGCTCTCGCTACGTAGACCGACCTAGGGGTCGTCCTCACCGGGCTCTCGCTACGTAGTGAGGGAACCAAACCCACGAGCAAACTATCACCCACAACAGAAAAGGCAAGAAAAACAAGCATATGCATCTACATGTCATTCAAGCATTTCAACAAACATGTACCATGCATCAAACCAAGAGGAAACCCAAAACTTCCACCAACATCTCCAACAAACCCTTAATCACCCATTAAACACCCAAATCACCCTACTAACCCTAGCAAGAGTAATACTCAACCATAACTAAACTAAAACTAACACTAACAAGAAGAACCAACACAAACAACAAGACATACATAATAAAACTAGTGAAACAATGGGCAATGAACAATAACAATGAATAAAGATTAAAACTTGAATGAATAAACAAGATAAAGAGAAGGGAAAAGAAGATTATACCTACTAACAAGATGAAAGGAAGATTGAAACTTGCATTAATAAGAAAAACCCAAAACAATCAACCAAGGTTGTCAATTTTGGATGGATCTTGAAGAATTCCCTTAATACAAGTGCTAAACTAAGATTAACAACTAATTACCGACTAATCTACTCTAATCTAAGCTAATCTATGCTAAAGTAGTCTAGGGTTTTAGGGGAAGTGTCCAACCTTCATAGGAATACAAGAGGGAAGTATATATAGGGTTACAAGAATGAAGGGAGGAGAAAAGAAAGTGACGCGGGTAGCAGCACCACGGTCCAGACCGGGACGGGTTCATCCCGACCGGGACAGGCTCATCCCGACCGGGACGGTCTGGTCCCGACTGGGACGGACCCAGGTCAGACCCATTGCTAATTGTGCACCTCAACCGGGACGGGTTGAGGCCATCCCGACCCGGTTGAGCCTTATAGGCCTCCTTTAAGCTCCTTTTGGTCCCTCCTTGCCTCTCATGGGTTTCTCATCGATTCTCGGGACTCGGGATTGGGTCTTGGAGGCTCGGGATTGGGTCCCAAGGTCTCGGGGTCGAATCCAAGGCATCGAGTGATCGTTCCTTCACTTCGTTGGCTCAAAAAAGTATATGTATTGAGTCGGAATCGCTCCAACTCTTCATGAATGGTCTCGGGAACCTGAAACGAGCTAAAGGGAGCATAAGTAACCCATAAATCGCTCCCAAGGAGCGATTCCACAAGGAAAATGGGACCAAAACACTACGAAATAGGCACTACAAACTACACTTATCAAGAAGGAAGGCGAGGAAGCACTGGAAGAGTGCATGGTATAGTGGGTGTATAGAGGCAGCGGTGTATAGCATTTGGCAGGAGCAAAACAACCGGAGTTTTTCAAACTCTATCCGCCCTCATCATAGTATTATACAACAGATCAAATTTGAAGTAGGTATTAAATTACGTAGCATTGTAATTTTCCTTGATTGTAATCTTTTGGAATGATTAGGGGAAGTTAGGAGGCAATGATATAGGTCGGTATCTCTTAGTGGCTAGCTCTTTTTTTAAGATCCTGTCTCCTTTAATGAAATGAGGCATACTTTTTCTTGCAAAAAAAAATAAAAAAATAAATAAATAATAATAATAATAATTATTATTATTATTATTATTTGACTCCTCGACAGATTGCCCCGTGGAAATCTTAGCAGGGGGACCATTCTTTTGACTGGCTGAGGGCTGTCCCTATTACTGGGTTCGGGCAAACCATGAGCGGTCGAACATATCGCAGTGTGCTTCGTTACCGTCCGGGAGTCCCTTTGTTTCCGCTTTCCGGGACCTGCCCTTCTTGCTCCATGGGCCTCAGAGATGATATTTTTGGTGATCACGCAGTTTTGTGTGCTGGTACTGTGGGGATTAAATATCGCCATAACCTTGTCCGCGACACACTGTTGGATATTTGCTTCCGGACGGGGATCTCTGTAGGCAAGGAGGTGGAGATTGGTCTCTGCGACGATAACAACAAGCCCTTTAGACCAGCCGACCTCCTGCTCTACTCGTGGGACAAGGGGCGTGATGTTTGTGTTGATCTGACTGGATCCTCGCCCTTGACTCAGTCTGGCCTTACCGCTTTTGAGCCTGGACGGGTCGTTGCTGATGCTGTCCGTCGTAAGTGTGCCAAGTATCAGACACGCTGCACGGCAATCGGGTATGGTTTCTTACGTTTCTCCTTCTCCTCTCTCGGCGAGCTCGACACGGATGCTGTTTCTCTGCTCCAGCGGATTCGGAAATTCGCTTTATCACAAGATGCTGGAGCGCGTGCCGCAGTTCATATTTTCACTAGAATTAGCTTTGCAATCGCTAAGGGAGTGGGAGCCCAGATAGTATATCGACTTCCCTCTAACTTCTTGTAATTTGTTCTGGTATTTAATGCAAGTACCGTTTTTATAAATAATAATAATAATAATAATAATAATAATAATAATAATAATAATAATAAAGTATCTCGGCTAAGGGAGTGGGGGCCCAGATAGTATCTCGGCTTCCCTCAAACATCTTGTAATTTGTTCTGGTGTTTAATGCAAGTTCCGTTTTTTTTTTTAAAAAAAAAAAATAATAATAATAATAATAATAATAATAATAATATGCACCCCACTATTCCTTACACCGCCGATACTCTGTAGGCTTTGAAAGATAAGCACCCCACTGTTCCGCCTCCTTCCTTGCCGCCTTTGCCTGCCGCTCACCGTCAGCTTATCGCGTCCACGTCCGTTGTATTGGATATGATCAGGAGCTTTCCGCGCGGCACTTCTTGTGGGCGGGACGGTTTCCGTGCCCAACATCTTCTGGATTGTTTGAGCGGAGATGTGGTTGCTATCTCGGATGATTTGATCACCTCTATCACTAAGGTGGTTAATTTTTTTCTTGAGGGCAGATGCCCGCAGGTCCTCGGTGAGTACATCGCTAGTGCTCCGCTCACCTCGCTTGTTAAACCAGGTGGTGGGATTCGTCCTATTGCTGTGGGCACGGTTTGGAGACGCCTTGTCTCTGAGGTTGGGGCTGTTCTGATTGGTCCGTCGCTTGGTGGTTATTTCGAGGGTCTCCAGTTTGGGTTCGGGGTCTCCGGTGGAGAAGAGGCTATTTTGCACGCCTTGAATCGGTTTATTGAGGATTGGGGTGGCGATTTGGGCCTTTCCATGCTTTTAGTCGACTTCCAGAATGCCTTTAATTTGGTCGACCGAGAGATCATGTTGCGAGAGGTTCGTCGTTGTTGCCCTGTCCTTTCCCGTTGGGTTGAGTTCTGTTACTCTGGGCCTGCCAGACTTTTTTACGGGGAGCATAGCTTATGGTCTTGTCAGGGGGTCCAGCTGGGTGACCCTTTGGGCCCTCTTCTTTTCGCTTTGGTCTTGCATCCCTTGATTTGTAAGATTCGGGACTCTTTTCCCTTGAGTTTGCAGGCTTGGTACTTGGACGATGGCACCATCGTTGGAGAGGTCGTGGGGAAGGTTTTGGAGCTCATTATGGAGGACGGTCCTCGCTTGGGTCTTCATCTTAAGGTCGGCAAAACCGAGGTTTTTTGGCCTAAGGAAGATCCTAGGAGTCGAATTCCTGGTGTTTTCCCCCCGATACTTCTCGACCGTCGCGTGGTGTCAAAGTTCTTGGTGGCCCCGTCAGTGTTTGCGGGGTTTTCAGCAGTGAACTTGTGGCGAAGAGAGTTACCAGGACCATTGGGCTTATGGATTCTGTTGCCAGGATTGAGGATCCACAGTGCGAGTTGTTGTTACTTCGTGCATGTGCGGGTATTTCCAAGCTTTCTTTTGCTCTGCGCACTTACGCCCCTTCGGTTTTCGACTCGGATAAGATTTCCTTTGATACCGCTCTGCGATCTAGCTTGGAGCGCACTGTCACCGCGTCCGGCCCTGGGTTTGGGGACTGGCAGTGGCGTCTTTCCACACTACCCTTCCACTTTGGAGGGCTTGGTGTGTATTGTGCTGGGGATGTTCTACATTATGCCTTTCTGGCTTCTCGCCTTCAGTCCTCTGAGTTTGAGGCTATGCTCCTTCGACCTTCAGCTGTCTTGGCTCCCGGGTTGACCTTCGATGCGGCCTTAGCTCTGTTTAATGAGGCCACCGGTTTTGACCTTCCCCGTGATCCTAGTGAGATCGCTGCCCCCAAACTCATGAAGAAATTGGCAGATATATATTTCACGAAGATTGCTGCTTCGGTAGAATCAGATTTCTCATTGACTCAGCGACAGATTGTTTTGTGGAAGTCTCTGCAGGGTGCTCATACGTCTGAATGGCTGCGCGCAGTGCCTATCTCCGGGTTAGGGCAGACCATGAATAGGAGGACTTACCGCTCTGTGCTTAGCTATCGACTAGGTGTCCCTTTGTTCTCGATACCTAGACCTTGTCCCGCCTGTTCTCGAGTGTTTGTTGGCGACATTTTTGGAGATCATGTTGTGTCGTGTGATGGTACCATTAGTATTAAGCATAGACATAACCTGGTTCGCGACACCCTTTTGGATATATGTTTCCGATCTGGTATTTCTGCCGGTAAGGAGGTGGATTTCGGTTTGATGGATGGGCACGACAACCCCCTACGCCCGGCGGATTTGCTTCTTTATTCCTGGGATAGGGGGCGTGATGTGTGTGTTGATTTGACTGGGTCCTCTCCTTTGACCCAGTTCAGCTTAACTTCTTTTGAGCCTGGACGGGCCGTTGCTGATGCTGCTCGCCGTAAGTGTGCCAAGTATCAGGCACGCTGCATGACCATTGGGTATGGTTTCCTTCCTTTCTCCTTCTTCTCTCTCGGTGAGCTTGACACGGATGTTATTTCTCTGCTCCAGCGGATTCTTAAATTCGTTATATCTCAGGATGCTGGAGCGCGTGCCGCAGTTCATATTTTCACTAGAATTAGTTTTGCAATTGCTAAGGGAGTGGGAGCCCAGATAGTATCTAGACTCCCCTCTAACTTCTTGTAATTTGTTTCGTTTTTAATGCAAGCTCCGGTTTATAATAAAAAAAATAAAAAATAATAATAATAATAATAATAATAATAATAATAAGATTTCTCTCTCGATGCGATCAGATTAACGTCGGTAATGACGGGGACAGGGCGAGGGAGAGGAAGGCCGCGGAAGGTTCAGTTTGAACGGCAGGGGGAGCAGGCTAAACCAGATAAGGTTTTGGAGAAGATAGATGAGGACGATTGCGCTGTTGACGGAAATCGAACTCCGGCGACTGGAGGTTCCATCAATGATATTATCCACAAAGCTTTTCAGTCGGCTTCAAAGGCAATGTATAAGGATTCGAGAGATACTTCTTAGTCGAGCAGCGCCGGAAAGACCGAAATTCTGATGACTTAAGGGGTGAACGAAAACAGGGGTGATCTTCTTCTGTGGATGCAGTTCCTCCTAGCGCAGTTAATGCTTCGCCATGGGTTGATAAAGCTAAAGAGCGGAAGATGGGGTTGGAATTACATTTTGTTAAAGATAGTGTCATCTATACAAAGATTGATATTGTCTTTTATGACTTTGAGGATGAGTTAAGCTTGTGGAAATACACTCTAATGGGGAATATTATTGGGGCAAAGCCAACTTTGAAGCAGGTCCAGGACTTTGTCCAGAAGAACTGGAGTCAAGTTCGCCCTTCTGTTGTTCAATATTTCGAACGGGGTTGGTTTTCTTTCCGATTTTGTAATCAGGCGGATGTGGATTCAGTGATTCGTGGTGGACCTTGGTTAGTAGGCCAGAATTCATTGATTCTAAAAAAATGGAGCCCTAGCTTCTCGATGGAAATGGATCGTGTATCCATGGTGCCGGTTTGGATTCTGTTTCCTGATCTTGACTCATACCTCTGGTCTTCTTCAGTCTTGAGTAAAATAGCAAGTAAGGTTGGGAAACCCATGTACATGTTCGCAGACACTACAACAACTTACAAGGAGAGGTTATCCTTTGCAAGGGTACTTGTAGAGGTTGATGTTTCTAAGGAGTTGCCGGAGTCTGTGGTTATTAATGTACCAATATTGGGGCAATCTGTTCAACGCATTGAATACGAATGGTTACCTTACTACTGTTCAGGTTATGGCAAATTGGGACATACAAAGGCAACGTGTAAGCGCGAAATTAAGAAAGACAAGGCAGCCAAATCAGCTGTTTCTGTCACAATATATACACCAAAGAAGAATGTCCCTCAGAGGGGAAGTGGTACCTCAGTTGGGATGGATGTGGAGCCTCCTACCCTGACTGTAATGCATCGTGGAACCTCTAAGGAAGAGCTTGCTGGAGGCCTCTGTATCACTGGCTTAGGACCCCAGGCACTAGGCCCTACTGATACAGGAGACCAAACATTGGTTCAGGAGGCTGCAGTGGTGATATTGGCTTCATCTGAACCCAATGTTGGCTTCACTCCTATTTAGAGGCGCTCAGGATGTGCTGGGCAAGGCCCTATAGTGACAGGCTCTGGTTCAAGTTATAATGGAGGATTGGAGACTATCTTGCAGGTGGTTTCACCTAATAGGTATGAAGTATTATAAGGCATTGAGGAGGGACAGGGGGAAGGAAGGTTGTCTCCTAATAGGGTGACTGTTCCTCCAGACAAGTTGATATGATTTTTGGATCTTGGAATATTACGGGGGGGGGGGAATGAGCCCTTGAAGCAAAATGCTGTTTTAAGCTTGATAAGGGATAGTGGAATTGATGTGCTTGGTCTTTTGGAGACCAGAGTTAAAGTGAATAAGGCTATAGCCATTATTAGAAATAAATTTGCTAAGTATAAGGTTTTTTGTAATTACAGTTGCCATTATAATGGTCGTATTTGCGTTGTTTGGAATCCGTCTACTGTTAGTCTGATGGTTATGGGCTCAACCTCTCAAGTTGTGCATTGTAGGATCCATCATTTTGGGACGAACACTTTTGGTTTAGTCTCTTTTGTGTATGGGTTCGATGATGCTGCTAGTAGATTAGAGCTTTCGGATAATCTGGAGGGCATGATGCCTGGTGATAATTGGATTGTAATTGGGGATTTTAATATAGTTCGTTCTAGGGAGGAGAAGATAGGGGGTTCTATTCCTGTGGATAAGGAAATTGATGATTTTAACTCTTTTATTACCAATTGTGGACATGACATACGTCCACCCCGACGCGGTCACGCGCGGGTTTGGGGAGGCGAATGAATCTCCATATGAGATGGGTCGAATTGAAATTTAAATCGAAGTAGGAGTCGCCACCGAACTTTATGGGAGTTCGGGCCCGTTCGAACCCACTCTATATCGTAGTGGGCCGTGTACAAAATAAGGCCCATTCCGATGCCAGAGTTTATTGGGTTCGTCCCTTTGCATTTGATACCGATACCGACATTATCGGATACCGTGTATTGAATGACTCTCGTATGCCAATGGTTTCGGACATCCGGAAACCACGGTTCCGAGTAAGGGGTGAGGCTACGTGTTGGGAAGTTCACAAAGAACATCCAACCCCGCCCTCACTTAGCGGCCTTTATCGTTCGTTGTTCGTGTACGCGCGTTAGTTTGACGGTTGAATGATATGCAAACAAGGCGTTTTGACTAAACATGTGAATTATGTTTGACTACGTCGTTTAAAGCATCTAGACTAACGTCAAAGTTGTTTTAGCATGCGAGGTTCATTTTAGTACAATAAAATAAACAACGAAATAAAAGCGACAACGATTACAATATACGAGCGGCATACCACCCGGAAATACAATGCAACCAACGATACAATACAACAATTGCGATAAAGAAGCAAACGGGTTAGAAGAAATAAACACGACATGACGCGGTTTTGAAAAGACTAGATTCACGTGATAGACTTGACACGTGTTGACCGAAATCGCATGAAAAAGGTTTGTCGAGACTTATAGCGTGCAAGACGCGTTGATGTAGGCGTAACTGGGGCTACTTGGCCGAGTCATGGAGGGACTCGGTCGAGTATCTCTTGAAAAAAACTTATGCCCGACTTTTGGAGTGTCACTCGATCGAGTGGCTATGGCACTCGATCGAGTGCCTCCTGTTCGAGTATTGACTCGATTTGCAAGTTTCGAAATTGTTTTTAATTTTTGAAAACCGATAATTTTGCTAAGTCGTGTAAAAATACGGCACAATTTATACTCGACTTTAAAATTTTCAAAACTCATAAATATTTGATGTTCGACTACGAAATCGAGATCCAATATTTAGAGTGATTGTACAAAAAAAGATGTTTTTAGAAATTGTTTTTTGATTGATTCCTTTAGATCCGATATTGGACTATAGAGTCGATATCGGATCCTTGGGACGACGCTTTATTGAAAATAGTACGATAATATCGATATTAGGAATGAGAAAAGAAATAAAAAAAAGATGCGACGACGACCGTAAAAAGACACAGACGAACGAGAAAAGGAGAAGAAAAAGAGAGAAGACGGGATTTGTAACACCCTCAACCTACATGCTAATACTGGTCTCGATTTAGGAATTTGTAATAACGGCGCTTGCGTAGGAGTAACGAGAATCTAGGAAGAGTTAAGGTGTTGTTATTTTTGTATTTGTCTAGGGATTTCTAGGAAAATCAGACGGTATTTCGGTATAATTTTCTTAACCTTTGTAGGGATGTGTGATGTGAATAGTTGGTATCAATGACTGATGTTAATGATTGGTGTTAATGATTCGTGTCCTTTTGATGTTGCGAGGGTGGGGGATTTATAGGATGGGATACCCCCACTCGGGATAGGAGATTCCTAGTGTTTGGATAGGAAAGTGGTTTCTTGCCAAGGAAGAAAGCAATGGTTGGGAGGAAGTATAATTCCGCTTGTGGATAGGAGAAGCTTGCTTAAAGAGGAAGAAACCCCCGGTTTTGGCTGAAAAAGGAGGTCACTCGACCGAGTGGTTCATGACACTCGATCGAGTGCCTGGTCTAAACTCGGATCAGACTGTTTTTATGACCCCACTCGACCGAGTGAGCACTCAACTCGATCGAGTGGAGCTGGACGGGTGATACAACTCTTCAAAAGATAAAAATTTATCTCTTACGGAATTGTTTAATATTTTTTGTAGCTGATTTTTGTGAGGAATCCGATTTCGACTTGGCTTCTCGAACATCGCATCAGATATTTTTGGCTCAGGAATGGCTTTGACCGGGGTTTGACTCGGTTGCTAAAAGAGGGTTTTGCCCTTGGTCTCGGTTTTGACCCAAATTAGTCTCATTTGACTAGAAACGACCCATTGGGCCTGAATTTGAGGTCGGTTTGGTGAGATTTTTACTCCGCTAAAAGCTCGCGCCAATTACCATTGATTCCGAGTCTAAATCGAGTGTATTTAGTCATGTTTACGTCCGATCATCATCGGGTGTTTTTCGGAAACTGCTATAGACACCTGACGGTCAAAATGTGGGTGTCTACAGAGTCCCCACTCTGACTGAGGCTTGGACAAGGCGAAAGTCAGAGTAGCTACCAGGCCAATCGAGGATTAAGACCAGGCAGATTTCCGGTCGGGTCACTTATAGTCTATTGGACTTGCGTTAAGGGCTCGCCAGCCATTAAGATAGAAAACATACCTCAGTGGGTGCTAATAGCTTAGTGGGGACTTGCCTAAGTAGCCTTGGGTGTGCTCGTTTGCTGTCACATCCTATCTTGGAGCTGCGCGGGAGCTTGCATAGGAAGCTATGGGTGTGTCCGTTTGCAGACATATCCCAATTCAGAATTACGTGGGAGCTTGCATAGGAAGCTATGGGTGTGCCCGTTCGCAGACACATCCCGATCCTTTAGTAGAAATGTCGCCTGGTCTTTCCACTGGGGAGTTTTTTTTGGGAGGAGACTTCCTTCTCGAGTCTGGGTGTACCTGTATGATGCCGACATATAGCATATGTAACATTTTTTGGCGAAACACCGACTTACGCTGGGGAAGTAAAAACTTGATGTTCCTTTGGGAAGCCAAGCTAGTACCTGAAATGTTAGATATATAGACAAAAATAGCAAGATAGCATACAGGAAATGCATTTAGCTTCTAGCTTCTAAACCGGGTTTTCGAAAACGGTTTACACACATGACCCACAACACAACACAAAACAAAGACATGACGAAAACGAACGAAAGAAAAAGAAGCAAAAGCAACAAAACAAGAACAAAAAAAAACGAACACATACAAAACACAAACACCACCCCGAATTTCCAAACAAGTCACCAAATCAACCACACGTATGTACAAGCTCCACCCGAGCACACCACATCACAATCTCCTCCAAACTCCGCAAGAGACAAAGATGGAAAAAGGGATAGAAGATGTTACCGGACATCATGAAAGCTCTCCAAAATTAGCGGCGATTTAAGCAACCGATAAGGAAAAGAGGGCAAACACACAAAACAGAACAAATACACGACACAAAGACACAAAAGGAAAACATACAAAAGAAAAATCTTTTTTTTGATTTTTGCGAAAAAAAATTCAAATTTTTAGGGTTTTTGAAGATTTTTCGAAAAAACTAAGAAAATAAACTAAGCTATACTAGAATATCGCTCCCCCACACTTAAATCGAGCCATGTCCTCATGCTCGATCGTAGAGTGCGGAGAGACAAAAGAAAAAGAAAAGAAACTACGAAAATAAAGCTAAAAATCAAAAAGAAAAGTGGAGAAAAGGGTAGAATGTGTCCGGCCGGGGTGTGGTCAAGTCACCATGGGCCGAGACGAGAAAAAGATATGGATGGGGGAAGAAATAAAAGAAGGAAATAGAAGGAAATGGGAGGGGAGGGCTAGGTGTAATCAAGTCACCTAGCCCGGATTCCGCCTAAATCCGACTAAATCCTCAAAAAAGGAAGAGTGAAAAACATGTAAAATTTAGATTTTGAAAATGACTCTCGATGTAGTCACATCATCGAGAGTCGGGAGCAACAACTGCCGAGGCCTCGAAGGCCACTAAGATACCATGCCTCAAGGGGAAGGGAATAAACAAAGGAAAACAAGCAATAAAAGACGGAAAAGTAAGGATAGTTACCGAAACCAATCGGCTAGTAACTCACTCGCTCCATCGTCTCAATGATCATTATAGGCACAAAGGTTGTCTTCATCATTGGTATTCCTCTTCATTCTCGATAATACCGCATGGTAGAGGTGGTAAAGGTGTGAGGGGGGTGGGATTTGATGTGAATATCGGTCTAAAGTGAGGAGGAAATGAGGTGAAGGTATGGAAATGAAGTATGTGGGTGGTATGATATGAGCAAAGAAGGTAGGGAGGTTGGGTGGGGGTATACAATGGTTGGGTGGACTCAAACGTCAAAGAAGAGGCCAAAAGAGGAGAAAGGGACCATCCCGGTCGGGATGGATGGTCCCGGTCGGGATGCCCAAATAAACCGTTCCGGTCGGGATGCCCTCATCCCGGTCGGGATGGACCTCCAGCAAGCACGAAAATGTGCACCTCCATCCCGATCGGGATGGCTCCTTCCCGGTCGGGATGCCGCACCCTTCCCAGTCGGGAAACCTCTTCCCGATCGGGATGGGTCTTCTTGACCTTCCACAAACCCAAAAGCTTACTCCAAGCTTCAAAAACCGACTCCCTTACTTATGATCCAAGCTCTATCACTAACCACTCCTTTCTAGGAGTCACCTTCACTTCACCTATCACAATAAACTCAAAGTACACATCAAATTCACTCCCTCACATCGCTCATCAAAATACCAAATCAATTACAAGAGCTTCACAAAACAACAAAAATCAAGAGAAAAATCACACAAATACAAACACAAGTACTCTAAAGAGGAGAGGAGGGGAATATACAACATGACGGTTCTTTAGGAACTCCGTCAAACCTAGGATGGTGGACTCTCCTTCAACCGTAGCCTTCAAGGGCATGGAGGAGCAAGTCGAACGCGCTACCGACATCATAGTGAAGGCCCAAGAAGCGCTCGAGCTTAGCCGACCTCCACGGCCTCCAAGGTGGAGGCAAGAAGTAGGAATCAAAAGACCCAACATCATCTTTCATGTCATCACCGGGGTCTATCCATCCTACGAGCTTCATCGACCTCTTCCTCCCTAAGCATTTCCTCCAATCACAAGCAAGCTTCATCTCCAAGAAACAAGGCACAAAAAGCGGTTTTGGCCTCACTTCCTCGTTGCACACCCCCACACTTGCCTCAAGTTGTGGTTCCCCATCTTCATCACTCGGCCCCACATCATCTTGGAGGAGAGGATCGAAACTTCTACCGGCGGTTTCAATCTCTTCCAAACCATCTCTCGGTGTACTTATAAGGGGCTCTTGATGCTTATCCTCATTATTGGACATGGGCAACTCGAGGCTATCAATTTCACCCAACATCCTCACAAACTCCACCAAATCGTCCAACTCACCATCCTCCTCCAATTCCTCACCAATGTTGCCTTCAACAAGGGTTATCTCCTCATTCGTCTCTTTTTGGGTAGACGATTGAGGTTCCTCAAAGCAAACTTCTCTATCAAAGGGAATTACATTGGCGGCTTCATGGTTAGGATGCTCATCTTTCTCAAGTGGGCACCCTTCATCTAATTGAGCATCCCTCGCCTCGTTTGCCCTTCGAATTTGGACCCATAATTCATTTTGTTGTTTTTGAATTTGGGTGGCCATTTCTTGGTTGCTCTTTTGCAATTGAAGAAGCGATTGAAACTCCTCCATGTCGGGCAATTGGTGATCATTGGGGTCTTGTAAAGCTCCTTGATAATCTTGATGATGCCCAAGGGGTAGGGCATCATATTGTTGGTAGTGAGGTTGAGGTGATTGGTAGTATTGTGGGTCATGGGGTTCATATTGTGGTTGGGGTGTAGGGTAATATGGTGGGTTTAGGGGGTATTGGCTTCCATAAGGTGAATCTTGATTGAACATGGTGGGTTCACAATCATAGCTTGAGTAATGGCCACCATGATCGTAGGATTGGTAATCGTTCACTTGTTGGTAGCCGTTTTCATAACCTTGAAGTTCATACCCGTCTTGATCCCCCCAAGAAGCTTAATAGTGATTAGGAGTCATCATGTCATAGCTTTGGTTCATGGAAGAAGAGGGGTAGCTCATATCGGCTTCCATGTGTGGGGAGTTTAGATCAAACCCTATGCTTGCTCGAAAATCGTAGTCCATACCCGGTTGGCAACCTCTCACCCTAGCAACCGTCCGTTAAAGCGGCTCTGAGTTGCAAGAAGAAGATAGTCACCACCTCTAAGCACAAACTGTAGACTAAGAACAAACGTGAGAAGTCTAGTGCTTTTTGGGCACTAGACAAGAGAGAAATAAACCTCTCACACACACAAGAAGCAAGGTAACAAAAAGAAAAAAGAAAAACACAAACACAAAGACAAAGTCAAGCAAATAGGAAAACAAAGTCTAGACTAGCACCGTCCCCGGCAACGGTGCCGAATTGATGGTAGGGATTTGTCGTGGAATCCCAACCGTCAATAAAATAACCGGCTATTCCTACGGTAGATAGGGAAAGTCGGGTCGAATCCACGGGGACGGTAATGTATAGCCTAGACTAGGTCGGCCCAAATACGAGACTAAGTCAACGAGCTAAACTACTATGATAAGGAGGGGAGAAAACTAAGACTAAAACTATGGCTAAGGAGAAAGCAAACAAGGAAAACGGGCTAGGATTAGGTCGGGGTCAAAGGGGTAACGGAATGGTCAAGGGAGAACTAGAATGAAAGAGGTAGTAGGGTGATCTAGGTTGGTCCGGGCTCTCGCAACTTAGACCCACCTAGAGGTTCATCCTATAACCCATCTCGGCGACACACATGACAAACGGGGTTCTAGCGCGCTATGGTTGCCTAGGTCGCATCCGGGCTCTCGCTACTTAGACCGACCTAGGGGTCGTCCTCACCGGGCTCTCGCAACTTAGTGAGGGAACCGAACCCACAACAAACTAACACCCACAAGAGAAAAGCAAGAAGAACAAGCATTCTCAACGACTTAGTCATTCAAGCATTTCAACAAACATGTGATGTGCACCAAACCAAGAGGAAACCCAAATCTTCCACCAACATCTCCAACAATCCCTTAATCATCCAATCAACACCCTAATCACCTTACTAACCCTAGCAAGAACACTACTCTAACATAATCCAACTACAACTAACAAGAACAAGAAGATCCAACATAAGAAACAAAACAAACATCTACAAACTAGTGAAAACAATGAACAAGAACAAAACAATCAACTAAAGATTCAAACTTGAACAACATAAACAAGATTAAGAGAAAGGGAAAAGTATTATACCAAACTAGAGGATGGAAGGAAGAATAAGAACTTGTATAAAAGAGAAAACCCAAAATAATCATCCAAGGTTGTCGAGCTTGGTGAAGATCTTCAAGAATTCCTTAATACAAAAGCTAATCTATGATTAACTACTAATTGCCGACTAATCTACACTAATCTAATCTAATCTAACCTAAAGTAGTCTAGGGTTTAAGGTCTAATGAAGTGCCTATGCTTTACAAAACAAGGGAAGAGTATATATAGGGTTACAAGTGGAAAGGAGGGGAAAGAAACAAGCGCGGGTTACAGCTAGGCCGTCCCGGCCGAGACGGGGTGGTCCCGGTCGGGACGGAGTCGGTCCCGGCCGAGACAAGGTTGGTCTCGGCCGAGACGGCTCTTCACAGCAACCTCCTTAAACGTGCACCTCTTCCCGACCGAGATGGCACTTGGTCTCGGTCGGGAAGGCTCTGTAGGCCTCCAATATGCTCTCTATGGTCCCTCCTTGCTTCTCATGGGCTTCTCACCGAATCTCGGGTCTCGGGATCGAGTCTAAGAGGCTCGGGATTGGGTCCCAAGGTCTCGGGGTCGATTCCAAGGCATCGAGTGATCGTTCCTTCACTTCGTTGGCTCCAAAAAGTGTATGTATCGAGTCGGAATCGCTCCAACTCTTCCAAATCGGTCTCGGGAACTTGAAACGAACTAAAGGAAGCATAAGAAGCCCATAAACCGCTCCCAAGGAGCGATTCCACAAGGAAAATGGGACCAAAACACTACGAAATAGGCACTACAAACCACACTTATCAACTCCCCCACACTTAACCCTTACTCGCCCTCGAGTAAGCACATACTAACTACTATACTAGCCGAATGGGTATTAGCGCACCCTACGCCCTTTCAACTCACGCGAGTGCACTTAGAGGAAAAGTGCACTCCGCAAGGCAAGTCGGGTTTTGCGACAAAACCGCGGATGCAACCGGACACAAAACACACAAACAAACAAACACACAAACAAACACTTAGACGGTTGCACTCAAAACAAAAGAAATACCGCTTCCCTCTAAAAGCGGTGAAAGAAGCATCGGTTTAGGACTCGAGGTAAGTGACAACGTTCCCAGGCTAGCAATACAAACCAAGGTGGACCAAAACCCTAATAGTGTGACAATAAAGCAACAAAAACGTTGGTAACTTACCTAGGTCCTCCTAACTTTCTAAAAACGTACTACGGGGCGATCGGCGGAGTGGAAAAGTGAAGAACCACGGTGTTAATCGACACTATAGGTAAGTGAGACCCCGCCCCCTTTAGCGATGAGCCAAGAGGGTCGTCCCATGCCCGAAACTGCCTAACTAGTCCAAGTAAAAAGGTGGAAAACATGCAAAATGAGGGAAGACCGACTAATGCCGCTATCATCCTTCCTCGGGACTCGGTCCTTTGATAGGCTCTTCACGAAAAAAATCGAAAAAAGGCTTATTTTGAGAGGTAGGGGTTATTTTTGTGAATCGGGTTTTCTTTTGGCATTTTCTTTCTTTTCGACATTTTGCTTTGTTTGTTGCCATGCCATTTCTTTTTCCTCTTTTTCTATTTTCTTTTTGGCTTTTGTGCCTTTTCTTTTTCTTCATTCTTTTCTTTCTTTCATTTTCATTCTTTTCTTTTCTTTGCCCTTTTGGCTTGATTTGGCTTTTTGGCATTTCATTGTGTAACAAGAAAGAGAGAATCAACAATTTGCAATTTATTGTGTGTATATGTGTGGGAGGTAGGTAAATGGGTAAGTCGGGGGTCGCGATCCCTCTTCAAACCCACAAAAAGTGGAGAACTTGGACTAATCAAACAATCCTAGACACGGTCACCTAAGGGACGAGACTCGGTAACCAAGGCCTTTTCACACCGTGGGTGGTCATAATGGTCAAAGGTGCAAATCCCGTAGTAAATCCCTAGTAAGCAAGGTGGACTCAAGGTAAAGGATCAACGAAATCATTGATTTAGGGTCATTCTACTAGGCTAAAGTCCAAAACTTGATTTATACAACTAGGAAGGGAAAAATAGACACTCACACACTAGCCTCTAAACCGGGTTTTCGAAAACGGTTTACGCACAAGACACACAACACAACACAAAACAAAGACAAGACGAAAACGAACGAAAGAAAAAGAAGCAAAAGCAACAACACAAGAACAAAACAAAACGAACACATACAAAACACAAACACCACCCCGAATTTCCAAACAAGTCACCAAATCAACCGCAAGTATGTACAAGCTCCACCCATTTTATTTTGCCTATCGGCCGGCCGGCTTTATCAACCTTCGCATTTTCCGCTGAGATCCCAAGTCTTTCAAGTGGGCCCTCTTGGCCTTTTCGCCTCTGAAAGCGTCCTTCCTTCTCAATGCCCGGGCATCCAAGAAATAGAATAAAAAAAAACTCGTGAACCTATAGCACATCTCAACACAACTTTCTCCAAACTTCACAAGAAATAAAGAGGGGAAAAAGGGATAGAAGATGTTACCAGATGTCTTCAAAGCTTTCCAAAATTAACGGTGGTTAAGCAACCTAAAAGGAAAAAGGGGACAAAACACACATAACAAAACAAATGTACGAAACGATGACACACAAAAGAAAAAGACACAAAAGAAAATCTTTTTGATTTTTGTGAAAAAATTTCAAATTTTTAGGGTTTTTGAAGATTTTTCGAAAAAACTAAGAAAATAAAGTAAACTATACTAGAATATCGCTCCCCCACACTTAATCGAGCCATGTCCTCATGCTCGATCGTAGGGTGCGGAGAGACAAAAGAAAAATAAAAGAAACTACGAAAATAAAGCTAAAAATCAAAAAGAAAAGTGGAGAAAAGGGTAGAATGTGTCCGGCCGGGGTGTAGTCAAGTCACCATGGGCCGAGACGAGAAAAAGATATGGATGGGGGAAGAAATAAAAGAAGGAAATAAAAGGAAATGGGAGGGGAGGGCTAGGTGTAATCAAGTCACCTAGCCCGGATTCCGCCTAAATCCGACTAAATCCTCAAAAAAAAGAAAGTGAAAATCTAAGAAACAAAACACACAAATACAAACACAAGTATTCTAAAGAAGAGAGGAGGGGAATATACAACATGACGGTTCTTTAGGAACTCCGTCAAACCTAGGATGGTGGACTCTTCTTCAACCGTAGCCCTCAAGGGCATGGAGGAGCAAGTCAAACGCGCTACCGACATCATAGTGAAGGCCCAAGAAGCGCTCGAGCTTAGCCGGCCTCCACGGCCTCCAAGGTGGAGGCAAGAAGTAGGAATCAAAAGACCCGACATCATCTTTCATGTCATCACCGGGGTCTATCCATCCTACGAGCTTCACCGACCTCTTCCTCCCTAAGCATTGCCTCCAATCACAAGCAAGCTTCATCTCCAAGAAACAAGGCACAAAAAGCGGTTTTGGCCTCACTTCCTCGTTGCACACCCCCACACTTGCCTCAAGTTGTGGTTCCCCATCTTCATAACTCGGCCCCACATCATCTTGGAGGAGAGGATCGAAACTTCTACCGGCGGTTTCAATCTCTTCCAAACCATCTCTCGGTGTACTTATAAAAGGCTCTTGATGCTTATCGTCATTATCGGACATGGGCAACTCGAGGCTATCAATTTCACCCAACATCCTCACAAACTCCACCAAATCGTCCAACTCACCATCCTTCTCCAATTCCTCACCAATGTTGCCTTCAACAAGGGTTATCTCCTCATTCGTCTCTTTTTGGGTAGACGATTGAGGTTCTTCAAAGCAAATCTCTCTATCAAAGGGAACTACATCGGCGGCTTCGTAATTAGGTTGCTCCTCTTTCTCAAGTGAGCACCCTCCATCAAAATGTGATGCTCGGGATAAAGACATTACGGTTTGAACCGCTAATGCATTTAGTCGAGCATTCCTCGCCTCGTTTGCCCTTTGAATTTCGGCCCTCAATTCATTTTGTTGTTTTTGAATTTGAATGGCCATTTCTTGGTTGCTCTTTTGCAATTGAAGAAGCGATTGAAACTCCTCCATGTCGGGCAATTGGTGATCATTGGGGTCTTGTAAAGCACCTTGATAATCTTGATGATGCCCAAGGGGTGGGGCATCATATTGTTGGCAGTGAGGTTGGGGTGATTGGTAGTATTGTGGGTCATGGGGTTTATATTGTGGTTGGGGTGTAGGGTAATATTGTGGGTCTTGGGGGTATTGGCTTCCATAAGGTGAATCTTGATGGAACATGGTGGTTTCACATTCATAGCTTGAGTAATAGTCACCATGATCGTAGGATTGGTAATTGTTCACTTGTAGGTAGCCATATCCATATCCTTGAAGTTCATACCCGTATTGATCCCCCCAAGAAGCTTGATAGTGATTAGGAGTCATAATGTCATAGCTTTGGTTCATGGAAGAAGAGGGGTAGCTCATATCGGCTTCCATGTGTGGGGAGTTTAGATCAAACCCCATGCTCGCTCGAAAATCGTAGCTCATACCCGGTTGGAAACCACTCATCCTAGCAACCGTCCGTTAAAGCGGCTCTAAGTTGCAAGAAGATAGTCACCACCTCTAAGCACAAACTGTAGACTAAGAACAAACGTGAGAAGCCTAGTGCTTTTTGGGCACTAGACAAGAGAGAAATAAACCGCACACACACAAGAAGCAAAGTAACAAAAAGAAAAAAGAAAAACACAAACACAAAGACTAAGTCAAGCAAATAGGAAAACAAAGTCTAAACTAGCACCGTCCCCGGCAACGGCGCCAAATTGATGGGAGGGATTTGTCGCGGAATCCCAACCGTCAATAATATAACCGGCTATTCCTACGGTAGATAGGGCAAGTCGGGTCAAATCCACGGGGACGGTAAAGTAAAGTCTAGACTAAGGTCGCCTAAATATGAGACTAAGACAACGAGCTAAGCTAAACTAAGAATGATGAGAAGGGGAGAAAACTAGACTATGACTAAGGCTAAGGAGAAAGCAAACAAGGAAAACGGGCTAGGATTAGGTCGGGGTCAAAGGGGTAACGGAATGGTCAAGGGAGAACAAGAGCGAAGGAGGTAGCAGGGTGAACTAGGTTGGTACGGGCTCTCGCAACTTAGACCTACCTCGAGGTTCATCCTATAACCCATCTTGGCGACACACATGACAAACGGGGTTCTAACGTGCTATAGTGGCCTAGGTCGCATCCGGGCTCTCGCTACTTAGACCGACCTAGGGGTCGTCCTCACCGGGCTTTTGCAACTTAGTGAGGGAACCGAACCCACAAACAAACTATCACCCACAAGAGAAACGCAAGGAAAACAAGTATTTGCAACTACTAGTCAATCAAGCATTTCAATAAACATGTGATGTGCACCAAACCAAGAGGAAACCCAAATCTCCCACCAACATCTCCAAAAAACCCTTAATCACCCAATTAACACCCTAATAAACCTACTAACCCTAGCAAGAACACTACTCTAACATAATCAAACTATAACTAACAAGAACAAGATGGATCAACCAAAGAAACAAAACAAACATCTACAAACTAGTAATAACAATGAACAAGAACAAAACAATCAACTAAAGATTCAAACTTGAACAACATAAACAAGATTAAGAGAAAGGGAAAAGGATTATACCATACTAGAGGATGAAAGGAAGAATGAAAACTTGTATAAAAGAGAAAACCCAAAATAATCATCCAAGGTTGTCAATCTTGGTGAAGATCTTCAAGAATTCCTTAATACAAGGGCTAATCTAGGATTAACAACTAATTACCGACTAATCTACACTAATCTAATCTAATCTAACCTAAAGTAGTCTAGGGTTTAATGTCTAATGAAGTGCATATGCTTTACATAACAAGGGAAGGGTATATATAGGGTTACAAGTGGAAAGGAGAAGAAAGAAACAAAGGCGGAGCTGCAGCAGGCCCGTCCCGGCCGAGACGGGGTGGTCCCGGTCGGGATGGGGTCGGTCCCGGCCGAGACAAGGTTGGTCTCGGCCGAGACGGCTCTTCACAGTAACCTCCTTAAACGTGCACCTCTTCCCGACCGAGATGGCACTTGGTCTCGGTCGGGAAGGCTCTGTAGGCCTCCAATATGCTCTCTATGGTCCCTCCTTGCTTCTCATGGGCTTCTCACCGAATCTCGGGTCTCGGTATCGAGTCTAAGAGGCTCGGGATTGGGTCCCAAGGTCTCGGGGTCGATTCCAAGGCATCGAGTGATCGTTCCTTCACTTCGTTGGCTCCAAAAAGTGTATGTATCGAGTCGGAATCGCTCCAACTCTTCCAAATCGGACTCGGGAACCTGAAACAAACTAAAGGAAGCATAAGAAGCCCATAAACCGCTCCCAAGGAGCGATTCCACAAGGAAAATGGGACCAAAACACTACGAAATAGGCACTACAAACCACACTTATCAGGGTTGGTAACTGGTTTGGATATTTTTGGAAATGTGGAGCTAGGTTGTAAGTGGATTTGATGATTCGAAATCTGGAGCTCGATTTTGGGGGGCTAAGGCTTCGAGGGTAAGGTATTGTAATGTGGTAGGAAAGGGGAAGTCGAGTAAAAATGACTCGAACTTTGATCAGGGTAGGTTTGATAATAATGCGTGATCTGGTTTCCATGTCTGGCCCTAATGGTTAGGGGTATCCTATGGAGCTTGAATCCTCAAAATTCTGGGCTGTCTCTTAACCTAGGTCTCGAGAAGGTCTTGAGGGTTGTAATGTGGGAAGGCTAGATGTGGTGTTAGTTGACCAGCTTGGTTGATTCTCCCCTATTGGACAGTATGAGTATTGATAATTTTGAATTGACCGTTTTCACTACGGTCATGGGTTTTTGAATATTTTTTTTTTTTGGGTTGACCTCTTAGCCCCGGTCATAGGATTCTTGATTTGAGTTGACCGTGCCTGGTCGAGGGATGTTGATAATTCTTTTTGATCATGGCCAGCTCTTTTGTTTTGGCCTTTTGCTTTTTCCTTGGACTTTTTTTTTGTCCAGCTTTTTTTTTGTCGGTCAGACTAACACCTAAGATAGGGATTGGTTAGTCTTATTGGATGGGTGTTTACGGTGGGAAATGG
Source organism: Agrostemma githago (assembly GCA_958450325.1). Classification (NCBI taxonomy): domain Eukaryota; kingdom Viridiplantae; phylum Streptophyta; class Magnoliopsida; order Caryophyllales; family Caryophyllaceae; genus Agrostemma; species Agrostemma githago. The sequence goes on along the minus strand of OY288254.1, from coordinate 45,382,092 downwards.
GCTTGTCTCCCGTCTTGAACCCAAACTAGGAGACTACCTAGATTTGTCATAGGATTCGATACCGCTCCTACTAAGGGTAGTTATGTGGCTTTCTATGTCAGACATGGAACAGGTAAAGGGAAACACACGGGTCTCAATATCCTGCAGTCATTATAGATGTGCCTATAATAGTCACGTGCGCGTGCTCACTGTGTATGATGGTGTTCATCATGTTCTCGGAAACACATAAGGAAAGCATATATGAGAAAGAATATTGAAAGTTGATTTTATTGAATTTTTTAGAAAGAGGACAGAATACAAATGACTCTTGACTCTGATTTGGAAATGAGGATGTCGGGTATCCTAAACTCGGACTCAGACTTAGACTCGAATCAAATCCGGACTTACGGATGCTCGGTTGGTTATTTTTTTTAGTAAGGTCCTTGATTGAAAAGAACGACAAGTGCCACGGCTCGCCTAAACTCGGCTTTACGCAAGTGCAAGAGAGGGAGTCAAACTAGACACGACCCGGGGTGACAGGAATGACTAAGGTTCTTGGATCGGGATACTCGAACGTTGACCTAGACGAGGTAACGACCCTGGCTTAGGCTCGACCGTGAGACTTAGGGTGCATGAGGGCGAGTCCGAAAATGGGGCGACCGTGTTTGACTGCTCGGGTGGAGGACAGCCCCCGAGTGAGACTAAAGACTCTGGTAGGACTCAGACGGTGCGACATCTAAGTGACTCGAAAGTGGGGTACGTGAGACAACACATGGAAGACATGACCCTTAGAGCAACCGTGATTGATCGCTCTGCTGCTGAAGGGTAGCCCCCAAGTGGGATTGAAGGTTTTGTTATGACTCGAGTGTCGGACGAGTGACCCTTAGATGTAAGGACCACAAACCTTTTGTTGTGGGGCTATGCCTTGTAAAAGGTTGACTCGGCCTCGAGGAAAGGCAGACGGGGTAAGGGAAGAAACTTGTGATGTAAGATCGACAGAGTTTCGACGCTAGAGACCCTCGACTTGACTTGAATAAGGATGGACCTTGTGATTAGGGTAGACCTTTAAGTTAAAGAAGTTTTGAATTGGGATGACTCGACTAACGGATTGAAAGACGGGCGAAATTCCCTTAGGAAGGGTAGTGGGGACCGTCCTGCTAGGGGGAAAGATCGTGTGGGACTTTCTAGTTAAGACTCGAGTGTAGACGAACCTTCCACTTACGAGTGTATGACTCGTGTCGGTTGGTTATGCCTTTAGAATAAGGCGGACTAGGATGGGGAAGAAACCCGTGATGTAGGATCGACGGGATTTCGACGCTATAGACCTTCGACGACCTATAAAAGACTCGACACTACTAAATGCGGTAAGTCTTAGGATAAGGAAGGTTTTTGAAAAGGAAATTTGGATTCCGAGAAAGTAGGTGGATGGCCCGACTTTTTTGAAAATCGGCAAAGTGTCGTTGGGCCGGTTTTTTTTTGGAGGTTTAAAAATGTTTGGGCAACATACCGGCTAGAAATAGGCTATTTTGAGTCAAATCGTAAGTCCTAATTTCGGTAGCATCTCGGGTTTTGAAAATTGATTGAATTTTGAAAATTGAGAAGATGGGCCGGAAATTGGCAGTGGGCCAATAGGACCGGGTTTTTGAAAAGTTGAATATTTGGAATTTTGAAAATTTGAATATCGAAAAAAGAATTTTCGACAGTTCGAAAATTGAAGATGAGATCCCGAAGATTTGAAAATCGAAAACAGCATCTCGAAGATTTGAAAACTGAAAATGGCATCACGAAGATTTGAAATTCGAAATTGAATTTCGGAAATTCGAAAATCGAATGGTGGATCGGAAATTCGAATTTTGAAATGGGCAGCATGCCGGCTAGAAGATAGGATTGTTTTGAGTCAAATCTTAAGTCTAAATTTCGGCAGCATTCCGATTTTTGAAAATTGGATATATTTTGAAAAGATGACAAGTAAATCAAGTAGCACGTAGTCATGGAAACAGTATAATGACACCATGTATGCTCTTAATCTAAGTCTCAGTCGGTCGAAATAGGGTCTATACCAACAACGATAGCTTTCTCGCAAATCAGGACGGACTTCCTAAGCCGAATTGGACTTAGAACATGCCGTAAAACCCATGCGAGTTCCGCCATCGGAGTCTTTAGTGCACCCATTTAGGAATGCACCGTGGTATAGTGGGACGTCAGTCACAAGTAACCGGCCCGGGAAAGATTGGGTTATGCATGAACCATCGAACTAAAACGCGTACATTACTAATCGAACGATTTCTTTTCGAGTCTCACCCTGAGAATCCTGATGACAAGTGGTACATCAGGTATCCCCAGCGGAGTCGCCAAATTGTGGACATGACATATGTCCACCCCGACGCGGCCACGCGCGGGTTTGAGGAGGTGAATGAATCTCCATATGAGATGGGTCGAATTGAAATTTAAATCGAAGTAGGAGTCGCCACCGAACATTGTGGGAGTTCGGGCCCGTTCGAACCCACTCTATGTCGTAGTGGGCCGTGTACAAAATACGGCCCATTCCGATGTCAGAGTTTATTGGGTTCGTCCCTTTGCATTTGATACCGATACCGACATTATCGGATACCGTGTATTGAATGACTCTCGTATGCCAATGGTTTCGGACATCCGGAAACCACGGTTCCGAGTAAGGGATGAGGGTACGTGTTGGGAAGTTCACAAAGAACACCCAACCCCGCCTGCACTTAGCGGCCTTTACTAAGATATCGTTCGTTGTTCGTGTACGCGCGTTAGTTTGACGGTTGAATGATATGCAAACAAGGCGTTTTGACTAAACATGTGAATTATGTTTGACTGCGTCGTTTAATGCATCTAGACTAACGTCAAAGTTGTTTTAGCATGCGAGGTTCATTTTAGTACAATAAAATAAACAACGAAATAAAAGCGACAACGATTACAATATACGAGCGGCATACCACCCGGAAATACAATGCAACCAACGATACAATACAACAATTGCGATAAAGAAGCAAACGGGTTAGAAGAAATAAACACGACATGACGCGGTTTTGAAAAGACTAGATTCACGTAATAGACTTGACACGTGTTGACCGAAATCGCTAGAAAAAGGTTTGTCGAGACTTATAGCGTGCAAGACGCGTTGATGTAGGCGTAATTGGGGCTACTCGGCCGAGTCATGGAGGGACTCGGTCGAGTATCCCTTGAAAAAAACTTTTGCCCGGCTTTTGGAGTGTCACTCGATCGAGTGGCTATGGCACTCGATCAAGTGCCTCTTGTTCGAGTATTGACTCGATTTTCAAGTTTCGAAATTGTTTTTAATTTTTGGAAACCGATAATTTTGCTAAGTCGTGTAAAAATACGACACAATTTATACTCGACTTTAAAATTTTCAAAACTCGTAAATATTTGATATTCGACTACGAAATCGAGATCCAATATTTAGAGTGATTGTACAAAAAAAGATGTTTTTAGAAATTGTTTTTTGATTGATTCCTTTAGATCCGATATTCGACTATAGAGTCGATATCGGATCCTTGGGACGACGCTTTATTGAAAATAGTACGATAATATCGATATTAGGAATGAGAAAAGAAATAAAAAAAAGATGCGACGACGACCGTAAAAAGACACAGACGAACGAGAAAAGGAGAAGAAAAAGAGGGAAGACGGGATTTGTAACACCCTCAACCTACATGCTAATACTGGTCTCGATTTAGGAATTCGTAATAACGGCGCTTGCGTAGGAGTAACGAGAATCTAGGAAGAGTTAAGGTGTTGTTATTTTTGTATTTGTCTAGGGATTTCTAGGAAAATCGGACGGTATTTCGGTATAATTTCTTAACGTTTGTAGGGATGTGTGATGTGAATAGTTGGTATCAATGACTGATGTTAATGATTGGTGTTAATGATTCGTGTCCTTTTGATGTTGCAAGGGTGGGGTATTTATAGGATGGGATACCCCCACTCGGGATAGGAGATTCCTAGTGTTTGGATAGGAAAGTGGTTTCTTGCCAAGGAAGAAAGCAATGGTTGGGAGGAAGTATAATTCCGCTTGTGGATAGGAGAAGCTTGCTTAAAGAGGAAGGAACTCCCGGTTTTGGCTGAAAAAGGAGGTCACTCGACCGAGTGGTTCATGACACTCGATCGAGTGCCTGGTCTAAACTCGGATCAGACTGTTTTTATGACCCCACTCGACCGAGTGAGCACTCCACTCGATCGAGTGGAGCTGGACGGGTGATACAACTCTTCAAAAGATAAAAATTTATCTCTTACGGAATTGTTTAATATTTTTTGTAGCTGATTTTTGTGAGGAATCCGATTTCGACTTGGCTTCTCGAACATCGCATCAGATATTTTTGGCTCGGGAATGGCTTTGACCGGGGTTTGACTCGGTTGCTAAAAGACGGTTTTGCCCTTGGTCTCGGTTTTGACCCAAATTAGTCTCATTTGACTAGAAACGACCCATTGGGCCTGAATTTGAGGTTGGTTTGGTGAGATTTTTACTCCGCTAATAGCTTGCGCCAATTACCATTGATTTCGAGTCTAAATCGAGTGTATTTAGTCATGTTTACGTCCGATCATCATCGGGTGTTTTTTGGAAACTGCTATAGACACCTGACGGTCAAAATGTGGGTGTCTACACCAATTGTGGATTGGTAGAGCTTAATGGTCAATGGTGTGAATTCTCCTAGACCAATAAACAGGAGGTTGATTCTAAGGTTTGGAGTAAACTGGATAGGGTTCTTGTCAATTCTCATTGGTTGACTAGTTTTCCTAATTCTTTTGCTCATTTTAGGGCTGCTGGAGTTTCTAATCATTCTCCTATTGTTGTGAAGGCTAGCTTAAGTATTAATATCGGTCGAAGGTTCAGTTTTTTAAATTGTTGGGTGTCTCCACCAAGTTATTCTACTATTGTTGCTGAAGCTTGGAGGAAACTAGTGTATGGGACTAAGGGTTTTCAGCTTTTCAACAAGTTAAAGAATGTTAAGTAGGCTTTAAAGAGATTTCATAGGAGTAATTACTCCAGTATTGGTGGAGGAATTGAGGTGGTGAGAAAGGATTTGGAAGACTGTCAACTTCAATTGCAGGTTTCTCCTTTTTCTGAGGATCTCATTAGGAAGGAGCAGGAATTGAATGTTAGGCTTACTGATTTGCAGAAAGATGAGATTAGCATCCTTTCTCAAAGAGCTAAAATGAATAATATCACTGATGCGGATGCTGGTACTGCTTATTTTCACTCTAGGGTGAAGGAAAGAAGACTGCAACAGGTTATAGGAGTCATTACTAATCACAAGGGCTGTGTTAGGCATGGCCCTGATGAGGTAGCTAGGGGTTTTTTGGAGTATTACCAGACCTTGATGGGACAGGAGATTGTTGTTCAGAGCATTGATCATTCGTTGTTTAGTAAGGAGGGCACTGTTAAAGAGGATGATTGGGAAACAATGCTTAGCATCCCTGATGAAAAGGAAATAAAATCAGTGGTTTTTTCCATGGGCTAGGATAAGAGCCCAGGTCCTGATGGTTTTTCAGCAGGGTTCTTTAAGAGCTCTTGGGAGGTAGTGAAAGAGGATTTCTGTGCAGCGGTTAAGGAGTTTTTTGTGAAGTCCAAGTTAGTAAAGCAAGCAAATACTACTATGATCACTCTGATACCAAAGAAGAAGACTTGTAGCATTGTGCTTGATTTCAAACCTATATCTTGCTGTTCTATTATGTATAAATGTATCAGCAAGCTACTGGCTAACAGAATGAAGGGTTGTTTGGATGATATTATAGGGGGTGAACAGGCTGCTTTCATAAGAGGAAGGAGTATTCAGGATAATATAGCATTGTCTCAAGCCTTGATCAAAGGGTATAGTAGGAAATTTTTATCTCCTAGGTGCTTAATGAAGATTGATTTGAGGAAGGCGTTTGATTCAGTTCAATGGTCTTTTCTGAGGCAGATGCTGGATGGATTTAAGTTTCCTTCTAGATTCATTGGTTGGGTTATGGAGTGTGTTCAGGGTTCTTGGTTTTCCTTGAAGATCAATGGTATGTCCCATGGGTTTTTTAAGGGTAAAGGGGGTGTGACGCAAGAAGATCCGCTCTCTCCCTACCTCTTTGTATTGAGTATGGAGGTTTTATCCAAACGACTTAGGCAAATAGGGTCTGAACGTCAAGTTTCTTTTCATCCTAAGTGTTGTAAATTGAGACTTAACCATTTGATTTTTCCTGATGATCTTATGATCTTCATGAGGGGAGATCAACCTTCTGTTAAGGCTGCAACAACGGCTCTTGATGCTTTTGCCCTTGACACTGGATTGTATTCTAATAGAGATAAATCTGAGATTTAGTTTGGAGGGGTTGATGCTGCAGTCAAAGAGCTCATTATCCAGGATACTGGCTTTTCCATGGGAGCTTTCCCTTGTAGATACCTTGGTCTCCCCCTGAACGATGTTATTAATAGAATGGAGCACTACTCTGGATTGTTAAGTAAAATTGAGGCAATTATAGGAGGATGGTCAGTTCTTACTCTAACCTATGCAGGACGGGTCCAATTAATTAATTCAGTCATCTTTGGGATATTCAGTTTCTGGGCTGCTAATACTTTGATTCCTGGTAATGTTTTGAATAGAATTATTGCTTGTTGTAGACAATTTTTTTGGACTGGTATGTTGATAAGGAAGGGACTGGTCTGTAAGAGTTGGAGCAGCATCTGCTCTCCTTGGGAGGAAGGAGGTTTCAACATTAGGGATATGCGTGCTTGGAACAAAGCACATATTGCAGGGAGGCTGTGGCAGGTAATACAAGGAGGTCATGACTTGTGGTCTCTTTGGGTTAAAGCATATGTGATTGGGCCGCGGAGGATTTGGGAGATTCATAAGCAAGAGCGCTTTACAGGCACATTAAAGAGTGTGTTGCAGGTTATGGAGGACCTCATTACTGCTGAAGGGAGTCCTAATGCTGTGGTGAAGCTGATGCATACCTGGACTAAGGAGGGTAAATTCAGTTTGCATCTGGCTTATGATTGGTTTCGATTGAAGTTCAGGAAATGTCATTGGCTTAAGATATTCTCCCTAGACATGGTGTTATTTCTTCTCTTGCCTGTCAAAAGAAGTTGCCTTTAGTGGATTTGTTGTAGAGTCGAGGGCTGCATATGGTTAACAGATGCTCTCTTTGTCTTCATGCATCAGAATCTTGCAAGCATTTATTCTTTTCCTGCACCTTTTCTGCTCAGATTTGGATGGGGCTGAAGGAGTGGATGAAAGTTAGAGGCTGAAGCAACCAATTGCTGACTGAAGCTAAGCGGGTATCTACAAGAAGAAGCATTAAGCATTGGAAGAATGGATGGTATAGAAGTTGCATAGCTGCTGCAGTCTACTACATATGGGCTGAGAAAAATGGTCGACTTTTTTATGCAAAAGTAAAGCCTATAGAGACTATTTTGAGTCAAATTAAGCTTGATGTTTGATAAGTGTAGTTTGTAGTGCCTTTTTCACTATGTTTTGGTCCCATTTCCTTGTGGAATCGCTCCTTGGGAGCGATTTATGGGCTTCTTATGCTTCCTTTAGTTCGTTTCAGGTTCCCGAGACCGATTTGGAAGAGTTGGAGCGATTCCGACTCTATACATACACATTTTGGAGCCAACAGAGTAAAGGAACGATGACTCGATGCCTTGGAATCGACCCCGAGACCTTGGGACCTAATCCCGAGCCTCCAAGACCCGATCCCGAGTCCCGAGAATCGGCGAGAAACTCATGAGAGGCATGGAGGGACCAAAGAGCTCTTAAGGGAGGCCTACAAGACCCATCCCGTTCGGGATGGCCTCATCCCGTTCGGGATGAGGTGCGCTTTGAAGAAGGCCACTGTGAGCCCATCCCGATCGGGACCAAACCGTCCCGGTCGGGATGACAGGACCGTCCCGGTCGGGATGATCCCGTCCCGGTCGGGACGCTACAGGGGCAGCACGGGTTCTTTTGTTTCATTCTCCTTCATTCTTGTACCCATATATATACTTCCCCCTTGTAATGTTAACATATCTTATCGTACCCTAGACTAATTTAAGCCTCCATTAGACTTTCAAAACCCTAGATTAGTGTTCTCATATTAGCTTTAATCTTCCTTTAATTATTAGTTAATCTTTGTAATTAGTTCTTGTATTAAGAAGTTCTTGAAGATTGTTCCAAGATTGACAACCTTGGGATTCTATTTGGGTTCTTATTTATACAAGATTGCATCTTTTCATCTCCATAGTGTTGGTATAATCTTTATTTACTCTTGTTATTTGTTATTCAATCAAGTTTCATGTCTTACATATTGTTATTGTTATTGTTTGTTTATGATGAATGTTTGGATGCTTGTTCTAGTTTCTCTTGTGAATGTTGGTTTTCTCTTAACTATGAGTGAGTAGTTTCTTTGTGGGGTTAGTAGGGGGATTAGGGGTAGATTATGGATGATTAGGGTTGATTAAGAGAAAAGGGTGAATCTTTGTTGTTAGTCACATTGTGGGCACTCCATGTGTTTGTTGATATGCTTGTGTGAGTAGTAGTGGCCATGCTCCCCATACTTGTGTTCATCTTCTCATTGTTTGTCTATTATGTGGAAATGTTGAGAATAGTCGTAGTCACGAGAGTGCGGACTAGGGTCTAAGTTGCGAGAGCCCGGATCCACCTTCACATCGGTCTAAGTTGCGAGGGCCCGGATCGACCCTAGCAATTAGGAGACACCTATACCCTTGATCACCCCAATTACCCTTCTACTCCTATGAACCCGACCTACCCCACTTCTTCCCTTATTTGAGTTCATCCTCTTAGTTAGTCATTATTCCATTAGTTTCATTGTTTAGTTTGTTTCTAGTTAATTCTCTTAATCTTAATTTAGCTAGTTCATCATTAGTCTAGATCCTACCTATCCTCCACCATAGTTTGTCAATTACCGTTTCTTTATGTTTGTTTGGTGATTTAGTCTTGTTTTAGGCCGACCTAGTCTAAACTTTGCCACACCGTCCTCGTGGATACGATCCCGACTTACCCTAGCTACCCACTAGGTGTAGCCGGTTGTTTATTGACGGTGGGGACGTGACGAATCCCTACCATCAATTTGGCGCCGTTGCCGGGGATGGTGCATTGTTTAGACTTAGTTTGCTTATTTCTAGACTTGGTTACCCTTCTTTGTGCTCTTCTATCTTCTCTTGTGAATATTTTCTTGTGTCTCTTCTTTTCTTAGCTTTCTTTTCTCTTTGTCTCTAGTTGTGCTTGTTTATTGTCGTTGCCTAGTGCCCATAAAGCACTAGGTGTTCTCACGTTTGTTCTAGTGTGTAGTGTATGCCTAGGAGGGGAGGTGACTTCTATCTCTTTAATCCAGAGCCGGAGAGACTCTTTCGAGCCTTTCGCCAACGGACGATTAACCGGGTTAGAATCTCTCAACCAAGTGCAAGCAATACTCATCAAGGGCAAGCTCAAGGAGCCGACTTTAGCGAGTCACCTCGAGAGACGGCCGGAGGGACCTTCATCAATCCCTTCGGTAATTCTTCTCCTAGTTCCCCCTCTTCATCTACATCAACACCGTCTACACCACCATCTTCTCCCTTATATCCAAGAATGCCGAAGTTTTCATCTCACTCCACTTTCACGGAAGATGTCTTGTCGGGACCGAGTGCATTACCGGAAGCCTATACCGGGAATTTTGTGGCAAAGACTCAATTTATCCAACTTGTGGAGAGGAGCCCATTTAGTGGTTTGCCCACCGAAGACCCGCACCAACATAGACCTTATCCAATTATTGTGACGCTATATCTCAAACCGGGGTTACTCTAGATCAAATTCGTTGGGTACTTTTCCCGTTCTCTCTTATTGGAAAAGCGAAGCAATGGATCAAGAGTCTCGATAGGGCAACCATGGGCATCGACACTTGGAAAAAGCTTGCCTTGGCGTTCTACCAAAAGTTTTATCCTCCGGAAAAGACTAATTTGCTTAGGGCCTCCATCACCGGTTTCCAACAAAGGGATGAAGAGAGCCTTTATGAAGCTTGGGAGCGGTTTAAATCTTTGGTTAGGTCGTGCCCTCATCATGGACTCTCACATTGGTTCTTGGTGCAACAATTTTGGAATGGTCTTTATGAGGACTCGAGAGCTATACTTAATATGGGCTCCAATGGTAGGTTCACCGAGGTCGATGACGACCAAACTTGGGCGAGAATCGAAGAGATGGCGGTGCATAATTCGCAATACTCTAGGCCTAGGAAGGCACATCGAGGAGGCATACATGAGGTTGATGCTATCACTAAGTTAAGCATTGACTTTGGAACTCAATGGAAAACACACATGGAGACTATTGACAAGAAGCTCCAAAGCCACCTCAACCAAGTCCAAGGCACTAGTTCCTCCCACCATCAACCGATTCAAGAAGTGAATGCTTTGGGGTTTGCACCTCCTTTGCCTTATTTTGGGATGTGTGATACTTGTGGAATCGTTGGTCATGATCCTATGAATTGTAGAGGAAGTATTGAGCAAGTGAACGCCTTTCAAGCGTTCAAGCAAGGTGCCTCCTACTCTAATCAATACCAAGCTTCCAATCAAGTCCCTCAACAACAAGCCTTTCAACATCAACAACAACATCGTCCCTATCTTCCACCTCCCTTAAGGGACAAAAACCAAGGTTACCAAGGTTATGTGGGTAATCCAAGACCCTTCAACAACTTCAAGCAAAACAACCAAGGTACCTTCCACAACAACAATCAAGGGTTCCAACAAGGGAACTTCAATCAAGGCGGTTTCCAAGGAAACCAAAACTTTCAAAGACAACAAAACCACAACCAAGGCCTTAATCAAAGCAATTCTCATGGGTTCCAAGGGAACCATCAACAACAACAAGCAACACAAGGCAATCAACAAAGCAAGCCTAGGAGCCGGTCTCCTATTCATGACTATGGTACTCCATTAGCCCTCACCGATACTCCGCATAATCCACAATCTCCACCTCGGGATTCTGATATACAAAAGCAAATTTTGGATATGCAAAGAAGTACTCAAGAAATGCAAAGGAGCCAATTGGAGACACAAATGTCACAACAAGGAATCATTGCTCAAATTCTAATGGATAACAAGGAAATGAAAACTCACATGAAGATGATTGAGAATCAAGTATCACAACTTGCATCGGGAAGTTCTTCAAGGCAAAGAGGGCAATTACCTCCTCAAGGTGAAACTCCAAATTTTGAGCATGTCAATGCCATCACCTTAAGGAGCGGTGCCACCTATAATCCTCCCGTGTTTCCTAGTGAGCAACAAGCAATGAAGGAAGTTGTGTCTCCAACTCAAGAAGATTCAAGCTATGAGAATCCAATGGAGGAACAAGTTTTATGGGAAGTCGAGAAACCCCAAGAAAACAACCCTCCCCCACTTCAAGAGAAAGACAAGGGAAAAAGGAAAGTGTTATTTGAGGAGTCTACCCCGATTGAGCAAAATAAATACCAAATCAAGTTGCCTTTCCCATCAAGGCAAATGAAGACTAAGGTAGATACTCAATACGACAAGTTCCTTAACATTGTGAAGCAATTGGATGTTAGTGTCCCGTTCACCGAGTTACTTACCCAAATCCCGGCATATGGAAAATTCATGCGGGAAATCCTAGCTAGGAAGAGGTCCATCGACAAGGAAGAGACGGTAGCGTTCACGAGGGTGGTGAGCGAGCTTATTCAAGGTTCCACGCTTCCGAAGTTGAAGGATCCGGGTAGTTTCTCGATCCCTTGCACCATAGGCAATTTCATGATCAAGAATGCATTATGTGACTTGGGCGCGAGTGTGAGCATCATTCCCTACTCTATTTGTTACCGACTCGGGATGAAGGAGTTGAAATGTACGTCCATTACACTCCAAATGGCCGATAAATCTCTTAACCGACCATTGGGAATGCTTGAGGATGTGCCGGTACGAATAGGGAAGTTCTTCATTCCGGTCGACTTCATTGTGGTTGACATGCCGGAGGATGCTAACACTCCCATCATCCTTGGACGCCCATTTCTACACACCGCGGGTGCCATGATCGATGTGAAGAACGGTAGGATCACATTTGAGTTAGGCGAGGAAAGGATAGTGTTCGGCCTCCAAGGCAACACTTCGCCTATGACCGAGACGTGTAATGTGATCCATGCCACGGAAGACATCGATCGAGGGAAAGATCCAGGACAAATCTTGAAGAAGTACTCCTATGTACTTGAAGATGATGACTCCGATTTGGAGGAAGATGAGTGCCCATATCATGGGTTAGGTGACAAAGGCAATGACAAGGAGCAAGATCTTTTATAGCAATAAGAATTTTCATTTGTGAATGTAAAAATCAATTCAAATTGTTTTCATTAATAAATTTATTACGACCTACATTTCCAAAAATCACAATCTTTTCTAAAACTTTTATTTAATAATTTGTTGTATTATTATATGTGATATTAAGTTTTTTTTTATTAAATGTAATTAATTACATTAGTAATTGACGAAAATCTTTTTATTTACCCTTATTTGATTATCACAAAAACTCATATGAGACGGTCTCACAATAACTTTATTGTGAGACCTCTCATAAGATGGGTAGTTACTTTAATTGATTTTATTTTTATTTTTTTATTTGATAAGTTTTGAGCCTCCCTTGGGGCCACATGAGGACCGGTGGACGTTTGGGTATATCCCCAAAGACCAAAGTACAAGTTCAAGCCGTTGAACTTGGAGGATCGGGATACCCCGGGAACGTCAAGGCAAGGCCATGAAGAGCCTTGGTATGTGGTCGGTTATATCTCGAGCTTGATTGAAGACTTCTCTAGGGCCTTCGACTTGTTCCTACGTGCCCTTGATGGAGATGGAATCGGTTTGGAGGTTGTTTAAAAAGAATGAAGAGAGCACCATCCTTGGTTTGACGGAGTTCCACAAGAACCGTCTCATTGTATATATCCTTGTATTGTATTTTCTTTGGTTTTTCTTGGTGAATTCTTGTAATATTGGATTATTGATGAGCGATGCGAGGGAGAGAGTTTGATGTTGAGTCTGAGTTTGTTTGATAGGTATGAAGTGAGAATGCTTCCTAGAAAAGAATGGCTATGAAAGAGCTTGGGTTATAAGCACGAGGATCGGGTTTTTGAAGCTTGGAGCAAGCTTTTGGGATTGTGGAAGGTGAAGAAGACCCATCCCGGCCGGGAAGAGGCGTCCCCACCGGGACGGGCGTGGCATCCCGACCGGGAGGGAGTCATCCCGATCGGGATGGGGGTGCACAAATTCGAGCTCACTGGAGGTCCGTCCCGACCGGGAAGGAAGCGTCCCGACCGGGATGGGTGAGACATCCCGACCGGGACCGATCATCCCGACCGGGACGGGCACCTGCTCCTCCTTTGTGTTTCTTCTTCGCAAATCGAGTCCACCCAACCATTTTATACCCCCTCCCAACCTCCCTAGCTATCCTAGCCTTATCACATGCCTCATTTATTTCATTGACATGCCCTCACTCCATCCACTTTACACCGACTCTCGCATCAAATCCCACCCCTTACCATTAATACCTCTACCGTGAGTCCTTCTTGAGTGTGAAGCGAGATGGCAACCGAGAAGAAAAGCGACGAGCCTCTAATGATCATCGAGACGATGGAGCAAGTGAGTTACTAGCCGCTCGGTTTGGGTAACTATCCTTACTTTTCCGTCTTTTTATCGCTTGTTTTTCATTGTTTGCCCCCTTCCCTTGAGTCATGGGATCTTAGTGGCCTTTGAGACCATAGTATGATTGCTCCCGACTCTCGACGACGTGATTGCGTCGAGAGTCAGTCAAAAAGTCCAATATACAAGATTTTCACCACTTTTTAGGAATTAGTCGGATTTGGACGGAATCCGGGCTAGGTGAGTTGATTACACCTAGCCCTCCCCTCCCATTTCCTTTTGTTTCATTCTTTTTATTTTCTTCCCCCTTCCATATCTTTTCTTGTCTCGGCCCATGGTGACTTGATTACACCCCGGCCGGACGCTTCCAACCCTTTTCTCCATCTTTTATTTTTGATTTGTAGCTTTATTTTCGTAGTTTTTTTTCCTTCGTCTCTCCGCACACTACAATCGAGCATGAGGACATTGCTCGGTTTAAGTGTGGGGAGAGCGATATTCTATCGTAGTTAGTTTTATTTCCGTAGTTTCTTCGAAAAATCTTGAAAATCCTAAAAATTTGAAAAATTTTCACAAAAATCAAAAAGATTTTCTTTTTTGCGTCTTTTTCTTTTGTGTCGTTGTGTCGTATATTTGTTTTGTATTGTGTGTGTTTTGCCTCCTTTTTCCTTATAGGTTGCTTTATCACCGTTGTTTGGAAAGCTTTGAAGACATCCGGTAACATCTTCTAACCCTCTTTCCCTCTTTATTCCTTGTGATGCTTGGAGAAGGTTGTGTTGAGGTGTGCTCGGGTGGAGCTTGTACATACTTGTGGTGGATTTGATGACTTGTTTGGAATTTCGGGGTGGTATGTGCTTTGTCTATGTGTTCGTTTTGTCTTGTTTTGTTTTATTTTGTTGCCTTTTGTTTCTTTTCCTTTCATTCTCGTTGAGTCCTTGTAATGTGTCGTGTAGTTGTGTCTTGTGTAAAAGGTTTTCGAAAACCCGGTTTAGAGGCTAGTGTGTGAGTGTGTACTTTCCATTCCTAGTAGTGTAAATCGAGTCTTGGACTTTAATCTAGTAGAATGACCCTAAATCAATGATTTCGTTGGTCCTTTACCTTGAGTCCACCTAGCTTACTAGGGATTTACTACGGGATTTGCATTTTGACCATTATGACCACCCACGGTGTGAAAAGGCCTTGGTTACCGAGTCTCGTCCCTTAGGTGACCGTGTTTAGGATTGTTTTGATTAGTCCAAGTTCTCCAATTTTTGTGGGTTTGAAGGGAAGGGCCCGTCCCGACTTACCCATTCACCTACCTCCTACACATCTCCACACAATAAATTGCAAATTGTTGATTTCTACCTTTCTTGTTATACAATGAAAATGCCAAAAAGCCAAATCTTGCCAAAAAGGGCAAAGAAAAGAAAGGAAAGAAAAATGAAAGAAAGAAAAGAAATGAAGAAAAAGAAAAGGCACCAAAAGAAAACCCGTCTCACAAAAAGAAATCCCCACAAAAATAAGCCTTTTTCCGACTTTTGCCGTGAAGAGCCTACCAAAGGACCGAGTCCCTAGGACGGATGATAGCGGCATTAGTCGGTCTTCCCTCATTTTGCATATTTCCACCTTTTTACTTGGACTAGTTAGGCAGTTTTGGACTTGGGACGACCCTCTTGGCTCACGCTAAAGGGGGCGGGGTATTACTTACCTACAATGTCGCCGTGGTTCTTCACTTTCAACTCCGCCGATCGTCTCGTAGTATGTTTTTAGAAAGTTAGGAGGACCTAGGTAAGTTACCAACGTTCTTATTGCTTGATCGTCATACTATTAGGGTTTATTTCACCTTGGTTTGTATTGCTAGCTTGGGAGCGTTGTCACTTGCCTCGAGTCCTAGACCGGTGCTTCTTTCACCGCTTGTTTGAGGGAAGCGGTATTTGTTTTTCTTTGGGTGCAACCTTGTATTTGTTTGTTTGTTTGTTTGTTTGTTTGTGTGCTTGTTTGTTTTTGTGTCTTGTGTCCGGTTGCATCCACAGTTTTGTCGCAAGACCCCACTTGCCTTGCGGAGTGCACTTTTCCTCTAAGTGTACTCGAGTGAGTTGAAGGGGCGTAGGGTGCGCTAATACCCACTCGGCTAGTTTAGTAGATAGTATGTGCTTACTCGAGGGCGAGTAAGGGTTAAGTGTGGGGGAGTTGATAAGTGTAGTTTGTAGTGCCTTTTTCACTATGTTTTGGTCCCATTTACTTGTGGAATCGCTCCTTGGGAGCGATTTATGGGCTTCTTATGCTTCCTTTAGTTCGTTTCAGGTTCCCGAGACCAATTTGGAAGAGTTGGAGCGATTCCGACTCTATACATTCACATTTTGGAGCCAACGGAGTAAAGGAACGATGACTCGATGCCTTGGAATCGACCCCGAGACCTTGGGACCCAATCCCGAGCCTCCGAGACCCGATCCCGAGTCCCGAGAATCGGCGAGAAACCCATGAGAGGCAAGGAGGGACCAAAGAGCTCTTAAGGGAGGCCTACAAGACCCATCCCGTTCGGGATGGCCTCATCCCGTTCGGGATGAGGTGCGCTTTGAAGAAGGCCAATGTGAGCCCATCCCGGTCGGGACCAACCCGTCCCGGTCGGGATGACAGGGCCGTCCCGGTCGGGATGATCCCGTCCCGGTCGGGACGCTACAGGGGCAGCACGGGTTCTTTTATTTCATTCTCCTTCATTCTTGTACCCATATATATACTTCCCCCTTGTAATGTTAACATATCTTATCATACCCTAGACTAATTTAAGCCTCCATTAGACTTTCAAAACCCTAGATTAGTGTTCTCATATTAGCTTTAATCTTCCTTTAATTATTAGTTAATCTTTGTAATTAGTTCTTGTATTAAGAAGTTCTTGAAGATTGTTCCAAGATTGACAACCTTGGGATTCTATTTGGGTTCTTATTTATACAAGATTGCATCTTTTCATCTCTATAGTATTGGTATAATCTTTATTTACTCTTGTTATTTGTTATTCAATCAAGTTTCATCTTTTACATATTGTTATTGTTATTGTTTGTTTATGATGAATGTTTGGATGCTTGTTCTAGTTTCTCTTGTGAATGTTGGTTTTCTCTTAACTATGAGTGAGTAGTTTCTTTGTGGGGTTAGTAGGGGGATTAGGGGTAGATTATGGATGATTAGGGTTGATTAAGAGAAAAGGGTGAATCTTTGTTGTTAGTCACATTGTGGGCACTCCATGTGTTTGTTGATATGCTTGTGTGAGTAGTAGTGGCCATGCTCCCCATACTTGTGTTCATCTTCTCATTGTTTGTCTATTATGTGGAAATGTTGAGAATAGTCTTAGTCACGAGAGTGCGGACTAGGGTCTAAGTTGCGAGAGCCCGGATCCACCTTGACATCGGTCTAAGTTGCGAGAGCCCGGATCGACCCTAGCAATTAGGAGACACCTATACCCTTGATCACCCCAATTACCCTTCTACTCTTATGAACCCGACCTACCCCACTTCTTCCCTTATTTGAGTTCATCCTCTTAGTTAGTCATTATTCCATTAGTTTCATTGTTTAGTTTGTTTCTAGTTAATTCTCTTAATCTTAATTTAGCTAGTTCATCATTAGTCTAGATCCTACCTATCCTCCACCATAGTTTGTCAATTACCGTTTCTTTGTGTTTGTTTGGTGATTTAGTCTTGTTTTAGGCCGACCTAGTCTAAACTTTGCCACACCGTCCTCGTGGATACGATCCCGACTTACCCTAGCTACCCACTAGGTGTAGCCGGTTGTTTATTGACGGTGGGGACGTGACGAATCCCTACCATCAATGTTTTCATTAGGATGAGGAAGGTTAATGTGGATTTAAGTAGGAGGATGATTTCTATGTAGCTCATTTTATAGGGGTTTTTATTTTGTAAGTAGGTTCATGTTGTTCCCTTTTTGGATGAATAATATGAGTCATAATCTTCTTGCAAAAAAATAATAATAATAATAATAATACACCTCTCCACCTTCTTTCTGGAGGGCTTTCTTCTGATCATATTGCTGGTCTGATTGCTCCCATTTCCCCTTTAGAGATTAAAAAGGTTGTGTTCCAAATGGATTCTAACAGCAGTTCAGGAATAGATGGATTCTCAGCAAGTTTTTTCAAATCAGCATGGAATATTGTTGGTACTGATTTTTGCAAGGCTGCTTTTAATTTTTTCAAAACTGGCAAAATGCCTAAGAATGCAAATTCTACTCTTATCTCTCTAATTCCTAAAAAGCCTGGAGCCAAGAGTGTTCTTGATTTCAGGCCAATATCTTGCTGTACTGTCTTTTATAAGGCTATATCAAAGGTTCTTGCTAACAGACTTAAACCTCTTTTGCCTTGTTTAATTAGAGAGGAACAAGCAGCTTTTGTTAAAGATAGGGACATTTTTGAAAACATTCTCCTCTCTCAAGCCCTAGTTAAGGGTTATAATAGAAAGTTTCTTTCTCCTAGATGCCTTGTTAAGGTGGATATCAGGAAAGCCTTTGATACTTTGCAATGGGGATTCATAGAGCAAATGCTTATAAGGCTGGGGTTTCCTTTTCAATTTGTCAAATGGGTTATGGACTATGTTAAGGATCCTTGGTTTTCTTTCAAACTTAATGGAGGTATTGAGGGTTTCTTCAAAGGGGAAAGTGGAATCAGGCAAGGTGATCCCCTTTCCCCTTATATTTTTGTTTTAAGCATGGAAGTTGTATCCAAACATCTTAAATTACTCTGTCTTGAGCCTGATGTTTCTTACCATCCTAAGTGCACTAAAGTGGGTCTTACACATCTGGTCTTTGCTGATGACCTAATAATTTTTTCAAGAGGAGATCTCCCCTCAGTTCTAGCCATTCTTACTGCACTAACAAAGTTTGGTGCTCTCTCTGGTCTCTGTGCTAATCCTGATAAGACTAAGATCTATTTTGGAGGAGTTGATTCAGAAGTGCAGGATCTTATTCTTGAGAAGACTGCTTTCAAAGTTGGAGAATTCCCTTTCAGATATCTGGGTATGCCTCTTTCTGATTTCAGGATCTCTGTTAGGCTTTTTGATTCTCTCATTTTGAAGGTGCAGCAAGCTACTGCTCACTGGTCTACTAAGTTGCTTTCTTATGATGGCAAAGTACAACTTCTTAACTCTGTAGTTTTTGGGATTGAGAATTTTTGGTGCTCGAGTGTTCTTTTTCCTAAACCTGTTCTTAAAGTACTTAATAAAATCTGCAAGGACTTTTTCTGGGGGATTAAAAGTGGTGATAGGAGGCTTGTGTTCAAGAAGTGGAAGGATATTTGTGTACCTTGGTCAGGAGGGGGTTTCAATCTTAAAAATTTGGAGAAGTGGAATATTGCTTTAATGAGCAGATGGTTATGGAAGCTTGAAGAGGGAAAAGGGAATGCTTGGGCTAAGTGGTGTTCAGCCTATGTTCTTCAACAGGACTCAGTCTGGGATATTAACTTTAAAGAGTATTTCCCCTCTAGTCTTAAGAACATTATCAAAGTGAAAGACTACATGGTGGAGCTATGTGGTTCTGTGCAGGAGGCTAAAGTTTTTTTGAAGTCTTGTTATAAGGGGAGTAAATTCAATGTCCAGAAGGTGTACCTGCGCTTCAATGAAAAGAATTCTATGGTTATCCCTAAGACTATAGGTTCTAACTCCCTTTTGGTACCCAATAACAGAATCATAGTGTCTTTGGCTGTGCAAAGCCAGCTGCCCACAGTGGATCAATTTGCAAAACGAGGTATATGCATGGTTAATCGGTTTGCTCTTTGCCTACAGGAATGTGAAAGTCATGCTCATCTTTTCTTTGGATGCAATATAGCTCATCATATATGGCTGTTATGTCGAGATTGGATAGCTGTTAGTATTCCTTCTTTCTCCTTGAAAGGCATCATTAGATGGAGTCTACATAATACACATCGAAGACATTGGAAGATCCCTTGGTTGCTAGTTAGTCTAGCGGCCACTATTGCAGCGGTTTGGAAGGAGAGGAACAAGAGGGTGTTCACAGGCATAAGTACTCCAGTGGATCAGATATTTGCTCAGATTAAAATAGTTGTTATTGCTCGTTTTCATGGTTTAGCTTGTCCTAAATTCCAAAGGATATTAGTTCAATTAGATGCTACTAGTTGAGGTGATCTAGTGTGATAGCTTTTTTGCACAGACTTGTAATTTCACATCTTTGATATGAAATGATAATTTTTCTGCAAAATAATAATAATAATAATAATGTGGACATGACGTAGGTCCACCCCGACGCGGCCACGCGCGGGTTTTGGGTTAGGCGAATACACCTCCATATGAGAAGGATCGAATTGAAATTTAAGTCGAAATGGAGTCGCCACCGAATTTTATGGTTATTCGGAACCATTCGAGCCCACTCTATATCGCCATGGTCCATACACAAAGTATGGCCCATTTCGGTTTGAGAGTTTATTGGGCTCGTCCCTTTGCATATCGATATAGATGCCGACTTGAGCGGTTAATCGTATATTGAATGACTCTCGTTGCCAATGGATTCGGACATCCGGAAACCACGGTTCTGAGTAAGGGGTGAGGGTACGTGTTGGGAAGCCCACTAAGGACACCCAACCCCGCCCGCACTTAGCGGCCTCTACTAGGACATCGTTTGACTTTTTAATATGCACGTTAGTAATTCGGTGAAATGTTATGCAAACAGCGTTTTAGCTAAGCATGCGAATTAAATGTGAGCTACGTCAATTTAATGCATCTAATTTATTGTCGAAGTGATTTAGCATGCGAGGGTTCATTTATAAACGGTAGAACGCAAATAAATAAAGCGAAGCGAAATAAATCGGTTACAAGTTACACGGGCGGAATACAACCCGGAATTCACAATACGGCGTACAATAAAATGGAATAATCGAAATATACAATTGAAATGACGAGCAATAATTATAAACGGACCCGTGTATAAACTAGACCGTGATGTTGTGTAGGTGGACGAACCTTAATTAATTACACATTATATTGCATGTTAATCAAGGGACGGAGGTTCGAGACCTAGACGTGGTGCTAGCCCGATCTCGAACCTCGATGCCTTGTCCCGACTTATCACCTCGAAAAATTGAGTCTAAATTAATTTTACATCGGATACGACTAAGAGTCGTTGATATAGAATTAATAGTGTGAGACCGTCGATCAAAATCGTTTAAGTGAAGTGGTATGCATGAATTTTGGAAAAGCCACGTGATTGACCTTGCACGTGTCGACTAAGTCGCTTTTAAAAAGACGAGGCTCGAAAGATATAAAAAAGAACTCTCGGTTTCTGGGCTGCAGGACCCACTCGGTCGAGTCATGGCTGGACTCGGCCGAGTGCGTCCTGGAAGACGCTACTGCCCATAATTTAGGGTGCTACTCGATCGAGTAGCAGGTGTACTCGGTCGAGTGGCACATGTACGAGTTGTGACTCGTTTGTTTTAATGTGTTTTAAATCGATGATTGGCCGAGTCGAATAAAAATATTGACGGATTTAGATTTAACTCGGTTTGTCGGTATGATAATCATGTCTTATATGATTATAACACCGTTATCGGAATTTTGTAAAGAAAGTTATTGTTAGATAAAAATTTGATTAGTGACGGAATTGCGTCCCTCTACGTCACGACGTCGATATTAATCCTTACGGATTATGTGACGTCGGTTTTCGTGTCAACGGGTTCCATACTAATTGGAAATGGGATTAAATGCGTTCAACTATGACTTTAGGTTGATTATCATAGTCCAACGCATTCGAAACCGAATTTTCATACTAAAATGTATTTACGCGATATTATGACGATAATGATGATAAAGAAAAGATGATACAAAAATGAAGATGCGGTACGACAATATTAATGCTAGTGTCACTATTATGATTACGATTATAAATACGATACGAAAATACGATAAATAAAATGAAAATGTGACTAGAAAAAAAAGAGATCGAGATGGGGTTTAGGACACCCTCAACATACATGCTTAGTAAGGACCTCGGAAATGGACTCGTAATAGCGGCACGGGCTTGGGAGTATCGAGGATGTATGCGAGTTATGGTGTGTATATGTGTGTGTATGCTTCGCCGGTTCTCCGAGGGATGAGGGGCTCGGGTTTGATGTGTTTTGCCTAGGGTTGTTAGGGTCGTAGTATTGTGTGTATGGGATGAGTATGCATAACAAGTTGTAAAGGTTGTAAGAGTTGTGTGGTTGCAAAAAGTGTTCCAAAGTGTGTGTTGTGCATGGGGGTCATGGGGTATTTATAGGGAGCCCCGACCCTGGGTCACTCGACCGAGTGGCGCGGGTGCACTCGGTCGAGTGCCCTCGCGAATGCACCTGGACGGTCCTTGTGAGGCTCCACTCGATCGAGTGGTCAATCCACTCGACCGAGTGGATCAATTAGGTCGTGCTAAATCGGGAAGGATTGGCCTTGATTTGCTCTTGATTGATTGCATTGTTTTGGAATGATTTTGGCTGATTTTTAGATTGTGGCGCAAGCTTCGAGACGCATCCGGTCGTTTTTTTTGTGTCGGTTTTGTCTTGACCGGGTTTTGACCCGGTCGCTAAAAGACGGGATTTATTGTTGGTGTCGGTTTTAACCCAAATTAGTCTTGTTTGACTCGGAACGACCCACTGGGCCTGAATTTGAGGTCTGTTTTGTGAGATTTTTACTCCACTAAAAGTCCATGTCGGATATTATTGATTCTGAGCCCAAGTCCGAGTATACTAAGTCACGTTCGCGTCCGATCATCATCGGGTGTTTTTTGGAAACTGCTATAGACACCTGGCGGTCAAATTTTGGGTGTCTACAGTGCCCCCACTCTGACTGAGGCTTGGACAAGGCGAAAGTCAGAGTAGCTACCAAGTCAATTAAGACCTGGTAGGCTTCCGTTCAGGTCGTTTATAGTCCATTAGACTCGCGTGAAGGGCTCGCCAACCATAAGTCAGAAATCATACCTGAGCTGCTGATGATATTTCGTGGGGAATCGGACTTGTCGCATAAGTCCTGGGTGTGCCTATATGTGGGCCCATCCCGTACCATTCCGGGGAAAATGCCGCCTCGGGCTTCCGTTGGGGAGATTTAGAGGGTTGCATGTCCCTGTTTGAGTCGTACCTGTAAAAGTCACATAAAACGTATGCGACACGTAGGTAGTAAAATGACTCGTGCTGGGGAAAATGATTTTTTGAAATCTTTGAAAGTTTTGAAATTTTTTTTGAATTTTTGTGAATTTTCGACAGACTGCTCGGGATGACTAAATTCCTGTGTCTGTGAGGAAGACTCATGGGTCGGGCCTGTATGTTCTAGGCCCGCTTGGGCCAAGGAGGCACAGCTGCAGGGGATGCTCCAGGGCTTTGATGTTATAAATACATCACCCTGGTTCCTCTTTTTGTCACAACTCTCAAAAAGCTTCCTCTTCTCTTTAAAAGAAAACTTTTATTCTTCTCAAGAAACTTAGCATGGGTATCGACCGTCTGATCAACATGCTGCAAGATTGGGCACACCGTTTTAGGGATGCGAGCAAGGTAGCTCTGAGGCAGTCCGGTATATTCCAACTGTTCACGTTTCGTCAGTTGTACGTGGACCGTCACTTCCTTGATGCCTGTTTGACCTTCTGGGATGACACCTATCACGTCTTCGCCTTCCCTCGGGGCGAAATCTGTCCCCTCCCTGAGGAAATTGCTGTCATAGGAGGGTGGAACCCATTGCTCCGCCCTGCTATCCCTTTCTCAATTCGGGACCCTAGGAGGAAACTACGGGAATTTTTGGGGCTTTCCCATGCTGAAGTATCCCGCATGCTCGAAGGGGATACCGTTTCTCTGCTTGCCTTAGCTGAGAAGTTCATGAACCCGTATGACATCCGGGTTACGCCCATTCATAACCGTAGGGCGTTCGCCTTCTGTATGCTGCACGTGTATGCCTTTGAAGGCCATATGGACCTGCTGTCTTGCATGGGTAGCGTTCGTCTTCTCGTTGTTGCTGATCTCATGGAGACGGAGTGTAGTCCCGCATCGTTGATTACGGGGGAGATCATTCAGGGTTTAGACAATCGGAAGAGGGATGAGTCAGCCCGTTTTACGGGGAGCACCCGTCTACTGCAGGTATATCGCTTTTTCCCTTTTTTTCGATCTTCAATTTTTTTTTTTTTTTTTTTCGCGATATACTGCTACAGGGGGCACTCGACCGAGTCGTCCTGGCACTCGATCGAGTGCCCTCGTAGAGGAGCATTCTGCCACGTTTTAGGGGTGTCACTCGATCGAGTGCCCTTATGCGGACGCCTGAATTCGTCCGAAATTTCGTAAGCGTTACTTTTTTTTTCAGCTCTGGCTATTTGAAAGGTTGTCCAAGATCGAGCCTCCTCCCAACCCGAGTGAATATTGGTTCAACCAGGTGACGACGAGGAGACGGCCCACCGATTTATCTTGCCTCGTCACTCAGAAATATTGGGAGGAAGAGCTAACGTTCCATCGTGGTCCGCTGATACGATGGGTGGTTTTATGGTGGCCTATTTATTCCTGGACGGGTTTGGCACCTGACGACAAGGCACGTTACCAGGTGATTCTGTCCTTAAGCCACACAGTTCACCTCTATCCTGACCGCATACTCAGGCAGTATGGGTGGACACAGCGTATCCCTGAGAATGAGGCGGTTGTGAGTGCACCTACCCCGCTGACCGACATTTTGTGTGACACCTGGATTCAGAGATGGTATACTAGAGTTACTTGGTCCGTTCCCAAGCCACTTCATTCTGCCTGGGTGTCTTATTCCTACGAAAAGTGGACCAAAGCCGAGACTGCCGAAGCTCGTGCTGCTCTGAAGATCGACGAGGCCTTCGACCTGCTTAGGCGAGAAAAAGTCAAAGACAATCGGGATTTCTTTGCTGAAGGGGAGACTCAAACTCCCATAGTCCGTCTGAGGCCAAGTCAGAGAAGAAGAACTAGGACTCGAGCCAGGGGGTCCAATGCTAGAGGTGTTCAGGGGGAAGTGAGCCCCCAGACCGATTTGGAGAGGAGACTAGGGCCGAGACTTTCAGCCCAGGACCGACTTGGTTCTAAGGATAGGTTGCCGGAGCATGTAAGGGCTCGACTTGGGCCCGTGACTATAGCTGAAGATCCTCTGTCGAAGAAGAGGACTCGGGTTAAGGAAGTTCCCGTTGTCATTCGGGAACGCCTGCCCCCGCCGCCGCCCCGACGTCCGCGGGCTCCTCAAGACCCGAAAGACAAAGGCAAGGGCAAGATGCCCGGATATGACTAGTCTCTCTTTTATTATTATTTGAA
Organism: Agrostemma githago; assembly: GCA_958450325.1. Classification (NCBI taxonomy): domain Eukaryota; kingdom Viridiplantae; phylum Streptophyta; class Magnoliopsida; order Caryophyllales; family Caryophyllaceae; genus Agrostemma; species Agrostemma githago. Next base: position 45,357,250 of record OY288254.1, on the reverse strand, counting down.
ATATTATTACTACTTTTGTAGTGTGTTTTTTTTTTGGCTTTTTGTGGCTTCTTTTTTTTGTAACTTTGAAATACCGAGTTTATCGGTGTTTTTTTTGTGGAATAATAAAAGTATTATTAGTGAAACCGTTTCTGTCTTTTTTCGTTATTGCAGTGGTTGTGCCCTTTTGAGGGGCTGCCTACGTATCCACAGTTAGTGGAATCAAACCAAACGTAGTTCGGGCGCAGATTTTTTGCAATTTCGAAATACACCAAGACTATGAGTTCAAGATGTGCGACAGTAGGATAAATAATCCTAACTTATTGACTTGCTTTATAAACTTTGAAAAAAGTGTTTAAATAAATTTTTGCGAATGACATTGAGATAAGGTTTAGGGGTAGTAGCGCTTTAGCTGGTCTAGGTTGGTCAAGTTGACAAATTCATTTCCATCCAGATCTGTCAGCATTATTGCTCCTCCTGATAGAACCTTCTTGACCAGGTATGGCCCAGCCCAATTGGGTTTAAATTTTCCCCGTGGGTCAACCGGTAGTAGGGCACGAACCGATTTTAGGACCAAATCGCCTTCTTTGATGTTCCTGGGCCTAACTCTTTTGTTAAAGGCCCGTTTGATTCTCTTTTGGTATATTTGGATGTTATTGAGAGCCCGGGACCGCCGTTCGTCTAAAAGAACCAACGAGTCATATCGAGCTTGAACCCAATCTGCTTCGGGTACTTGGCTTTCTAGCAGGATCCGGAGGGAAGGTATTTCCAATTCGACTGGTTGGACCGCCTCCATCCCATATGTCAAATAATATGGAGTTGCTCCGGTTGCAGTTCGGATCGATGTCCGGTACCCCCATAGGGCGAAGGGTATTTTGTCGGGTCAATCCCGATAATTATCAGCCATCTTTTTGAGTATGGTGAAATTGTTTTATTAGCAGCTTCTACCGCTCCATTTGTTTGGGGACGGTAAGGCGAAGATGTGTGCCTCTGGATTTTGTACTTTGCTAGCAAAGTAGCGGTTTCTGCTTGGAAGTGGGTCCCGTGATCACTGATAAACTCGTGTGGGATCCCGTACCGGCATATGATTTTATTCTGGATAAATTTGGCCACGTGCTTGGCGTTCAAGACACGGTATGATTCAGCTTCGACCCATTTGGTGAAATAGTCGATCGCCACCAAAATAAAACAGTGGCCTCCCGTTCCGGAAGGATTCACCTTTCCAATTATGTCAATCCCCCATGTCGAAAATGGCCATGGTGATGTCATGGTGTATAGTAGGGATGATGGCATGTGTTGAACATTACCGAAAATTTGACAATTATGGCAGTGTTTGACATATGATTGATAGTCGGCCTCCATACTGTTCCAGTAGTATCCGAGCCTCATGATTTTTCGGGCTAGCATATGGGCGTTCATATGCGGGCCGTTTTCGCCGTCGTGTACTTCGGCCATCACTTTTTCGGCCTGTGTTTTGTCGATGCATAGGAGTAAAGCCCCCTGTGCCGTCTTTTTGTATAACTGACCGTCGTCCGTACGTATGAATTGGGTGGCCAGTCTTCGCAGGGCTTTCTTGGCCCGGTTTTCAGTTCCCGGTGGATATTCTCCCGTAGTCAAATAGGTTAGAACAGCCTGATACCAAGGTTCTGGATCGGTGATCTCAATATCTTGAATGGCGTTGACATACGCCGGCTCGGACCGTCTTTCGACACAGATTTGCATACTGGGCATATGTTCCGGGATGTTTAGTAAGGATGCTAATTTGGAAAGTGCATCCGCGAACTGGTTTTCTTCACGTGGGAGGTAGATATATTCTACCTTCTGGAATTGTTTCTCTAGAATCCTTACTCGTGCTTGGTAAGCCACGAGATTGGCATTCCGAGTTTTCCATTTTTGAAGAGCTTGATTGATGACTAAGGATGAGTCCCCGTGAACTCGGAGATTCGTAATGCCCAAATCAGTAGCCGCTTGTAACCCGTGGATGCATGCTTCATATTCGGCCGCATTGTTGGTTACATCGAAGTCTAATTTGATGGACAACGGGGTGTGTTCCCCTTGGGGTGAGATTAGGAGAATACCGACCCCAAAGCCTCGAAAATTGGATGCTCCATCGAAATACAAGTCCCATGTTTCGGTGTCAGTATGGAATATGTCTTCGTCAGGAAAGGCCCAAGTATCGGTATGGCCCTCTTCAGATATCGGACTATCAGCGAGGAACTCGGCTACTACCCGGCCTTTGATGGCTTTTAATGGTACGAATTTGAGGTCGAACTCAGCTAGCATTAGAGTCCATCTGGACATTCTACCGTTAAGAATGGGCTTTTCAAACAAATATTTGATTGGGTCCATTTTGGACAGGACATGTACCTCGTGACTGAGCATGTAGTGTCTGAGCTTTTTAGTGGCCCAGACTAGAGCTAGGCATGTTTTCTCGAGCATTGTATATTTGCATTCGTACTCTAGGAACTTTTTACTGATGTAGTAAATGGCCCGCTCTTCTGAATCGACTGTCTGGGCCAGCATAGCCCCCATGGCTGTCTCAGTCGTTGTTAGGTATAACGATAGAGGCAAACCGGGTTGAGGTGGCATTAGTACTGGCGGAGCAGACAAGATTTCCATGATTTTGTCGAAGGCCGCTTGACATTTATCGTCCCATAGTACCCGTTCTCCTATCTTCAGTTTCTTGAAAATGGGCTCACATACCACGGTTAGCCTTGAAATAAAACGGCTGATGTATTGGACTTTCCCGAGAAACCCCCTTATTTCTTTTTCGGTCTTGGGAGGTTGCATCTCGGTGATGGCTTTGATTTTAGCTGGGTCAACCTCGATGCCACGTTGGCTAACGATATGGCCCAGTAATTTGCCTGATGTTACCCCGAAACTGCACTTTTGAGGGTTTAACCTCATATTGTACTTACGCAAGCGGGTGAAGAATTTTCTTAGGGCAGCGACATGTCCATCTCGGTTTTTAGACTTGACGATCATGTCATCGACATAAACTTCCACTTCCCTATGCATCATGTCATGTAATAAGGTCGTGGTTGTTCGTTGATAAGTGGCCCCGGCGTTAATGAGCCCAAACGGCATAACTGTATAACAATAAGTACCCCATGGTGTAGTGAAAGTGGTTTTACCCATGTCTTCTTTTGCCATCTTGATTTGGTTGTATCCGGCATACCCGTCCATAAATGATAGAAGAGCATGATCAGCCGTGTTGTCCACCAATATGTCGATGTATGGCAACGGAAAATCGTCTTTTGGGCTGGCCTTGTTAAGGTCCCGGAAATCTACACATATCCGGACCTTGCCGTCCTTCTTGGGTACCGGCACGATGTTCGCAACCCCGTCTGGATATTCAGACACTTATATAAAGCCTGCTTTGAATTGTTTGTCTACTTCTTCCTTGACTTTGAGAGACCACTCGGGCTTCATTCTTCGAAGCTTCTGTTTTACCGGTTTACACCCATCTTTGATTGGTATACGGTGCTCGGCTATTTCCCGGTCTATACCCGGCATGTCCTTATAGGACCATGCAAAGACATCCTTGAATTCTTGGAGGAGGCTTGTGAGTTGTTGCCTCTCCTCGGGATCTAAGGATAACCCTATTTTAAGCATCTGGGGCTCTAAGGTTGTTCCCACATTGATAGACTCAGTTTCTTCGATTACCGGGTCTCGGGATTCCCTCTGCTCTAGCTGCTCGATCAGATGTGGGGGTAGGGACACCTGTTCATCGGGTTTCTCAATGTCATTGCAAAAAGTATTTTTGAAAGTATTTTGAAAATAAGCCAAGTCATAAGCGGAACGGTTTTCGTTATTATTGATAGAGAATTTGGAAAACAGCTCAAAGAGAGCGGCCATCTGATCATTGGTCAGAGGCGGGATTGGGAGTGCTCTCGGGACAGACCCCGAGGTTCCGGTGGCAGTGACTATAGGGAGAGGGGTTACAGTTTGGACTCTAGCATCAGACCCCTTAGACTCGAATACAGACTCGGACTCAGACTCCGACTCGGACTCAGACTCGGACTCAGACTCGGAATCGGTGTCTGGCATATTTCCTTCCCCGGTGGTCAGCTTGTAGACTCGACCCTGGCCGTCGGTCCACTTGACGGTCTTCTTCCAGCTTCTTTTCTCGGTGTCAGCACCGACTTCCGAGATCAGCTTGGAAGGGTCAAACTTGTTGCTTCGAAGGATCAGGTTCACCAAGTCTTCTTTGGGGTTTGGGACAGCTTTGTCTTCCCCGAATAAGAGTCCCAGCACGGGCTCGGCATTGTCAGTACCCTCTTTGGATTCAGCTTGGAGGAGGGCAAATATGTCGTCTGGAATGTAGTTGCATTCCCGAGCTAGTGCAGCCTTGGGATATGTGATAGTTGGTTGATATAGGCCAACTTGAATAGCCCCAAATACGGGTGTGACGAAGTAATCACTCAGCCTTGGGCTATAAGGGCCCAATTAGGTACCCTTGATGATGTTGCAGGCCTTCTCAATTCCTGCTCGGACCACATTTCCCGGGGTTATAGCATACCCCAAACCGAAGTGAGATTCCCCGTCATTCAGAACCTCAATAATCTTCCCGGATGGAAGATATGGCCTCGAAGTAGCCCCCGGTAAGTACCCCAAGTTTTGTAGCATCGTGTCGATGCTCGTGGTGAAGTAGGGTCTAAAAAGGTATTCTTCTTCAATCATCCCTACAAAATCGAACCCCCAAAGGTCGGTGCGGTCCGTAGTGTTACAGCTAGCCACGGTCATTGGGGTTGCTTCTAAGGTGATAATACCGTCTTGCAGGGGCATTTTGATCTTTCGGTGCAGAGTAGAAGATACCGCCTTCACAGCATGGAGCCATGGTCTTCCTAGGAGTAGATTGAAGGAAGAAGTGACATCGATCACCTGGAATTCTAGCTCTTTTTCGATTGGGCCGGTCACAATAGTCAGCTTGACGGCCCCGGAAACTGCTTTTGGGCTTCCATCGAAAGCCTGGATAGTGTGGGCAGTTGGTATGTAGTCGGCCTCAGTGATCCCGAGGGCTTTGGCAGTCCTTAACGGGAGGACATTCACAGCGGACCCGTCGTCAACTAGGGTCATTGGAAGATACTTACCCCGGCAAATTACCGTGATATACAGAGCCAGATTGTGAGAGGCCCCGAACGGTGGTAGGTCAGCATCTGAGAAGGTGATTGACGGGCCTTCTCCTTTGGTCCTGCTCTTGAGATAGGGTAAGATAGTGGCTACCATTTCGGTAGGGGTGACCTGGGAATCAACCTTGATCTGATCGAGAGCCTTAGTAAGTGCCTCTCGATGTTCTTGTGAGCTAACCAAGAGTTGCCATATAGTGAGGTCAACTCGGGCCCTTTTCAATTGTTTGACAAGAGCCGCATCGGTGTTTGGTTCTTCAATGGCTTCTTCCGTCCTGGTAAGTTCAGTGACGGTTGCCTGGACTGAGCCGTCTTTGGTGAGGGAGCTACTGGCTAAAGCTTTGGATTTAGCCTTCCTGATTTCTTCGAGGGTAATGGGGACATCTTCCCCTTTGGCGAGGTATACATCTTCTTCTTCATCGAACCAGATCCCATTGATTTGTGGGATGAAAGGAGAGATAAGATGAGAACAGTCTATCACCTCACCGGTGAAGATGGCATGAGAGTTAAAGGGGTTGTCCTTGTTGCTTGGCTTGTCCCCGGGTAGTGGTATTTTCCCGCTCTCAATTAAATCCTGAATTAGATGCTTCATCTTCCAACACTTCTCGGTGTCATGCCCATTGCCCCGATGATATTGGCAATAGGCTTGGGCATTGTAGCTTTTGGAGCGTTTTTCAACTGGAACTTCAGGAGTTGGGCCTATCGGCTGGACCAGGCCTTTGGAAGATAGCCTTTGTAAGGCATATGTGTAGGTAGTCCCTATATCAGTGAATACCCTATGAGGGACGTTTCTTTTGGATGAAGCATCCAAGAGATTAACCGTGTCGAAGATGCTTCGGGTTGCGGCCGGAGGTTTGGTAGTGGATGAGGAAGCTCCTTGGTAACCCTTGTTAGAGGCCTTAGTCAGGCATCTCCTGTCTTAGATCATCTTCAATTCTCATGCCCATTTCAGTAAGAGTGGTGAAATTGGGTATGACAGCATACCGGAGGTGAACCCGGTAGGAAGGGAGGAGGTTCTTGACAAAGGCCTCCACTAAAGTCTTTTCACTAGGCTTATCGACCAGTTTGACACTCTCGGCCCTCCAACGTTGGAGGTATTTAGTAAAGCCCTCCTTGGGTTCTTGGGCCATAACCTCTAGGGACCGCATAGTGGTTTGGATCTCGGTGTTATCAGCGTAGTTCCGAGCGAATTCCGTAGCCACGTCGTCCCAGGTTGAGAACTTCTTTGGGTCTAGTCTGTAGTACCAAGCCTTTGGGTGTTTCTCCAGAGATGCAGCAAAGAGGTTCTTGAACATAGAAGAGTCCACTCCCTTAATGGCCATGAACTCCTTGAAGGCCCGCACATGTAGTAGCGGGTCTTCAGTCCCTTCGAACATAGGTAGGCCCGTGAGATTCAGGTTCGCGGGCAGTTTGTCACTTAACGGGTTATAATCCCGACTATTCTCCCGATGGATGTTGTTATTCCCAGTTAAGTAGACTTGTTCTTCCAGCCGGCGCACTGAGCTGACTAGTTCAGCCAACGGCCCTGTAAGCTCGACATTTGGAGTCCTGTGCTCCACCGTAGCCAGGCGAGCAACAATCGCCACCTGACCAGCCCTCATTTCAGTCAGTTGGGCATCAATGTCGGTCTATTTCTCGACCATGGCGTCCACAGAGGTTTTCAGATCAGCTAAAGCAGCTTCCATTTTGCGGGTGAACCTGGTGGATGGTGGCCTGTCTGTAAGAACACCACGTAATCAGGAACCGAACCCAGACCTTGGAATTAAAACAAGTACATCCCGAGCGACCCAAAATAGAAAAAGGACTCGAGAAAGATATCTAGACGGATGACTCGTAGGTAGTGTGACTTCCTTAAGATTTCGGCCTTGGTGAGCCTAGTCCCGTTTGAAGGAAGGTTCACGTGAGACTAATCCCCAGACTTTGGACTCAAGTGTGTAGACGGGCCCTCCCTCGTAGGAGTATGTCCTACATAGGTGGGCCTTGCCTTAGTCTAATAAGGCGGACTGGGATAGGGAGGAAACTTGTGATCTAAGATCGACGGAGTTTCGACGCTAAAGACCCTGACTACTTATGACACGACCCGACACTGCTAAATACGGGAAATCCTAAGAAGAGGAAGGTTTTGAAGTTTGATAGTTTTGGAAAACCCGAGAAAATCTCAGGGAAAGGCCCGATTTTTCGAGAAAATCGGAAAGGGTATCGGGCCTTGGTTTTGATGGTTCGAAAATATTTTCGAGTTTTGAATTGGGCAGCATACCGGCTAAAAATAGGCTATTTTGAGTAAAATCATAAGTCCTAAATTCGGTATGTGTCCCGGGTTTTGAAAATTGGATATCTTGAAATTTGAAAATTTGAATGTTGGAAAAAAGAATTTCCGATGATTTGAAAATTTGAAGATGAGATCCCGAAGATTTGAAAACGGCATCTCGAAGATTTGAAAGTTGAAAATGGCATCGCGAGGATTTGAAAATTGAATTTTGAAAATTCGAAAATCGAATGGTGGATCGGAAATTCGAATTTTGAAATGGGCAGCATGCCGGCTAAAAAATAGGTTATTTTGAGTAAAATCATAAGTCCTAAATTTCGGCAGCTTTCCGAGTTTTTGAAAATTTGAATATTTTTGGAAAGATGCATTTTTTTTTAAAATGACGATTTTTGAAAACGACACAGAAACCAAGTAGCACATAGTCACGCAAGTATTATAACGACGCCATGTATGCTTTACACTAAGTCTCGGTCGGTCTGAATAGGGTCTATACCAGTGTTCATAGTCTAGTCGAGAAACGGGACGGTCTTCCTAACTCGAGTGGAGCTTAGAACATGCCACAAAGTCCATACGAGTCGACCATGAACACCTTTAACGTATCCAAAGCTGAATACGTCGTGGTATAGTGGGACGTCGGTCACCAGTACCGGCCCGGGTAAATATGGGGTTATGCATGAACCGTAAAACTAAAACGCATATTGTACTCGTCAAACGATTTCTATTCGAGTCTCACCCTGAGAACTCCGATGGTAAGGCACACATCGGTTGATCCCCAGCGGAGTCGCCAAATTGTGGACATGACGTAGGTCCACCCCGACGCGGCCACGCGCGGGTTTTGGGTTAGGCGAATGCACCTCCATATGAGAAGGATCGAATTGAAATTTAAGTCGAAATGGAGTCGCCACCGAATTTTATGGTTATTCGGAACCATTCGAGCCCACTCTATATCGCCATGGTCCATACACAAAGTATGGCCCATTTCGGTTTGAGAGTTTATTGGGCTCGTCCCTTTGCATATCGATATAGATGCCGACTTGAGCGGTTAATCGTATATTGAATGACTCTCGTTGCCAATGGATTCAGACATCCGGAAACCACGGTTCTGAGTAAGGGGTGAGGGTACGTGTTGGGAAGCCCACTAAGGACACCCAACCCCGCCCGCACTTAGAGGCCTCTACTAGGACATCGTTTGACTTTTTAATATGCACGTTAGTAATTCGGTGAAATGTTATGCAAACAGCGTTTTAGCTAAGCATGCGAATTAAATGTGAGCTATGTCAATTTAATGCATCTAATTTATTGTCGAAGTGATTTAGCATGCGAGGGTTCATTTATAAACGGTAGAACGCAAATAAATAAATCGAAGCGAAATAAATCGGTTACAAGTTACACGGGCGGAATACAACCCGGAATTCACAATACGGCGTACAATAAAATGGAATAATCGAAATATACAATTGAAATGACGAGCAATAATTATAAACGGACCCGTGTATAAACTAGACCGTGATGTTGTGTAGGTGGACGAACCTTAATTAATTACACATTATATTGCATGTTAATCAAGGGACGGAGGTTCGAGACCTAGACGTGGTGCTAGCCCGATCTCGAACCTCGATGCCTTGTCCCGACTTATCACCTCGAAAAATTGAGTCTAAATTAATTTTACATCGGATACGACTAAGAGTCGTTGATATAGAATTAATAGTGTGAGACCGTCGATCAAAATCGTTTAAGTGAAGTGGTATGCATGAATTTTGGAAAAGCCACGTGATTGACCTTGCACGTGTCGACTAAGTCGCTTTTAAAAAGACGAGGCTCGAAAGATATAAAAAAGAACTCTCGGTTTCTGGGCTGCAGGACCCACTCGGTCGAGTCATGGCTGGACTCGGCCGAGTGCGTCCTGGAAGACGCTACTGCCCATAATTTAGGGTGCTACTCGATCGAGTAGCAGGTGTACTCGGTCGAGTGGCACCTGTACGAGTTGTGACTCGTTTGTTTTAATGTGTTTTAAATCGATGATTGGCCGAGTCGAATAAAAATATTGACGGATTTAGATTTAACTCGGTTTGTCGGTATGATAATCATGTCTTATATGATTATAACACCGTTATCGGAATTTTGTAAAGAAAGTTATTGTTAGATAAAAATTTGATTAGTGACGGAATTGCGTCCCTCTACGTCACGACGTCGATATTAATCCTTACGGATTATGTGACGTCGGTTTTCGTGTCAACGGGTTCCATACTAATTGGAAATGGAATTAAATGCGTTCAACTATGACTTTAGGTTGATTATCATAGTCCAACGCATTCGAAACCGAATTTTCATACTAAAATGTATTTACGCGATATTATGACGATAATGATGATAAAGAAAAGATGATACAAAAATGAAGATGCGAAAGTACGACAATATTAATGCTAGTGTCACTATTATGATTACGATTATAAATACGATACGAAAATACGATAAATAAAATGAAAATGTGACTAGAAAAAAAAGATATCGAGATGGGGTTTAGGACACCCTCAACATACATGCTTAGTAAGGACCTCGGAAATGGACTCGTAATAGCGGCACGGGCTTGGGAGTATCGAGAATGTATGCGAGTTATGGTGTGTATATGTGTGTGTATGCTTCGCCGGTTCTCCGAGGGACGAGGGGCTCGGGTTTGATGTGTTTTGCCTAGGGTTGCTAGGGTCGTAGTATTGTGTGTATGGGATGAGTATGCATAACAAGTTGTAAAGGTTGTAAGAGTTGTGTGGTTGCAAAAAGTGTTCCAAAGTGTGTGTTGTGCATGGGGGTCATGGGGTATTTATAGGGAGCCCCGACCCTGGGTCACTCGACCGAGTGGCGCGGGTGCACTCGGTCGAGTGCCCTCGCGAATGCACCTGGACGGTCCTTGTGAGGCTCCACTCGATCGAG